>CAWUFW010010555.1:0-684234 GCA_963921515.1 Calotriton arnoldi
AGTTACGTATTGCTAAAAGATCATGGGTTAAATCCATCGTTCTTTTGCCCACTACGCCACCCCAGTTTGGACCCAGCCATATGCAAATCAGTCTTGACCCTGTGCCCCATGGGAACAGTCCAGACCGAACTGCCAGGCCAGGTCCTCCCTGGACCGAAAACAAGCATCCTGGGACCGGTTTCAGGGTATGTCACCCTTCTTCAGCCAGGCTAGCTTGAATCCAGTGGCACAGTGAGCAAGGGACCCACGTCTGGGCATACCCATCCCACTTAGGGCGAAAAGTGTTACAGCAAACAAATGATGGACGGAATGCTGACAATGCAAACATTCTCCCCCAGTCAAAAGATCTGGGTTAAATCCATCGTTCTTTTGCCCACTACGCCACCCCAGTTTGGACCCAGCCATATGCAAATCAGTCTTGACCCTGTGCCCCATGGGAACAGTCCAGACCGAACTGCCAGGCCAGGTCCTCCCTGGACCGAAAACAAGCATCCTGGGACCGGTTTCAGGGTATGTCACCCTTCTTCAGCCAGGCTAGCTTGAATCCAGTGGCACAGTGAGCAAGGGACCCACGTCTGGGCATACCCATCCCACTTAGGGCGAAAAGTGTTACAGCAAACAAATGATGGACGGAATGCTGACAATGCAAACATTCTCCCCCAGTCAAAAGATCTGGGTTAAATCCATCGTTCTTTTGCCCACTACGCCACCCCAGTTTGGACCCAGCCATATGCAAATCAGTCTTGACCCTGTGCCCCATGGGAACAGTCCAGACCGAACTGCCAGGCCAGGTCCTCCCTGGACCGAAAACAAGCATCCTGGGACCGGTTTCAGGGTATGTCACCCTTCTTCAGCCAGGCTAGCTTGAATCCAGTGGCACAGTGAGCAAGGGACCCACGTCTGGGCATACCCATCCCACTTAGGGCGAAAAGTGTTACAGCAAACAAATGATGGACGGAATGCTGACAATGCAAACATTCTCCCCCAGTCAAAAGATCTGGGTTAAATCCATCGTTCTTTTGCCCACTACGCCACCCCAGTTTGGACCCAGCCATATGCAAATCAGTCTTGACCCTGTGCCCCATGGGAACAGTCCAGACCGAACTGCCAGGCCAGGTCCTCCCTGGACCGAAAACAAGCATCCTGGGACCGGTTTCAGGGTATGTCACCCTTCTTCAGCCAGGCTAGCTTGAATCCAGTGGCACAGTGAGCAAGGGACCCACGTCTGGGCATACCCATCCCACTTAGGGCGAAAAGTGTTACAGCAAACAAATGATGGACGGAATGCTGACAATGCAAACATTCTCCCCCAGTCAAAAGATCTGGGTTAAATCCATCGTTCTTTTGCCCACTACGCCACCCCAGTTTGGACCCAGCCATATGCAAATCAGTCTTGACCCTGTGCCCCATGGGAACAGTCCAGACCGAACTGCCAGGCCAGGTCCTCCCTGGACGGAAAACAAGCATCCTGGGACCGGTTTCAGGGTATGTCACCTTTCTTCAGCCAGGCTAGCTTGAATCCAGTGGCACAGTGAGCAAGGGACCCACGTCTGGGCATACCCATCCCACTTAGGGCGAAAAGTGTTACAGCAAACAAATGATGGACGGAATGCTGACAATGCAAACATTCTCCCCCAGTCAAAAGATCTGGGTTAAATCCATCGTTCTTTTGCCCACTACGCCACCCCAGTTTGGACCCAGCCATATGCAAATCAGTCTTGACCCTGTGCCCCATGGGAACAGTCCAGACCGAACTGCCAGGCCAGGTCCTCCCTGGACCGAAAACAAGCATCCTGGGACCGGTTTCAGGGTATGTCACCCTTCTTCAGCCAGGCTAGCTTGAATCCAGTGGCACAGTGAGCAAGGGACCCACGTCTGGGCATACCCATCCCACTTAGGGCGAAAAGTGTTACAGCAAACAAATGATGGACGGAATGCTGACAATGCAAACATTCTCCCCCAGTCAAAAGATCTGGGTTAAATCCATCGTTCTTTTGCCCACTACGCCACCCCAGTTTGGACCCAGCCATATGCAAATCAGTCTTGACCCTGTGCCCCATGGGAACAGTCCAGACCGAACTGCCAGGCCAGGTCCTCCCTGGACCGAAAACAAGCATCCTGGGACCGGTTTCAGGGTATGTCACCCTTCTTCAGCCAGGCTAGCTAGAATCCAGTGGCACAGTGAGCAAGGGACCCACGTCTGGGCATACCCATCCCACTTAGGGCGAAAAGTGTTACAGCAAACAAATGATGGACGGAATGCTGACAATGCAAACATTCTCCCCCAGTCAAAAGATCTGGGTTAAATCCATCGTTCTTTTGCCCACTACGCCACCCCAGTTTGGACCCAGCCATATGCAAATCAGTCTTGACCCTGTGCCCCATGGGAACAGTCCAGACCGAACTGCCAGGCCAGGTCCTCCCTGGACCGAAAACAAGCATCCTGGGACCGGTTTCAGGGTATGTCACCCTTCTTCAGCCAGGCTAGCTTGAATCCAGTGGCACAGTGAGCAAGGGACCCACGTCTGGGCATACCCATCCCACTTAGGGCGAAAAGTGTTACAGCAAACAAATGATGGACGGAATGCTGACAATGCAAACATTCTCCCCCAGTCAAAAGATCTGGGTTAAATCCATCGTTCTTTTGCCCACTACGCCACCCCAGTTTGGACCCAGCCATATGCAAATCAGTCTTGACCCTGTGCCCCATGGGAACAGTCCAGACCGAACTGCCAGGCCAGGTCCTCCCTGGACCGAAAACAAGCATCCTGGGACCGGTTTCAGGGTATGTCACCCTTCTTCAGCCAGGCTAGCTTGAATCCAGTGGCACAGTGAGCAAGGGACCCACGTCTGGGCATACCCATCCCACTTAGGGCGAAAAGTGTTACAGCAAACAAATGATGGACGGAATGCTGACAATGCAAACATTCTCCCCCAGTCAAAAGATCTGGGTTAAATCCATCGTTCTTTTGCCCACTACGCCACCCCAGTTTGGACCCAGCCATATGCAAATCAGTCTTGACCCTGTGCCCCATGGGAACAGTCCAGACCGAACTGCCAGGCCAGGTCCTCCCTGGACCGAAAACAAGCATCCTGGGACCGGTTTCAGGGTATGTCACCCTTCTTCAGCCAGGCTAGCTTGAATCCAGTGGCACAGTGAGCAAGGGACCCACGTCTGGGCATACCCATCCCACTTAGGGCGAAAAGTGTTACAGCAAACAAATGATGGACGGAATGCTGACAATGCAAACATTCTCCCCCAGTCAAAAGATCTGGGTTAAATCCATCGTTCTTTTGCCCACTACGCCACCCCAGTTTGGACCCAGCCATATGCAAATCAGTCTTGACCCTGTGCCCCATGGGAACAGTCCAGACCGAACTGCCAGGCCAGGTCCTCCCTGGACCGAAAACAAGCATCCTGGGACCGGTTTCAGGGTATGTCACCCTTCTTCAGCCAGGCTAGCTTGAATCCAGTGGCACAGTGAGCAAGGGACCCACGTCTGGGCATACCCATCCCACTTAGGGCGAAAAGTGTTACAGCAAACAAATGATGGACGGAATGCTGACAATGCAAACATTCTCCCCCAGTCAAAAGATCTGGGTTAAATCCATCGTTCTTTTGCCCACTACGCCACCCCAGTTTGGACCCAGCCATATGCAAATCAGTCTTGACCCTGTGCCCCATGGGAACAGTCCAGACCGAACTGCCAGGCCAGGTCCTCCCTGGACCGAAAACAAGCATCCTGGGACCGGTTTCAGGGTATGTCACCCTTCTTCAGCCAGGCTAGCTTGAATCCAGTGGCACAGTGAGCAAGGGACCCACGTCTGGGCATACCCATCCCACTTAGGGCGAAAAGTGTTACAGCAAACAAATGATGGACGGAATGCTGACAATGCAAACATTCTCCCCCAGTCAAAAGATCTGGGTTAAATCCATCGTTCTTTTGCCCACTACGCCACCCCAGTTTGGACCCAGCCATATGCAAATCAGTCTTGACCCTGTGCCCCATGGGAACAGTCCAGACCGAACTGCCAGGCCAGGTCCTCCCTGGACCGAAAACAAGCATCCTGGGACCGGTTTCAGGGTATGTCACCCTTCTTCAGCCAGGCTAGCTAGAATCCAGTGGCACAGTGAGCAAGGGACCCACGTCTGGGCATACCCATCCCACTTAGGGCGAAAAGTGTTACAGCAAACAAATGATGGACGGAATGCTGACAATGCAAACATTCTCCCCCAGTCAAAAGATCTGGGTTAAATCCATCGTTCTTTTGCCCACTACGCCACCCCAGTTTGGACCCAGCCATATGCAAATCAGTCTTGACCCTGTGCCCCATGGGAACAGTCCAGACCGAACTGCCAGGCCAGGTCCTCCCTGGACCGAAAACAAGCATCCTGGGACCGGTTTCAGGGTATGTCACCCTTCTTCAGCCAGGCTAGCTTGAATCCAGTGGCACAGTGAGCAAGGGACCCACGTCTGGGCATACCCATCCCACTTAGGGCGAAAAGTGTTACAGCAAACAAATGATGGACGGAATGCTGACAATGCAAACATTCTCCCCCAGTCAAAAGATCTGGGTTAAATCCATCGTTCTTTTGCCCACTACGCCACCCCAGTTTGGACCCAGCCATATGCAAATCAGTCTTGACCCTGTGCCCCATGGGAACAGTCCAGACCGAACTGCCAGGCCAGGTCCTCCCTGGACCGAAAACAAGCATCCTGGGACCGGTTTCAGGGTATGTCACCCTTCTTCAGCCAGGCTAGCTTGAATCCAGTGGCACAGTGAGCAAGGGACCCACGTCTGGGCATACCCATCCCACTTAGGGCGAAAAGTGTTACAGCAAACAAATGATGGACGGAATGCTGACAATGCAAACATTCTCCCCCAGTCAAAAGATCTGGGTTAAATCCATCGTTCTTTTGCCCACTACGCCACCCCAGTTTGGACCCAGCCATATGCAAATCAGTCTTGACCCTGTGCCCCATGGGAACAGTCCAGACCGAACTGCCAGGCCAGGTCCTCCCTGGACCGAAAACAAGCATCCTGGGACCGGTTTCAGGGTATGTCACCCTTCTTCAGCCAGGCTAGCTAGAATCCAGTGGCACAGTGAGCAAGGGACCCACGTCTGGGCATACCCATCCCACTTAGGGCGAAAAGTGTTACAGCAAACAAATGATGGACGGAATGCTGACAATGCAAACATTCTCCCCCAGTCAAAAGATCTGGGTTAAATCCATCGTTCTTTTGCCCACTACGCCACCCCAGTTTGGACCCAGCCATATGCAAATCAGTCTTGACCCTGTGCCCCATGGGAACAGTCCAGACCGAACTGCCAGGCCAGGTCCTCCCTGGACCGAAAACAAGCATCCTGGGACCGGTTTCAGGGTATGTCACCCTTCTTCAGCCAGGCTAGCTTGAATCCAGTGGCACAGTGAGCAAGGGACCCACGTCTGGGCATACCCATCCCACTTAGGGCGAAAAGTGTTACAGCAAACAAATGATGGACGGAATGCTGACAATGCAAACATTCTCCCCCAGTCAAAAGATCTGGGTTAAATCCATCGTTCTTTTGCCCACTACGCCACCCCAGTTTGGACCCAGCCATATGCAAATCAGTCTTGACCCTGTGCCCCATGGGAACAGTCCAGACCGAACTGCCAGGCCAGGTCCTCCCTGGACCGAAAACAAGCATCCTGGGACCGGTTTCAGGGTATGTCACCCTTCTTCAGCCAGGCTAGCTTGAATCCAGTGGCACAGTGAGCAAGGGACCCACGTCTGGGCATACCCATCCCACTTAGGGCGAAAAGTGTTACAGCAAACAAATGATGGACGGAATGCTGACAATGCAAACATTCTCCCCCAGTCAAAAGATCTGGGTTAAATCCATCGTTCTTTTGCCCACTACGCCACCCCAGTTTGGACCCAGCCATATGCAAATCAGTCTTGACCCTGTGCCCCATGGGAACAGTCCAGACCGAACTGCCAGGCCAGGTCCTCCCTGGACCGAAAACAAGCATCCTGGGACCGGTTTCAGGGTATGTCACCCTTCTTCAGCCAGGCTAGCTTGAATCCAGTGGCACAGTGAGCAAGGGACCCACGTCTGGGCATACCCATCCCACTTAGGGCGAAAAGTGTTACAGCAAACAAATGATGGACGGAATGCTGACAATGCAAACATTCTCCCCCAGTCAAAAGATCTGGGTTAAATCCATCGTTCTTTTGCCCACTACGCCACCCCAGTTTGGACCCAGCCATATGCAAATCAGTCTTGACCCTGTGCCCCATGGGAACAGTCCAGACCGAACTGCCAGGCCAGGTCCTCCCTGGACCGAAAACAAGCATCCTGGGACCGGTTTCAGGGTATGTCACCCTTCTTCAGCCAGGCTAGCTTGAATCCAGTGGCACAGTGAGCAAGGGACCCACGTCTGGGCATACCCATCCCACTTAGGGCGAAAAGTGTTACAGCAAACAAATGATGGACGGAATGCTGACAATGCAAACATTCTCCCCCAGTCAAAAGATCTGGGTTAAATCCATCGTTCTTTTGCCCACTACGCCACCCCAGTTTGGACCCAGCCATATGCAAATCAGTCTTGACCCTGTGCCCCATGGGAACAGTCCAGACCGAACTGCCAGGCCAGGTCCTCCCTGGACCGAAAACAAGCATCCTGGGACCGGTTTCAGGGTATGTCACCCTTCTTCAGCCAGGCTAGCTTGAATCCAGTGGCACAGTGAGCAAGGGACCCACGTCTGGGCATACCCATCCCACTTAGGGCGAAAAGTGTTACAGCAAACAAATGATGGACGGAATGCTGACAATGCAAACATTCTCCCCCAGTCAAAAGATCTGGGTTAAATCCATCGTTCTTTTGCCCACTACGCCACCCCAGTTTGGACCCAGCCATATGCAAATCAGTCTTGACCCTGTGCCCCATGGGAACAGTCCAGACCGAACTGCCAGGCCAGGTCCTCCCTGGACCGAAAACAAGCATCCTGGGACCGGTTTCAGGGTATGTCACCCTTCTTCAGCCAGGCTAGCTAGAATCCAGTGGCACAGTGAGCAAGGGACCCACGTCTGGGCATACCCATCCCACTTAGGGCGAAAAGTGTTACAGCAAACAAATGATGGACGGAATGCTGACAATGCAAACATTCTCCCCCAGTCAAAAGATCTGGGTTAAATCCATCGTTCTTTTGCCCACTACGCCACCCCAGTTTGGACCCAGCCATATGCAAATCAGTCTTGACCCTGTGCCCCATGGGAACAGTCCAGACCGAACTGCCAGGCCAGGTCCTCCCTGGACCGAAAACAAGCATCCTGGGACCGGTTTCAGGGTATGTCACCCTTCTTCAGCCAGGCTAGCTTGAATCCAGTGGCACAGTGAGCAAGGGACCCACGTCTGGGCATACCCATCCCACTTAGGGCGAAAAGTGTTACAGCAAACAAATGATGGACGGAATGCTGACAATGCAAACATTCTCCCCCAGTCAAAAGATCTGGGTTAAATCCATCGTTCTTTTGCCCACTACGCCACCCCAGTTTGGACCCAGCCATATGCAAATCAGTCTTGACCCTGTGCCCCATGGGAACAGTCCAGACCGAACTGCCAGGCCAGGTCCTCCCTGGACCGAAAACAAGCATCCTGGGACCGGTTTCAGGGTATGTCACCCTTCTTCAGCCAGGCTAGCTTGAATCCAGTGGCACAGTGAGCAAGGGACCCACGTCTGGGCATACCCATCCCACTTAGGGCGAAAAGTGTTACAGCAAACAAATGATGGACGGAATGCTGACAATGCAAACATTCTCCCCCAGTCAAAAGATCTGGGTTAAATCCATCATTCTTTTGCCCACTACGCCACCCCAGTTTGGACCCAGCCATATGCAAATCAGTCTTGACCCTGAGCCCCATGGGAACAGTCCAGACCGAACTGCCAGGCCAGGTCCTCCCTGGACCGAAAACAAGCATCCTGGGACCATGTTTCAGGGTATGTCACCCTTCTTCAGCCAGGCTAGCTTGAATCCAGTGGCACAGTGAGCAAGGGACCCACGTCAGGGCATACCCATCCCACTTAGGGCAAAAAGTGTTACAGCAAACAAATGATGGACGGAATGCTGACAATGCAAACATTCTCCCCCAGTCAAAAGATCTGGGTTAAATCCATCGTTCTTTTGCCCACTACGCCACCCCAGTTTGGACCCAGCCATATGCAAATCAGTCTTGACCCTGTGCCCCATGGGAACAGTCCAGACCGAACGGCCAGGCCAGGTCCTCCATGGACCGAAAACAAGCATCCTGGGACCGGTTTCAGGGTATGTCACCCTTCTTCAGCCAGGCTAGCTAGAATCCAGTGGCACAGTGAGCAAGGGACCCACGTCTGGGCATACCCATCCCACTTAGGGCGAAAAGTGTTACAGCAAACAAATGATGGACAGAATGCTGACAATGCAAACATTCTCCCCCAGTCAAAAGATCTGGGTTAAATCCATCGTTCTTTTGCCCACTACGCCACCCCAGTTTGGACCCAGCCATATGCAAATCAGTCTTGACCCTGTGCCCCATGGGAACAGTCCAGACCGAACTGCCAGGCCAGGTCCTCCCTGGACCGAAAACAAGCATCCTGGGACCGGTTTCAGGGTATGTCACCCTTCTTCAGCCAGGCTAGCTAGAATCCAGTGGCACAGTGAGCAAGGGACCCACGTCTGGGCATACCCATCCCACTTAGGGCGAAAAGTGTTACAGCAAACAAATGATGGACGGAATGCTGACAATGCAAACATTCTCCCCCAGTCAAAAGATCTGGGTTAAATCCATCGTTCTTTTGCCCACTACGCCACCCCAGTTTGGACCCAGCCATATGCAAATCAGTCTTGACCCTGTGCCCCATGGGAACAGTCCAGACCGAACTGCCAGGCCAGGTCCTCCCTGGACCGAAAACAAGCATCCTGGGACCGGTTTCAGGGTATGTCACCCTTCTTCAGCCAGGCTAGCTTGAAACCAGTGGCACAGTGAGCAAGGGACCCACGTCTGGGCATACCCATCCCACTTAGGGCGAAAAGTGCTCACTACACCACTGGATTCAAGCTAGCCTGGCTGAAGAAGGGTGATGCCCTGAAACTGGTCCTAGGATGCTTGTTTCCGGTCCATGGAGGACCTGGCTTGGCAGTTCAGGCTGGACTGTTCCCACAAGGAACAGGGTCAAGACTGGTTTGCACTATGGCTGGGTCCAAACTGGGGTGGTGTGGTGAGCAAAAGAATGATGGATTTAACCCAGATCCTTGTGACTGGGGGTGAATGTTTGCATTGTCCAACATTCCGTCCATCAATTGTCTCTTTGCATTTGTCGCCCTAAGTGGGAAGGGTATGCCCAGACGTGGATCCCGTGCTCACTACACCACTGGATTCAAGCTAGCCTGGCTGAAGAAGGGTGATGCCCTGAAACCGGTCCTAGGATGCTTGTTTCCGGTCCATGGAGGACCTGACTTGGCAGTTCGGGCTGGACTGTTCCCACAAGAGACAGGGTCAGGACTGATTTGCATATGGCTGGGTCCAAACTGGGGTGGTGTGGTGAGCAATAGAATGATGGATTTAACCCAGATCCTTGTGACTGGGAGTGAATGTTTGTATTGTCCAGCATTCCGTCCAACAATTGTTTCTTTTTGCATTTGTCGCCCTGGTGGGAAGGGTATGCCCAGACGTGGGTCCCGTGCTCACTACACCACTGGATTCAAGCTAACGTGGCTGAAGAAGGGTGATGCCCTGAAATCGGTCCTAGGATGCTTGTTTTCGGTCCATGGAGGACCTGGCTTGGCAGTTCGGGCTGGACTGTTCCCACAAGGAACAGGGTCAAGACTGATTTGCATATGGCTGGGTCCAAACTGGGGTGGTGTGGTGAGCAATAGAATGATGGATTTAACCCAGATCCTTGTGACTGGGAGTGAATGTTTGCATTGTCCAGCATTCCGTCCAACAATTGTTTCTTTTGCATTTGTCGCCCTAAGTGGGAAGGGTATGCCCAGACGTGGGTCCCGTGCTCACTACACCACTGGATTCAAGCTAACGTGGCTGAAGAAGGGTGATGCCCTGAAATCGGTCCTAGGATGCTTGTTTCCGGTCCATGGAGGACCTGGCTTGGCAGTTCGGGCTGGACTGTTCCCACAAGGAACAGGGTCAAGACTGATTTGCATATGGCTGGGTCCAAACTGGGGTGGTGTGGTGAGCAAAAGAATGATGGGTTTAACCCAGATCCTTGTGACTGGGGGTGAATGTTTGCATTGTCCAGCATTCCGTCCATCAATTGTTTCTTTTGCAGACGTACAGATAAAGAACACTGGTAGTCAAAGAAGAAAGCAAGTTCTATGACCCAGAAGAAGTGGTGCAAGTGTTAAACAACTTTGTGTGATTGGGAAATGGCAAGCTGTGTAATCTCAAACGTGTGGCTGTGGGATAGAAGGAAATGTGGAACGATTTTCGTAAAGATCTCAATGACTGCGATTTTGGTTGGTTGGATGAGCAGAATGTGACAACAGAACTGTGTGCAGAGGGGGAAGAAGATGGAAATATTACAGAACCACTTCATCCCTCTGTTGGTCTGAATGAGGGAGTGGATTTGGCAACTGATGTTTCTGGTGTTGTGCCTGATGAAGTTTCGAATGGAGGTGTGTCGACATCAGGTGCCAATGTGTTGAATAGTAAGATTGTGGATGGAGAACTGGTTAGGGATCAAAGAATGAGGAAACCTATTGCATATTCATAGTAAGATTATAAGAACTTTCATACAAGAGCATTATTTGGATGTAGACTGTTTCATTGACAGCTGTTGCAAGTGTGTTAAGTCAGACAAACACTGTAAATTGTCAAAAGAAAGTATGGATTTATTTGACAATCCAGAGGGACCATGGGTCAAAGTAGCTATTGATTTTGCAGGCCCATTTCAAATGTTAGATGAGAACATGAGATTCTTAATTGCATTATCTGATTATTATTCAAAATTGATTCATTATGAGTTTGTTACTCAGCCTACTACTGATGCTGTTATTGCATTTTGGATAAGATATTTACATATGAAGGTTTACCAAAAATTTTAGTTTTGGATAACAGTAGCCAGTTTGTATCACTTAAAATAAAAAAAAATTGGAATGACTGCGGAATTGTACATGAAAGAACACCTTTACACAATCCTTCATCTAAAATGGCTTAGTAGGAAGGACCAACAGGTTTATGAAAGAAGGCATTCAATTGGCTATGGCCTCTACATTATCAAAAAAAAGTTTTTGAGGAATAAGGTTTATAGTTACAACAATACACCACACACAGTAACTGGTCAGCCTCCTTTTTATTTATTGAGAGGTAGGGTAGGTCTAACTGCCATTACGCCAAATTTCAGTTGTTCTGAAACACAAACAAGTGTACAAGAAACTGATGCCAAAAAATTAAAGGTCAAAAAGAAAATATGGTTGACACAAATGAAGAGAAAAAGTTACTTTGATCAGGTTCATAAAACTAAAGTTAAAGGGCCTCATTTACAAGAAAGTGCCACAGTGCGGCACCGCAAGCCCTTTGGCAGTGCCACGCTGCGGCACGTTCAAAGCACAGGGATGTGTCATATCTGGCGCACAATTTACTGCCATGAGCCGACGCAGGCACCCTTGCACCATGGTACAAGGATACCTGCGTCAGGGGGAGGATTGTTTATGTGCAGGAAGGTGTCCCTTCCTTCACATAAACAATCTGAAATGGCGTTTTTCAACTTCTATGTGTGCTGCATTAGCACACATAGAACTTACAAAACATCATTTTTTTAATGATTGTTTATGTGCAGGAAGGGACACCTTCCTGCACATAAACAATCACCAGAGATGATTTCCTCGTTGTATGTGTGCTGCAGAATGCAGCATGCATAGAAAGAGGAAAAAAACGAGGAGAAATTAATACATTTCTCCTCGTTGCGCCTCCCTACTCCTCCTCTGGGAAGGCGCAGCAATCAGACGCATTTCCAGGTTTATGATTTCTCGTAAATCTGGAAATGTGTCAGGTTCCATGGGTGGTGCGTGGGAACACCCACAGCAACACCTATGGAACGCCCCTTACACGCAGAGTGCTGTGTGTAAAGAGGCCATATTTACAAGGACAGGAAAAGCAACGCAAGGTGGCTTTTCCTGTCCTTGTAAATATGGGGCAGCAAAATGCGCTGCCATGCATCAAAAAAAGTGACGCACCGGGGGCGCAAGGGGCTTGAAAATAAGCCCCAAACAATTTTATTTAAGGAGAGTCTAATTACACTTCACCTGTTCAAGTTGTGAGAGTTGCTAAAAGTTCATTACTATTGAAAGATAAAAGGTGGTGGAACAACTGTGCAGTAATTTTTCTAAAACCAGGACAAGAATTATAATTTGATAATAAAAATGATCCTTACATGCTGAATATGATTTTTATGATTTTACAGGAAATTAATACAACATTGCAGACACGCAAGGAGTTGATGAATGAAAATGTTGATTTATCTAATAATACAAGTGAACATGGTAGCACAGAATCTCAAGCATGTAATGCTAATCCAAGGGAAATTTTTGAATGTACAGATTTCACAGGTACAAACGCCAATAGTTCAAATTCATTGAGTAGAAGAAGACAAGTGTGTGCGCCAAGGAAATTTTCTGATTTATTCTGTATTAATAATCATATTTTTGTGTTGACAAAAGAAAGATGTTACATATTCATTGTAGGTAAGATTATAAGAATTTTCACTATGTAATATAATCTAGAATGTTGGCAAGTTATAAGGCACATAAAGCAGAATGTTGGAGGGTCTTTGGGATCAGGTTAACTTGCCGAGAGTGGTTTTCTCCCATCTTACCTGGGAGCACTATAAACCCCTTGTGTGCAGCGGACGGCGTAGAGCGATCTTCCACCACATTGGCGTGTGTGGAAGATGGCTCCAGGCCGTCCTAGCACCCACCCATGGAGGAAGCGCGGGCCCTCCTCCCGTGGGCACCAGGGATGGCAGTGGAAGCACTTCTGCAGCCACCCCTGGCCCCTCGCGCAGCGATCTAAAGATGTCAGTACGGGGAAGTGTTTTGGCTGTTTTCTATCCCCACCTCTTGGGGCAGATCCGCCATTTTTTAGTCCGATCTGCCCCCAAGTGGGGCAGAAAACCCCTAGACAACAGGGAATACTTTTTTGTGTATTTATGAACTGGAGTTTGACTGATGGTCTGCATGTACTGGTGTTTGGCTGGTTGTGTGTGTACTGGCATTTGGCTGGCGGTGTGTGTGGACTGGCGCTTGGCTGACAGGGTGTTTGAACTGGGAATTTTACTGGTGGTGTGTGTGGAATGGCTTCTGGCTGGCTATGTGTGTGGATGGCGTTTGGATGGTGGTGTCTGTTAACTGGTGTTTGTCTGAGGTAAGGGTCACTCCCTTCTAGGATGTCAATTTCTTGCCTTTGGTTTGTGCCCCCCCCTTTGGGGGCAGATCAGACATTTGTGATGCTGATCTGCCCCCAAGGGCAGAGTTCATAGTGTTTTATGATGGTAACTGTTTTATTTCTTGTCATCTTAATGTTTTATTTCTCCTTTTTTATTCTAGTGCAAAGCTTTTGATTTCCTTGATGGTGACTCCTGCTTGCGGTTTCAGCACAGTTGTGAAGCTGCATGTGTTTGATAAGAAGAGGGGGCGTGGCTTGGCGCCGATGTAGAAGGGAGCGCGTTTCGGAGCTCTGTCCCCGGACTCCGATAGTTAATATTATCCTGAGCCCCCGGCCCTAGGAAAAGCAGAGTTCGGCGACTGCCCACTCCGAGAAGCAGTGGCCGCGAATTGAGGCGGCGATTCACAGTGCTCAGCCGGCAATGACGGCCGACGAGGGGGTGACGATCCCGAGGAGCGGAATCCAAAATGGCGCCTGTGATGTGAGGCGGAGATCGCAGCCTGCTACCGGGCACGGAGAGACGAGATGAGCAGCAGGCAAGGAGCGCTCACGACGCGGGGAAACAGGAGTTGGGGGTAGAGGCTGGTGACCCACCCCCTGTGTGGAGATTCATTGGACTGCGGGCTAGCAGTGGTGTTGTTGGCCTGGAGCGCGAGCAAGCGTGAGGTGTGGAGTAGAAGCTGCATCCAGCAGCGGTGATGACTGGCGGCGCATGTCCGGCATAATAGGATGGGTGCAGAGAACATTGAACGCCCAGCTGTTATCCCCCTAATTGCCTGAGGCCTGGGACGGGAAACGGGCGTGAGGACATGGGAAGAAGTGCCACTGTTTGGGCACAGAAGAGAGCCTGAACTGATCTGCAGCGGAAGGACCTATTAGAGGGGGAAGGAGGCATTGTGAGCCGCGTGTGCTCAGGTCCCCAGAAAACAGGGCAGCGCAGCAGGAAACAGCCGGTGAGGCCTCGCCGATGGATGATGTTATTTGGGGGCATCACAGGCTTAGGGGGAAATTGCCTACTAGTGTTGTGGCCTGGAGGGAGGTAGGCTGCAGGGAGAGCACGGCGAGGAGCATATTGGGGAGACCACGCCTGACCGTGACATTTGGGCTGCGAAGGAGTGTGTAGAGGGGGTGCTGTCCACTCAAGTGATATTCCCTGACTTGTTTGAGATGTGAGTCATTCGATGCTGGGAACTTTGAAGTGCGCGCTGCAGATCACAGTGAGCGGCCATATAAGTAGGAGGCAGAGGCCTTGAGGTCTACGAGTGCGGCCCTGTGATAAACGGCTCAGGCGCATGAGAGGCCAGAGCGAGGCACCTACAGGGGGCTTCCTTAGTGGAACGTGGGCTGTGAGGACCCCGAGAGCAGTCATGAGTCCCGAAGACGGGAAGACACAACACTCTGAAGGAGAGTTGAACTTTGGCCAGGCGGAGAGCTTACTGTGGGGTAGTGGTGACTGGGCAAGGATGCAAGCCCATACACGCAGACCACTAGTCTGGCTGTTTGCACAACCCGTGGAACAGTGGTGACGTGCAGACTATCGCGAGCTTGACCTGAGCGGGGTGGCACGCAAGAGAGGAGCTGCATATACAACATGGCCTATTGTGCATAGAGTGCCTGGGTGGACGATCACCATGGGAAAAGTGGCCAGGCTAAAGGGACAAAGCGCCGCAACAGCAAGAGGGGGAAACGTCCCAACGGACGAAAAAGATGAGATTCTAGATTCAGAAAAGGACGCATCCACTACGAAGCTCACACTGGCAGACATAATGGAAGCCATTACGGCATCCCGGGAAGCGCTCGAAACAAAAATAGACTCCATAGGCACCGATCTAAGTATCCTGAAGGACGACCACTGCCGGCTGGCGGAAAGGGTCACTGGCACGGAAAAAGTGCTTGCGGACATCCCTACAGAGGTGACAGAGCTAAAGAAATCTCTCACGGAGGTGACAGCGAAAGTTAAAATTCTGGAGCTGCGCGCAGAAGATAGTGAAGAGAGATCTCGTCACAATAATTTGCGCATAATAGGGGTGCCTGAGAAGGAAGAAGGGGATGATATGGTGCAATACTTGGAGGATTGGATTAAGAAAGAAGTGGCACCTGAGGGACTCTCGCAGTTTTACGCAATTGAAAGGGCGATTAGGGTGCCGGCCAGATCCCCCAGGCCAGGAGTGCCCCCGAGACCAATTATTGCTCGCCTGCTCCATTTTCGAGATAGAGACCATATACTCAAGCAGGCTCGTCAAGCAAAGGACTTGCAAATTGGAAATAGCAGGGTGATGGTGTTTCTGGATTTCACCAGAGAGGTACAGCGGCAAAGACCAACGTTCCTGGCAGTGAAGAGAAAACTACGACAAATGCAGCTTTCATATGCAATGCTATTCCCTGCCAGGCTACGAGTTGTTGGGCCTAAGGGAGTGCAATTCTTTTAAACGCCGCAGGAGGCCTGGGATTGGCTGGAAACTATCACTGGACAGAAGTCGGGAGGTAGTTCGCCGAGATCGCCTGCAGGAGATGGCAGACCGAATCGAGGACAATCGAGAGCGCCGACCCCGACAGAAGTGCAAGTCGAAAGGAGCAAGGTCATCAGGGCGGTGGTGGAGCTTAGCCAACTGGGATCTAGCCCTAGATCAAAGAGGAGCGACAAAGAGGATGGCCGGTCAGAAAGTTCTCCAATTTTGGGCGCGACAGAAGACTCGGAAACGGAAATGCCTGTTGTGACACCCCACACCACGGATGAGCTGGGTTGATCTGGGGGATCCGGAACTTTGAGACTTTGGCGAACTATATCCTTTTGCAGGACAATTTACTGTGCAAAATGTGGAGGAGGGGGGCAGTGGTCGATAACTTTGGAGTATTACAGATGAGGGGTTGAGGGGGGACCGACAGATCTTGCATAGGGGAGATCCGGGCCGAGGGGTTTCCGAGGCTGGGCGACAGCCACTACACCCACATAATCAACATAGTTAGCAGAGTTTGGATGGGAGGGGGGTTACTTCTTATATCCACACTATCCCCAGGGGCTCCTCGAGGAGGGAACTAGAGGCACAGGCGCTAGGAGCAGGCCAGCCTCCAACATACAATGTTCAATACAAAATGGGGCTGCTCCCAGTGTAGTGACCTAAGTAAAGCTTAAATTGTGATTGAGGGCATCTCACAAAAAGTGACGGACTGGTCTCACACACCACCTGGTGTCATGCTTCATCATTGACCAATGCGCGCCCTCCAGAAACTCGGTTTGGTGGAGGGCAGGCACATACCTGACGACAGGGATGCACTTCTAAACTAAGTGGGGGCCCGTGATAAGTGAGTGAAATTTAAAAACCATTACAGTTACCAAATTAAGTTTAATGTGGCAGGCAACTATATGGTATTAAAAACAAGTGAACGGTGCAATGGGGAAATTACGTCCCCTCACCGTTGTAGGTGCGGTCGACATGTTTCTGCCAAATGGCCCGAATCGGGTCCGTGGCTTTCATCAGGACCTAAAGTGAATGAAGGGCTCCGTTCTTACCAGCCTTGTGGTGATAAGATGCCACTTGGTGGGGTGACTATATCACACTCCACAGGGTAAAAGACTCATTTCAAAGTCCTAGAGTAGAGATCTAATTGCCCCATGGGAGGAGGGCAAAGGAAGGGAAGACCCCTGTAGTCAAACTTGCATCAAGGTGCGTCTCCCATTAGTGCACCTATGTGTGTGCTCCTCTCCTCCCCGATGGTCCATGAGCTCTACTCTAGGACTTTGAATGCCCGCCCTCCACCAAACCGAGTTTCTGGAGGGCGAGGATTGGTCAATGATGAAGCTTGACACCAGGTGGTGTGTGAGACCAGTCCGTCACTTTTTGTGAGATGCCCTCACTCACAATTTAAGCTTTACTTAGGTCACTACACTGGGAGCAGCCCCATTTTGTGTTGAACAGGGGGGTTACTTCTACCTGTCCTGGGGAAGGGGAGTTGGGTAGTTCAGTGATGTTGGGGGTGTGCAATGGGGACCGGGCGTGTCTGGGGTACGCATGTTATTAAGACTGGTACAATGGCTCTTCAATGGGACCCTCCATAGATTATAAATGCATCTCCTGGAATGTGCGCGGGATGCACTCCATGACAAAGCGGCATAAAATACATGCATTCCTGGTGCGCAGAGGGGTGCAAATTGCATTATTACAAGAGACGCATATTAATGCAAAAGAAGGGGCTGCTTTAAAGCGCAGATGGCGAGGGCAATTATTTTATACAAATTACTCAGCATTCGCCAGAAGAGTACTGATTTGGGTGAGAGCAGGGATCCCCTTTCAATGCACCAGGGAATTCGTCGACCCGAACGGGAGGTATGTGGTAGTCCTGGGCAAGTTGGATGGACGGGATGGAACGATTGGGAGAATATATGCCCCAAACATAGAGCAAGCTTCATTCTTGGCAGATATCTCTAGGTCACTGGCGCATGCACTGACGGGGTCGGTACTCCTGGGGGGAGACTACAATAGTGTTGAAGATGTCGGGCTTGACAGATTTCACCCTCCCATACACGACTCACCTGCTCACAGGATGGCAAGGGCAAGACGAGATTGGCAACAGCAATGGGGATTAATAGACTCTTGGAGGACACACCACCCCGGGGAACGGGACTATTCGTTCTTCTCCCCTATGCAAGACCTACACGTCAGATTAGATGCTATTCTGTGCACCCCTGATGTGCACGGGCATATACAGAGTAGCGAATACTTAGCACGCACGGTCTCGGACCACAACCCTTTGCTGGTCTGCCTTAGCTGGTCCAGGATTAGAACAAATATCCCCACATGACGCCTTAAACCAGAGGCATTGGAGGATCAGGTGTACCAATCTAAGATCCGCACAGCCATAGAACAATACTTTGCGGATAACGAAGGAATAGCCTCCAATATTATGACAGAGTGGGAGGCGTTCAAGGTGGTGCTTAGGGGGCGATGTATCTCTGAGGAGGTAGGAGTGAGAAAGACTCTTCTAAGGGAGACATTGGATGCAGAGCAGAGGTTGCGACAGGTAGAGCGTGACAGGCCTGGGAATGCAAAAAAACAGAGGGACATATTGGAGGCCAGGGAGGAGGTAGCGGGACACGTAGAAAGACTGCGTTGCTTTGATTACAAGAACTATATGACAAGGGCTCATGCGGAAAGGGATAAACCTGGGGCTCTGTTGGCCTGGCTGGCCAATCCGGCAAAGAGGGGATCTGTTATTCTGGAACTGAGAGATGACCGGGGAGGGACTTTATACCGCCAGCAAGATATCAATCAGCATTTCTGTGACTATTATACCGCACTATATAGAAGTAAAGCTTCCCCTACAGCCGCAGAACTTGATGAATATGTAGAAAGTGTTGAGTTGCCAACAATCAGTGAAGAAGAGGCAGAAGCCCTGGGGCGCGAGATAGACCTACACGAGATACGGGGCGCTGTTAAGGCAATGGCTAAAAATAAGACACCAGGTACTGACGGGTTCCCTATAGAATTTTATGCTACATACATAGACTTGCTGGGCCCCCGACTGGTAGCGCTATATAACCAAGCACACTAGGGAGGCCTTGATTGTCCCATTGCTGAAGCCAGGAAAGCAGGCGCATGACAAGACTGCATATAGGCCACTGTCAATGCTCAACCTTGACTATAAGATCTTGAGCAGGATACTGGCCACACAGCTCTAACCACACATGACGAGTCTCATACATTGGGACCAGGTTGGGTTCATACCAGCAAGGAATACAGCAATGAATGTGAAGAGACTATTAAGAGTGTTGGGAGCGGACTCCTATTGCAAGGAAGAGGCGACTATTTTGACAATAGACATCGAAAAGGCGCTCGATAGACTTGAATGGCCGTACCTATTCAGAGTGATGCGCGCTTTCGGATTAGGGCAGGGATTTGGGGCATGGACAGCCCTATTATATAGAGACTCAACAGCCCGGGTTAGGACAGGAAAGATTATCTCAAAGGGATATGAGGTAGAGAGAGGGACACGGCAGGGATGCCCGTTATCGCCTCTGTTGTTTGCGATAGCCATGGAGCCGCTGGCCGCTAAAGCCAGATCTGGGAATTGGTACCGCGGACTGGAAGTAGAGGGACATATTCATCATATAGCTTTGTACGCCGACGATTTGATTCTGTTTTTAAGAAATATGGAAACAGAATTGGAGGGCGCTAAAAGTCTATTGTTAGAGCTGGAAAGGGTAGCGGGCCTCAAGGTGAATTGGAGAAAGTCAAGTTTGTTCCCTACTTTGCAAGGACGGGAGAAACCTCAGACGGTGGAGGGGATTGAATGGGAAGGGAGATGCATCCCATATCTAGGTGTACAAATATATCATGATAAAACGGATCTCCTGGAGGGCAACGTGGGGAAGATTATACGGGGAACGAAAACCAATTTAGAATTCTGGGGAACCCTCCCACTTTCTGTGGCGGGCAGGATGTCCTTGCTAAAGATGGTGACTCTTCCGAGACTCCTCTACATCTTTGGGGTTCTGCCAATATGGATCCCAGCGGATCGGTTCAAACAGCTCTGGACAATGGTGACGGAATTCCTGTGGGGGGCAGGAAGGAGGAGAGTGGCTTTGGCGACCTTAATGAGGCTCAAGACGGAGGGGGGACTGGTGATGCCGGATTTTGAATACTATTATACTGCAGCTCAACTGCAATGGCTGACAAAATGGGTGTCCAGCCAACTTCGGGGAACAGTACAGCAGGGCGATGGATGCCCCGCTCCGTACCTCCTTCCCAGAATAGTGTTGAAACTACCTGTATCAGAGAGAGAAATGAATGCGGAAGCGCATGTGGCCCACAAATGTTGGGTCAGAAGGTCGCAGAGGGCTAAAGTGAGACGCCCTTATGCACCGGAGATACCATTAAAGTATTGTATGGCATTGCCTCATAGGGCGGACTGGAGGAAGCTAGGAACATGGGAGGAGGCTGGAGTACTCACCATAGGGCAATTGTATCAGGATTGCATGTTATTACCCTTTGAAGAATTTAGTGAGCAAAATGGGATACCGGGGGGTGACTTCCTGCTTCATGCAGCCTTAACTGCAGCAATACGTAAGCATTGGGGAGCTGGCCTTACTGAACCTGGATTAGATGCAGGTTGCCAATATGTGGTAACGGCAGCGGGGACGTTTAAGCCGGTCACCTGTTTGTATAGAAGGCTGAGCCGTGCAATACTCCTGCCACTTAGTGAACTACAACAGAAATGGGAAGAGGACTTAGGAGAACCCTTGGAGGAAAAAACATGGGGAGAATTAACGGAAAGGGTCAGCAAGGTCACTAGAAATGCCCAATTTCAGCTGGTTAATTTTTACGTATTCCATAGGGCGTACCTTACCCCAGGGCGAATTAATAATTATTTTAACATAGCCACGGCCGCGTGTCCCCGCTGTGGCGAAGTAGGAGCGGAGTTCCTCCATATGTTCTGGAATTGCCCGCAAATAGAGAATTACTGGCGGGAGGTGATGGAAATTTTAGCGGAAATTACTGAGAAAGAAGTGAATATAACAGCAGGATATTGCTTACTACACAGATTTCCACATACTTCCAAGAACAAGGTCACCAGCAAATTTCAGGATTTAGGCTTAGTATTAGCAAAGCGAGATATCACGAGTCACTGGAAAGCGAGGGGGGGTCCCAGCATAAGCAGGCGGAGAAGAGAATTTGAGCGTTGGGCAGGCTGTGAAGGAACGGTTCGCTTGCGGGACGCTAAGCGTAATGGGAGCGAGAAGACATTAGACACAGCCAGGGCGTGGGAGGCTTTGATGTTGCAGTTAAAGCAGCTCAATGACATTTCAGAAGAGTGAGACCGAGGATAGCCGGGGGTGAATGGTTGATTCCATGTATTGAGATGCATGCGTGGAGATGTGAGAGAAATAAGGAGTGTGCCCCCAGCAGCAGCCTTAATCGGGACTGCAGAGGCCAAGAGGATTAGATAGAAATTTCTGGAAGATGTCCCGGAGAGGGAAGCAAGTGCTTAATAACCCAAAACACGCCTGGGGGGCGGGGGGTGGGGTAGAGGGGGTGAGAGTTACTGTTTGGAGGGGGGAGGGGGGTTGAATTATTTACTGTTTCACTTGTAGGCATGTGCTTAACAAACACCTACTACTGAAGCTCCTGAGGATATGGAATCAGGATATGGACATTAACATGGTACTCTCAAATTGCATATGTGTCAGAGGTTTACTTCAGCTGGCTTGCCAAGTGGAGCAAGCGCCTGTATTGTATAATGCCTTGTCTTTCAAATGACCAATAAAGTTTGTTTACAAAAACAAAATGTGTTTGATAAGAAAACATTTTTGTACTGCTTACTTCAACTAAGTATCATTGCCCTGCATGAATGTGTTTTTTAAATGGTGTAATAATTGCAGCATATTTAGCTTCTGTTAAGTGTGAAATTCTCTTTGGATTTCTGCAAGATGTGTATTGTTTTGTCTTGTGAGTAATTTTCTTTTATTTCTTCTTTCTAGAGGGATATCGTTGGTGCTTGCTGTGTCTGTGCAGAGTAGGTGCAGGTGATACTAGCTGTCTCTGGCAAGTGAGTGGTATCATTTTTGAGTATATAGGTCTTTGTGTGCTTTGCATTGATTGACTTTTTCTTCCAGATTACTATATGCCAGTAGTTTTACTTTGTTTGATAGAGCCACAGCTTGTTTATTTAAAAAAAAAAGAAAAGAATTTATCGGGTTTTATTGGTAACAAAAGCAGAGACATAGCTTATTTGCAACAATATACACAGTACACAAAGTCCAACACTGTGGAGCAGTACTAGTATCTTATAACATACAGCATCAATATAATCACCTTTCAATTCGCAACAATAACATTCACAGATCAGTTCAATGTTGTATTTGCCTAGTACACTGTACAAATCCTGAGGCACTTAAGGGCAACTACTATTCAAGGCATGTCTCTCAGTCTGGGAATCAGAACATGTTATGCAAACCGCTGTCCAGCGCTATATTTCAAGTGAATCAACGTGATTTGAGCCGCTTGCCTTGCAGCCAGGTAGGCCTGATACAGACCCCAGACATTTTTAGGCTGATTGCGTGGAGGTAGTAGCTCACTATAATATTCTGTTTGTGTGCTGCTATACGTCATGTCGTGTGTCCAGTTCGTAACCGTAGGGAACGGGCCCCGGGACCAGCAGATCGCAACTCTACGTCTTGCCACCAGAAGCCCCATATCTACCAGACGTCTGATTCCCTTAGGCAGCTGTTTGGAATACCCCAATAGTGCGAGCATAGAGTCCGGTTCAAGCGTAGTGTCCGTGATTTCCCCCAGTGTCTTAAATATCAACGCCCAAAAGGCCGCCATCCCAGGACATAGCCAGGCCAGATGATAAAAATCTGCAGGGTCCGCACCACAGCGTTCGCACGCTGCCGAGTCGCGCAAACCGTATCTGCAGAGCCTCTCTGATGTATAATATACCCTATTTAAAAATTTGAAATGTATCAGTCTATGACGCCCATTTAGTGAAATGTGTTAAGTACTCTCACAACAGTACTTCCACATTGCGTCATCAATCAGTCGACCCAGGTCTGCCTGCCACGCTAACCCAGCCTTGGTGTAGTGGTTGGCTCTGTAACCCTGTGCTATGTTATAAATCCTTGAGACAATTCGCACTGGCGATTCAGCCTTAATAACATATGTGAGCGGGGCAACCTCTGGTGGCTCATCCATCCCGCTACCCAGGAGCTCCCTCAGTGCATGTCTCACCCTGTGAAAATTGAATTGAGTCAATGGAGTAGCTGTCCGATCTTCCTGTACAGCGTCTTCCCATGCTATCGTTTTACCCTCCACAAACATCTCTCCTATTGTGCTAATATTTATAGTGTTCAAGGCCTTAATCACCCCTTTTTCACTGCACGGGGGCAACCAGTGGCACCACTCCAGTGGTGTCTTTGGAGAGTAAAGAATGGCGCTGGCTTGTAATTTCAAAAGGTGAAGCCAGGCGTGCGTTGTCGCGTTAATAGAGTCAAGGATACCAGTCCTACGATCAGGAGGCTTAAACAGAAGCGCTGGCAATGGGGTTGGGGCCGCCACCACATTCTCTATACGAAAATGCAGAGCATCGGTGGGACCGTGCATCCAGTGGTGTGCATGGGCACCCTGCGCCGCCCTATAGTACAGCTCTAGATCCGGAGCACCAAGCCCACCCAAGCTGTATGGGAGCGTGAGTATCTCCCACTTAACTCGAGCGTGTTTCCCAGCCCAGGCCAACCGCACCATCAGGGTCGTCAGTACCCGAAAAAAGGACCTCTGGAGCACAATAGGAATATTAGTGAATAAGAATAAGAACCGTGGGAGGACTACCATTTTCATAATTGATATTCTACCCACTAATGATAGGGGCAATCGTATCCATCTGTCCACATCGTCTTCCAGTTTGGACACCGCTGTACCATAATTTTCTTTGAAGACCACTTCTGAGTTAGTATGCACTCTAATGCCTAAATACCTAACTGGCTCGGTCGTCCAGCATAGGGGATAGTCCGGCGTGAACTGGGCCGTTTCCGTCGTCAGCGGGAAGATAAGCAATTTATGCAAAACACACAAGATGATGGACGGAATGCTGCACATTGGCAAACATTCAACCCCAGTCACAGATCTGGGTTTAATCCATCGTTATTTTGCTTCACCACGCCACCCCAGTTCAGACATAGCCATATGCAAATCAGTCTTGACCCTGTGCCTCATGGGAACAGTCCAGACCGAACTGCCAAGCCATGTCTTCCCTGGACCGGAATCAAGCATCCTAGGACCGGTTTCAGGCTATCAGCCTTCATCAGCCAGGATAGCTTGACTCCAGTGGCGTAGTGAGCACGGGACCCACGTCTGGGCATACCCTTCCCACTTAGGGCGAAATGCAAAACACACAAGATGATGGACGGAATGCTGCACATTGGCAAACATTCACCCCCAGTCACAGATCTGGGTTTAATCCATCGTTATTTTGCTTCACCACGCCACCCCAGTTCAGACATAGCCATATGCAAATCAGTCTTGACCCTGTGCCTCATGGGAACAGTCCAGACCGAACTGCCAAGCCATGTCTTCCCTGGACCGGAATCAAGCATCCTAGGACCGGTTTCAGGCTATCAGCCTTCATCAGCCAGGATAGCTTGACTCCAGTGGCGTAGTGAGCACGGGACCCACGTCTGGGCATACCCTTCCCACTTAGGGCGAAATGCAAAACACACAAGATGATGGACGGAATGCTGCACATTGGCAAACATTCACCCCCAGTCACAGATCTGGGTTTAATCCATCGTTATTTTGCTTCACCACGCCACCCCAGTTCAGACATAGCCATATGCAAATCAGTCTTGACCCTGTGCCTCATGGGAACAGTCCAGACCGAACTGCCAAGCCATGTCTTCCCTGGACCGTAATCAAGCATCCTAGGACCGGTTTCAGGCTATCAGCCTTCATCAGCCAGGATAGCTTGACTCCAGTGGCGTAGTGAGCACGGGACCCACGTCTGGGCATACCCTTCCCACTTAGGGCGAAATGCAAAACACACAAGATGATGGACGGAATGCTGCACATTGGCAAACATTCACCCCCAGTCACAGATCTGGGTTTAATCCATCGTTATTTTGCTTCAGCACGCCACCCCAGTTCAGACATAGCCATATGCAAATCAGTCTTGACCCTGTGCCTCATGGGAACAGTCCAGACCGAACTGCCAAGCCATGTCTTCCCTGGACCGTAATCAAGCATCCTAGGACCGGTTTCAGGCTATCAGCCTTCATCAGCCAGGATAGCTTGACTCCAGTGGCGTAGTGAGCACGGGACCCACGTCTGGGCATACCCTTCCCACTTAGGGCGAAATGCAAAACACACAAGATGATGGACGGAATGCTGCACATTGGCAAACATTCACCCCCAGTCACAGATCTGGGTTTAATCCATCGTTATTTTGCTTCACCACGCCACCCCAGTTCAGACATAGCCATATGCAAATCAGTCTTGACCCTGTGCCTCATGGGAACAGTCCAGACCGAACTGCCAAGCCATGTCTTCCCTGGACCGGAATCAAGCATCCTAGGACCGGTTTCAGGCTATCAGCCTTCATCAGCCAGGATAGCTTGACTCCAGTGGCGTAGTGAGCACGGGACCCACGTCTGGGCATACCCTTCCCACTTAGGGCGAAATGCAAAACACACAAGATGATGGACGGAATGCTGCACATTGGCAAACATTCACCCCCAGTCACAGATCTGGGTTTAATCCATCGTTATTTTGCTTCACCACGCCACCCCAGTTCAGACATAGCCATATGCAAATCAGTCTTGACCCTGTGCCTCATGGGAACAGTCCAGACCGAACTGCCAAGCCATGTCTTCCCTGGGCCGGAATCAAGCATCCTAGGACCGGTTTCAGGCTATCAGCCTTCATCAGCCAGGATAGCTTGACTCCAGTGGCGTAGTGAGCACGGGACCCACGTCTGGGCATACCCTTCCCACTTAGGGCGAAATGCAAAACACACAAGATGATGGACGGAATGCTGCACATTGGCAAACATTCACCCCCAGTCACAGATCTGGGTTTAATCCATCGTTATTTTGCTTCACCACGCCACCCCAGTTCAGACATAGCCATATGCAAATCAGTCTTGACCCTGTGCCTCATGGGAACAGTCCAGACCGAACTGCCAAGCCATGTCTTCGCTGGACCGGAATCAAGCATCCTAGGACCGGTTTCAGGCTATCAGCCTTCATCAGCCAGGATAGCTTGACTCCAGTGGCGTAGTGAGCACGGGACCCACGTCTGGGCATACCCTTCCCACTTAGGGCGAAATGCAAAACACACAAGATGATGGACGGAATGCTGCACATTGGCAAACATTCACCCCCAGTCACAGATCTGGGTTTAATCCATCGTTATTTTGCTTCACCACGCCACCCCAGTTCAGACATAGCCATATGCAAATCAGTCTTGACCCTGTGCCTCATGGGAACAGTCCAGACCGAACTGCCAAGCCATGTCTTCCCTGGACCGGAATCAAGCATCCTAGGACCGGTTTCAGGCTATTAGCCTTCATCAGCCAGGATAGCTTGACTCCAGTGGCGTAGTGAGCACGGGACCCACGTCTGGGCATACCCTTCCCACTTAGAGCGAAATGCAAAACACACAAGATGATGGACGGAATGCTGCACATTGGCAAACATTCACCCCCAGTCACAGATCTGGGTTTAATCCATCGTTATTTTGCTTCACCACGCCACCCCAGTTCAGACATAGCCATATGCAAATCAGTCTTGACCCTGTGCCTCATGGGAACAGTCCAGACCGAACTGCCAAGCCATGTCTTCCCTGGACCGGAATCAAGCATCCTAGGACTGGTTTCAGGCTATCAGCCTTCATCAGCCAGGATAGCTTGACTCCAGTGGCGTAGTGAGCACGGGACCCACGTCTGGGCATACCCTTCCCACTTAGGGCGAAATGCAAAACACACAAGATGATGGACGGAATGCTGCACATTGGCAAACATTCACCCCCAGTCACAGATCTGGGTTTAATCCATCGTTATTTTGCTTCACCACGCCACCCCAGTTCAGACATAGCCATATGCAAATCAGTCTTGACCCTGTGCCTCATGGGAACAGTCCAGACCGAACTGCCAAGCCATGTCTTCCCTGGACCGGAATCAAGCATCCTAGGACCGGTTTCAGGCTATCAGCCTTCATCAGCCAGGATAGCTTGACTCCAGTGGCGTAGTGAGCACGGGACCCACGTCTGGGCATACCCTTCCCACTTAGGGCGAAATGCAAAACACACAAGATGATGGACGGAATGCTGCACATTGGCAAACATTCACCCCCAGTCACAGATCTGGGTTTAATCCATCGTTATTTTGCTTCACCACGCCACCCCAGTTCAGACATAGCCATATGCAAATCAGTCTTGACCCTGTGCCTCATGGGAACAGTCCAGACCGAACTGCCAAGCCATGTCTTCCCTGGACCGGAATCAAGCATGCTAGGACCGGTTTCAGGCTATCAGCCTTCATCAGCCAGGATAGCTTGACTCCAGTGGCGTAGTGAGCACGGGACCCACGTCTGGGCATACCCTTCCCACTTAGGGCGAAATGCAAAACACACAAGATGATGGACGGAATGCTGCACATTGGCAAACATTCACCCCCAGTCACAGATCTGGGTTTAATCCATCGTTATTTTGCTTCACCACGCCACCCCAGTTCAGACATAGCCATATGCAAATCAGTCTTGACCCTGTGCCTCATGGGAACAGTCCAGACCGAACTGCCAAGCCATGTCTTCCCTGGACCGGAATCAAGCATCCTAGGACCGGTTTCAGGCTATCAGCCTTCATCAGCCAGGATAGCTTGACTCCAGTGGCGTAGTGAGCACGGGACCCACGTCTGGGCATACCCTTCCCACTTAGGGCGAAATGCAAAACACACAAGATGATGGACGGAATGCTGCACATTGGCAAACATTCACCCCCAGTCACAGATCTGGGTTTAATCCATCGTTATTTTGCTTCACCACGCCACCCCAGTTCAGACATAGCCATATGCAAATCAGTCTTGACCCTGTGCCTCATGGGAACAGTCCAGACCGAACTGCCAAGCCATGTCTTCCCTGGACCGGAATCAAGCATCCTAGGACCGGTTTCAGGCTATCAGCCTTCATCAGCCAGGATAGCTTGACTCCAGTGGCGTAGTGAGCACGGGACCCACGTCTGGGCATACCCTTCCCACTTAGGGCGAAATGCAAAACACACAAGATGATGGACGGAATGCTGCACATTGGCAAACATTCACCCCCAGTCACAGATCTGGGTTTAATCCATCGTTATTTTGCTTCACCACGCCACCCCAGTTCAGACATAGCCATATGCAAATCAGTCTTGACCCTGTGCCTCATGGGAACAGTCCAGACCGAACTGCCAAGCCATGTCTTCCCTGGACCGGAATCAAGCATCCTAGGACCGGTTTCAGGCTATCAGCCTTCATCAGCCAGGATAGCTTGACTCCAGTGGCGTAGTGAGCACGGGACCCACGTCTGGGCATACCCTTCCCACTTAGGGCGAAATGCAAAACACACAAGATGATGGACGGAATGCTGCACATTGGCAAACATTCACCCCCAGTCACAGATCTGGGTTTAATCCATCGTTATTTTGCTTCACCACGCCACCCCAGTTCAGACATAGCCATATGCAAATCAGTCTTGACCCTGTGCCTCATGGGAACAGTCCAGACCGAACTGCCAAGCCATGTCTTCCCTGGACCGGAATCAAGCATCCTAGGACCGGTTTCAGGCTATCAGCCTTCATCAGCCAGGATAGCTTGACTCCAGTGGCGTAGTGAGCACGGGACCCACGTCTGGGCATACCCTTCCCACTTAGGGCGAAATGCAAAACACACAAGATGATGGACGGAATGCTGCACATTGGCAAACATTCACCCCCAGTCACAGATCTGGGTTTAATCCATCGTTATTTTGCTTCACCACGCCACCCCAGTTCAGACATAGCCATATGCAAATCAGTCTTGACCCTGTGCCTCATGGGAACAGTCCAGACCGAACTGCCAAGCCATGTCTTCCCTGGACCGTAATCAAGCATCCTAGGACCGGTTTCAGGCTATCAGCCTTCATCAGCAAGGATAGCTTGACTCCAGTGGCGTAGTGAGCACGGGACCCACGTCTGGGCATACCCTTCCCACTTAGGGCGAAATGCAAAACACACAAGATGATGGACGGAATGCTGCACATTGGCAAACATTCACCCCCAGTCACAGATCTGGGTTTAATCCATCGTTATTTTGCTTCACCACGCCACCCCAGTTCAGACATAGCCATATGCAAATCAGTCTTGACCCTGTGCCTCATGGGAACAGTCCAGACCGAACTGCCAAGCCATGTCTTCCCTGGACCGGAATCAAGCATCCTAGGACAGGTTTCAGGCTATCAGCCTTCATCAGCCAGGATAGCTTGACTCCAGTGGCGTAGTGAGCACGGGACCCACGTCTGGGCATACCCTTCCCATTTAGGGCGAAATGCAAAACACACAAGATGATGGACGGAATGCTGCACATTGGCAAACATTCACCCCCAGTCACAGATATGGGTTTAATCCATCGTTATTTTGCTTCACCACGCCACCCCAGTTCAGACATAGCCATATGCAAATCAGTCTTGACCCTGTGCCTCATGGGAACAGTCCAGACCGAACTGCCAAGCCATGTCTTCCCTGGACCGAATCAAGCATCCTAGGACCGGTTTCAGGCTATCAGCCTTCATCAGCCAGGATAGCTTGACTCCAGTGGCGTAGTGAGCACGGGACCCACGTCTGGGCATACCCTTCCCACTTAGGGCGAAATGCAAAACACAAAAGATGATGGACGGAATGCTGCACATTGGCAAACATTCACCCCCAGTCACAGATCTGGGTTTAATCCATCGTTATTTTGCTTCACCACGCCACCCCAGTTCAGACATAGCCATATGCAAATCAGTCTTGACCCTGTGCCTCATGGGAACAGTCCAGACCGAACTGCCAAGCCATGTTTTCCCTGGACCGGAATCAAGCATCCTAGGACCGGTTTCAGGCTATCAGCCTACATCAGCCAGGATAGCTTGACTCCAGTGGCGTAGTGAGCACGGGACCCACGTCTGGGCATACCCTTCCCACTTAGGGCGAAATGCAAAACACACAAGATGATGGACGGAATGCTGCACATTGGCAAACATTCACCCCCAGTCACAGATCTGGGTTTAATCCATCGTTATTTTGCTTCACCACGCCACCCCAGTTCAGACATAGCCATATGCAAATCAGTCTTGACCCTGTGCCTCATGGGAACAGTCCAGACCGAACTGCCAAGCCATGTCTTCCCTGGACCGGAATCAAGCATCCTAGGACCGGTTTCAGGCTATCAGCCTTCATCAGCCAGGATAGCTTGACTCCAGTGGCGTAGTGAGCACGGGACCCACGTCTGGGCATACCCTTCCCACTTAGGGCGAAATGCAAAACACACAAGATGATGGACGGAATGCTGCACATTGGCAAACATTCACCCCCAGTCACAGATCTGGGTTTAATCCATCGTTATTTTGATTCACCACGCCACCCCAGTTCAGACATAGCCATATGCAAATCAGTCTTGACCCTGTGCCTCATGGGAACAGTCCAGACCGAACTGCCAAGCCATGTCTTCCCTGGACTGGAATCAAGCATCCTAGGACCGGTTTCAGGCTATCAGCCTTCATCAGCCAGGATAAGCAATTTATTCCAGTTCACCTTGAGGCCGGATCGGGCCCCAAAAAGGACCACCTCACGCAGTACCGTCGAAAGATTCTGGTCAGGGTCTCTAACATATAGTAATGTGTCATCTGCGTATGTAGATATAATCAAGTTATATGTCGGAAATCTTATACCCCTATGACTATGATATTCAGGCATCGCACAGGCGAGAGGTTCGGCAACCAGATCGTATAGCAGTGGGGAGAGTGGACACCCTTGGCGTGTGCCTCTAGTGATGCGGATAGGGTCTGTAACCAAGTCCCCAATTTTTATCCTGGCTGTAGGGGATTTGTAAAGTACTCCCACCATTTGCAGAAAGACACTGCCGAGACCCATTCTCGTCAGCACATGGGTCATGAAACGCCACTCCACAGAGTCAAACGCCTTCTCCATGTCGAGGAAGACCGCCACCGCCTGCGTGTCTCGTCGGGTATGTTGTATAGCCCCAAATACAGTTCGTAAATTATAAGTAAGGTTTCTACTCGGGACAAAGCCGGCTTGTTCCGGCGATACCAACAGCGGCACCAGGGGAGACAGTCTAGTCGCCAAAGCCTTTGCATAAATTTTGGTGTCCACATTGAGGAGTGACAGCGGACGATAAGAGGCACAGGCGGTCGGTGGCTTTTCCGGTTTGAGTATGGTAACAATTAGCGCTTACCGCATTGAAGGAGGCATTTCGCCTGCCTCAATGATTTCCTCAAACAGTGACTGTAGGTGCAGAACCAGTGGGTCCCTGAACTCCTTGTAAAAAGAGACAGTGAGACCGTCCACTCCGGGGGCGCTATTGGATTTCATCCCGGCTAGGGCTGAAGTAATCTCGTCTATTTCTAGTGGACGCATCAGGTATTCCCTGTGGCCATTCAGCAGCCAAGGTAGTTTAATATGAGTGAGGTAGTCCAAAATAGCATCATCATCACTCCCACCCTCCGAACTGTATAGTGATGAGTAATATTGCTTAAATCTGTTGGCTATGTCGAGTGGATCAGTTAAGGGCTCCCCCTCCACATCATGAAGGACTGCTACATTAGACTTCTCCCTCCGTTTTTAAAGCAGGGAAGACAGGACAGACCCCGGACGGTCCCCTTCCTCATATATGCGAGCTGTCGCATATTTGCCCAAGTGCTCTAGTTCAGCGTCTGCTGTAGTGTGATACTCCTCCAATGTCCGGTGCAGTTCTTGTGTGATATCGTTGCCCGCCCCCGCTAGTAGTTGCTGCTCTAGGGTTGCTAGAGTGGCCTCTAAATCCGTGAGATGCCTACGAAGGGTACGGAGGACACCGGAGTGCTTAGCCATGGCAATCCCACGGATGTACACCTTAAAGGAGTCCCACACTGTAGTAAAAGAGTCGACTGACCCGATATTAATCTCAAAAAATGTCTCAATGGCCTCAGCCAGTTCCGCTTTAAAGGCGGGGGTCAAGTAAGGAGTACGGAGGGAACCGCCAAGTAAAGGGAGGAATAACTTTTTGCGGGGTGTCCATATCTAACAGACAGGAGCGTGGTCCGAGAGCGTGCGAGGCAGAACCACACAGTAACGGATCAGGTTAAACAGATCTCTGGAAATAAACAGGTAGTCAATCCTAGTGTGGAGGTTATGATATGCCGAGTAGTGTGTGAAGCCACCCGGGCTCTGTGAGCGTGTACACCACACATCGCATAAATCTAGTTGGGTGGCAGCAGTCATAATGGACCTAGCGGTGGCAGTCAGGCGTCTAGGCGGACCCCCTGACCTGTCTAAATTGGGATCTAATACACAGTTAAAATCACCTCCCCAGAGAAGGGAACGCGTGTCGTAGCGACTCATTCTATCTACTAAGTTTCCAAAGAAGGTGGGGTTATCAAAGTTGGGGCCATAGGTGTTGACTATAACCAGTCCAAACCCTCTCCCACTGCATCGTGAAACAGCGAAGCGACCCTCGGGGTCAGTCTTCAGTGCTTCCAAGTGAAGATCCGATCTGGGATTCACCCATGTTAATACTCCACGGGCATGAGAGGTGAACCCCGCAGCATGTGTGTTACCCCGCAAACCCCTGTGTTGCAACAAAGCACTGTGAATAGGCAAGTGTGACTCCTGCAGGAGAGCAATGTCGACACCACGCCTAGTAAGAGAAGCCAAGACTTTCCGCAATTTCCTATAGTCTTTGAGGCCTCGGACGTTCCAAGTTAAAATTTTTAGCTTTCGAGTCTGAGAATGCATCTAGGAAGTGAGTAAAGATCGAGGTGCATAGTGCGTAGCTACCACTGTGCGACCATGTGAAACTTCGTGTCCAAACACCAAGTTGCGTTGTATCAAGTCAACCATTTCAACATATTTAGAAACAAAGGACTGTGGTCTCTGTGTCTCCCCCCCACCCACGGCGTGCCTTCCCCAACTGTGCACACACGAAGTAGCTCCCCCCCCACCCTCCACAACATTAGAGAAACAACATTTCTAGGTACCTGTGGCAGAATACCGCAGAACTTATCCCGTTTAACATCTAAATATTCAGCAAAAGAAATAAACCACAAAGCAATAGTCAAAACAGTTCCCCAAGAGCGTGCTACGCACGTATTCGGATGTTGCCAGCCCGATCGGTTAGCTGAACCTACCTAGACTAATAAGCCCCGCTACCGTCCGCCATCTTGGAAAATCGGTGCAACATGAAATATCACAACTGTGCCCTCCCTGCCCCATACATTGCTATCCTAAAACATAACCTCATATACGCTATGAGCTGGAACTCTCTGTGTTTGTTCCTGGAGCCTCCAACTCCGTACCTTAGTAACTAGTAGCACCCAGCAACTTCTTACCAGCCGCCACTACTGGATCCCCAGTATCAGTCGCTTGGCCCTCCCAACCACCCACGCCAGCAACCATCTTATCTGCATATCAATCGGTGCAGCCATTTAGTCCTGGTCGTCCAGGCTGCCTCCAGCAGCACCATCCGAGGAGGTCTGCACAGAGCACCGCTGCTTTTCTTTGGACCACTCCTTCAGGGCCTTCTGCAACATCTTAGGATCCGTGAATATCCGCGATTTGCCCTGTCGATTAACACGGAGTCTCGTCGGGTACAACATGGCATAATCCAGATTTTGGTCCCGCAGCTGGCGCTTCAGCGGAGCAAACTGCCGGCGGGCCTCCTGCACTTGAATCGTAAAATCCGGATATAAGGAGATAACAGAGCCCTCGTACTGCAAAAACTGTTTCTCCCGCGCTACTCTCAACGCTGCATCCCTGTCCCTGTAATTCAACAGTTTTGCAATGATGGGCCTCGGAGGCGCCCCAGGGGCAGGGCGCGGGCCCAGCGAGCGGTGGGCTCGCTCCACCACAAACATGGGGGAGAAAGCCTCACTTCCTAGCATCGTCACCAAGAGTTTTTCAACGAAGAGCTCCATGTTCCCGACCTGAGTTGTCTCCGGCAGGCCCGTGATGCGGATGTTGTTTCGTCGGGACCTCGCTTCAAGGTCCTCAGCCTTGCCTTGCAGAACTTGTAGCACCTTACTCATTTGTTTGTGCTCCGAGTCCAGCTCTGTCTGAGCCTCTTCCACCTCCGTGACCCTACTTTCGGCCATGTCCAGTCTCTCTACCTGTTTATCCATTCGTTCAGACATTCTGTCCATTCGATATGATAGGGAGTCCAGTTTGTTGCCAAGGGCCGATAGACTGTTCTGCAAACTTTTTTCCATGGCCTCAAGCAAGCCGTGAATACCTCCTTCTGCCATGTCTTGCGACGCTTCCTGCGCGTTGTCTCCCTCTTCAGGGGTATCCTCCCTCACTCTAGATTTGCGCTGCTCAAAGTTGAGTTTGGGCTGCGATTTATCCACTCTCCCCATTGTGGCTGGGCTGCCGATGACTACGGCAAACTTGCACCCTCCGTCGAATCCGCGGAGCTCGTTTGACCAGGTAAGAGGTGCTATGGACTCCCCCTCGTGCCTGATAGCCCCAGTAGACAATGCGCCAGCCGGGAATCGTTAAAGGCGGGCCTTGTGGCAGATTAGCACCGCCGCTGCGGGCACATACCCTCGCTGCGCACCAGCTGCCTCAACAGGCGAATGAAGCGTCCCAGCCCCTCCGCAATCGTCGCAGAAGCAGGCCGCACTTCGAAGCGTGAACTCTGTGGGTTTTGATGTGGGCTAGGTAGCCGCGCCTTCGCAGGCTAGGTTCCTGGGCCAGTACCCCCGGCACAAAAAGCAGCAGTTCACCCCTCACCTGGTCACTGCAGAGACTTGCACAGTGAAGCAAACACTTCCACAGCACACCGCAACTTCGTGCTGGTTGCAAGATGCGTCCTCAGCTCGGGTCTGACCAGTGACCCCGGCCACCAGATTGAGTGCCACAATGACATGTGGGAGCAGATGGGAGAGGGTGCACCGTCTGCGCCGGAGGCCGGGAGAAGCAATACCGCCAGGCACCCCCGCAGGATTAATTGTGGCACAGCAATGTGTAGTGGGATTCCCCGTGTCTTCCGCTGCCAGGGGTCCCAAAATGGCTGCGTTGCGCCTCCTCCGGCCTCCACAGCACCACAGCCCAGCCCGCAGTCTGGGGGAGTCTCACGAACAGCCAGGCAGCGCCGCACACCTAGCGCGACCCGGCAATCAACCAATGGCGGCGGCGGCCCCTCACCGCCAGCACGGGGACCGCAGCCACGCAGAGCGCGATATCCAGCACCGGGTTGCAACGGCTCCGTCAGCCATTACCTCCAGCCGTCAGTCGACTGCACCGCTCTGCAGCCCACAGCACTCTGCGGTACTTCAGAGGGGGAGGGAAAGCCGCTTTGCTGACACTGGGACCGCCAATGGCCCGGGAGAGTACTTCCACCTGGCACTCCTGCGGGTATCGCCGCCGCTCGCTCCCAGCCCGCCAGCTCCACACTACGGCAGTCCGGGGATCGCGGCCCAGGGATCGCCGCGCTCGACTCCAGCCACGGCACACGTCGGAAGTCGGGTAGGGTCCAACTCGGCTCTCTGCATTCACGGGACACTCCGGGGCAGGAGGGCATTACATTTAAGGCAAATAGTCAGCACAACTGCCGGATAACTGGCGGATAGTTAAATGGCATCACGGAGCGATCGGGCTAAGCGGCCATTTTCAGTTTAGGCAAGCTCCGCCTCCAGCCACAGCTTGTTTATTACTTATTTTACACAGTATTGGTTATTGTTGACTTGTTTGTTGTGTTACTTTTATTAGCAAGGATTGTGGCTAACTGCAGGTTGACCACTCAGCAGGTTGTTGGTTTGCTTTTCGAGTCCTCCTCTGACCATGGGTCTGAGACTGACTCTGCATCTGAAGCATAGGATGAAGTCCAAGATTCTGCAGTGAATCTTCTGTCCAAGAGGAATCATCTGATGATGAAGCCACTATCAGTGCGTAGGAACGGTTAGCAAGTGGGGAGCCTTGGAGGAGGAGGCACTAAGGTCAGAAGAAATCAAAGGCACCCGCAAACACCACATATCCATGCAATGGGCGACAGGCAGCAGGCGAGCCACCGTCGCAAGGCACCCTGACCACTACGGGAGAGACACGTCATGAAACAGCCCAGCGCAACCCCCCCTTAGAGCTGACATGCAGCAGGGCATGGCCCCAAGCTGAGCAGGCACAGTAACCAGCGCACTCCCCTTTGACATTCCCACCTCACACCAAGATCCACACAGCCTTAAGACCAAATTTGGCGAATCAGCTCACCGGCCCCCATCACAACGTGGTATCTTATACACAGTGTACCCCAGTTACGGTTACCCTTGTTGAAGAGTTCAGTTCCTCAGCTAAAACACAAAAAGCGGTGTACCCCAACACCAGCACAGAAGATCAACGCAATGCCCCAAGTCCTCATGCATTAAATTAGCATGTCCCCCCACAACAGCAGGGACATTTGGATAAATAGAATCCATGTCGCTACTGACTGCTGACGCAACGGTTTACCAGATGATACGATGTAAATATGTACGGTGATTATTCTTTGATCATATAAGATGTATGTACTCTGCAAAATAACAAAATGCCAATAAAAATGATTTTACAAAAAAAATATCAGTGCGTGGGAAGTGCCTCTTTTAGATGAGGACACTCATATGCCATAAGAGGAATCTGGATTGCAGCCTGGGGTTGGAACGCTTCCCATTGGAAGCGTTGAACTATGGATTGCCCCAAACATGGTGCAGCCTGTGTTAACTGCCTTTAGTGGTGTTGCAGGGTGTAGAGTAAATACTGAAAACTTTTTGCCTATAAATTATTTTCAATTAATTATGGACAATGTATTTTTGGATGAGATTGTTGACCAGACTCATTTGTATGCTGAACAGTATTTGAGTGGCAACAGTGACGACTTAAGCCCCACTCTAGAGCTGTCCGGTGACTCCCACAAACCTGGTTGAGGTGAAGAAGTTCTGAGGTTTAATTTTGTTGATGGGTTTGATAAGGAAGCCGTCGCGGTCTTCATATTGGTCTACTAGTCCCTTGATGGCAACAGCTATATTCCCCGCAACCATGAGTCATGATCGGTATTTGCTTCTGCTTTGAATGCTGCATTTTGTTGATAATACTTCAGCATTGCCACGGGATCACCATGATTGTGACCGTCCCTTCAAGATTTGGCCTGTCTTTGATCATTTTGTGGATTGTTTTTCAGAGATTTATGTGCCAGAGAAGGAAATAGCTGTGTATGTGGCCCTGTTCAAGGGCCATTTGTTTTTTAGGCAATACATTCCTAGATGAGGGCACATTAGGGAATTAAGATGTATATGCTGTCTGAGAGCAGTACTGGATATGTCTATAATTTCAGGGTGTACACTGGAAGGGATTCTTCTATTGACCCCACTCTCCCTCCTCCCCCCCTGGAAGTCCGTCCACTTTTGGAGTCAGAGAGAAAATTGTGCGGGAACTTGCTAGAGGACTTTATAACAAAGTTCACCATTTAGACTTAGGTACCTTCTACACTGGTGTGCAATTGATCAGGGAATTGTTCAAAGTGGACATTGTTGCATGTGGCACAATCTGCTCTAACTGTAAAGAGCTTGTATGTAAAAAACTTCAGAGGGGACAGTGCAGTACCTTTTGTAGTGATGAACCTATAGCTGTGAAACTTTCAGACAGGAGAGATGTCCACATGCTGACAATCATTCATGATGAAAGTACTATAAATGCGACTTTTTGGGGTCAGATTGCTGAAGTGTGCAAACCTGTTTGTATTTTAGACTACATAAGCATGTGGGTGGTGTAGATGGAGTAGATCAGAGGCTGGTGCTTTATAGTGCTGTTCGTAAGTCAAACATTTGGTATAGGAGGTTGGCTGTCCATTTGTTTCATTTGGCAACCTTCAATGCTTTTGCTGTATCCAAGGATTCTTCTCCAGATTCAAAGATGACTTTTGTTCAGTTTCAGCAGTCTATAAGAGGCAGCCTTGTTGTAGTGAAGCAGGCAAGTGTTCCTAGAGTTGGAGTGGTGGAGGGCGTGGCTAGATTGAAAGATCACCACTTTCCTTATTACATTCCTCCCACACCCAAAAAAACTTTCCCTGTAGGAGATGTATAGTCTATGTCTGAAGAGGCGTGCGAAAGGCGAGTTGTATATACTGCCCCGAGTGTCCTTCTAATCCTGGGCTATGTTTTACATCATACCACACGCAAGTATTGGGAGCAACCATGAGAGTAAAAGTGAACTGACTGGTCTGAATTGTTTTATATTTTTGTTCAATTTCACAGGTGGCATTTGTTTGATGTATTTAGTTAGGGGTCTTGCATATGGCGGTTTACTTTTGCCCGTACACCACATTGCTGTCCCTGGGGGTGGGAATTTGTCCTCCAGGCTGCACAAGAGAGGGGAGGGGCCACAATCTCTGACGTGCTCTTTAGCGTCAGAATCATCCTGCAGAGCGGATCCTGCAGACAGCGGTTTTCTTTTGCCTGCACACCGGATTGCTGTCCCTGGAGCTGGGATGAGACTTCGTCCCCCCGCCTGCACAGAGGAGAAGAGGGGCCACAAGCCCTGATGCACCTTTAAGCATCAGAGTCATCCTGCAGTGCGAGTCCTGCAGATGGCGGTTTCCTTTTGCCCACACGCAACATTGCTCTCCAAGGAGCTGGGGTGGCACTTCATCTCCCAGCCTGCACAAGGGAGAGAAGGGGCCACAAGCCCTGATGCACTCTTAAGCATCAGAGTCTCCTGCAGTGCGAGTCCTGCAGATGGCAGTTTCCTTTTGCCCACATGCCGCATTGCTCTCCCTGGAGCTGGTGTGGGACTTCATCTCCCAGCCTGCACCGGGAAGAGCTGGAGCCACAAGCCCTAACGCGCTCTTAAGCAAGAGAGTTATCTCTTAGAGCGGGTCCTGCAGGCAGTTGTTTCTTTTTGCTCGCACACAGCATTGCTGTCCCTGGAGCTGGGGTGGGACTTTGTCCCCCAGCCTGCACAGGGTAGAGGAGGGGCCACAAGCTCTGATGCGCTGTTAAGCACCAGAGTCATGCCGCAGCACGGGTCCAGCAGATGGTGGTTTCCTTTAGCCAGCACGTTACATTGCTGTCCCTGGAGTAGGGATAGGACTTCGTCTCCCAGCCTGCACAAGGGAGAGGAGGGGCACAAGCCCTGATGCACTCTTAAGCGTCAGAGTCATCCTGCAGCGCAGATCCTGCAGACGGCGGTTTCCTTTTGCCCACACGCCACATTGCTCTCCCTGGAGCAGGGGTGGGACTTCATCTCCTGGCCTGCACAGGAGAGAGGAGGGGCCCAAGCCCTGATATGATTTTAATTGCCTGAGTCATCCTGTAGGATGAATAGCACTTGTTACAATGCATGCGTTTACAAAGCATGCCATTACAACACAAGTCGTTACAACGACGCGTTGTTACATCGCATGCCATTACAACGCAAGTCGTTACAACGACTTGCTGTAGGAGCGGGTGGCGCTGGAGTTTGGAATAGTATAATTTACTATTCCAACTCCAGTGTGTGCAACAGTAGGGGAGGTGTTGGATTGAAGATCCAACAAATCCAACACCTTCTGCCCCCTACAACAAGTCGTTGTAACGACTTGCGTTGTAAGGCATGCGATGTAACAACGCGTCGTTGTAACGACTTGCGTTGTAATGGCATGCATTGTAAACGATGTTTCCCTGTAGGATGGGATGCGCCCAGGCAACGACCGGGCCAAGACGGGCCCGTCTGAGATACAAAGAGGCAGGGCAGGGTCATAACTCTGACATTTACTGCTCTGGACTCCTTGGCTGAACTGTAAGTTGGCTTGAACTATCGCAGCACAGGAGCTGCCTTGTTAACACTCCCCGTTACAATGGGAACAAGCATTAAAAATGCAATAGGTCTCGCCTTTTATTAAGTTAAAGCCATTTGCTTTGCTAATGGTATTGTATAGCAAAGCAAATGGCTTTAACTTAATAAAATGCGAAACCTATTGCATTTTGAATGCTATAGTCCTCAACATCCTAGTCCAAAAGTACGCAATTCTGGACACAAGTTCCATACAAACACCTACCTTTACATGTACGTACAAAATAAAGTAACAGTAGCGCGAGGTGAAGCTAAATATTATAACTTAAATATTACCCAAAAGGAAGTTAGTGCAGAAATGAAAAATAAGCTTACCTTCTGTTTCTATCCATGCGCAGATAAGCGAATGTTCTGGAACAATAGGCCAAAGACACAATAGATAAAAGACAGTGAGGGGCAATGAGCACGTGGGCATTTCAGAGCGTGTGCACAGTGAGGGGTACAAGCCGTGAGAACAATGGGCATGCGGCCGTGGGAGCTGGGAGAGGGCACACACACGGCGGCATAGCCAGAGACCGGATGCTATAGGCAGTGTGAACATAAGAGGCAAAGGCGACCATTATAAGCACGCGGAAAGCCGATATCTCCCCGCAGCTTAAAAAGACACAGATCCCTTTTATTCCACATTCCCAGGCTTAAAGAAACTCCCATGTCATGCTGCAACTTAAACAGAGTGCGCACGAGTTGATAAAGAGGCGCATTCCAAGCCGATGAAACAAGTAACCTGAAGCTGGAATGCAGCCAACCCACCATCTGGCACACTGCGCGCCAATGCCCTGCTAATTAAAACAAGCGCAGCCGTAATCGATTCAACATGTGCATACATACTATTGTGACCGTTTCAGAGGCGCTATATACAAGTAACTAAGTAACTAAGCGGGGTTTACCTGCTCTCCGAGGCTCCTGTCTGGTAAAGTGTTGACTAAGGGCACCAGAAACCATGGATAGGTGTAATCGCCAACAGTGGCTGCACACAAGAATCAGACCCTCGAAAATGACAACTCAGCGCTATACGAATCACTGCAAATGACAACGTAGCGCTATACCAATCACTGACTGCCACCGTTCTGCTGCGCGTCACCTAGGCATCAATTATATAGCGGGAGTGTTTGCTCCCCCTTCGGTCTAATGCTCACTCATCTTTTTTTTTTATGTTCCCTTCTCTGTTTTCCTCCTTAAAACCCCTATCCTGTGCATGCACAGGAGGACCACGGCAGAGTGCACATTCCGCAAAAGACATAGCCGACGCTATGCCTTCTGTGCACTGGTACTGAACCTGACCAGTTCATAGTATCCAAGAAGAACGTTGAACTAGCAGAGAGGGTTAATGCACCCGCTCCAAAAGACTGGGTGCTACGCCCTCGTTCTGATCAGGGCGGGCAGACTCGAACTTTCATCCTTCGGAGGTCCATGAAATGACAGTTCACGTGCTACAGCACAAATATTGCATGCCTCGCAGAGCGAGCAGCGCATGCGCGCTGTCGCTAGGCTCGACCTTAAAAAGTGTTTTAGTGCAATAAAATATTTGCCAAAGATCACACAATTTAAGCAGGGATGCCGTGATTTGTCCATGTTTTCTAGTTTCACTTTGTACAAATAAGCCAGTAAATAGATATCTATTTGTTTTATGTTAAAGCTTTGTTTTTTCCTTTTAGTGCATTTTCTGCAGATTTTAAATAGTGATTTACATGAGCACCAGTTACATTACATAAGGTCACATGAATTGTTTATAGTAGGAGAGAGATTAAGTGAATGGTCTGGAATCGCAGGATGTCGAACCAATGCCGAGACTGAACCTGATTCCCCAGTTCCAAAGTCTACACCTCTGACCATTAAGCCATATTCTGGGCAGAGGGAAGGTAGGCAGGCAGAAGTCACATGAAAGCTCGGCTCGTTATGGGCTCGAGGTTCCAATAGATCCTCGAGCTGTGCCACAGCCTGGCTTCAGGCTCGAGCCTGGCTCGAGCTTTCAGTGGCTCGCCCAACTCTAGGTAGAGGACCATCAGGAGAGCTGTATTCTCAGTACCAGAATAGCAGGGGGTGATTCATTTCAGGAGGGTGAAGGGACACCCTCCCTCCACTTCCCCATTCTCCATTCTCTCGCGGTGCTATCACGTAATGAAAGGCTTTAGCAGCTGAACGGTGATTCGGAAGAGCGGTCGTCGCATTACGTCCGTTATTATAGCAGACACTGAAATCCGCTTTGCCAGTGCTCGTGAGTCACGTCCGGCACTTAGCGCATGAGCGATTCATCTGCAGAGCCGCCACAGCCTTCTTAGTTGTTTTCGTGCAAATTGTGAAGCGGGAACGGAGAAATCGGGTTGTGTGTTTTCTAAGGGTGCTGCATGCGAGGCACGCATAAAGAACGCATAAAAAAGGCGCGAGGACCCCAGGGGTGTTAGAAGCGACGCACAGGTATACATTTTTTTTAAAAAGGCGAGCTGCAAAAATACTTGTATTTCACACGCAAGCACACACGACATCAAACCTCATTTAAAGCTGAAATAGGGATCAGCTTCAAGCTGCAAAAATACTTGTATTTCACACGCAAGCACACACGACATCAAACCTCATTTAAAGCTGAAATAGGGGGATCAGCTTCAAGCTGCAAAAATACTTGTATTTCACACGCAAGCACACACAACATCAAACCTCATTTAAAGCTGAAATAGGGGATCAGCTTCAAGCTGCAAAAATACTTGTATTTCACACGCAAGCACACACGACATCAAACCTCATTTAAAGCTGAAGTAGGGGGTCAGCTTCAAGCTCCTGCTTACAGCTGAAGAAAGCGCGGTCCCGAAAGTGAAAGAGGACCGCGCTGCATCGGAGCATGGGGATCTCTTGTCTTTATGGGGCCATGTGTTTAAACACATGCCCCATAAAGATAAGAAAGTGCTTCACGACAGCCGTGAAGCAGGCGACCCAGTCCGGATCGCAAGCCAAAGGGCGGCAACCAAAAACCCTCATTTCCAATGGCAGGCCACCGTTTAGCATAAACGGTGACGCTGGCCAATGGAAATGAGGGGCGGGGCTTCAAGCCCTCTACTGAAACTCCTCATTAGCAATAAATCTCGCCGAGCGAGCTGCGCATGGGCGCAGCAACGCTAGGCGAGACCTAAAAAGGAAGGCAAGAGAGAGTCCTTAGGCATGGTTAAGACTGCCAAAAAAGGAGCCCCAAATGCAGCTAAAAATGGGACGATCGATGATACTGACAATTTTATAGAAGAGATGGAAACACTTTTGAATAAAGGGAATGTGTCTGACTGTTCTGAGTTGGACCCAAAAGTACCTGATATTTTTTTTTTAGAGAACATTTCTGCAATATCTGATATAAGGAAATCATTGCCAGCACCAACTGTTTTGCAGTCCTGTGTGGTTGTAGACTCTACGCAAAAAGAGGATGCTGGCGTCAGGTCCTCCTTACTTGCAAAATAATGTTCCAGCAAGTGATGTAGGTGGGGATGCATCGGGAGTGGTAATTGCCCCAGAGATTGAATGTTCAAATCAATATAGTCCGTTACTATCAATAAGGAACAAGAATGGTAATGTGTCTAGCCCTGTTCAATAAAGGGATCGGATATGGGGTCAATGGTTATAAAGTATGTACTGGCTGTATTTGCCAGAATTAATCAAATCAACTAAAGGATACCATTAAGCAATTGGTGAATAAACTATCTCTAAGGAGAGTACAAACTTGAATACTTATAGTAAAAGTTGAAATTTTGCAATCATTAGGAAAATAGGGTGAGGAAGCTAGTTGTCAGATATCTGAGAGGGGACAAGCTGTAAATAAGATTGATGATGCTGGTATAAAGATAGATGGGAACACCAAGTTACAACAGGGTGACCAAGGGCTCCGAATGCAACATTGTCAGGATCAGATGTTATTACCTACAGGAAATGATTATTCACGGATAAGGATTCCCACACAGGTTAATGTAGACTTTTAACTATGAAAAGTCTTGAACCCAATGATGAAGGAACCTCCCCTACGGACCGCAAGTAGCACAAGTACTGTATTATTGTAGGCCTTTAAGGGGAAAAAAAGAAAAAGACAAAGAAATCAAAAAAATGGGAAATGTACCATAGGACACTGCACGGGGAAAGGGTGGAATGGCTATAAAGTTTATTTCATGTTTGTAACGGTTGTACGATATAGCACTGTTCATGTCAACAATTGTGAAAACAAAATAAACAAATCCTTAAAAAACCAAATGCAGACTTTTAAATGTTTAATCCACCTATATTTCCTGATTTGAGGATCAACCATGGGAACGAAATGTCAACATCACATATAATTGAAAAACGAGGTGGGTGAGGACCAAGGAATACTTATGCTGGAAGCCAAAACCTGGAAGCGGATACTAACAATATGAGAAAATCTTACCCAAATGGGACTCAAGAGACCACAAAGAGGGACTGGCAGTAAAATATATATGGTAAATATCCCTAGAATATCAACCAGAGCTAGAGAGAACAGTGAAACTCTGATCAACAAAGTCACACATTGGAATATGTAGGTTAGACACTGCCGATCAATTATTAGACCAGATATTCTAACTGCGAGGCAATTTCATTACAATGATGTTTATAATTTTAATACCCTTGAACTAGCTGATGATAAACTTGGGGATGGATTGGTGAATTTGGATCAGCCTACCTTACCCTCTAATAGATCCAATAATAAGTTTGAGTTCACCCTACCAGAAAAGAGCAGTCTACAAAACCGTAGCGATAATAGGCCCTGGGCTCACCAGCCAGAAATTGCTCTTGGGTGAGGGGGGTTCTGATTGGAATGTTGTGAGAGTTGAATTCAGAGGGAGGGTTTGACGGGACAAGGGATTGTCACCTAAATCCAAACTCTAATTCAGGGGATGAAGGCTCAAGTTTGTGTGCCTCTGAATGCTTAGAGCCACATATCAACCCAAATGTGATTAGTGATGGGGGGGGCAATCCCTAGTAACTCCAGGATCCAGGGTAATTGAGAATAATAACATAATAACTAGCTGTAGATAATTTCTTGGAATATAGCAGATCTGAAGGCCAAATTAAATAGTGTGGAATGGGGTAACTTTATTGATACCTTTCATATTTGTCCACTACAGGAGACGTGGGCCACTAAGGCATTCCATAGAGTGGGGTTTTCGAACTAAAGTGTAGAAGCATCCCCCTCCTCAGCAGGGCGTACATTTGGAAGTGTTTTTATTTGGGTAAGAACATCTATGAATTGTGCTATCAAAAAGCTTGATATCATATCATCTGATTTATTAGGCTTGCGACTCGCATTAAATAATAAAGGAATCAGTCAATCATTTTGATTAATATTTACAACAGGTTTCACTCACACAATCAGGACTCGCCTAGCTTGCTTGCCCTAGATAACTATCTGGATCGGGCTGAGAGGGCAAGTTACTTATTTTTGGCAGGCAATTTAACACAACATTTGAGCCTCTTGAAGTAATGTCAAACTTAACTGAGGACGAGGAAAGGGGAATTCCCAGTTTGAAAAATACTTGCTTTGTTAGGAATACTAAAGTAGCAATGCAGGTTGCCTCCCTCACACTTATGTTTGGCCTTCACGCATGAAATGGTCGCACTCCTTCTGATAAGGGTATGAGTCATACATTCAAAAAGGGTCATAGTAAAAATAGGATTGACTATATTCTTTTGGATGTGTCTCTCTGGCCCCATTTGAGGGATATATGGCTGTAATCGAAAGGCTAATAAGTGATCACAATGCCCTAGTACTTGATTTAGCTCAAATGCCTATCTTTCCCTGTGACCAAATAGAGCATAAATCTTGTATCCTTATCTTACTTAATAATAGGAGGAGGGTAAAGTTGCCTGTGATTGAGAGAAATGAAGAAACTTTTTCCCAGAGCTATACAATTATAATGCATACATTAATTGACATTGAAAAGTGCGGATATGAGACTCAAGCAATTGTAGATATTTTTACTGAATCAATAGGAAAGATTAAAACGTTTTTTAAAGGGAGGGGAAGAGTATGGCAATCAGTACTAATAGTGCAATATGGTATGATCAACAAAGTAAGGCGATGAGGAAAGATCTAATGGCTGCTATTAAAAATGGCTGCTATTAAAAATGGCTGCAGGGAAACAATAGTTGAGAAGAGGAAAAAAATACATAATTGCCCAATTAGCAGCTATGGTAAGAGAGGTTGCGGAGATACTTGACCAAGGCAGCACTCCTAAAGGATAGCAGGGAGATTTGGCATTTGATATCTAAAGGAACAACACGCCAGGTTAAGTAAGAAGACTCCATATTCAGCCACTCACTTGGGTCAATTACTTTAGTGTCCTTTATTCGCAACAGGTTGATTTAGGGACTGATGTAAGTGATCTGGTGTCTAATGATAAATGAGGTGCAGTGAGGGAGGGCCATCGGATTCTTTTTAGTCTGGAAGAAACAATGGAGGCCCTTGACAATTTTAAAAAAGGTAAAGCACCAGGCCTCCATAAAGTCCCGGGAGATCTTTTTGCTTTGGTACCAGTGAAATGGGGCTACATTTGTAACCAAATCTTTAATGCAATAACAAAGGGGGCGGATATACCCAATTCTTGGAATGGTGCATAAGTAGTGCCTGCACATAAGAAGGCTGACACAGGAGATCTGGCAAATTTTAGGCCCATTAGTTTCATTGACATTTCTCAAAAGTTATTTTGTTGACAACTATTACTGAGGATTCAAACTTGGATGGAAGAGGAATAGATTCTGTACCTACTTCAGGCTGGGTTTAGAGTGACTACCAGCACTGTGGATCAAATATATATATTTTTTTAATATTATGGAAATACGTGGTCATTAAGAGGGAATAAATATATGTGTTTGTGGACCTACTTGCCACCTTTGATCTCAAACCAAGAGGAATAATGTGGGCAGCATCTGAAAAGATGGGGATGCCAATGAATTTACTACAAATTTTAATGAGGCTCCACAGCAATAAATATGCCCAAGTAAGGTGGAGGAGGAATGGAGAGTGGACCGAACATATTGGGGTGAACAGAGGAGTTCACCAAGGATGTGTACTGGCTCGACTTTGTTCACCTTAAATATAAATGGGTTGACAGAGACACTATTAGACTGCAATGGAGATCCACCAAAGTTAGCAGATCATTTAGTAAGATCCTTGCTATTTGAAGATGCTACTTTAATGGTATCAAAGTCCCCTATGAGGCTCCAAAACTTACTCAATCACTTTTTGTCCTCATGTGAAAGATATGGATTGGAAGCTAATGTTGCAAAAACTAAATTCATGACATTTAACCCACATAGGACATTTAGAGGTAGGGTTAAGCTAGGGGTTAACCTTTTGGATTAACCACAAAGTTTTTGATTATCTAGGTGGCAGGATTGCAAATACACTTACGTGGACTCCCCAGCTAACTAAAAGTCAGCTCAGATTACAGCATGCAGGTTCCATTATAATTAAAAAGCTTTAGCTATAGGCCTATTACTCCAGCTATAGAAATCTACTGTGAAAGAGGTCTTGGGGCTGCTCTGTACGTAGCAGAGATATGGGGTTTAAACAATGTAGTGGGCCTGGAGAAAGTAGACAGCAATGTTATGAGATCTGTACTTGCACCCCCTCAGAATGCGCCACTAACCCCCATTCGTCTCCATCTAGGCTTAAAGAATATTGTATATGTTGCTGCTTTTACACCGTTGGCCTACTGGCTAAGGATATGGATCAGTAACTCACCACTTCCCTTGAGGCAATCATTCGATGAAGTACGGGAACTTGATACTAGAGGGAGAATACCCTGGTTTAAGTACTTTAAAACTTGGCTATATAGACTAGGGATGAGTGAATTTTGGCTCAATCCTAAGTGTATACAGAAAAACACTCTGACGTGCCAAAAAAAGAGATTCTGGAGCTACGTTATTGGAAAATGGCTATCTAGTAATACTACTGGAGTATAAACAGGTAGGCTTTTAGATTTTGAGGATAATATGCAATTTGAAGTGTTTTTGAACCGAATTGAACCCCCACGAGCAAAATCGTTATATTTAGAATTTAGATACAGTATTTTACCCGTAAACAATTTTTGCAGTAGGTGGAGTGGTTGCCATATTCTGCCAACTTGCTCTTCTTGTTTGGTTAACTCTGCAACGGAAGAACATCTTCTCTCCTTTTGCCCTGCCTATGTTCGCTCAGGAGGACTTGGTTAATTCCAATATGTCGAATTTTAGCCACGTGGCGTATTAAGGATACAATTATGATGCTTAAAATTGATTACACTGAATGGTTTGTTTTTGCACTTTCTAGATTTTTATTGTTTGACTGGCGATTGAGGTGTAAGCTATTAAAACAAAATATAAGGCTGTGTTAATGATTTTTCTATGTGTATCATGAAATTGTACTTTTTGTTAATTTTTATCAGGAAGAATATTAAAAAATCTCTTAAGGGAAGTTTTTAAGATTGTAAGGATGGTTTTAACACTATGCAACAAGTGGGTTCTCTAGTATTTTAAAATAGAAGCACTTTTTGGAATGCCTTAATTTTTATGGAATTAGTAAATATGCACTCAGTATTTGATGTATATTGTTTATTACAAAATAATGCTGCTATTTACTAATATAAAAATTTGGTTATTGTAATGCACAAGCACTTTCTTGGTTATGAGAGTACTGTATTAAAATTAGTGACACTGTTTAAATTATTGAAAAGAAACAAATTTCCCCTGGATATAAAGATTAACACCAACTCTTACACTTACTCTCGTATCATTCTTACCGAGCATATACCTTTGCTTAGATCAACATGAAAGTTATAACCATAACATTAAAAACAGGCCCCAAATCAAGAGGTAGCACTTACAAATTTTTTATTAAAAAAAAAGGAAAACTAGTGGAAAACAACTCTGAAGATCAGAGTGTACAATACAATCACATCAATAAAAATTCATGCAAAGCATGAAATTAAAAAACATGGTTCAATTTATATACAATGAGTTAAAATACGGCGACAAAATAACTAGAAAAATACAAAAACATATATACCAAACTACAACCGGAAACCCTATTTGCACAGTTCTATATCCTGTTGCCCAGATTGATCCAACACAATGTATTCAAACAGAAGACCTGGTGGGATTACTATTCCTATCCAAGAAATTCCTGTGAGTTGTATTCTTAAAAAACTGGCGTCAACGCGTTTCGGTGGTTCTAGAAATTATTAAAAAGGCCACCTTCTTCAGGACTCAACACATATATGGGACTTACTCCTCCACACAGCAGATTTTTATCTATACAAAGAAAGAAAATATATAAAAAACAGGGAGTTGATATGCGATTCTTGTCTTGTTTCAACTCATAGGTTACTAAACCCCCCTCTTTTTTCCTTGCTAAATCCTAAATTGGCATTATTTAGTACCCCAATAAACAAAGGGCAGCATGTTTCTTATGTTGTGTTTTTTTTAACATACGCTCAAATGTGTACTACATCTCAATTTTGTGTCACCAAGGTCCATACCCCACCCCTAGTTGTCAAAGAAAGGAATAAATGCTCTACCACTCATCCATTTACACCGCATTATCACATCATTTGGACTTTCTCATACAAGACACTCACCGTGGCAAAAGAAATTTGTCACGCAACTGCAGGCAGCAGATAACTGGCCTTTATTTCAACATTTCCATATGCGTAAATAGGCGTAGAGATATAATGGTCTGTCTCTGGGGAAGATAGGAGAAGAGATTAAAGAACATGAAGTTTCAATTCTACCCCTATTGCTCTTATTTATTAAAGGCTTATTATAAAATAAATTACTGCCTTACCTCCAAGTACTAAATACAGCTCTAATTTGGCTAGTAGATTGTCCTCTAGATGTTGCACTGCCTTCTATTTGGCAAATATTTGCAGCTTTCCTGCCATTGTATGTCCATAAAATATGAAATGGTCGAAAGGGTTATCTACAGATTAAGAAAAGAAGAGGAAAAGGCCCAATGATAGCACTTCTAATCTATAGGGCTCTCATACTAGAAGGTACTTGCACCCTTACATCTGCAAGGCACACGGCTTACCTCACAGTGAGGAGTATTATCAGATCCAATAGTTTTATTGCATGGGTCTGTAGGGTTCTTTTCCCCAATTTATTCGTACCCTCTCGACGTCTTATTTTCTTTACACCGCCGAAACGGGTCAGGTAGTTGCGTTTCCTATAAAGAAGTCAACATATGATGTATACTATTAAAATCAGAGGTATATTAATTACCATAACATTCCCTTAAGCTCGTACTCGTATTATAGAAATCCCTGTCATCTAGTTAATTGTTGTTAGACTTGGCATCTTTTGGCGTGTTTCCCCTGACTTTTTGCTTTCTGACCTCCCGGTTTTGACTCTGTTTTTGCTGGTGTAATGATTCGGCGCACTTTCCTCACTGCTGTCCAGTGGGAAAGTGCAAGTGCTCCCGTATAAAATGTGTTATGGATTGGTGTTTCCATGATTGGCCTATTTGGTTTATTTGTCAGTCCCTTGTAAAGTGCACTGCGAGTGCCAGGGCCTATAGACCAAATGCTGTTGGTGGGCTGCAGCACTGGATTGTGCCACCCACGCAAACAGCCCGTAAAATGTAACTCGGGCCTGCCAACGCAGAGCCTGTGCGCAGCCTGGGGCTGCCACGTCGACTTGGCAAGTGCCCACACTTGCAAGTCCCTAAACCTTCCCTTTGCTACATGTTAGTCACCCCTAAGGTAGGCCCAAGGTACCCCTGTGGGCAGGGTGCGTTGTACGCGAAAGGTAGGACATGCCCTGGTGTGTGCGGCATGTCCTGATAGTGAATTACAGCCTAGTTCGTTTTTCACTATTGCAAGGCTACCTGTTCCCCCTAGGCAAGAACGGGCGGTTTTGATTATTACAGTTTATAATCCTAACTGGCCCCGGGAACGTGGTAGAAATTCGAGTTTAGTATGCCTGGACTCAGAATGATAAAATGCATCTTTTAGTGAAGTTGGTTTTAACATTCTGTGTTTGAAAATACCACTTTTAGAAAGTGAGTATTTTCTTGTCTAACCATCCAAGCCTGCCTCTGCGAGGTTGTGTATTCCTTGTCTGGAATGTGAGTGACAGGGGCTGGGGGATGCCAGGAGACAGGGTGAGTCAGCACAGGGCTGAATAGCAAGATCTACATGTAGATGGGTGGGAGGGGTCGCACCTGGGCCCTGAATAGGACAGTGCCTTCCCTCCACAATGCTGGCTCCACCTCCTGTGGTGCGTCTGATGTCCCTGGCCTACTCACTGAAAGAAGGGACGGAGACTTGTCAACAAAGTGCTCCAGAACTGGTTTGGACTAGGCAAAGGCCTCTCTGCCTTCAGAGAACAAAGGAATTTGGGATATAAATATTGGGGCCCTGACCCCATGAATTTAGATCTCGCTGGAATCAAGGAACCTGCCAAGACGAAGAGCTGGAAGAGCTGCCAGGAGGAGTACTGCCCCTTTGCTGTGTTGTTGCTTTGTTGGGTTGGCCTGCAGCTGCTGCTTCTGCCTTGGGCAGTGAAAGGACTGAACTTTCTACAAACTTGTGCTGAGTATCTCCAAGGGCCAGGAACCGAGCTGGCCTCCTGTTAAGAAGTCTCAGGGACTACAAAGACTTCACAAGCCTCTGGGTACCGCTTCTGGAACGCTGTTTCAGTTGCCACAGAGGAAGGGAACTGTAACCGACTCCGTCAACCGAATCCATCCCTGGCCGGTGACCTGTTTGCACCGCAGACCGCATCGCCCCGCTTCGCATCGCAACCCTGGTCTCACCGTGGGCGACGTCCGACGCCGCCAACATCGAGCCGCTGCTTGCACCGTGACCTGTGGGCACCGCAGTTCGCATCGCATCGCTTCACTGAACCAACCGGACCCGACCGACGAGGTCGCTGCAACTGGCTCAAGAGTCGTGACCGCACCGCATTTGGGGCACCGCTCGCACGTCTGCGACGCACCGCTCCGACTCGCACCGCTGTCCGACGCCAGCTCCCGCACTCCGGCTTGGTCGCCTGCATCGCAACCTGTCAGCACCGAATCGAGCATCATCTCACCCTGCATCGCACGCCTTGGACTCACCGACTCCGTCTGCACGACGCTCATCGAGCCGCTGCCTGCACCGCATCGAGGGACACCGCACCTTGCATCGCTCCGTCTTGCACCGCAACCGCGACGAACGCCGACCGGCTCGTACACTCCATACCAGCCACAACGAGAAAGGTACTGTAACCGAGTCTGTTCATGACTCTGCTGGCCCGTATCGACGCGGTCGGCTGGAACTGTTAGACTCTGTGGTTTTCAGCATCGCGGTAGGCTCGGACGGAGCTACCGACTCATACGAACTTTGCTTTTGTGCTATTCCTGCAAAGAAGAAGTTACCGTATCAAGCATTCATTCGTAAAGTATAGTATTGTGGATTTTTGTCGTAATTGGTCTTGTCTTGAGTATATAAAATATTGGTTATTTTTCTAAACTGGTGTGGTGTCCGTTTGTAGTGCTTACACTGTATTACTGTTGGTTATGTGCAAATGCTTTACACACTGCCTCTGAATTAAGCCTGACTGCTCGTGCCAAGCTACCACGAGGGTGAGCAGGGGTTACTTCACGAGTGTAACACCCTTACCCTGACTAGGAAGAAGGGTCCCTACTTGGACAAAGGTGCAAGCCCTTGCCAACTAGAGATCCCATTTCTAACATTGGTTGTCAGCGGTGAGGATAGGACTTGTGTTTGCACTTGACTTACAGTGATTGGTGTGCACTACTACCATATCGCAGACCATTACGTACCACATACTGGTTCTTTTTCTTTTGGCCTATTTTTGATCTTGCCAGTTTTCAACTCACGACTTTTGTCATGCCTGAATCAATTGCATCATCCGTTGCATCTCTGGAAGTTATCTTTGAGGAGGACAGGTTGGAATCCTACGCCGTAAAGGAGTTACGAGCGATTTGTAAAAACCTGAAAGTCCAAATTAAAGGCCTCACAAGGAAGGAGGAGCTACAGAAGGCGCTGAGGGCCTGGGTAGCAACCAGACATGCCAATGGGCAGCCTGGTGATCTCAGTGAGGAGGTGGAGGAGCCTATTTCCAGGGTGGATGTGCTTTTGGGTATGGGGGGAACCCGCCAGGTCAGGCAGCAGCAGTCTGTCCCCAGAGGAGCTGGAGGACAGGCGGGAGGCAAGGCAGTTTGAGCTGCAGAAGCTCAGGCTGGAGAGTGAGCGGGAGGAGAAGAGATTGGCCATAGAGGAGAGGAAGATGCTCTTAGAGCATGAGAGAGAACTGAAGGAGCTAGAACTTAGGAGTAAGTCAGGCTCAGATGGTGGCAGCAATTCGTCCAGAAAGGCAGACAGGATTGTGCACATTCCCAAGAACGTAGGCAAGGAGTTCAAGAAGGGGATGACATACAAAGGTGGTTTCAGGGTTATGAGGCAGCCATACACATGAATGGGGTCCCTGAGGAGAATTGGGGAGCAGGATTGTGGCCACTTTTCCCGGAAGAAGCAAGGGATGCTCTGATAGCTTTGGGTAAGGGGTATCACCTCACCTATGCTGACATGAAGGATGCCCTTCTCACGAAGTATGGTCTTACTCCTGAAAAGTACAGGGATCAGTTCAGGTCCAGTAAGAAGTCTGATGCCAACACTTGGTTGGAATGTGTGGATGTGTTCTGCAGGTCTCTGGATGGTTGGGTGAAGGGCAGTAGTGTAACAGATTTTCAGGGGCTCTACAACTTGATTGCATGGGAGCACTTGTCTAGTCTATGTTTTGCAGATCTGCGCCAGCACCTAGTTGATAGTAAGCTAACTGACCCCAGGAAGCTTGCTATGGAAGCGGACCGCTGGGTGAGTACCAGGGTCCACAAGAAAGCGTTTGGGGAGACTCAGCCAAAGGTGGGCAGGGTCCCCAGCAGAAAGGTGGGGGGACAAGGGTAAAGCACAGGAGTTCTCTAAAGGGCCCCAAACTAGTACCCAGGGTAAAGGTTCCCAGCCCCCGGTGATAAGAAGAAAGGGGTCTCCACAGGGAAGCCTGTTGAGACCGGCCCCGCAAGTGTTATGCATGTGACCAGGTAGGTCACTTTAAGGGGGACCCCAAGTGCCCGAAGGGGACACAGCCACCCACTGGTGGACAGTCCAAAGTGTTGGCTAGTGTAGCGCTTGGGGAGGAGGAGTGCCCACAGGAGGGTGGGGATCCCGCAGAAATGACCCTTGTCTCACTAGGGGACAGTGAGATGGTCCCAGGAAACCAGGTGCCCCTAACACAAAGAAATATAGCACCTCGGTGACCATCAATGGGAACAGGGTAGAGGCTCTCAGAGATACTGGAGCCAGTGTGACCTCAGTCCGGTGTCACCTGGTGTCTGAGAAGCAAGTAGTCCCCGGGGCATTCCACCAAGTAGTTGCTGTAGACAACTCAGAGCGCCAATGTATGGTGGCGCAGGTTCCCTTTGAATGGGGGGTCTCAGGTCCCTTGAGGGTGGTTGTGAGCCCTACCATGCCTGTAGATTGTCTGCTAGGAAACGACCTGGAGCAGTCCTCATGGAAGGAGGTTGAGCTCAGGTCTCACTTGGAGATGCTTGGGTTGCCAGAGTGGGCATGCGTGTCTACTCGGTCAATGGCAGCCAGAAAGGGTGATCAAGAGGACTTGGAGCCTGAAACAGTGGCCCAAGTCCCTGCCAAGAGAAAGGGCAGGGGGCGCGGAAACCGGCCCCCGAAGTTCCCACGGACCGGGAGGAGGCGGACCTCGAGGGGACGCCCGGTGCCTACAGGGGAACAGGTAGCCGAACTGGGAGACATCTCTGAGCTGACCCATTGGCAGCAAGAAGGGGGTCCCACCAGGGAGGAGTTCTGCAGGGAGCAGAACGAGTGCCCTACTCTGGAGGGTCTGCGGCGGCAGGCTGCAGACCAGGCAGCTGGTAATCAGTCCGGGTCACATCTGATCTACTGGGAGAGTGGTCTCCTATACAGTGAGCCTAAGGTTGCTGAGCCTGGGTCAGCCCGTGTGCTGGTGGTACCCCAGCGCTTCAGGACCTTCCTACTGGGTCTGGCTCATGACGTGCCTTTGGCAGGACATTTGGGGCAGGACAAGACCTTTGACAGGCTTGTCACCCACTTCTTTTGGCCCCAAATGCGAAGGCAGTCAGATGCACACTGTAGGTCTTGCCAAACTTGCCAGGCAAGTGGTAAGAGTGGGAGGAAGGTCAAAGCTCCTCTCCAACCTTTCCCTGTTGTTGGAACACCCTTTGAAAGGGTAGGGATGGATATTGTGGGGCCGCTGGATCCCAAGACAGCCATGGGCAACAGGTACATCCTGGTCTTGGTGGACCATGCCACCCGGTACCCGGAGGCAATCCCTCTCAGGACAACGACGGCGCCAGTGGTGGGCCGGGCGTTAATGGGGATCTTTTCCCGTGTGGGATTCCCCAGAGAGGTGGTTTCTGATAGGGGGACCAATTTCATATCGAAGTATATGACATCCCTGTGGAAGGAGTGTGGTGTAACCTACAAGTTCACCACTCCTTACCACCCACAAGGAAACGGTCTGGTGGAGAGATTCAACCAGACCTTGAAAGGCATGATCAAGGGTCTAACAGAACCCATGAGGCGTAAGTGGGACGTCCTCTTGCCATGCCTAATCTTTGCATACAGGGAGGTGCCTCAGAAGTCTCTTGGGTACAGCCCCTTTGAGCTCCTGTATGGCCACCCTGTCAGAGGACCTCTGAGTTTGGTAAAGGAAGGCTGGGAGGCAGCTCCCAGGAAAACTCCCCAGGATGTATTTAGCTACATGCTGGCCTTTAGAAACCAAACTGCCCGCTTCAGGAAACTCGCTCAGGCGAACCTAGAAGCAAGCCAGGAAGAAATGAAGAGATGGTATGACCAGAATGCCACTCTGGTCGAATTTCAACCTGGGCAAAAAGTGTGGGTCATGGCCCCAGTGGCACCTTGTGCCTTGCAGGACAAGTGGACTGGGCCATATGAGGTAAAGGAGCGCAAAAGTGACGTCACCTACCTGGTGGATTTGCAGGCTCCAAGGAACCCTTTGAGGGTCCTTCACGTGAACCGCCTCAAGCCCCACTTCGAGAGGTCCGAAGTGAGTATGCTCTTGGCGACAGATGATGGGGTGGAAGAGGAGAGTGAGCCTCTCCCTGACCTCCTGTCTACCAAGGAGCATGATGGGTCAGTAGAGGGTGTAATCCTCTCCCCTACTCTGACTCAGGAGCAGCAGGGGGACTGTCGCCAGTTGTTGGGACAGTTCGCCCCACTGTTCTCTCTGACCCCGGTGTTACTCACTGGTGTACCCATGACGTGGACACCGGTGACAGCCCTCCTGTGAAGCACAAGATTTACAGGTTGACTGACCGGGTCAGAGCCAGCATCAAGGAGGAGGTCTCTAAGATGTTGGCGTTAGGGGTGATTGAGCCCTCCCACAGTCCTTGGGCCAGCCCAGTGGTCTTGGTCCCAAAGGCTGCGGCGCCCGGTGCCACTCCAGAACTCCGGTTTTGTGTGGACTACCGTGGGCTCAATGCCGTCACCAGGACTGACGCGCACCCCATCCCCAGAGCTGATGAGCTCATTGATCGGTTGGGAGCTGCCCGGTTCCTCAGCACGTTTGATTTGACGTCTGGGTACTGGCAGATTGCCTTAACCGATGGGGCCAAGGAGAGATCAGCATTCTCAACCCCAGAAGGTCATTACCAATTCCGGGTGATGCCCTTTGGGTTGAAGAATGCCCCTGCCACCTTTCAGAGGTTGGTCAATCAGGTGTTGGCCGGGCTGGAGGATTTCAGTGCCGCCTACCTGGATGACATTGCTGTGTTCAGTTCCAGCTGGGAAGAACATTTACAGCACCTTGAGAAAGTGTTGAGGGCTCTGCAAGGTGCAGGCCTCACGATCAAGGCCAGTAAGTGCCAGATCGGGCAGGGCTCTGTGGTGTACTTGGGACACCAGGTAGGAAGCGGCCAGGTGGCGCCCCTACAACCCAAGATTGACACCATTCTGGCTTGGGAACCCCCAAGACCCAGACAGAGGTGAGAGCCTTCTTAGGTCTCACCGGTTACTATAGGAGATTTGTTAAGGGCTATGGCACCATCGTTGCCCCCTTAACAGAGCTGACCTCTAAGAGGCAGCCCAGGAAAGTGATCTGGACTGAGTCCTGCCAGAAAGCTTTTGATGCCCTGAAGGCAGCCATGTGCACGGCGCCCGTGCTCAAGGCACCTGACTTCTCCAAAGAATTTGTCGTGCAGACTGACGCTTCAGAGCATGGTGTGGGAGCGGTGCTCTCACAACTGAACGAAGAGGGCTTGGATCAGCCTGTAGTCTTCCTTAGCAGGAGACTACTTCCCAGGGAACAGAGGTGGAGTGCCATAGAAAGGGAAGCTTTTGCTGTGGTCTGGGCACTGAAGAAGTTGAGACCATACCTGTTTGGGACTCACTTCCGGGTTCAGACAGACCACAGGCCCCTCAGATGGTTGATGCAAATGAGGGGTGAGAATCCAAAACTGCTGAGGTGGTCCATCTCCCTACAGGGAATGGACTTTACGGTGGAACACCGTCCTGGTACAGAACACGCCAACGCAGATGGTCTGTCCAGGTTCTTCCGCCTTAGTGAAGAGAACTCCAATGGGGTTGGGTAGTTCTCCCTACTTTCAGCTGGAGGGGACATGTGTTAGACTTGGCATCTTTTGGCGTGTTTCCCCTGACTTTTTGCTTTCTGACCTCCCGGTTTTGACTCTGTTTTTGCTGGTGTAATGATTCGGCGCACTTTCCTCACTGCTGTCCAGTGGGAAAGTGCAAGTGCTCCCGTATAAAATGTGTTATGGATTGGTGTTTCCATGATTGGCCTATTTGGTTTATCTGTCAGTCCCTTGTAAAGTGCACTGCGAGTGCCAGGGCCTATAGACCAAATGCTGTTGGTGGGCTGCAGCACTGGATTGTGCCACCCACGCAAACAGCCCGTAAAATGTAACTCGGGCCTGCCAACGCAGAGCCTGTGCGCAGCCTGGGGCTGCCACGTCGACTTGGCAAGTGCCCACACTTGCAAGTCCCTAAACCTTCCCTTTGCTACATGTTTGTCACCCCTAAGGTAGGCCCAAGGTACCCCTGTGGGCAGGGTGCGTTGTACGCGAAAGGTAGGACATGCCCTGGTGTGTGCGGCATGTCCTGATAGTGAATTACAGCCTAGTTCGTTTTTCACTATTGCAAGGCTACCTGTTCCCCCTAGGCCAGAACGGGCGGTTTTGATTATTACAGTTTATAATCCTAACTGGCCCCGGGAACGTGGTAGAAATTCGAGTTTAGTATGCCTGGACTCAGAATGATAAAATGCATCTTTTAGTGAAGTTGGTTTTAACATTCTGTGTTTGAAAATACCACTTTTAGAAAGTGAGTATTTTCTTGTCTAACCATCCAAGCCTGCCTCTGCGAGGTTGTGTATTCCTTGTCTGGAATGTGAGTGACAGGGGCTGGGGGATGCCAGGAGACAGGGTGAGTCAGCACAGGGCTGAATAGCAAGATCTACATGTAGATGGGTGGGAGGGGTCGCACCTGGGCCCTGAATAGGACAGTGCCTTCCCTCCACAATGCTGGCTCCACCTCCTGTGGTGCGTCTGATGTCCCTGGCCTACTCACTGAAAGAAGGGACGGAGACTTGTCAACAAAGTGCTCCAGAACTGGTTTGGACTAGGCAAAGGCCTCTCTGCCTTCAGAGAACAAAGGAATTTGGGATATAAATATTGGGGCCCTGACCCCATGAATTTAGATCTCGCTGGAATCAAGGAACCTGCCAAGACGAAGAGCTGGAAGAGCTGCCAGGAGGAGTACTGCCCCTTTGCTGTGTTGTTGCTTTGTTGGGTTGGCCTGCAGCTGCTGCTTCTGCCTTGGGCAGTGAAAGGACTGAACTTTCTACAAACTTGTGCTGAGTATCTCCAAGGGCCAGGAACCGAGCTGGCCTCCTGTTAAGAAGTCTCAGGGACTACAAAGACTTCACAAGCCTCTGGGTACCGCTTCTGGAACGCTGTTTCAGTTGCCACAGAGGAAGGGAACTGCAACCGACTCCGTCAACCGAATCCATCCCTGGCCGGTGACCTGTTTGCACCGCAGACCGCATCGCCCCGCTTCGCATCGCAACCCTGGTCTCACCGTGGGCGACGTCCGACGCCGCCAACATCAAGCCGCTGCTTGCACCGTGACCTGTGGGCACCGCAGTTCGCATCGCTTCACTGAACCAACCGGACCCGACCGACGAGGTCGCTGCAACTGGCTCAAGAGTCGTGACCGCACCGCATTTGGGGCACCGCTCGCACGTCTGCGACGCACCGCTCCGACTCGCACCGCTGTCCGACGCCAGCTCCCGCACTCCGGCTTGGTCGCCTGCATCGCAACCTGTCAGCACCGCATCGAGCATCGTCTCACCCTGCATCGCACGCCTTGGACTCACCGACTCCGTCTGCACGACGCTCATCGAGCCGCTGCCTGCACCGCATCGAGGGACACCGCACCTTGCATCGCTCCGTCTTGCACCGCAACCGCGACGAACGCCGACCGGCTCGTACACTCCGTACCAGCCACAACGAGAAAGGTACTGTAACCGAGTCTGTTCATGACTCTGCTGGCCCGTATCGACGCGGTCGGCTGGAACTGTTAGACTCTGTGGTTTTCAGCATCGCGGTAGGCTCGGACGGAGCTACCGACTCATACGAACTTTGCTTTTGTGCTATTCCTGCAAAGAAGAAGTTACCGTATCAAGCATTCATTCGTAAAGTATAGTATTGTGGATTTTTGTCGTAATTGGTCTTGTCTTGAGTATATAAAATATTGGTTATTTTTCTAAACTGGTGTGGTGTCCGTTTGTAGTGCTTACACTGTATTACTGTTGGTTATGTGCAAATGCTTTACACACTGCCTCTGAATTAAGCCTGACTGCTCGTGCCAAGCTACCACGAGGGTGAGCAGGGGTTACTTCACGAGTGTAACACCCTTACCCTGACTAGGAAGAAGGGTCCCTACTTGGACAAAGGTGCAAGCCCTTGCCAACTAGAGATCCCATTTCTAACAATTGTCTTCAGCTCGCCCGCAATTTTCCTAAGATGGTTGCTTAAACCGGGTCTGTGAGCGAGTCTCTGCTAGTAAATTAAGCGCGTTCTCACTGCAGGGTTTCTAAATACGCGCATACACTAAATGTCTCTCCTTAACTAAAAATAAGGGGGAGCATCCCAGATCTTTTCTTAAATAAACCTTGGTAGTCGCGTGCCTTGCAAGTACTAAATGGCATGTTGACTACGCAAGCAGGGTACCCTATTGGGAAATTCCCTATCTCTATCAGGGTAATCCCCAGAACGACACGTACCTTTCAATATCGGCGTCACCGCATCCGTATCGGGATGTCGCCGAAGGGCTATTAATGGTCATTTTTAAAGCCCAATTCTTCGTAAAAGGCGCGAATTTTCACGTTTACCCAGCATGCGTTTCCTAATTAGCACGCATGTCCGGCGGCCATCTTTCAGTGTCTCTTGCTACATATTAACTATCTCTAATTTCATCTGTGCCTAGCGCACTCTAAAACCCGCCATAATACCGCGCCTGTAGGTGAATAATCTGCCCCTTTTTTTCCCCCACCTAACTGGCTACCATCTTGGAGTACCTAATTAGATGTTATTAACTTGCAATATATAGCGTATTTCATAAAATGTTGATATTACATATGAGTCAGGAATGGAATATGAAGTTGTTTTTCGTAAAGATGTTCCCCCTATATGTTTTCTGTGCGCCCCTTGGTAGAAATCTATTCGTCCTGATTTACACACGTCTCGGGGATACTATTTACTTCCAATCTATAGTATATCACACTAAAGAATATGCTGATTTTACGTATAAATCGGGAGTAAAATATGAAACAATTTTTCACAAGGATTATCTACCTAACTCATTACCCTGAGCCCCTTAGTTGGAATAAACTTATGCCAATTTGAATCCATTACAAAAAGGATTGCTACCATGTATTTCTGTCAGGAGCATCTAGACTTCTACATGGCAATGATTTTTTCCCAGTCCTCCCTGCTATTTAGACCATTCTTAATAGTGTCAAATTTTATCATATACCATTGTTCCCGAAGTTTTCTCCTTTGGGCACTGTTGACTCCCCTTTTGAGTTCCCTTATTTTTTCCAGCACGACCCACCTGAGTTCGGCTATTTCATGTTTCTTCTCAACCCAATGGCTCACTAAGGGTGCGTTCTCTTTTCTTGTATTTATCGCAGATCTATGCTCACACATTCGCTGTCTAATTTCTCTCGCAGTTTCTCCTATATACCACATACCGCATGGGCACATGATGAGGTATATGATGTTTTTACTCCTACAGTTGTTCAGTGTAGTGATTTCCTGTGTCGCCCCGTTTAGGGTCACTGCCTTTGTTATGACTCATAAATCACATACACTGCAATTTCCGCATCTGTAATTGCCCTTAGCCTTACCCCCTATCAAGGTATTTTGTGTCTCAATCGAATCTTCTCTGTAGGTAAACACCAGGGAATTTAGGAGATTTTTATTTTTCCTAAAGGCGTACAAGGGTTTGGGAAGATTGCTGTTTTCTTCATCATTTAAGATTTTCCAATTGCGGTTGATTATGTTCTTGAGTTTATTACTAATCCCGGAGAACTGACTAACCATCACTATCTTATCCTGTTGCTTGTCTTTATTTCCTCCTTGAAGGAGGCTGTCCCTGTTATAGAATCTGGCCCTCTTGAAAGAGTGGTTAATAAGCTTCTTCGGATAACCTCTTTCCTTGAACTTACTCTTCAGTTTTTCAGAGTGTGTATAGAAGTCTTGCAGAGATATGCAATTTCAAAATAAATTCCCCAAATGGTATATTAACTTTTTGGCTCTTGGGGTGGTAGCTGCTGTAGTGGAGCAGTGTGTTCCTATCTGTGGGTTTTGAAATGAGCTCCACTGCTAGATGTCCCTCCTCGTGTTTTATACTTATATCCAGAAAGTTGACGCTGCTGTTACTACAATGGGCAGTACATTTTAAATTTTTGTCCCCCAAGTTTAGCCATTCCAGAAACTCATCCAACTGCTCAATTGGGCCGCGCCATATGAAGAAAATATCATCTATGAAGCGAACCCAGTTGTGGATGTTTTCATAGAACGGGGAGATTTCATTATATATGTGTTTCTGCTCAAATGCCCCAACATATGTACAAGCCAGACTTGGAGCATTGGAGAGGTTATCCGAACACGCTTATTAACCACTCTTTCAAGAGGGCCAGGTTCTATAACAGGGACAGCCTCCTTCATGGAGGAAATAAAGACAAGCAACAGGATAAGATAGTGATGGTTAGTCAGTTCTCCGGGATTAGTAATAAACTCAAGAACATAATCAACCGCAATTGGAAAATCTTAAATGATGGGGAAAACAGCAATCTTCCCAAACCCTTGTACGCCTTTAGAAAAAACAAAAACCTCCGAAATTCCCTGGTGTTTACCTACAGAGAAGATTCGATTGAGACACAAAATACCTTGATAGGGGGTAAGGCTAAGGGCAATTACAGATGCGGACATTGCAGTGCATGTGATTTATGCATCATAACAAAGGCAGTGACCCTAAACGGGCGACACAGGAAATCACTACACTGAACAACTGTAGGAGTAAAAACATCATATACCTCATCATGTGCCCATGCTGTATGGGGTATATAGGAGAAACTGCGAGAGAATTTAGACAGTGAATGTGTGAGCATAGATCTGCGATAAATACAAGAAAAGAGAACGCACCCTTAGTGAGCCGTTGGGTTGAGAAGAAACATGAAATAGCCGACCTCAGGTGGGTGGTGCTGGAAAAAATAAGGGAACTCAAAAGGGAGGCAACAGTGCCCAAAGGAGAAAACTTCGGGAACAATGGTATATGATAAAATTTGACACTATTAAGAATGGTCTAAATAGCAGGGAGGACTGGGAAAAATCATTGCCATGTAGAAGTCTAGATGCTCCTGACAAAAATACATGGTAGCAATCCTTTTGTAATGGATTCAAATTGGCATAAGTTTATTCCAACTAAGGGGCTCAGGGTAATGAGTTAGGTAGATGATCCTTGTGAAAAATTGTTTCATATTTTACTCCCGATTTATACGTAAAATCAGCATATTCTTTAGTGTGATATACTATAGATTGGAAGTAAATAGTAGACGTGTGTAAATCGGGACGAATAGATTTCTATCAACGGGCGCACAGAAAACATATAGGGGGAACATCTTTACGAAAAACAACTTCATATTCTATTCCTGACTCATATGTAATATCAGCATTTTATGAAATACGCTATATATTGCAAGTTAATAACATCTAATTAGGTACTCCAAGATGGTAGCCAGTTAGGTGGGGGAAAAAAAAGGGGCAGTTTATTCACCTACAGGCGCGGTATTATGGCGGGCTTTAGAGTGCGCTAGGCACAGATGGAATTAGAGATAGTTAATATGTAGCAAGAGACACTGAAAGATGGCCGCCGGACATGCGTGCTAATTAGGAAACGCATGCTGGGTAAACGTGAAAATTCGCGCCCTTTACGAAGAATTGGGCTTTAAAAATGACCATTAATAGCCCTTCGGCGACATACCGATAGTGATGCAGTGACGCCGATATTGAAAGGTACGTGCCGTTCTGGGGATTACCCTGATAGAGATATGGAATTTCCCAACAGGGTACCCTGCTTACGTAGTCATCATGCCATTTAGTACTTGCAAGACACGCGACTACCAAGGTTAATTTAAGAAAAGATCTGGGATTCTCCCCCTTATTTTTAGTTAAGGAGAGACATTTAGTGTATGCGCGTATTTAGAAACCTCGTAGTGAGAACGTGCTTGATTTACTAGCAGAGACTCGCTCACAGACCCGGTTTAAGAAGCAACCATCTTAGGAAAATTGCGGGCGAGTTGAAGACAATCAACTAGATGACAGGGATTTCTATAATACGAGTACGAGCTTAAGGGAATGTTATGGTAATTAATATATCTCTGATTTTAATAGTATACATCATATGTTGACTTCTTTATAGGAAACGCAACTACCTGACCCGTTTGGGCGGTGTAAAGAAAATAAGACATCGAGAGGGTACGAATAAATTGGGGAAAAGGACCCTACAGACCCATGCAATAAAACTATTGGATCTGATAATACTCCTCACTGTGAGGTAAGCTGTGTGCCTTGCAGATGTAAGGGTGCAAGAACCTTCTAGTAGAGAGCCCTATAGATTAGAAGTGCTATCATTGGGCCTTTTCCTCTTCTTTTCTTAATCTGTAGATAACCCTTTCGACCATTTCATATTTTATGGACATACAATGGCAGGAAAGCTGCAAATATTTGCCAAATAGAAGGCAGTGCAACATCTAGAGGACAATCTACTAGCCAAATTAGAGCTGTATTTAGCACTGGGAGGTAAGGCAGTAATTTATTTTATAATAAGCCTTTAATAAAGAAGAGCAATGGGGGTAGAATTGGAACTTAATGTTCTTTAATCTCTTCTCCTATCTTCCCCAGAGACAGACCATTATATCTCTACGCCTATTTACGCATATGGAAATTTTCAAATAAAGGCCAGTTATCTGCTGCCTGCAGTTGCGTGACAAATTTCTTTTGCCACGGTGTCTTGTATGAGAAAGTCCAAATGATGTGATAATGCGGTGTAAATGGATGAGTGGTAGAGTATTTATTCCTTTCTTTGTCAACTAGGGGTGGGGTTTGGACCTTGGTGACACAAAATTGAGATGTAGTGCACATTTGAACCTATGATAAAAAAGAAACAACATAAAAAACATGCTGCCGTTTGTTTATTGGGGTACTAAATAATGCCAATTTAGGATTTAGCACGGAAAAAAGAGGGGGGTTTAGGAACCTATGAGTTGAAACAAGACAAGAATCGCATATCAACTCCCTGTTTTTTATATATTTTCTTTCTTTGTATAGACAAAAATCTGCTGTGTGGAGGAGTAAGTCCCATATATGTGTTGAGTCCTGAAGAAGGTGGCCTTTTTAATCATTTCTAGAACCACCGAAACGCGTCAACGCCAGTTTTTTAAGAATCCAACTCACAGGAATTTCTTGGATAGGAATAGTAATCACACCAGGTCTTCTGTTTGAATACATTGTGTTGGATCAATCTGGGCAACAGGATATAGAACTGTGCAAATAGGGTTTCCGGTTGTAGTTTGGTATATATGTTTTTGTATTTTTCTTGTTATTTTGTCGCCGTATTTTAACTCATTGTATATAAATTGAACCATGTTTTTTAATTTCATACTTTGCATGAATTTTTATTGATGTGATTGTATTGTACACTCTGATCTTCAGAGTTGTTTTCCCCTAGTTTTCCTTTTTTTTAATAAAATTTTTGTAAGCGCTACATCTTGATTTGGGGCTTGTTTTTAATGTTATGGTGATAACTTTCATGTTGATCTAAGCAAAGATATATGCTCGGTAAGAATGAGATGAGAGTAAGTGTAAGAGTTGGTGTTAATCTTTATATCCAGGGGAAATTTGTTTCTTTTCACTGATACTGAGTGCCCTGTTCCCTTGGACGGTGGGGCCACCTCTCGAGTTTTCATACTGTTTAAATTATGCTGCTATTCAAAAATAGTTATGTGGTACTATAATGCACAGAGCACTTTGACTGTTATGCTTCTTTATGATAAACCAAATTAATTGTTGATTAACTATGAACATATGTGTAGAGTTTACACAAACTGAGATGGGATATATGTTAGTTATGGCATCCCTTTAATGGGAGGTGGATGTTATTGTTTTATAGATTGTGGATCTGTGCATTTTTTATGGTTTATTTTAACCGAATAAAGAATATTCTAGTCTAGTTAAACCTGTTGTGTTTGTAGTCATAGTTGGTTTTTCATCTCTTTGATTTGTGTTTTCTTGTTTGTTTAAAAAAAAATGATGGCGGTGTGTATAGACTGGCGCTTAGCTGGCGGTGTGTGTAGACTGGTGCTTGGGTGGCGGCGTGTGTGGACTGGTGCTTGGCTGGCAGTGTGTGTGGACTGGTGCTTGGCTGGTGGTGTGTATGGACTGGCGCTTGGCTGGCATGTGTGTAGACTGGCACTAGGCTGGCGGTGTGCATGGAATGGCGCTTGGCTGGCGGTGTGCGTGGACTGGTGCTTGGCTGGTGGTGTGGGTGGGTTGGCATTTGGCTGGCAGTGTGTATAGCTGGCGGTGTATGTGGACCGGCGTTTGGCTGCCAGTGTGTGTGTGTGTGTGTGTGTGTTATGACCAGCAGCAAGTCACTACACACACCGCTACCAAAACGCCAGTCCACACATTCCACCAGCTTCCAGGCGGTGTGATTGTTATGTCTGAACTGGCATCTGGCTGGTGCTGTGTGTGGGCTGGCGTTGTGTTGGTGGCTGGTAGCCAGTATGTGCATTGAGTTGCTTGAGGTGTGTTTGTAAGTTGTCTGATGTTTGGGTGTTTGATGGTGTGATCAGTGTGATAGTCCTGTCGGCGTATGAGGGTGATGGGCCTTTGAATGGCGCTGTTCGTAAATGTAAGTGTTGTATTGTGTTGGGCCCGCAGCTGGCAGTGTGAATGGTTTAATGTATCTGAGTATGAAAGGCATGTGAATGGACTGTAAAGAGGTTGGTGCCTTGACATGACTTTACAGCTCACAAGCTAAAAGACAGTGGTTCTCTAGTCTGATGTTAAAATTATTAACCATGACTTTTCCTGATTTTATTTCATAAAGTCATTGGTGAATAAAGTTTTTTATGAACCATTTACTTGCCCTCATGTCAAATCCAATCTGTATGCATGTGATTGACTAGTGGATGGGTGTGCAATAATGTTTTGGTGTTTTTTGCTTTTTACTGTCAGTGTATGCTCTGTAGTAAACACTTTCTGCCCTCAAATCTTTATGGAAACTGGTCACTAAAGGTCACTATTTGTGCCGGCCCGGTGATCCCACAACTTTCCCACTTAGAAATGTGAGGAAAATTTGACTTTTCAGCAAAATTTGAGGTTTGCGGGGATTCTGTATAGGAAAACGTTAGAGGATCCATGCAAGCCACACCTCCCTGGACTCCCCTGGGTACCTAGTTTTCTGAAAGGTCTGTGTTTGGTAGGTTTCCCTAGATGGCCTCCGAGCCTGGGACTAAAAACGAAGGTGCCACCCTTGAAAAACCAGGTCATTTTATAATAGATAATTTTGATGTATCTACAATAGGTTTTGGGCCCTTCCCTGTCACAGGCACTTAGCCCACCCACACAAGTGAGGTACTGCTTTTCTCAGAAGACTTGGGGGAACACTGGATGATAGCAAATTTGTGGTTCCATGCAGGTTCCAGGACAGAAGTGCAAGGTAAATGTTTTTTTACGCAAAGTTTGAGCTTTGCACGAGATTATTATGGGAAAATAACATGATGAGAGCCACGCAAGTCACCCCACCCTGGACTCCCTCAGGTGTCTAGTTTTTTTAAATGTACTGGTTTGGTAGGCTTCCCAATGTGCTGGCTGAGCTGGGGCTCAAACTCCACAGCAACCCACATTCCGAAAAACACATTGTTTTTCACAGGAAAAAAGTGATGTGTCTACATTGAGTTTGGCGCCCTTTCCTATCACGGGCACTTAGCCTATCCACCCAAGTGAGGCACCATTTTTAGGTCTCGCCTGAGCCAGCGCATGCGCTGCTCTGGCGAGAGTTTTATTAAGCGGGTTTTGGAAGTGCAAACAGTGGCTTTTGCTGGCGACCAGCTTGCGTTCACGCGAGCGTGCACGCGCGATCAGGCGCCATATGGCTTCCCTCGCCATCTGGACGCTCGCGTGAACGCAAGCTGGTCGCCAGCAAAAGCCACTGTTTGCACTTCCAAAACCCGCTTATTCACGATTACTTTCACTTTCACGGCCGCGCGGCCGTGTCAGTTTCGCGGCCGCGCGGCCAATGCTTGTTTAGACCATGGCTGTTAACCAGGTGCAAAAAGATCGTCAAGCCCCAACGCAAATGCACTTCGCGGTAGGTTGCCCCCCACCCCCAACACCCGCAATGAAAAACCGTGTGAGCCTAAATATTGACCAGTGAGTGGAATCCACTTCTTTCCAATGGTTGTTACAGATGGGCCTGTTATTAGCGCGTGTTGTTTTTGGGAGCCCCACTCCCTCCCTCAAACTCCAGCACAAATTTGCTCTTTGTCGGTCTCAATAAAATAAACAGAAAGTAATCTAATCGAGCCCACTTCCCCGCTCCTTCCTGCGCAGGCTGCTTCTTATTCCGATCATCTGCCCTGGTGCAGAAGAGCGTGACTCCATTAAGGGCCCTTCTGATAGGGCGCTCCCCCGGCTGTCACTAGTGCTCAGTGTGACATGATGCAGGGCTTTCTGCCTCTCTGATAGTGCGCTGCCTTGGGTCTCGCTGGAAGAATGTGGACTTCACTGGTGAGCACTGATGCGGGCTGTGCTTAAGCATTTAAAAGGATGTGCAATGGCAGACAACATGGCTAGAATGGCAAAAGAAAAATTAAATGCATGTTTGTTTTTTACGGACTGCTGTTTCTTCACAATCTTATTTCCTCACTAGCATTATTATTTTTACTTGGCTATTCAAAGATGTATGTAGTTTAACATGCGGCCGAGCTGCTGACTTTGGAACTGGGGAACCAGGTTCGAGTCCTGGCATAGCTGTGCTCCACATCCTGTGATTGTGGGCAAATCACGCGATTTGCCTGTGCCTAAAAACACCCACAAAATGTGCATCTGACCTTATGTAATGTAATTTGGTGCACGTGTAAAGCGCCCTAATACCCTTGGGGCAAGTTCGCACTATATAAAACTGCAAAAAATAAATACAAATAATTTTCCTAGGACCTCACTTGGAGTTCGGTGTTTTCATACATTGGGTGTGTATAGATGATGACGCAAAACACGTTGTTTCAAAGTGACATACATCTTCGCTGGGGACCTCAGTTAAAGTGTTTGGTGAATCATATACTGTGTGGGACAAGATGATGACGCATGACACGTTTTCCAGAATGAAGGCCAAGAGGCACAGCCTAGTGTCAAGTTTTGAAACAAAAAATAACTTTTGCACGCTTCACAGTAACACGACAGAATTCTAAAAGCAGAGTGTTAGATAATTAGATAATAGCAAAATGAAATGGCATGTGTAAAGGCACAAAAACCAACCATTTGAATGCTTGCTTAGCTTTCTTTTTTGTATTAATTTTCTGTTTTGTCACTTACAACGCAGGATATTTTTATAGTCGGTGCACCCCCTTTTCCCTTCCGGTTGCTTGGTCAAATGTCATGCAGCTCGCTTGGGTCATGACATGTATTTATTCAGTTGCTCAGCCACAGTCCCTTTTAAAGAACATGGGAATTCAACACTCTGGAGCTGACTCCCCAGCTGTGTGGGTACATCTTGTACAATATCACTCAGCACCACCACAGCATCACTCAGCACCTCAGCAGTATCACTCAGCAAGACCTGAGTATCATTCAGCATCACCTCAGCATCGTCTCCGCAACAGTCACCACCACCACCACTACCACCTCAGCATCACTCAGCACCACCTCAGCCTGCTCTCGGAATCTGGCATCTGTTGATTCTCCCCTAGCGTCTGGCCGCTGCTAGTGTTATAATACAGGTACTAGTTCACAACCTTCAACCTCCAATTGTTTATGCCCCCTCAAAAAAAAAGCTTTAACAAACAACCATTGCAATAGGCAGAAACAAGTTGCCAGCATTGCAAGAACAAAAGAAAACTGAGGACATTTTTTATTGTAAATACTTTTTTAATATGGTCGTTCAGTTTTACATAATGCCTTCTTGGTCATATATAAAGTAACAAAAATGCTTCTGACACTTTTTTATTATAACTTTTCAGCATGCTGCACAGCAGCCACACTTCTCTACAGCACAGCTTGAAGACATTGGCAAAGTCAATAGATCTGGCTAAACACAAATAAGGCCCCAAAGGCGAGACCTATTGGCTATGCCAATGCTTGTTCTTGGGAGACTTGGGGGAATGTAGGGTGGTAGGAAATTTGTGACTGCCTGCGGATTCCAGGACTTTTCCTAACAGAAATGCAAGAAAAATGGGTTTTTTTACACAAAGTTTGAGCTTTGCACAGGATTCTGGGAAAAAAAAAACCTGGTGAGAGCCACACAAATTAGCCCAACATGTACTCCCTCTGGTGTCTAGTTTTCAAAAATGTGCTGGTTTGGTAGGTTTCTCTAAGGTCCGGCTGACCTTGGCTCACAATCCACAGCTACCCACGATGCAATAAAACACATTGATTTACACAGGAAAAATGTGATGTGTCTACGTTGTGTTTGGCACCCTTTGCTGTTACGAGCACTTGGCCTACCTACACAAGTGAGGCACCAGTTTTCTCTGGAGACTTGGGGAAACACTGGGTGGTAGGAAATTTGTGGCTGTCTGCAGAGTCCATGACTTTTCCTCGGAGACATGCAAGAACAATTTGTTTTAGGCAAAGTTTGAGCTTTGCATGGGATTCTGGGTAAAAAAAACCTGGAGAGACAAGCAAGGCACCACACCCTGGACTCCCTCGGGTGTTTAGTTTTCAAAAATATTCTGGTTTGGTAGGTTTCCCTAAGTGCCAGGTGAGCTGGGGCCAAAATTCCTCAGGTACCAACATTGCAAAAAAACACATACTTTTTCACTGGAAAAATGTGATGCGTCTACGTTGTGAGTGCCACCCTTTCCTGTCATTGGCACTTGACCTACCTACACAAGTGAGGCAACATTTTTCTGAGGAAACTTGGGGGAGCGATGGGTGGAAGGAAATTTGTGACTGCCTGCAGATTCCATGACTTTTCCAAACAGAAATGCAAGGAAAATATGTTTTTTAGGCAACGTTTGAGATCTGCAAGGGGTTCTGGGTATAAAAAAACCTGGTAAGAGCCACGCAAGTCACCATACCCTGGATTCCCACAGATATCTAGTTTTCAAAGATGTGCTGGTTTTATAGGTTTCCTGAGGTGCCGACTGAGCTGGGGCCCAAAGTCCACAGCTAGCCACCTTGTTTAAAAAAAAACATGGAATCTGCAGGGTGAAATATGATGTCTCCTAAGTCATATTTTGTGGTATATTTGTCGCAGCCACACAAGTGGGTACCATTTTTATCAGGAGACGTGTGAATACAGAATAGTGGAACAATTGTTATTACCAATTGGATATCTCTACGTTTGTGCCTTTCAACTGTAAGCAAGTGTGTAACAAAGAAGACATTTTACAAAACTTTGCGTAAAAAAACATTTTCCTTGCATTTCTGTTAGGAAAAGTCCTGGAATCTGCAGGCAGGCACACATTTTTACAAAATGCCCTGAAACACATGCCAGTATGTGTACCTCTAAATTCAGAGATGTACAAACAACCACTTTTCCTAAACTCAATATCTGGTGTCCATTACTGAAATACAGAGTTTTCCTTCATAGCTTTTTTCCATTCTTTACCATATGAACTGCTGTATAGGTGGTACAAAAAGAAGTGCAGTTTGGTTGTTGGCTCTGGGTACCTCGGCTTCTTGGAGAACCTACAAACCCTATATATCCCCGCAACCAGAAGGGTCCAGCGGAAGTAATGGTATATTGCTTTTGAAAATCTGCCATAGTAACAAAAAGTTACAGATGAAAAAATGTAAATACAAATGGCTGGTTTTTCCAACTAAATTTCAATATTTGTTTCTTTCAGAAATGTATAGCTTTACGGGATCCACCATGGGTTTCATGCCTGTTTCCATCACAAACTTGAAGGACAAAGAAAATAGGAAAAATAGGCTATCTCCCAGTAAAATGACAAAACTGTGGTTTTCTGAATCAAGTCTGCCTGTTCCAGAAAGCTGGGAGGATGGTGATATTAGCACTGCAAACCTTTTGTTGATGCCATTTGCAGGGGAAAAACAGACACTTTCTTCTGCAGCACTTTTCCCCCAATTCTGCCCAACAAAATAAAACCTTAATTTTGCTATATTTTGGCTAATTTCTTGGTCTCCTTTATGGGAATCCACAAACCCTGGGTACCATTGGAATCCCCTTGATGTTGGGAAAAAAGGACGCAGAATTGGTGTGAATACCTTATGTGGAAAAATAGTTATGAGAGCCTAAGCCCGAACTACCTACATGGTTGGAAGATTATATTTATGAAGGTAGTATGAGTTATCCTATTAACAGGGCCACTGGAATTATGCAGCAGGAGAGGGCCAAATTAAGTGGCAGGGTTGAGTAAATTATGCGGCAAGGAAAGGTAAATTGTGCGGAATAATGCTGCACATTTTGTAATATTTTACTTCATTATTCTGTCATTTCTACTCTTATATACATTGTCTGGGCATTCGTTTGGCAATGAGGTGCACCTTATTAGTATCAGTTTAACATCCAAATATAGCAATAAGCAACAGAAAGGTGACCAGTCCAGCATTGCAAAGGGCCTTCCACTGAGTGGCAACACGTGTCGCTGTATTTTTAATAACTTTTGAACAGCTTAAGCTAGAAACAAAAAAATGTTTTTGTTAACATCTGCAGATTATGCAGCAGATGATGGATTATGTGGCAAATAATCCATCATCAGGCAAATGCAGCCAATCTATAATTATGCAAAAGTTGCCGTGGCCGCACAATCGCATAATTCCAGTGGCCCTGCCTATTATTCTTCCTTCTATTGTTTTTTGTTTCGTTGTTATTACAGTTTTAAGGGTTATTAATGTTAGGCATGAATTGTTTGGGGTTTTTGCTTTGTTATTAACAATGGGGATGTGTTGTGGGCTGGTGGCTGTGCTATTGTTCTATTAGATGTTCTAATTCGGATGATGACAACATAATTTCAGAGTGAAGGCGGTTGACAGAGTAATTGTGAAGACGGCTTATTACATGCTCCTGATGTGGCTTGCACTTCGGGAATAAAGTAGTGTTTTACAAGCAACGAGTGCCCCATGTTTCACTACACTGGGGAACATGCACCTTGCGCTGGATGTCCTGACAGAGCCGAAGCTTCCAAAGTGGATCCAGCAACAAGGAGCATTATTATTGTAGTGTCGTGAGACAATGTGCGCTAGGACTTGCAGTTCTGGTTGGACTCAACAGAGGAATTACGTAACTTGCTGGGAGTTGTTAAAGTGCGGTCATTAACGGTTATGACGTAATCAGAGTGCAGTGTGTGATCGTATGCTGAGGAATAAAGACGTCTGTTACAAAACTCCATGTGTGGAGTGTTCATTTCCATGTTCTTACTCTGGGGAGGACACTACAACTGGGACGAGTAGGGGATTCGTGCCCCTAAGAAACAAGAATGCTCTCCTCGAGAGGTTGCAATGATACAGCAAACTGCTTGTGCATGCCACAAGCCCCCAAATCGATGAGAAGCAGTTCGAAGGTGGTATGTGTGGAATCCAAGCCCCGCTCCAACCCATATATGGCTCTCGAAGAAGTTGAAGGCCCTTCGGAGGAGTGCATTCGAAAAGCCCACCAGAATCCAATATCCATGCAAAGCAAACGCTAAAGGCAGTGATAACTAGGCACAAATGTACAAACGTACTTACCAGCAAAAGCGAGGGAAGTGCCACATGACCTCAAATCTGGTGTGACGACACAGGCCTGGTTGAGAGGCGATACGTGCACAGTGGCAAGTGGCATCCAGTGCAATGAAAGCCATCAAAAGATTGATTATTTTCAATGGGTGCCAAAGGGAGCATGAAGTACGACGCAGCTGTGTTTCTGAAACCCCCACCGTCATTCGACACCGCCAAGAAGCAGAATATTGGCCCCAGGTGGACTGCATGTATCGAGACGTTCGATGACTTCATAGATGCCCTAGAAGAAGTAGAGGATAAGAAAATCATTAAGTATTTATAGAACCGTGACGGAGTAAAAAAAGTGCTGAAGAAAATCTCGCAGACTGATGCAATATCATACAGTCAGACTAAAGAAGCGTTGGGAACCAAGTTCAATCTGACGCCGAATGTCGACTATGAAAGGTACATTTTCAATCAAGTGAGACAGCAAGCTGGTGAAACGATAGATGACTTTGTTGAGAGACTTGATGTGCTTATCAAACACTGTAAGTTTAGTGAATTTAATGATGAAGAAGCCATACGCCTCACAGTCATTGTTAGCTGTCTATCAGACTCTTTCAGAAGATGCATGTTAAGAGAGATGCTCAGTTTAGAGAAAGTACCAATGCTGCAAAGGCCGATGAAAGAGCAGATAGACAAGCTGCTAATATGGAAGCTGGAACAGGGGAAAATGAATCTGCATTGGTCATGAAAAGCAAGCACAAGGTAGATGCATGCAAATCGACATCTCCAAAGAAAGAAATGTTGTGTTTCGGATGTGGGGCAGACATGCAAAGGTTGCGGGAAAGAAAACCACTCCATAACGGTTTAATTAGCAAAAGAGAAACCAAATACGTCACAGTGAGAAGAGAAACTGGATGCCAGAAGATGCCAGAAGCATTCGCGCCACGCCCACAAGGCCAAAAAGCAACATCAGTCACGACAAGTTGAAACTAGACAAAGTCGATCATCATCAAGTTCATGCTACAAAGGCTCTTCAACGTCACTACCAAGCACCAGTGAAGAAGTTGGATGTGCAATGATGGTATCGACCAAGAAACAACAGGCACATGTAGGTGTGGCTGCTTGCAAAGAAGAACAAAACATAAAAGCAAACCATCAAATGAAACAACCGAATTCATTTGGACGCTGCCCTGAGACTAAAATAAAGGTCAACGGTTGCCCCATAACCTTTATCATAGACAGTGGTGCATCGAGTAACATCATGTCAGTCGAGAAGTTCAATAGCCTGTCTCTTGTGCCACGCCTCAACCCGTCCAACAGGAAGGTATACACGTGGGCTGCTTCTAAACTGTTGCAGAGGCAAGGGCCATTCACAGCGACAATGCAACATAAAACAGTATCAGTGCAAGCGCCGATTCACGTTCTTCAAGGACCTTCGTCCAAAGCATGCCTCCTCAGTTTTGCCACTGCTGCTGACAATGGACTGATGTCTCTCAATTGCAAGAAGTCGTTGAGAAAAAAACTAGGAATGCTGTTGAAGCATGACATCATTGAGCGCTCCACCAGTCCCACGCCATGAGTTTCGCCCATAGGGGTGGTGCCAAAAAAGGACAGTGGAGATGCAGTGCGCATGCATGTTGATATGTGCCAGGCCAACAAAGCAATTGAGAAAGACATCCTGGTCCACACATAGCAGGCATGATCATGCAACTGAACGGTGCCAAAGTCTACTCCCATCCTGACCTGAACAAGGGATACCATCAACTTGAATCGGAAGAGAACTGCAGGTACATCACTACTTTTTCGACTCCTGTTGGTTTGTTCAGATACAAAATGTTGAGCTTTGGCGTGCCATCACCTGCAGAAATATTTCAGGATGTTATAAGTCGAATAATTCAACCTATTACGTATGCTTTTAATTACAGTGATGACATACTGGTATTTGGAGCAATGAAAAAGGAGCATGACAAGGCTCTTACACAAGTGTGCCAGTTGCTTGCTGATGCAGTTCTAACTCTGAGCGCAGCAAAGTGTGAGTTTTACAAGACCAAAGTTAAATTCTTTGGGCACTTATTCTCTGATGGGGGAATGACTCCTGGCCCAGATAAAGTGCAAGCACTGTCAGCTACTTGTCCCCCAGAAGATATCACCATGCTGCGATCCTTCTTAGGCATGGCCAGTTATTGCTTAAGGCACAATTGTGACTTTGCTACTGTGAGTGCCCCATTGAGAGACTTGACAAAACAAAATGTCACTTTCCAGTGGTCTGCTGAATGTGATCACAGCTTCCACATAATAAAACATGTGATTGAGAATGTAATCAAGATGGCCTATTTTGACCCCAAATTACATAATGAAATCACAGTAGATGCCGGCTGGGAGCAATCCTTGGTAAACATAATGGTCATCTGAATGCTCAGAGACATATTGTGCCCTATGCCAGTCGAAGCCTGTCTGATACAGAACGTGCCTATTCTTAGCTGGAGAAGGAGAGTCTGGCTGTCGTGTGGGCCTGCGAACATTTTCATGTGTTTCTATACGGAAAACGTTTCACTATCATTACAGACCATCAAGTGCTGCTCACTATTTTTGGAAACCTGAAAGCCATACTGCCCCCTTGCATTGAGAGGTAGGGCTACGACTGCAAGAGTATGGCTATGCACTTGTACACAAGCCAGGTAAAGATTAAAAGCCTGCTGATAACTTTTCACGAGTACCACTACATCGTCACAGTTCGACATCCATAATGGCTGAGGAGTACATTAACTTCATTGTGAGTTCCAGCACGCCAGCAACCCTACCCATTGAACAGATTATTGCTGCTACTAATGCCGATAAGAAAATGCTTATCCTCAAAGACATAATTTCAACTCAGTCGTGTAAGAAGAGTGCCCGACCTTTTGCTGACAATGTTGAATTAAAAAAATGTACAGGATCAACTGTCCGTTACCAAGGAAGGTGTTGTATTGAGAGGCTCGAGAATCGTCATACCGGAGAGCCTAAGACAGCAAGTCACTAAACTAGCTCATGAAGAACACTGTGGCATTGTAGCCACCAAAAGAGACCTATGAGACAGAGTGTGGGTTCGACGCCGAGACGAGCGAGTGAAAGGGAACTAAAAGAATGCCATCTTTGCAACTGCCTTGTCCCCAAAGTGACGCAGGATCCATTGACAATGTCTGATCTTCCTGCACAGGCTTGGGAAAGAATTGCAGTTGATTTTTTTGGACTCTTTGGACACGGACATCATCTCATGTTAGTCAATGATGAGTATTCACACTTTACTTTAGTAGAGGAGTTATCATCAACAACGCTTGACAAGGTCATTGAGCGGCTGGAATGACACCATTGCCGCGTGGGGTATCTCTACCATTCTCAACCCTGACCATGGTCCGCTGTTCAGTAGCAAAGAATTCAAGGAGTTTCTAGTCAGACTAAATGTTAAGCATCAAAAGAGTACACCTCTGTGGCCCCAAGCCAATGGTGTTGTGGAATGATTCATTGGTACCTTCAAAAGGGTAAGTTAACAAGCATTGATGAAGAGGATCGAGTTAAACCAGGCACTGTGCCAAGCCCTCCATGCTTTTCGTTCAATTTCTCACTCCACAACTGGTGAGAGTCCTATCACCTTGCTATTTGGGAGAGCCATCGGAACCAAACTGCCATAGTGGCCAGTAGACCGATCCTTGAATGCTGATAAGGTTCTTGTCACAAACACTTCTCGAAAGTAAAAAATGAAAACATATGCCGATTGGCGTCAACGTGCTCAGGAAACAGTCTTCGATGAAGGTGACTGGTTCCTGGTTAAGCAGAAACGAAAGCCGAAAACAAACACTCCGTTAGCAGTCGATCCTCTGAGAGTTGTGACATGCAAAGGACAAATAGTGATGGCGCATTGTCCCAGAAAGTCCATCACACAAAACAAGTCACACTTTAAGCACCTACCTTGATGTTAATCAACTCCTGCAATTATGAATGAGGCGCTCCTGCCTAACAGTCCAGATCAAGCATCAGAACCTGTGCCATCAGTGCACAATCAGAGGGCATCTCAACCACCTCATACCACTCGATCTGGCCGAATAGCGCAAGTGCCTCAACTTTTTGATTAACAAAGTGTCATGAGACTATGTGCGTCAGGACCCTTGTGGTTCTGGACGGACACAACAGAGGAATTACGTAACCTGCTGAGAGGTATTAAGGTGTGGTTATTAATGGTTATGATGTCATCAGTGTGGCAGTATGTGATGGTATGCTGAGGAATAAAGACATCTGTTACAGAGCTCTGTTTGTGGCATGTTCATTTGCATACTCACGGCTGGGGAGGTCGCTACAATTATATAATATGATCAACCTGCACATAGTTAAAGTTAAGTATTACTTACATAAATCATGGGGTCTGTGTCCTCTTGGTCTGATCATTAAAATCTATTAAACTATTCGTGCAGACTAGGCCCTATTTCCCATACAAAACCTTAACTGGAGCGCAAACAAATGTCAGCGACCTGAAGTAAACATAGGTCTCACGCTGCAATACAGTTGACAAAAGTCCAGATTAAGAAGGATCAGACTTATTTAATTGTTAAGATGAGATCTTGCCTACTGTACTCTTTACTTTTTCATCTCACCCCATGCACAAAAAAGATGGCATTTTATTTGCTTCTCTCGTAATGTTCACAAGTACCCGAAAATGCTTTAATATAGCAAAAATCCCTTACAACCCCAGGTAGCACCCGTACATGTTTTAGGTTTACATGACATTTTGAACAGTGACCCCTCCCCTTTGTTTACGTCACTCGCCAGGTACTTTCCTCCCTTGGTACCCGCCGAAGTATCTTCCGGGAGGGAAGCATTACGTCACCGCGCATGCGTCGACTGCTGAGTGCCAGTGACAGAAGCTGTAGCGCGAGGCTGGTTACGCTCGGCCCTCCAGCGCGCCGCCGGGAATGATCCGATTGGCTACCTAAGATAAATACTCTGCACGCCCGCCGTGCCCTCCTGCCCCGGCCCACAGCCTCCGGGAGCCATGGAGCGGGAATTCCACGACATCGACTCGGACAACCGCTGGAACCCGGTTTATGGGGTAAATTTGTGCACTGGACTTGCTGAACCTCATCTTCCTGCGTTTTACTTATTCCTCATACCCACTTAGTGCGGGAATCTCTTCCTCGTGACGGACCGGAGCTGTTGTGCTCCCGCTGCGTGAACTGACGGGTGTAGGATCCCGGAGTCCAAGTGTCTCACTCCCAGCTCCTTCTCAGTCGTAGACCCGCATCATAGTCTGCGCATGCGCGGTCCCTGTGTAGTGCGATAGTTGTAAAAAGTAAATAAAGTGCTTGTGGTGCTCGTGCCTCGACGATTGGGGCCGTAACTGGATCCATCGTCGGGGCAGTGGAGTCCACAGATAGCTTTCAGAACAACTATTACCACAGTTCCTCCCATAGGCAGCTCCTACAGCAACTCAAACTTGCTTATTCGGCCCTCGACCTTCATTTTGCTCTCGTTTTCCTATTAATTTGCATAAAATGTCAAACTTAAGAAAAAAAACAATACGCTTGCATTTTAACGAGAATACTAAAGCTTTAAAAAGTTTGCCTCTTGGCAACTGTACAAGTTCACCCTGCTTCTTAACCCAGTAGCTGCCCATTGCACTCGCTGCCTCCCATGATGCCCTCTTCCTGTCTCCCATGCCCTCTCCCTGTCTCCCTTGCGTACTCACTATCCGATTTATACTCTTCCTGCCTCTTACTCCCCCTCCGGCTCGGTAGTTATTGCGCAAGTACCTTTCTACTGGCCTAACAACTGCTGTCAAAAGATCCCCTGGACACGGTTCTCTGTTCTATGGTTTAGCCAACTGCGGTGCGCCTTCACCTCCTTGCCCGCTGATTGCAACTGGTTGTTCTGTTATAATCACTCCATAGCCCTGATTGGTCTTTACAACCATGCATTCCCACCCGTACTACCACATTCACATAGTTTCGCGCTCAACAGTGAGTCTTTTCCCACCGCTACGCATCTACCACAGACCCGTAATCTTCACATTTCCGCATATATGCCAACGCTCCCGACTAAAAAGGTTTACCCAACTGTTTATCCAAACCTTTCACTACGGCTTGTTTTTTTTTACTTTTCGATGTCTGATGTTTGATTTGTATGTTCACGGCGCACTCAAGCTACTTACAAGTTCTGTGATTGAAAACGCGTTTTACATAGCATGTTTCTCATTTACATTTGGGCTCGTGTTGAATAACTAATCTCTATTACATCTCATGATTTTCTAGTCTTTTTTCCATTGTCTTATATTTATTATTTACTTTGACAGCTGTGACAATGGTCTGCAAATCGAGTCATGCAGTCCCACTATGTTCGTAACGATGCAACATTTTACATTTTTTAATCCAATAGACTCATGTGGCGCCCCCCTATGAGGATGATAGAGGGGTTGTTAATATCGATGACAGCACCACAGGCTACTTTGGATAATTTCCGTTTTAAGGCAAAATAGGTTCAAAATAATTGGGTTAATGTTTATTTATGGCTGTGGTCCCATTCCACTTTCGTTTAAACAGAGAGGAGGCTGGCAGTCGCTGACTAACACAAAGTGTATGGGTGGTAAATTATGCGACTCGCACATTAAGGAAAGACAAGTCCGGTGTTTTAAAATAATGGCTTACAGTGGGCACAAAAGTATGGATTTCTTAAGAAAAAGTGACAGGAATAACTAACATGCTTGTCGACTTACACTCATTTTCCTAAAATGTATCCATCTAAAAGAACCTTGCCTCCATAGACGACTTTAGGTCACCCTATTTGGAAAACTGCATTTTCTGCCAAAAGATGTTTTCCCCATTCACGTTAATGGCCCAGCCATATTTGACAGTTGCTTTATTTTTTATTTTTCCTCTGCAACGTGACCAGGTCAGTTATTGAAGGCTGAGTGACGGATCATCTTCTGAGTCCAAATCGGTGATCTACTGGCTGAAAATGATGCTGGTGCGCCAGTATAATCTGTGACCCATTTGATTACTGAAGTCTAATTAATTTTTTTGTCATGTCCAGGTCGTCTGATTTTTTTTTTTTTCCAGCATCTGTTCATATTAACATTTAAATTACATCTGACTCTTCATCGCAAATGATGCGCTGAGCCCACCTGTTTCTTTTTTGGGTAGTTGCGTTGCCACTCCTAGACTGCTGGAAATTTTCCCCTTTTCTAATTTAGCCTCAGACAAGTGTCTGAAAAACGGGGTTAGTCTCCCCTCACATGCGCCCTGGACTTCTTCAGAACACCTAGATTCTGGTGTCATATAATACCTAGATTCACATTTATCTCCAGGGTTACCCCAAGAAAGGTGGTATATACAAGCTTTTCATTTTCCTCCCTGCACGCTAATTAGATGGGCATTTTCTTTTACCACATTATTTTGATCAGCATTTCCTCATGTATCGACCTGAGCACTAATTAATGTGAATTTAGCTGGTTATTGTAACATCATTCTGATCGGCAGTAATTTAGTACAGTTTCCTGTGATGTTAATTTTTGTGGTGATAAATCATTGTCTGTACAGATGTAAAGAGCTTAAATGCTCTTAACTTTATACCCAATCAAATCCAGATTTACGACTGACTTCCTTAGATTTTAATCTGCGAATAGCACCTTTTTCAGGAAAGCATTAGTATATTTTAGAGGGACTGCTGTGACATGACAAAGTGTTATGTTACAAACAATGCATGTAGCAGTTAGTGTGCTGTTGGTGGGAGCAGGTTTAGACCATGTTAATATTTCCTTTCATATAGTGCATATATTAACTAGAAAGCTCTATAAGTGTGGATTAGCCTCGTTTTGGGGCTAGAGGAGAGAAGACACAATTATGCCATCCTTGAATTTTGGGCTTCTAATTCTAAAATTACAGTTTTTCATTGTGCATAGTTGTGCGCTCAAAGGTAGCCTAGCAACAAGTTTCCTGAAATGGAATCTTGCCAGGGAATTCAGTGGCAAGTCAATTGCATGAGTAGCATAACTTAGGTAATGACAACATGCATTATTTACAGCACACAAAATGGCAGAAATGTAATATGTAGCACTATATAAATCTAATTAATTGTGTGGTAAAGCCAGGGATCTTCAAAATACTAGTGCCTCATTTATTTGCCCACAAATTAACTCACTTACATCTAAAATATATTGCTAATAACAAATGGTTTAGCATTTGACGGTTCCTCCACATTAACTGTGGAAACATGGCACTCGTCTTAAGTGAGTTTACATTTGTAATGGAATGGGAACTAGGAAAACGGCAGCCATATATTGTACTATTAATAGCAGGTATGTGTAAGCAGTTTTTTTAACCACCCTATATGAATTGTATTACTGTACACTGGACTAATCGGGTTTAAATATATCTTCGCTGTTTGGACAGCATGTCATTGTTGATAACCATTGTTGCTGCTACGCGGTTATCCTTTTTTGTCATATTTTAATATTGCTGGGAAACTAGACGAGAGAATACCACAAGTCGCTTGTAGTAATATATCTACGTGACAGAAGTATAAGCATGCCCATGTACTCATTAAATTTTTCTTGAAATCACTTGATGTGTAGTTGTAGGAATGTGCAAGATAAACTAAAAGTTAAAACCCTCAGCAATATAAATTGTAAAACTGATACTTATCTTTATGCTTCCCTCATCTGAGATGATGGCTGTTTCCATGGGCCATGGAAAAAAAGAGGTTTGAATTAACTTTTCATTTTTTGTGCAGGATGGAGAAGGATGCAATAAATTGTTCCGTTCTAATCTCTGCTGCCAATTTAAGCTCCTCTACCCACACATTTTCTTACTGACGTAAATACCTGACACCTAAAGTTCCCTCAAATGATAGAAATGCATCCAGCTATACTATTTGTTTTTGTCGGTGGCTGTTTAGGTTGAAGCCCTGCGCTGTCTGGTTGGTAACATCATCTTGGGCATATTCAGAAAGCTTCCTTGGGAATACATTCTGCCCATTGCTTACCATTGGCTTTGTAACTCACATTTGCTTGCTGGCTTTATTTGGTTTAGGCTGTCCAGCATGAGTTTGTGCCTTCCCTTGCCCAAACCCTACTTACTGTATTCTTCCACCATTACTGAATTCCTGTAAACAGGCCTTTAAATCTTTTTCTTATCTTGTTACATTTGCTGTGCATTTAAAGACAGAGGTCAAATGTTAGGCTCTGTCTTCCAGGGAGCTTGGTGTTTACTTTTCTTTCTCTTACTTCAAAGTGAGAGGATTTATGTGATAATCCTCCTGGGTACCCATGTGAGACAGAAAGGCTGTAGGATGTTATTTGCTTCTAGCTGGGTAGTCTGGGTGAGCTGTATGATATTTGTTTTTCTAGAACAAAACAAAATTTAAATGTTTGTAAATGAACTGTGCATGTAATTCAGAATATGGAAGGCACAAATGAACATTTTTTGGGGAATTTTGAAGTGTGGTGGAAACCAATATTTTAATATGACCAAAACAAATCAATATACTAGGTGATGACATTTCCCCACATTATCGTTTGTGCGCTGTATACTTTTATCGGTAAAACTGTTTATTTCTGTGCAAATGTAATGGTCATTTCAATTGAAGGCGTGTTGTCTGTAATGGCAGTGCACTAGCACACCATGCATACTCCACTTTACTCCACTCCACTCTACACCACAACACTCTACCTGCACCACTCCACACTGACACATCAAACTGCATCACTGCACTTTACTCTGCACAACTCCACCCTACGACACTTCATTCAACACCTCACTACACTACTCTACCCCACACTAATCTATTATGCACCAGTGCACTCTTCGCTGCTGCACTCTATGGCAATCCACTCTAAGCACCACTGCACTCTACAACACTGCACTCTACAACACTCTACTCTATGCCACTGCACTCTACATCACTTCACTCTACTCTGAAACAATCTACTCTACTCCACTAGACTCTGCGCCACTCCACACCACTGCAATCTACCCTGCTCCACTCTATGCCAATCCTCTCTACACCACTTTTCTCAAAACCAATACTCTACGCCAATCTACTCTGCACTGTAACCTAGTCTGCAACACTACGTCACGCTACACCATTGCACTCTACAACACTTCTACTTTGCAACACTGCACTCTCTGCCGTTATACTCTGCGCACCTCTATTATTCGCCACTGCACTCTATGCCACTCTTCACCAATCCACCCTACGCCGCTATAGTCTACACGACTATACACTACGCCACTGCACTGTACTCCAATCCACTCTACGCCACTGTAATCTACTGTTCACCACTGCACTCAATCCTACTTCACTCTACGCCTCTCTACTCTGCACCATTCTACTCTGTGCCAGTGTACTCTACACCACTCTACTACGCACCACTGGACTCTTCGCTATTGCTCCACTCTACGCCAATGCTCTCTGACACACTACTCTGCAAAACTGCACTTTGTGCCACTCTGCTCTGTGCCACTGCACTCTACTCTGCACCACTCAGCCCTATGCCACTCTGCTGCACTTCACACCGATGCACTCTATGCCACTACACTGTACGCCACTCTACTCTGCATCACTCAACTCTGTGCCACTCTATTTTGCACATCTGAACTCCACTCTATGGCACTTTATACCACTCTACTCTATGCCACTCCACTGTATGCAACTCTACACCTTTGCACTTCACCCTACTCCACTCAACCTTGCACCACTCCACTCTACGCCACTTCACTCTACTCTGAAATAGTCTACTCTACGCCACTGTACTCTACACCACTCAGCGCCATTGCATTCTACGCCACTGCAATCTACTCTGCACCACCCTACTCTGTCCCTGCACTCTATGTCCCTGCACTCTATGTCCCTGCACTCACTCTATGTCCCTGCACTCTACGCCAGTGGACTCTACGCTACTTTACTCAAAGTCAATGCACTCAGCGCGAATCTACTCTGCACTAGTGTACTTTACGCCACTTCATTATAGTCCACTCTGCTCTGACACTCAACGATACTCCACTCTATGATGCTCTACTTCATTAAACACTACTCTACGACACTGCACAACTCCCTCTACGCCACTCCATGCCACTCTACTCTGTTCTACGTCACACTCCTCCACTCCACTACTCCACTCTAAACCACTCCACTCTACAACAACCTATTCCGTTCTACGTCACTCTACTCTATAACACTCCACTCTTTTCTACACCTCTCCCGACACTCTGCCACTCCACTCTATACCCTTCCAATCTGACATTTTACTCCCTCCACAACACTCTACACCACTCCACCCTATGCCACTCCCCTCCGCACCACTCAACTCTACTCTTCACCCCTCCACGCCACTTTATGCCACTCCACAACGCTTTACACCACTCCATAACACTCCACTTTACGACACTACGCTCTCCTTCACCCCACTAACTTTTAGCCATGCTGAACAGCAGCCACTTTGGTGTACAACATGGCTAAAACATATTGGCAAAGCCAATAGCTCTTGCATTGGCAAGACCTATTGGCTTTGCCAATGCTTGTTTTACTTTTAGTGTTTATACAAAGAAAGCGAGTCAGATTATTTCTTTTTAATTGTTATTCCCATCCTCCTCCTCTGGACCAACAGACGTGACCTGATTTTTGCAGCCGTTATGCCAGTAGGATTAACTTTACCACGCATTAGTCACCTCTTTGTTTTAGTGCTCATATATTCATATAGTTTTGGGCTGTTGCTTAGGGGTTTTCTCTGAAGTCATCCCATGGGCTAGATTGTTGAAATGCGAGGATAGAAATTCTTATCTCTTTAGTAGTTTGCTTTTGTCCCAACTTCGCATCCATGTTGTTCACTCTCTTGGCCAACATAACCAAACTTACTTATATAGTCTAGTCGTCTAGAAGAGGTGATTGACATTAAATCAGTTGTAAGATGCTTAGTTCCTTCGGATTTATGGTTTGAGCGTTGAAAATTTAGTTTTATTACAATTACCTATGTGCTGCATTCTATCAGAAACCATTCTTCGTGGATCACTTTGAATGCTGAATGTATTAGACAATATGTACTAAAGTGATACGGTTTAATTCTTAAGACATGCATTTTAATGAGAGTAATGCAATGCAAAATGCTGATGGAAATCAAAGATGTTTCAGAAATTGTATTCCCATTCCCTTCTCCTAGATTTTTTTAATTTGGAGCTCCAAGCGTGTTGAAACTTGTATCTTTCCGAAACTTGCTTGTGGTTAAGTGGGAGGCCTGAAAAGAAAGAACATATTTGACAGGTGATTAAGCACATAATACAAACTGCATCATATTATTTGAGAGACCAGTCCCATTGAAGCTCTCAGTTACTTTTGGTGGTGTGAGTCCAAGTGTAAAAAACAAGGCTCTTGACGGGTTAATACCATAGAAGGAAGATCTTGTTTGGTTTGTTGTGTTAGTTGTGACAGGCTTGGGATTCGAAAACTGGTCCGAAGCGATGAGCTATAAATTTAAATTGCATTTTTGTACAGGCTTCCAGAAAGAAGTCCGTAACATGAAATCTAGTATTGTCAAAACCTTGCCCACTAACTATTAGGCAGTGTGGGTAAAAGCACTAGCAGGTCTCCTCTACGTTCTTTCCTCTCTTGGTCCTCTCCTTGTGGTGGGGAGGGCATGGTGGGAAGAACCCCATCCCTTCTCCCCTCTGGGGAGGACTTCTTTCAGCATTTCATTTGCAGTTACTGTCACTCCCGGGGTGTGGTGTGCTGCATCTTACTCTTTTTAATGCTGTACAAAGCCCAGTCACATTCTGTGTTGCCTCAAGATCTGCCACACCACAAAAACACCAAAGTTGCAAATCCGATGCCCCACCTGAATCCACTTAAAGTGCTTGTGTGGAATACACTGGGAAAATATGAAAACCCCATCTTATCTTGCCTCGGGACCTGCTTCCACTCATTGAATCAGTCTGCTTCCACAGCCTTCTGTCAAGCCCACAGAATCACTGCAATATTGTACTTCTCCTTAGGCACTGGAAATCCCTTGTCTGTCAAACTCATTGCAGGACATTGCTCTGAAACGTTGCATGGTTACTGTCTTGAATCCACATATTCGAAAGAGGGAGAAAATGCTTCTCATGGTTTGACCTCGATGCCTGCAGCTCCCTTCTAATTGTAGAATATAGGCCACAGATGTTGCTTTTGGAAAGGTGAAATCCAAGGTCCAAGAAGGGATGGGTACAGATCTATAGAGATGTCTGTTCTGCACCTCATTTGCCATGCTTTATTGCTCTTAATGTTCAGAAGAGATTGATAACTTTCTTATGGGTCTGCATACTGTCCAGGGTTGCAAGGTAAGAGTCTGTATGCTAACCTATGATGGGGGACTGGGATTACCAGACATGAGTAGCCCCTTCATGGAAGCACAGTCGAAGCACAGTCGAAGCACATACTGAAATGGACGGGAAACATAATTTTTAAACTGTGTTATAAATAGAGCAATTGTGATTACATGTACCTTTTGAGAACCATGTATATTTACAACAAAAAAAAAATACAGAAACCAATTTTGAGTACCTGTTGGCTATGGCTGCCATGGTACTGGTACACACACGACTGAGGTGGTTGGATGTTGGGAGCACTACATTTCCATCTCCACTCACCCCAATGAATGACCACACCTAATTCACACCAGGCTTAGAAATTCGAACTTTAAATTGATAAGGGCAAGATAGGCTTTAAGACAAATCCACCTTTGTGTACATTGTCTTCCTATGGACTTCTAAAGCTGTGGGCATTATTTTCAGGAGAAACCGTCAGTTTGCAAAATATTCAATTGAGGCATTTTATTGTCCAGAATGAGAGATTAACATAGGCATAGACATAATTCAAGTAAGAAAGCCAGGCTTCTCTTGTATAAAGCTACACCCACCACGGCCACCTGACTGGTGGTTTCAATGTTAGATGAGTGTTTCCACTTTTACACAAGGAAGTCTCCTTAATATAGGTGGTAGGAATGCCCTGATGGTTATAGAGTATTACTGTGGTTGGTGACTGCTGTAAATGACATTATTAATTACAGCCTTGCAGAAACTACTTTGCCAAATTACCTGGGGAATAATGACTCTGTGGTACATGGATTACTAGCAGCTATCATTTCAGAACATATTAAAATGGCGGTGTTTAGCACCAAAAATAAGAGTTTTGAGCTGCCCTTAAAATGGATGATGTCTATAACTGTCTTCATCGATTTAATGCATTTGATAGATGTGCTTACTAAATATGTAGCTAATGATGAATTGTTCTGTACCGCAGAGCACTGTCCTTCAAATTGTAATCTTATTTTTCTTTTTGTTATTGATAGAATTTGGGCTTCTGGTTGACTGGGGTAGAAGCCCCGGTCAAACAATAACCACAATCCTAGTCCGGGTACGAGACCTCTAAATTAATCCGGGCACCTCTAAATTAACCTGTGGTCACCCTCTGGTAGCTAGGAACAGAGCAGTCAGTCTTAACTTTAGAGGCTGAAGATTTGCACAAATACATTATACACAAATAGTAAGACAGTGAAAACATCACACAAAATGATTCCACACCAGGTTAGACAAATAGAGCTTAATTTAATAAATAAAACAAAACCAAAACAACAAAAATCCAATAAGTAGAACAAGAGAGTGACTTTTAAAGTATATAGTGAAAAATAGTGCCAAGAAGCGCTATGCTGCTGTCGACGAGGGACGCAAAGAGCTTGCACCAGGAAAAGTGTTTCGCAGTGGCAGTTACGAAGATTAGGGATGCAACGCAGATGTGAGTCTTTTGCGACGGGTCCCATCCAGCAAACATCGGCGATGCATCGGTTCTGCTTGAAGATGGGCCACTCAACTGAGGAGATGCGTCTCTCAGCAGAGGCTGCATCTGTTCTGCTGGAGAAGCACATTGGGCCCACTTCCAAGGTTCCAGGACTGGGGTGGCACCTCTTGGCAGGGTAGACTCACAGATAGCAGAGTCTTAGGTGCGGAAGCAGGTTGATTGGAAGTCTTTTGTCCCTGAGACTACAAATCAGGAGGCCAATCAGCTAAGTCTTGGAGTCACTCTGGGTTCAAATGATGCAGGTCTAGTCCCCTCACCCAGGCAAGATAGCAGCAAACAGGTCAGCACTGCAAGGCAGGAGTTAAGCAAAAACAGCAGTCCAGCAGAGTGTCTGTCCCTTCAGCAGCACAACATCAATCTTCCTGACAGTCTTCACAGGTCCAGAAGTGTACTGAAGTGGTGGTGTCAAAGGTCCAGTACCTATACCCAGTTGTGCTTTTTGAAGTGAGGGAGACTTCAAAGACATGCCTTTGAAGTGCACAGATGTCCTCCCTTCCTGCCCTGGCTGCAGGGGCGTATGCAGCCCTTTGTGTGGGGACAGGACACAGCCAATTCAGGTGTAACGGAGCACCTCCCTCCCATCCTGCCAGGATGGCCCATCAAGGAACGCCTAAGCTCCCATTGTGTGTGGCTGTCTAGGGGGAATACACAAAGCCACTCATGAGTGGTCGAGATTTCGTTATTTGATTTAATTATATTGAGATACGTTTGAATCATTGTTTTTCCCAATTTGAGAACCAATAGTGCACACTGTGTCTGGAGTGATTTGTTCTAGGTACCTTTTCTATTTTGAAACGGGGGACGCGGGTGAAGCCCCCTCACAGAGTGCACACAAAACTTACCCAATTAGTTTACTCTTGGTTATATTTGATTAATATCTGATTAATATTTATCTAATATTTGAGTGCAACACAAGATCATACTTGTTTTTTCTCAACTTTCTAAAAGTGGCATTTTCAGAATTGGAATTTAAAATCCGACTTCACCATAAGTTTGGATATTAAATTGTAATTCCAGAGACACCAAACTTAGAATCAGTTATATCTTCCCATTTTTGGAAATAACTCATAAAGTGTAATAAGGTAACCCTAATCTTATCCATTGGAAGATATAGGCCTTGCAGTAGTGAAACATGAATTTAAGATTTTTTCGCTATCATGGCATGTAAAACTTAAGTACATGGCCTGCCTTTTAAATACAATGCACCTTGTCCTCTGGGTTGTCCAGGGCCTACCTTAGGTGTCCCTTATGTATAAAAGGGGAAATGTTGGGCCTGGCAAAAGGTTTATTTTGCTAGGTCGACATGGCAGTGTAAACTGCACACAACAGGCTCTGCAATGGTAGGCCTGAGACCTGGGGTAAGTGCTACTTAAGTGGGTGGCACAATCCGTGCTGCAAGCCCACTAGTAGCATTTAATTTTTCAGGCCCTGGCTACAGGAAGTACCACTTTATTAAAGACTTATAAGTAAATTAAATATGCCAATTGGGGATGAACAAAGGTAACCATGTTTAGGGGAGGGAGCACAAGCACTGGTTAGCACTGGTTAGCAGTGGTAAAGTGTGCAAAGTCCTAACGCCAGCAAAAACAAGGTCAGAAAAGTGGAGGAGGAAGGCAAAAAGTTGGGAAGAAGACCACCCTAAGGCTGTCAGGTCTAACAGTTATGGACCATTTCCTCCTGGCTGTAATTGTCCCCCTGGCCCCAGACATTAGCAATAAAAACAATTGCATACTGCTGATATAACTGGACAGCCATTAGTAATCTTTGCTGGGTTGTAATTAATAGCCCCCTTGTCTCCCTCCATCCCTGGTGTGGGTGCAACTGTGTGGCCCTTGATGACTGGGTGCAACCTTCAGAGTTCCCTGTGACTGGATTGTTGATTGTCTATTAACTTTTCTTGCGATCCGAAGGGACTATAGAACTTTTTTCTTATCAACTATCTTTTGGGTGTCCCTCATTATGTGGTGCTGATTTTGCTGACCTCACTTTAATTAGAACCATATTACTATGATGTAAATTTCCGAAGTTACAACACTTAAAAAAAAATGTCAGTGTTGCTTGCCGTCGATGGTTTGCACCCCTAGTTGTGTCTCGCATCATGTGTTCCACATATACTAAAAATCTTAAATTTTTCTAGTCAGTTCGTGACAGTCCTTTAAAGTACTGGAACACCCTTGGATAACCTATGTGATGTCCCATTCAGTTACCAGAGAATCCTTTGCACTACGATTTGATGAGAGACTAGATAGACTGTGTTTTAACTGGTTCATGAACTCACTGTGGTACCCCTCACTGCAGTTGCCAGATCTCAATGTACCTTTGTACCTATACTGTTCATGCTATTAACTTGGTTCATTAACCCGTTTCCCCTTGCCATCAAGTATATTTCCACACCAATTTGAACTGGGTTTTGTATCTCCAGTAAAAGTGGGAGGTGGGTTTTTTGTATTTGGCGTAGGTGCCACTTTTTTGATTTCGGCCCAGCCGAGCTAGCTTAAACCGCAACAGAAGAAATTTGGCATAAGGCAGATGAGATACTAAGCGAAACTTATTTTCTTGAGTAAGCCTTAATTGGTTGTTGAAGCCATTTTAAGAGATCTAATAATACTGAAGGAATATTTGTTCATCCAAGTGTAGTGGTGTCCAAGGTTTTGAGACCCAATACCTACCATGGATACTTCTGACTAACTGCTGACTGCCTTGTTAAAGGCCCTCACCTTCGGCCTGGGCCTTTAATGGCCGGTAGAGCCTGCTACGTCGGGCTATAAGGCTATATTATCTGAATCTGAGATCCAGATAGCAACCAATGTCCACAGAATAAGAAGGAGCAACACCATTCCTTTTGGTAGCAGGGGTCCTGAGATATTCAGTGACTGTAGACTTTTCTGGCTCATTCAATGCACTTTTCTTTTCAGTTCCAATGCACACGTAACGCAGTTTTTGGGGTCCAAGTGAGGTATTTCTTATGCTCTGTCATATAGGACTGATCATTTGCTTTGTTTCCTCAAATTAAGTGATTATGCTTTTCTTGCGGTACTTTTGGGTTTCTATCTAGGAAATTGTTTAATGCAGGACTGGAAAAATTTCCTTGACGTTTTATACAAACTCTTTCTTGGAATAATGCAAGTATTTTAGTAACTTTGCGAACTGCTAATATTCCTTGCAAATACTGTTATCATGTTTTATCCATTTCGCTTTTTCTAGTGAAATGTATATCTAAAATGCGGTCTCTTGGCTTAAGTTAGATGTTAACATTGTTTTCATATATGTTGATGGTGCATGAAATCCTAACAAAATGGATTTCGACAGTACTTATTTTTGGTGATGTCTATTGTTCCAGCTACTCTTTGTAATAAACTACGACATGTTTATCGAAGGAACAGCTGAATGTTGTTCTGTCAGAATCAGATTAAACACCAATAGTTTAACGATTGAGCAAATGCTGCTTCCAAGAAAAGCGTGAAGTTAATTCTCTGGTTTCTAGGTAAAATAAATGTCAGTGTTCCGTAAACATTCGCAAGGCTCCAAAGCGAGCAGATGGTGCATCGCTAATTGAAGCTGTTAACAAGATTTATTTACTGTGCCACCTCCAACGCATAAATCAGATTTGCTGAACTGGAGAGAGCAATGCTTGACTGGAGCTACCACACCTTTAAGGATTAAGTAGCTAATACTTCTCTTTGGCCATTGTGTTTGGGAATCTAGGGTCGCAAGTCGCTGAATGCTTGGCTCCCTAGCTGTCTGTGAAGAATCGAGCAGTCTCTGAGCTGGCTGCCACTTGTCATTCTCTTTTGGCTCTTCACATTCAGCCTAGGCCTGCTGTCCCTGTATCCACTTCAGCTGGTTTGTAGAAATCTCAGCTTGTCGTGAAAGTGGAGATGTTTGTCCTCAAAGCAGTCTCTTTGTAAGGAGCTTTTATTAGACAGTCCGATGATCTGAAGAGAGCTGCAAGCAAAGCATATTGTAAACTGTGGGGCATATTTACGATGATATTGACTGTGCCGTTTTTAACATGATACAGAGCATTCTCGTCCTTACCATGCGCTGGTGCCCTTTTGGCTGCCTAGCGCCAACGCAGGCACCCTTGCACCATGGTGGAAGGGTGCCTGCGTTGTCAGCAGGATTGTTTTTGTACTGGAAGGGACACCTTCATGCACAAAAAATAATTCTCAGAGGCTCTTTCCTATTTCTGTGTATGCTGAAAAATGCAGCACACACAGAAAAAGGAAACCAGCATTGGCATGGCCAATAGGTCTCGCCTTTGGGACCTTATAAGTGTTTAGTTATCCAGCACATTATCCTTGGGCAACAACATCAACTGTTGCATGGCTAAACACTTTTAAAAGGTCCCAAAGGCGAGACCTATTGGCTCATCCCAATCCAGGGTGTCGGAGCGCTTCACATCAATATACACATTATACATTGACAACAAATCATGTGTGTAAATCAATTTGCAGGATGTGTTATATAAGACAGAGAGGGTTACAAGGTGTAGGAGTCATATGTCCTTTCCCTCATAGCTCACTGTGTTATATTAGAAGGATTACAATTTATGAACTGCAAGTAACAAAAGGAGCTCTTTGTTAAAAGCAGTAACCCATCTACATAAAATAAAAATCCGTCTTCTGCGTGTCACGTGCTTTGCAGGAGACATATTAACCCTCTGTGCTACTTTGATTCAAAACTGGGACTAGACAAAACACGCATCTCTCCAGCAAGCACCTTAACCTCCAGAGTTATCTTATTTATTTATTTATTTTTTGCAGAGTTTTATATAGCGCAAACTTGACCCGAATCGGATATCAGAGCGCTTTACATAGCACCAGTTACGTTACATTAGGACACACATTCATTTTTGTTAGGCACGGGGAGATTAAGTGATTTGCCCAGAATCACAGGATGGTCAGCGTCATTGCTGAGACTCGAACCCAGTTCCCCAGGTTCGAGGTCGGACACCCTAGTCGTTAGGCCAACTCCTCTCCCTTAACATTATTCCCTGAGATTTACTGGGTACACAAAGATTTATGCAGCTGGTGCCTTAACCCCATAAGATATTTTAGAATGCATACTTTGCAACCAATTAAGCAGAATAGATATGCTGCCACGGTTCTTCTTGTTGCTAATTTCCTTCTGGCAGAGTTAAAAAAAAAAAAAAAAAAAAATGTATAAGTTGAGGCCAAGATTTTGCCCCGGAGTTGTCACTTACTTGGCACAACTCCAAAGCAATATCGAATTTGTTAAATATTATAATCCGCTCAAATGTATTCATGATAGACCTACTAAACATATGTGTGAGGTCTTAAGATCTGATGTCACTTCTTGTGATATCACTTCCTGTGAGATCATGTGTTGTGATGCCACGACTGCAAATAACACAACAACAAACTCCATTTGCCTTCTCCGTCAAGAAACGTAGAACATGTATTTCAAAATTTCGTGTGAGGAAAAGCAAAAATATAGCGCCACGCAGCGGTTATTTCAGCAGCAAGTCGGTTTAATTAAAATAAGCCCACGCTGCAATAAAATGCCACATTTGTATGCTGGGTCCCGACTGCGCTCCTTACTGAACACGTATTAATTATACTAAGCGCAGTACCGGTTTCACGTACAACAAATGTGTGGAGACTTCTGCGCCAAGGTTCACAAAGACTCAAGTTATCAACGACATGTGTCCACAAGTCTGTCTAAAGCACGGGTCTGAGAGGTGAAACTGTCCCAATATCGTTTTCTGTCACGTTTCTGGCATTTTAATTGACATATGGAACGTGCTATTTGTTGTGAGAACATGTTGTCTGTATGTAACCTGCTGTATCTGAATACAGCACTAGGCCACGTAGAGAACAGCCATGGCTTTAGTGAGGTTTATTAAGGCGCTACTCAAGGGCTTGTTGAAATATGCACACCCGCTGCTCTGAAGAGAATAGAGGCCCGTGGCAGCGCTGTGTCCCGAGAGGAAGTACCAGCTCCTCCCAGCAGGCGTCGCCACGACCCTGTGGGCTGGAAAGAGGTGGGACCTCCGCAAGCGGTGGAGGGGTGCAAGCACCGCGAGGTCGGCGAACAACATCACGAAGGTGAGGACAAAGGCCTGGCAGAAGCCGGAGAGATCGAGGGGCTCCTAATAAGCGACTTAGGCGAATAGACCCCACAGAGCCAGGAAAACGACACAGAGCCAACCTAGACTGGATAAGGGGCGTGCGGGATTTGGGAACACCTAAGAACGAGATTTAGGGAACAACTAGAGAAATTAACTTCCGCATTTTTTTCCATTGGTGTTGAGGAGGTTTTAAGTGAGAGAGAGAAAAAATATCGTAATTTAAAGGCAAAATATTTAAGTCTAGCCCCCTAAAACGGGAGTCTCACGTAGCAGAGATTAAAGATGTTGTGTGAAGCAGAATCAGTTACACAAATGAGAAGACCACATAGGTGGCTTTACTTAAAGAGAAAAATCCATGGGCATGGGCAAGATTTCTTGTTCAAAAGATCACAACAAAACACAGCGAGCGCTGAATGACACCAGTGTGAGCAGGAGGGCAATCCAACAAGCCGCCGCAAAAGTGAACGCGACCGCCATCTGTTTCCAATTAACGCGACTGCGAGACAGGCAAATGTAAACAAGCGCGGGCGCGATAATTGGAAACAGATGGCGCAGCTGCTCGCTCCCGCAAGGTGGATGCTGTACATGCACAAGTACTCATTGGAAACAGTGCAGTACATGCACGAGTTTTCCAAAAAGTACAGACCGATTTGAAGAGGTCATCTCCTAAGCAGAGCTTGCGCGCTGCACTAGGCTCGACCTAAAAACGAGACGAAATCTAGATATTGCTCCCCACATGGGTAGGTGTAACATTTTGAGTCATTCCCAGGTCTACCAATCATGGTAAATCTGGGAGTGTCCTAAATCCATGGGTGAATACTTGGTAACACCCACACTCCACCCATGGAACGCCTCCCAGGGGCAGAGTAGCGCAACGCAGAGATTTGCGCTGGGTTACTCTAGATTTATCAAGCCATGTAGGACCATGTAAGGTGGCCTTGCGTGGCTTTATAAATCTTACTTAGTAGTTGTGTTGCCCATGCGCCCCCTTGCACGCACAAGGGCGACGCAGCTGCATGATAAATATGCCCCTGTATGTTTTGACACAACTGGTGCAGTGCGTACCTTCAGGGCACATGCTTTTTGCAATTCAGGTTGAGTGATTTAGCTGAAGAAGTTATTGAGAGGTGATTACCTTTATGTAGGTATGCACTGCTGGTTATGCCATGGTCTTCTGCTGTTAATGGAATGGGCAACTAATTAGAGCTCTTGCGTACGATGCCCAGGTTCTTACAAGTGTTTGTCCCACTGGATGGTGAGTTAGATTGTCACTTGTCTTTCTTGTACTAGAGAAGAGAGGCCGTTAACTATTTGACATCGATTAGAATTCGTTCTGAGGAGTTCTGCAGCTATTAAGGTGCTTTTCATTTTATATTACCATAAGTTTGCACCAGAGGATAGTACTAGAGTATTCCAATCAAGATGGCCACTTTTTAGAGCTGCTCCGTACTCCTGGCTCTCAATCTGCACATAGAATCCATCAGTGTCATCCATCTACTCGTGAAACTGGCAGATTGTTCTGCATACCAAGTGGAATGCTGCGTTACGGCACAGAATCCATTAATTGTCCTTCACATTTTGGAGATTGAACTGATGAGGTCTGTGTGGCAGGTCTGAAAACCAGGATGTGGGCAAGACGTGCTGCGAGAGGAGTTGCTGCTGTGGAGTAGGGGGGCGTGCTGCCTGTGCCAGACTCTCGGATCCAAGGCGGGAAGCTCCAGCGTCAAAGGGGAGGCGATTTGTGGTGCTTCCTTGTTGGGCCTGAGGAGAGGGAGGCAGCCTGGCACTATCTGTTCTCTTCGACCCTGCCAAATCTTTGCTTCTTAAAGGGATCCAGTGTGCAGCCCTCTCCCTCGTTGTGTGCTGCAGGGGGAATGAAATATGAAGGACTTGATGAACCCACCAGCGGCAAATGAAAGTTGGGTGGTTCACTACCACACTCCCTAGGTTAAACACTGTGCCTGGGTTAAACACTGTGCCTGGGTTGCGGGGATCCTTACATAGCCTGGGAGCTTAAAAAATATTCCTTGGGGCAGTTGAGCCATACTCTCCTCCAGCAGGCATGGGAGTGAGTGAGTACGCTGTTGGACTGTGACCACCACTCTCTGGCTGTCACTCTACTTGCGTTTTGGTGACATTTTTGGTAACTGTTTAAGCCTAGTTAGACTGGCCATGGATAAGATCTAGCAGTGACAGACCAAGATCACCTTTGAGTCCAAAAGACTCAGCAAGGTGGCCTCTAGTGATAGTGTGGGTGGAGGGCATTGCTGCCAAGGTAGTGGTGGAGAACGCTGAAGACACCAGCGTGAGATCCCTCCTTTTAGAAATGAGACTGAGCTTCCATGCAATAGACTACAACATTGACACTTACTTCCAGGGTAGACTGCATCAAGAGTGACTAGATACATTTACTGATCATCTGGATGGATTTGGGAGGCGTATACCTTGCAAGATGATATGAGCATACAGAGTAAGACAAAAAACCAGCTGTAGAAAACATTGGAACATATGTGCAAAGAATGAAGTCTTGTCTGCATGTTCCAGTCGCAATACCTTATGCATCCTGTGAGTCTCTGATTCAACGAACACTGGTAAAAGGGAGCTATTTATGGTAAAAATGCTGACTGATGTTTTGAGCCTCTAACCTATCTTCTCAGTTCTTGGTGGAGCACACCCATTGAGTATTGAGTGCTCTGCACCTCTAGGTTCCTCTTAGGCCCAATATTGCAAGGGTTCTAAATTACAGGGATTAAGACGTTGTGCCGAAGCCGAGGCGAGAAAATGTGAATTGAACTATGAAGGCTGGATTCCAAGAAGGGTATTGTTTGTTATGTATTTCTTTTCCTTATTGTAATGCTCTCAGCAATATGATGAAGTTGTGGATGGCTCACAGTTGTAATTAACTTATTCGTTTATTTGAAACCGTATGATACATATGATCTGGGATGGTAAACCACTGTATTGTAGAACAGATAATGTCTGGCGTGTTTTGTACTTGCATGATCATGTCTGCTATGTGTGGACCAGGCACCACTACTATGTGCGAAACCCATGGCGTAGGACCGGTGGATCGCTCAATGATGTCATGCTTCAACAGCGTTTCTAGTTCTTTTTCAGCGACTTCTTGCAAGTGAAAAACCACTCCTGTGGTGCCGCTGGGCAGCATGGCGAATGTCTTCATTAATATGGAGTCGCACTTTAATTGTCTTGAGCTTTCCTAAGCCATGAAACCACGACGGGAACTGACTCACAATTTCAGATTGATTGTAGAGGTTGCAAGTGAGAGATATCAGTCCCATGTCAGCAGCAGTGGAAGAACTGAGTAGGCATGCACTGGGCGAAGTTCCATGAAGAACGTGAATTGGCTCTTGCACTGATACTGCTTTAAGTTGCATTGTCGCTGTGAATGACCCTTGCCTCTACAACAGTTAAGAAGCAGCCCACGTGTATACCTTTGTGTTTGACGGGTTGAAGCGTGGCACAGGAGACAGGCTATTGAACTTCTCAACAGGCATGATAATAATCGATGCACCACTGTCTATGATAAAGGTTATGGGGCAACCGTTGACCTTTATTGTAATCTTGGGGCAGTGTCCAAATGAATTTGGTTGTTTCGTTTGGTGGTTTACCTTTGTTTTGTTCTTCTTTGCAAGCAGTCAAACCTACATGTGTCTGTTGTTCCTAGGTCGATACCATCATTGCACATGCAACTTCTTCACTGGTGCTTGATAGTGCTTCTCATCGATTTGGGCGCTTGTGGCATGCACAAGCTGTTTGCTGCATCATTGGAACCTCTCAGGGAGAGCAGTCTCATTTCTTCAGGCACGTATCCCCTACTTGTCGCCAGTTGTAGTGTCCTCCCCAGCCCAGGAGCATGCAAATGAACACGCTACACACGTAGCTTTGTAACAGATGTCTTTACTCAGCATATGATCACACACTGCACTCTGATTATGTTATACCCATTAATAGCCACACATTAACACCTCCCAGCAAGTTACGTAATTCCTCTATTGAGTCTGTCCAGAACCGCAAGGGTCTTAGCGCACATTGTCCTGACTAGACTTTTGGGGCCCTCTTGCGTGAATCGCACTGTGGGACATTACTTGATGCTTATGTATGTTTGTAATGTGGGTTTATTTCGCTGTTCATTATTATTATTATTATTATTATTATTATTATTTAAAAAAAAAAAAAATTATTTTTATTTTCACACAACATGGTAATACATTTTCTTAGATCAACAGCAGGTCACAGACATTTCATTACATGGCCATTTGGATAAGCGCTTGGTATGAGACAACTTCAATATTCAGTAGGCAAAACATCAACATTTAACACAGTGTATGTGCAGGTATGCTCTGTTGTGGATGCAATAGCAATACATGATGTACAATCTCAATCATATTTTATTGTATTTTAACCCGGTCCCCGCTCTTGTGCCGACTAGGAGCCATTCTGCAGTATGAGATAGCTCTGGAGAGGTCCCCATATATCTGTGGGTCTAGAGGCAATTGGGAGCAACTCCACATATGTTGCGATCTGTTCCTGATAGTACACTAAGTCAGTCAGCCAGTCCTTGAACTTCGGTGCTCGTCCCCTGCCCCATCTGCAGGCTACCCTGCGTTTGGCCAACAACAGAGATATGGCTAGAAACTTTCGATATGTTTTGGGAATTAGTGCCGTGTAGCTCAAAAGGGCCACCTCAGGGTCCCTCGCCAACGTATTATCTAGCATTTTCTCCAGCGCCTCATGTACCTCACCCCAGTAGGCTTGTACTGACGGGCATTCCCAAGCCAGGTGTAGAAAACCTGCTCCTTCTCTCCCGCATCTATCACACCTGTCATGATCAGTTAATTTGAATCGATATTTTTTAACGGGCGTGTAATATAGACGTTGCAAGAATTTATAATGTAACACCCGTAACCTGCTACTGGCAGAGATTTGCGATGTTTGGGCACAGCAGTAATTCCATTGCTCCACAGTCAATTCCTGCCCCAGTTCCTCTTTCCAGTGCGTGTAGGCTGGGCTAACAGGTTTTTCTTGCGTTGCGCGTATGCCTTTGTATAGGCCTGACACCAGGTGGTTGCCCCCTGCGGGACTTAACATCTGGTGCAACGGGAGTAGAGTTTCTGGTTCACGAGGGAAGTCCGGTAGGATTGCCCTCATCCCTTGCCGTAGCCGAACATATAAAAATAAGTCCAGTGGGGAAGACCGTGTGCCCTGAAACATATGCTCTGAGGAGCGAAAGGTACCGTCCTGGAACAGGTCCCCCCATATATTTATGCGAAGCAGTTTGCAGAGGTTCTGAAACCCCCTTTCCTGTAAAAGGGGTATATCAGGGTGATAGGTTAACGGGAGTCGCGGGGAATACAAAAATGATGACGAGAGCGTTTCCCTGATACAATTCCATGCATCTACTGTGCTGGTGACCGTGGTGGGTGGTGTAGAGCGCATGCGGCGCGGGCCGTGTATGATGCCATTCAGTGGGATGGGATCTGCAAGCCAATCTTCCGCGGCTATTTGCGGCATGTATCTTGGGGGATATATCCAGTAAAAAGCGTACTGAGCTTGCGCACTCAGATAGTACATCTCGAAGTCAGGTATATCTAACCCGCCCTGTTCATACGGTCTAATAAGGCTGGACCATTGGAGTCGTGGTTGCTTCCCTCCCCATAGGAGTCTAATCAATTACGTCCGTAGTGTTTTAAAAAAAGTTGGCCCAGGGTGATAGGGTATATTTGCAAACAGGTAAAGGAACTGTGGAAGTACCACCATTTTTATTAGAGAGGCTCGACCAGCAATCGATATAGGCAAAGAGATCCATCGTGTAACATTGCTATTAAGCCGTGTAACTGCTGTTCCATAGTTAAGCCGTATAGTTTCCTCCCTGTCTCTTGTCACTTGTATACCGAGATAACGAAGTTCGGTATCACACCACTCCAGCGGGAAGTCAAGTGGAAATTTAGGAACCGCTGGCGTGAGAGGGAACAGCTGGGACTTCCCCCAATTTATATTGACACCTGACAGTCCACCGAATAGTACGAATTCTCGTAGTATGGGGTTAAGATTGTGCTGGGGATCCCTGATGTATAATGTCACGTCATCCACGTATAAGGATATCAGAATTTGGCGAAGAGCACATCGAAAAGCCTTATCCCGATGTCGTTGTCGCAATCTGGAGGCCAGGTGTTCCATTGCAATAGCAAATAATAATGGGGACAGCGGGCATCCCTGGCGCGTGCCTCTCGAAATGGGAAGTGAGTGTGATATATGGCCATTGATCAATACCCTGACAGTGGGCTGGTGGTACAGCATCTTAATCCAGGAGATGTATATCTTTGGAAACCCCATGCGATGCAACACCCCGAAAAGATAGTCCCACTCCACAGAATCAAAAGCTTTTGTGGCGTCCAGAAACACCGCTGCAAGTGGGAACTCGGGTGCTACTGTCTGTACAAGCGAGAAGAGTGTTCGGAGGTTGTGGGTGGTGGCCCTGCCGGGGACAAAGCCTGATTGGTCAGGTAAGATGAGGTTTTCCATGAGAAGATTGAGGCGATTAGCCAATATCTTAGCCAAAATTTTTGTGTCACAATTGATAAGCGACAGTGGACGATAAGAGTCACAGGAGCTAGGGGTTTTATTGGGCTTTAGCAGGGATGTTACCAGTGCTTCCCTCATTGAGGGGGGAAGAGTACCAACCTCTAGAGACTCCTCGTAAACCTCTTTAAGGACTGGCGCCATGATATCGATATACGTTTTATAAAATTCAGCAGGAATGCCGTCTAGTCCAGGCGCCTTTCCATTTTTGAGTTGCATAATCGCTTCTCTAATTTCATCCAGTTCAAAAGGCAGGCTAAGGAATTCTCTTTGCGTATTGCTAAGTCACCCCAATGTACTATCTCCCAGAAAGTCACCCAGCTCCACTGGTTCATGGCGGTGTGTGGTGTATAAGGCCTCGTAGTATGTGGTGAATGTGGACAGTATATCTAATGAATCTCTATGCATTATTCCTTCTGGGCTTTCAATTTCTAGTATATGTGTCGTGAACCTGGGACATCTCGTCACTTCAGCCAGTGCCTTTCCTGGTCGTTCCCCTTCACCGTACTTCCGAGCCACCCAATATTTACTCTGGAATTTCACCTCTCTGGCAGCAGTCTGTTCATATTCAGTCAATTTCTCTCGGAACTCTGCATGTACCGGCCCTGTCTCTCCTTTACCCATCCTGTCCTCTAATCTCTTCAAGTCCTGTTCCAACTTTTGGATCGTGCGTCGTATGTCCCTAAGTACTCCAAAACTTTTGGAGAGGCAATACCCTCTAATAGTGACTTTGAAAGCCTCCCATATTGTCTCCACATTATCGACTGATCCCTTGTTCCTCACAAAGAAGTCCCCTATTTCCTTCCCAGTTCGGCCTGAAAGACCGCATCTAGCAGAGCATGTGGTTGTAGCCGCCAGCGTGGTCTGGGCGTGCCATATCCCGGTGGTGTGAGCACCAGCCTCACAGGACAATGGTCGGAGAACGTCCTGGCTGGGTGAGCTACATTACGTATGGCATCCCCTAGCCCTCTAGAGACAAGACAATAATCAAGGCGTGCCCATGTGCCTGTGCGTGTCGTAAAATGTGTACCTTCCTTCAAGTGTGGGTGTATATATAGCCAACTACTACTAGGCCACCTTCCTCCACTATACCCCGTAGCACCTCTTGGGACTTATTATAATGGTGCATAGTCGGATTGGACCTATCCTGTTCTGGGTTAAGGGCCACATTAAAATCTCCTCCCCAAATGACATGTGTGGATCCAACGTTCAATATCTGCCCCCATAACCTGGCGAAAAAGTCAGGGGTGTCAACATTGGGGCCATAGCAATTAACCAGCGTGACTGATTCTCTACCAAGCCTGCCCCATGCTAGTACGTATCTCCCCTGTGGATCTTCTATCGCTCCTGCCAGTACAAAGGGTGTCTGTTTCTTGATCAGTATGGCAGTGCCTCTCGCATAGGAGGAATATGATGAAAAGAGTCGCGTGCTTGCCCATTTACTGGCGAACGTGTTTACAGCTCTTGGGTCTATGTGGGTCTCTTGTAGCATGGCCAATTGTATCTGTTGTCTGTCCAGGTATGCCAGAACCTGTCTCCTCTTTCGCTGATCCCCCAGGCCTCGGACATTCCAGGACAAGATTGTCAGTGTGGAGCTGTCACCCGCAGCCATCGCACCGTCTCATAACAGGAAGCATAGTAGCTGATGTAGTAGTCATGTGAAAAATTCGCCCATTTAAACACTCATCGACTCCATATGTAGTGTGCCTGTCTGTTGTAACAATCCAATGCATTTCCCTCATCTGTCCCCCACCCCCCCCAACCCCCGTGGCATCCCAATCATGCCAGGAACTGTCAGCTCATCCCCCTTCCCTAGCCCTACTTCCCCACCCCCTCCCACTGCAGCAGCCCTAACCTGCCAGAAGTGTGCACCCACCCCCCCCTTCCCCAACCAGTGAGAACAAATTCAACTATCCAAACTATTACTATGCCATACATATAATAATCATCAATGGGGGAATACCCGTTGGGGGATTACCCTAGGTGCCGACACAATTGCCCCCACCCGTTGAGTCCACTAGGGATGGAGTATGTGAACACCAGTGGGCGGAGGGTGCCTGGCGTAACAGATAGGAAATGGCTCATAAAGGAGAACAGAAAAAAAAGAAGGGGAGTCAAATGGACTACCGTCCTCCGTATCTGCGGAGCTCACAGTCACAGCTCAGCCAGCAGGCGTTCAGTTTCTATGTTTCTTATGTCCCAGACAGTTCGAGACTTTGGTGATGTGGTCGCTGCGCATCATCTTCTGCTCCCGTAGATGTAGACTGCTGGGATGATGTTGGTGGTCCATTGCTGCGGTTCGCTCGTTTCAGATGCTTTAAGAACTCCTCCACCTGCTGTGGTTTAGTAAAGAATCTCTGTTTACCTTGGTAGGTAACCCTAAGGCGTGCAGGGTATAATAGTGCGTAGTCGATTTGGGCCAGTCGCAGCTTATTCTTGACTTCCATAAATTTCCGTCTTTCTTCCTGAACGGTGGGAGTAAAGTCGGGAAAGATAGAGAATGCGTTGCCATCGTATGTCATCTGTTGTTTGCTTCTCGCCGTGCGGAGTGCGACGTCTAGATCCCTATAGTTTAAGAGACGCGCTACGATAGGGCGTGGTGTGCTTCCCGGCGGCGGGCGCGGTCCCAGGGATCGGTGTGCCCGCTCCACTATGAATTGATTGGAAAAGGCCTCTGCCCCAATCGTCGAGAGCAACAATTTTTCCACATATTCCTCCATTCTTCCTGTATTGGTCGACTCAGGGATACCAAGAAGGCGAATATTGTTGCGCCTACTGCGCGCTTCCAAGTCTTCATTCTTTGCGGCAATGATTTTTAGAAGCTTATCAATTTGGGCAATCTGTGTTGTTACCTGGGACGCAGTGTCTTCGTTGGCTGAGATACAGCGCTCAGCTTCTTTGATGCGGTCCTCATGCCCTTCAAGTTTATGTGCAATGGCGTCCATGCGAGTTGACATGCTATCCACTTTGTCTACTATGGTAGCGAAGCCTTGCCGAACTTCCTGTAGGATACTTTGTACCTCTGTAGACAGCGCGTTGACGTTTCCTTGGGCGTTCTCCCCCTTGTCAACCTCCTGATCATCCGTTGTGTTCCGGGTGCTTCTTTTGGTGGTGTCAAATGTTAGTTTGGGTTGGCGATTATCTGGCTTCCCCATGTTGGCCCTTTTGATACGATCTGTCAGTTTCCACGTGATTTTACCGTGTGCCGTTTACAGGGTGGTTGCAGTCCCGGACCACACAGATTGCGATATGCCAAGGCGATATTATGCTGCCATCCAACACTGTGCCTGTTGAGCTTGTGTATGGTAGTGGACGTGGCGTGAGCTCCAGAATTCTGTTATTGCTGGCTCGCTGATACTACCAGTGTCATGTCTCACAGGTCTATCTCATCAACAGTTCTCTGTGGCCATTATTTGTTGAATGGTGCGGTTGCTTGGGGCTTAATGCATTGGCAGCGCCTTATGTGTGTGAATGTCGTTAATATGGCCATCAGTTGGAGAGGTGATCTATGTACTTGTGTCGCACTCGCTGTAAGGATGAAGTTGCAACCTGTTCATATCTATGTGCTGTTTTCCCTGTTGCACAGGTCTATAGGGTGCGAGAGGGTATGTGGGTCCAACACCGCAGTCCCAGTGAAGAAAAGCGCAATGGCCTGGCAGTTGGTTATTTGCGCCCTGTGAGTAGATGATAGTCAATGCAGCGTATTGAGATGAGGTGTTGCTGTATTGTGCAAACCAGTAAAAGTATGGGCTCTGTATGCAGGGAGGCAATTTATCTTCCGAGTGGGATGGATCAGTGCGTTCACGGAGCTGAGGGCCAAGGGGCCTGCCCCTCGGGGCCGATCCCGTGGCAGCCTTTCAATCCGCTGAGTCGCGGCGCCCGCGTTTATCAGCGGCTCCGTGACTGGAAAGCGGCTCGCAGGGGGATCGTCAGCCACTATGGTGTCCGCCCTATGCTGTGAGTGCGGGTTTCACTGCAGGGTCACCTACTCGCACACACCGTGCCCACGCTACTCCGTTGCAGTAGCGGCTCTCCTAGACGGCACCGCGCCAGGGCCCCGTCAGCCGCTCCAACTCCGTATTAAATCCGCTCACGCAGGGGGGGCTGCGACGACTTTGCACCTACCGCTTTTCTTTTCTTCTCCGCCCTTCACGCCCGCAGGGGTTTGTGGCTCCGGTGGGGTATGCAAGCAGTCCCTCCCATGTCGTCCCGCTGTAGGCAGACCGTTACAGGCGGCGCAGCCTGCTGATTGTTTTCGATCTGTGCCGATGGGCCCAGGCGCCTCGTGTTGAGCCCCGGGCTCGCGTGAGGACAGCAGCCGCTCTCGAGCACCGCGTCTCGCTCCTTCCTTCCGCGGTGTCAGTCTCACCAGCATATCTCGGGTATGGAGACTCCAATCCAGCCGAGTCTTGCGCCGGAGCTGCAGCAGACCACCAGTTGTATCGGAGGTCAGTTTAAGCAGAGTTTATGGCCATTTAGTAGGATAGTTTCAGGATCATTAACGCCAGGCAGCAAGAGCCTCAAAACAGTGCGGCCATTTTGCGTGTGCGCCACCTAGCGCCCCCTTCATTATTATTATTTGTTTATTATTAAGCACAACAAATCGCCCTAAAAGAGTCTCTAGACTCTGCTGCATTTCTACAGGTTAAGAAGCAGAGAAGATTGAACCGTCAAAACTAAAATTAAAGGGAGAGAATAAACAACCAGGTTTTAAGAGATTTTTTTTTTAACTGTCTAAAATCAACACAGACATAGATGTGACAGAAGCTGATATCAGAGCTGAGGGGCTAAATACGAGGATGATCAGCCCCCATACCTGGTAGTGCGGCTGCAACGAGGATGTAACAGTAGTTTCCCGTTAGACCTAACACTTCGAGTGGGGGCATACCATTGGAGTTTATCTTGCAGATATTGTGGTCCATTCCCATGCAGGGATTTATGGATCAGACCGAAGTTAAAACACCAATCGCTTTTTTTTATAGACAGCCAATGAAGGCTTCTGAGAATAGGCTCTGAGGAAGATCGAGGTGGAAGATGACAGACTAGCCGTGCCGCAGTATTTTCAACCTCCTGGAGTTTAGCAAATAGTCCTTCATTCATGGTGGCCATTAGCGCATTGTCATAGTCCAGATGACTGATTATAAGGGCCTGGATTGGAGATTTTATTGACTGAAGCAGTAGCTTCTGATATGCTTTCCTGAGAGGACGCATGATTTCAAAGCAGAAACCCGTGATGGCATTCACAAGTTCTTTCATGGAAAGGTTCTCATCCACCTCGATTCCTAGATTTCGCACTATGACTTTCTGAATGGGGAAACTGGCCCAGACTGTGAGGCCACCAATTCTCGGACCACACCGAGTGGGCCTTCCCAAACAGTACAATTTCTGTTTCATTCAATTGCAAACAGTTATGCTGCATCCACGAAGCAATATTATTCATGTTTTTTAGGGTGTACACTGAGGGTGGGAGTGGATTTAAAGTAGTCTGTTGAAAATGATCGCATGAGATGGTTTATTAGGTAACGTATCTTTATTTTTACATTTCATTTCAAGATCCAGGCTAGGCGGCAGAGAGGTAGTGCCCTCTATGTGCATATTGTACATGCGAATATACAGTACTGCTGCTCAATCACTACTGATTCGTTCACAACAAAGGCATAACTCTTACTTACCTGAGCAATCATGGTGTAAATGTTGCCTATTTACAGGAGACTTGGCCGACTGCCAGGAAGGTGGCCCGATTTTCTACAGATTGAGATATATATATATATATATATATATCTCTTCATACATCTCGCAGTCAGATGTTATCTACAATTCAGGCACTCTTCTACTATTGCAGATCCATAGGGCATTTATATCACTGTGCAGGGTATCTTTGGGCATGAGAGAATAATTCTGATAAATTTGTATGGTCCCAATTCGGACACCCAGTCCTTCTATTTTTTTTATTTTTATTTTTTTATTTTTTACCAGCTTAAATATAAGTGTGGCGTTTTAGGCAACCACACTATATTAGGGGGTTCATTGTAATACTATCTTGGATATGGTTAAGGAAAGATTGGTGGTAGCACCCCACCCCATTTCCTCTGCTGCTCAGACAATACACAGGAAAACAAATAGCAAGTCGCTGATAGATTTGTTTTTTAAAAATTTTATGACAGGAATTTCCTATTTTATTCTTCTGTCTATGGTGTGCTGTCACGTATTTATTTTTGGCTAACAGCTAAAGATGTGTGGTGTAGATATCTTAAAACTGCTATTCTCCCATGCACACTATCCGACCATTCACTAGTTACATGTATACTTGTTATAGGCTTTCGATCTGATGGCTATTGCCCATGGGATTTCCCTATCTAGTGCAGCAGTGGACAGGATTTGTAAAGAATAACTCAGACCGAGGTATAGAGTAATATTTCCCTCTCAAAGAGGGATCAATTACTAAAGCCTATGCATTATGGGAGGCTTTCAAGGCTTAGCGCAGAAGAATTTGTATATCAAAAGAATCTTCTGTATTAAAATAGATTCATAGCTTCCTGGATAGCGTAGGAAAAAAAATGAAAAATCTGGAGGAGGAATACTCTAGGGCACACTGTTCTAAAACACTAGCATCATTGCATGGCATTTTATTGAGACTCAGAGGAGGCGACCCGAGAGGTTCAATACCCGGGTAAATACACTCGAGCTAGATATAATGGAGAGGGGGAGTGACTAAGTTGTATGCTGGCTAGATTGTTGAATCCGAGGTGGGCCTCTAGGGAGGTACTTGACCTGGCTTAAAGGCCATGAAAGAGAACCAACCAATGACAATTGAAGAAATCAAAGATATTAAGTAACTACCTTTTGGGAAGGTACCCGGCACGGATGGTCTGATATGCATTTTATATGGAATATGTTTTGATTTTTGGCTCCTTGCCACTTGGCTGTATATGGAGTAGTTAGGGAGCAGCGAATCTTACCTTCTAACCTGGGAGTGGATGACAGTGCGTCATGCCAACAGCTGTCACTGATAAATCTTGATACTAAAATACCAGTGAAAATAATAGCAAAAACGTTGCAGTCTTATGATTGGATTGGTTCAGCATGAACAACCTGGTTTTATCTTGGGCAGGTCAACCTCTTGTAATTTACCCACATTTTTATTCTTCTTGCACGCCAGATCAGTCCACATCTTCCTACTTCTGCAGTGTTGTTGGACACTCACATTGCCTTTGGCTCTTTGTAGTGGTCCTATATGTTTGTGGTACTCAAATTCCTGGGCCTGAAAGAGGGATTGATGAGCAGGGGTGTATCACCGTATAATGAACCCACTGCCCAAATAAGGGTCAGTGGTGGTCTACGTTTTTCATTAGGCTCCAAACCTTTGACTATTGTAATAAAGGAGCACCATCCCATCTGGGATCTTGGATTGCTGGGAATTCCTGTATGCATACAATATTATTCTTTAGGTAAAGGAATTGTCTAGTAATCTTTCTTCCATAATTAAGGCGTTAATTCGATTGGGACGGTTCTCTCGGCTGACAGTTAATTGGAGTAAGTCACAAGTGATCACTATCACCACTAGCACAGCCTTACCTAATATTGATTTTCCTTTTAGAATGGTGCGACTAACTGGTTAGATGTTGGAGAATAAAAATACATAGATCTCTGGAGTTAGTATTTAGAGAAAATAAGTAGTGATAAAAATTCATTAACGCTTCACTAGATGGAAGATGTTTACTCTATCAGTGGCTGGAAGAACAGCAGTAATAAAGATGATCTTCTTACCCCGTCTTTTATTCTTATTTATCCACTTAACTTTACCTCTGAAGTATTCTTTGATTCATTGCGCTCTGTGCTTTTGATCTTTATATTGCCGAGTAGACAATCCAGGGTGAGTTGGGACATTCTAATACTTTCCTGCCCCTTGGAGGGATTTGTTGTTGCCAATCTGGAACACTCCTATTAGGGGCCCAGGCAAAGTATCTGTTCAATTGGTATTGCTCTGTATACCAACTTCCATCATTTCACATTGAGTGTGATAAAGCTGAGACTAGGCCATTAATTAAGATGGTGACTCCCCAGTTACCATGACCGAAGTCAGTTTAGTACCATGGCCTGTGTAACATGTGCCTGACAGATGTTTTTCCGATATTATGGGATTAGAGAAATTATGTTCACTGTTCTCAATAACCCACTATTGCCAGCTACATTTGAACCAAAGGCGTAGCAACAGTTGCCTAACATTAGGATAGCAACAATAGGAGAAGGGTGCAGGATGAGCTTATGTCCTACGAACAAAATGGGAGACTTCACCATTACATATTTCCTTAAATTTCAGAGAGACATATATAACCACTTTTCCTGAATTTCTGTCTCAAACCCCCCCCCCCATCTCCCCTTCCCCAACCCTTTTCTCTTTTAGCCTTTGCTCAGGTTGCCAGCTACCGCCAATCCACAAGCCTACTTCCTAACCTTTACAGGGCCATTGCAGAACCCAAGAAAAAACGACTGCACCGGCGGTTATAACAAGCTTCCCAAGTAGACCTAAGAAATTTGTTTTATTTGCCACGTACATCCTGTTTAGAAATATTGCACACATCTAATAATGGGCTACACAAAACAAATATTAAGATAATTTTTCCCTTTGCTGCTAATATGTTTACTATGCAGACATTAACTGTTACAAGTCAGCTTGTTTAAAGCAGGGAGGATTGAGCTACCGCTTAATTTGAGCTCTAGATTCAAGAGTACTAATTAATACACTCTATGTGCATTGATGTTCAACTTGATAACTTACTCCTAAACTATCTGGTGTAAGAAGTTTATCTGGCAATTGAAAAAGGTGGTTCCCAAAACCCTGCGGATCAAACAAATGTACTCATGCTGTTGCTTAGCAACAAAGATTTAAAATGAAAATAAGTCCTGTACAAGACCTCGAGAATGAACAAATGGATGAAGCAAGAAACATTCAAGATGTTAATGTCACTTTAGTTATTCCCATTTACAGTGATGAGATTGGATGTGCATCATAGACTTACAAGTTTCATATTTTTCTCATGTCAGTTAAGATGAAATACAGACGCTATCTGCTTTAAAGTCTAAAATCACCATTATCCTTTCAAGGTGCTACTAGTCGTTTTGAATTTGGCTTCTCAAGATGTTTCCAAGTGCATAGCTGTGGTTGCAGTTTACCTCAGGCTTCTGACTATATTTGTGTACACATACATGGATGATAGGTACGCCAAGGCCACCTCATGTTAGACTGATAGAATACCTGCAAATCATTTCACAGTATCTTCACAACTGGGCCTGCAAATGTAATTGAGACTTATTCTATTGTATCAGTGCAGTTCATTTAATAATTAGGATCTGAATGAGATTGAAGGATAAACTTTTACAATCTTCCGGAGGACAGACTGCCATGTATCCTCCTCATGTTGACAGCAAGATAAATGGATTCTCCTAGGCTGCACATTTTGATGCATAATAAATGGCCCAAGATGCAAAATGCCACAGAACAACTCTACACGAGAAAATGGAAAACCAATGGAGCCAGAGACTTTGACAAGCTGACACTGGATTGGGTAGCCCTTCATCAGGTTGTGCCAGAGAAAAGAGTATTGTTTTTAATGACTATTCCGTCAATAGATATTCAAGGATCCCTCGATGAGAAGATGCGGTGCATATGCCTGTAACTCTTTCTGCCATTAAAGTTATGTTAATGGTTATTTATTGTGCTCACAGGCCCATAGAGTGTGTTGCCGCTAGAAAGACAAGCAGGGTAGGGGCTGCTGATGCTGTCATGCATTGCTAATTGCTGGTTAAACAAGAACATTTCTAATGGTATTCTGAAAAGAGCAGTGAAGGCTTGCTGCATAACTTTAAAGGGAGGGTATACCAGACTGGCTGTGGTTATTGAAAATTATTTGTCTCTGTATGTTACAGTTTGAGATTTAGGGGCTACTTCCCAAAATATTTTGCTGATGGTAAAAATCTAGTAGGGCAATACAAGGTGAATTTATTGACCATTAAATTGGGACTGCCTTGCTAGACTGCTTTATGCACAATAATCATGCTCTTGAAAGTATGCTATTTCGAACAGGAAGCCGATGAAGCTGTCTCAATATGGGCGAAATGTGTTCAGTGTTGGATTAACGACTGGTCAGCCAGGTAGCTCAATTGTGAATGAGTTGCAGACGACTGATTTGAATATCCTCCAATTCATTATATTCCAAAAGGAAACAATTGCAGTGTATTATGGGGGCAAACTGGGAGAAAACAGTTCAGAATACTTATAAGTGCAGCATGGAAAATTTGATACTGGTGGCTTGCTGAAGATTTTTTTTATTGAAACAGTTTGCCTTCTGGGCAGGGTAGTTGAGCAGACATCACCCGGAAGAGCATAAATGGGTTCTGAGTGGCATCACTCAGTGTACATACACACTCCGTTTAGTTTAAACATAGAGGGCAAAATAGGCTTCAGATGATCAGAAATTGATTTTAAACCTTTTTGTTCAGTAAGTGCTTCCAAGGAGATGTTGTAGTCTGTGAGGTATGGTGCCGGGAAATCTTGATCCAAGAAGATGTTGAAAAAACATTATAAGATATTGATATGACAGGGGAAGAAGGAGCTAGGTAACTCTTTGACACACATTTTGGTAAGAATGTACAACCTATAACCATCATTTATCCTCATGATTTCTGCATATTCAAACAATAAATGTGATAGGTTTTTGGGTAAATATAAAGAAAACACAATTTCAGTGTCTTAACTTTGTATCTACTAAACCATTATATGCAGAGGCTAATTCTTTACTTTTAACTGTAGGTGAATCATATCTCCCTGGAGAGATTAAACACAACAAAAAATGGGTTCTTAGTTGAAGGGGTAAATACCCACCTTAAGTAATTATCACAGTGCATGTCAGGGTGAACCACAAAAGTCACTAAATAAATCTGAGTTCAACATGCCGGTAAGTATGGCACAGAGCAGACAGGCAGGCTTAACGTAGGGCAGCATGTAAAGTATTTATGCAGCATTAAAACAGTAATAAAAAGTCATAATACTAAACAAAATCACAAAACGTATTAGAAAACTAGAGTAACATTTAATAAAAGTTTTAAATAGAAATATGGCCAAGATCAGAAAGTGCTAATGATAGTCAGTGATCACGGTAGAACAGGACCTAGTCACGCAGTTTGATGCTGACCACATTAGAGGGCAGGTCGGATAAACTAACTTGGTTCGTCCTGGTCAAAAACTTCACCTTCTGACCGTAGTCCTTTAAGTCCCAATCCACCTCAAAAGGACACTTCTAAAGCCCCCTGGGCTTCAGGTAATGCACTTGGAGACTCACAGGGTGGCAGGAAGAGGCCAACAGGAGAGTCTAGTCCAGGCCTTGTTGCCACTGGTCAGCTGAGTGTTTTCAGGAAAAGGCCTCTTGTAACTTGTTGTGTCCGTGAAGCTTTAACAGAAGGTCAGTCTTATGACTCTTGGAGTCCCCTTCTTTATTCTGGGTACGAGTGAGTGAGTGAGAGAGAAAATTAATGAATGAATATGAATATATATATATATATATATATATATATATTATCTACTGGCGGTCGCCAGTAGATAGTTATAGTTAGGACCTATTATCCATAGGAAATCCGCGACATTCTATTTGAAATAACGTTGGCGCCGGTTGACGAATCTTCGCGAAAGTTTCCAACTTGTTGGGGCGCTCCGCTCCGCTCCTACCCTGAAAGTCTCGGGTTGATTCGTCAAGCGGGGGCCGAGAAAAAAGGGGGGTCCCAAAACGCGTTTTCCCCATTCATTTTTCCATAGGAACCTTTAGTCGCAGCTACAGCCCGAACTGCTGAACGGAATTACACCAAATTTGGCAAAGAGGTAGCCCTTGGTTCAGATTGGTGCCTTTTGCTTAAATGGTGTAAATCCGTTCAGTAGTTCCTGAGAAATTCACAAGTAAAGTCACATATATATCTATGGCCGAGTAGGGTCCGCATACCCTCCCGATCACGAGCTGCATGCTAATTGGCTGTCAGCTGGCTGTCAACATTCCGATTCAGGAAGTGTTGGCAGCCATTTTGTCCCTCGGTAGAACCGAGGGACAGAAACAAGTGCGCAAAGCGCACAAAGGGGCAGGGTAGAAACACCCTAACCCCTAGGCCTGCTCAGGGGTCCCACAAGGACCCCTGGGCAAAAAAAGCATTTTAAAAAAAAAAAAATCGGCAGGATGCGCTCAGGGTGCGCGGATCCTGCCGAAAAAAAAAATGTTAATTTGCCCCGGGTGGGCCAAGTCCCGGGGGCATGGTGGGGGGTTAAATTTATGTATGGGGGCCTCTAAGGGCCCCCAAGCCCGGGGACCGCCACCCCCGGGGCTTTAACAAAAATGGTGCAGGAGGGCTCTTTGCCCTCCCGCTGCCCCGGGACCGCCACCTCCCGGGGCTTCTGTTTTATTTTTAACCTGTGTGGGGGCTCCAGCCTCCCACACGCCCGGGACCGCCACCTCCCGGGGCACTAAAAATTAAAAATGGGGGTCCGTTTTGGACCCTCGAAGCCCCGGGACCACCACCTCCCCGGGCTTTGAAAATGTGGGGAGGGGGCCGCGCGGCCCCCTCCTGGAGCCAGTGATGGCCCTGGGGACCGCCACCCCCAGGGCCGGCTCCTGCAGTGTCCCGGGGTGCCTACCCCGGGACACTGCTGTTTGCAATGACAGGACGGGAGCCTCGCGGCTCCCGTCCTGTCATTGCAAACTTGTTTTGGATATTGGAAGAGAGAGCAGGAAACCTGCTCTCGCTTCCAATATCCAAAGCTGATTGCTTTTCCACATGGGGAGCAGCATGTTAGCTGCTCCCCATGTGGAAAGCAATGCCGGCTCGCGCAGGAGGCGGGGAGCCGGCTGGGACTGTGGGGGATTGGGGACCCCCACAGTCCCCAACCAGAGGCCAGGCCCCGGGGATGGGGTCCCCGGGGCCTTAAGTGGCCAGGAGGGGGCCACGCAGCCCCCTCCAAATAAAAATCGAGGCCATGCCCCGGGGATGGGGTCCCCGGGGCCAATACAGGCCCAGGGAAGGGGGCCACGCGGCCCCTTCCCCGTTTTTTTTTTAATTAAAAAAATAAAATAAAATGCTCAGGCCCCGGGGGATGGGTCCCCGGGGCCAAAGTGGGCAAGGGAAGGGGGCCACGCAGCCCCCTCCCATTAAAAAAATAGAAAAAAAACCCGACCGGCATCGTGCCGGAGGCCCCGCCCCCCTCCCTGCAGTACTCTGCAAACGCGCCCCCTGGTGGTGAAGGGAGGGGGCGGGGCTTCAGGTGACATGTGTGCAAACAGGCCCCGTGGCGCGTTTTAAGATGGGGAATAAATTCCTTTTCAATCCTGAGGGTCCCTAGGGGCCAACTAACCCACCAGGTACCTCCAGTAGCGCCACGGAGCTGCGTTGCAGAGTGTTGTAAAAGGGCGTGGCCTCTGAACACCTCTCTGCAACGCAGCCCCTGGCGCATACTGGAGGTACCTGGTGGGCTAGTTGGCCCCTAGGGACCCTCGGGATTGAGGAGGAATTAATTGTCCAACTTAAAACGCGCCACAGGGCGTGTTTGCAGACATGTCACCTTAGGCCCCACCCCCTTCCTTCACCATTGTGCAAATATTCCTCTAAAATCAGCCGAACTACGAATTCCGATTTACTCACCTGTTATCAGGAGAGACCTCAGTGCTGCATCTTTGAGCCCAGTACTGATCCTGAAAAGTAATTCTAACCGTACTTACCAGTAACTTGAATTTCCTTCCATAGGATATCATTGCCTGCTTTTTGCTGAAAAAGTTTCTGTCGATTTTTGAAACATACAAATATTCCTCTAAAATCAGCCGAAATACGAATTTCGATTTACTCACCTGTTATCAGGAGAGACCTCATTGCTGCATCTTTCAGCCCAGTACTGGTCCTGAAAAGTAATTCTAACCGTACTTAACAGTAACTTGAATTTCCTTCCATAGGCTAACATTGACTGGTTTTCAGCAGAAAAGTTTCAAAGTGTCGATTTTCACAAACTACAAATATTCCTTAAAAATCGCATGTGTGACTTAAACGCATTCTTTCAACTGTTTACAGGAGATGCACCAGTGCTGGTTCCAGGATCCACCACTGAGTAAGAAAAAGTAACGATAACACTACTTACCTGCTAAGTGAATTTCCTCCCATAGGATAACATTGGTGATTCTATATGAAAAAGTTTCTAAGTGTCAACTTTTAAAATACAATAATATTCCTTAAAAATCACTACTGTAACCAAAACGCTTTTACTCAACTGTTTACAGGAGATGTCCCAGGACTGAATCTAGGATCCAGTCCTGTGGTTAGAAAAGTAATCCATAAAGTAACTAATTGCATTTAACTAGAAATTCACATTGAGCTCAATGTTGCTTTGTTTTTGAAATTGTGTTGCGCATTGCAACAACTGTAACTACTGTACTTAAGTCTATTGCCTATTTGCAAAGTATTTAAACTAAAGTAATTCATTCTGAGAAAGTATATTTTGTAATGTAATGTATAATGTAATTTAAAAAATAAAATATCTAAAAATAGTTAAAAAAATGTTGTAAATCAGTATCAAAAAAATAAATATAACAATTAATACATTTAAAAATTGTCATTTACAAAACCTTTGAAATTCACTGAAAAAACCATAGGTTTCAGACACGTTATAGTTAGGAATTAGCATTTAAAAACCTTTGAAATTCACTGAAAAAACCATAGGTTTCAGACACGTTATAGTTAGGAATTAGCATTTAAAAAACCTTTGAAATTCACTGGAAAAAACCATAAGGTTTTAGGGACAGTTATAGTTAGTTGGACATTGCACTCGTACAAAACCCGTGAAATTCCCCCGTTATAGTTAGTTCAGGTAACTATAACTCGCGCCCCCGCAATGCACTGCTGATGACGTCACATATTACATCACTCATGACATGGTCAGTGACATCAGGTATATTAACACGTCGTTGGCATATAACGATATGACATGATGGACCCCGTCAAGGGGTATCCCCAGCCTCTCACCCTCTCTCCGGACTCGCTCCGCCAGGGGCTCCATAGCAGGGCGAAGATCAGCGGGGATAAAGGGCACCCCTGTCTGGTCCCTTTGTGAATGGGGTAGGACGCCGATATCGCGGGGGCCACGGGGTTCCCATATAGTAGCCGAACCCAGCTCAACCACCCCTCTCCCAGTTGCATCTCACCCATTACCGCCAGCAAGAAATCCCAACGCAGTGTATCGAAAGCTTTTTCCAGATAATCGCGCAGGTCTGGATGAAACATGACGTGGTAAAGCCTTCGAAGATTATTGGACGTCGAGCACACGGGAATTAACCCACTCTGGTCCGCATGGACCAACGTACGCATAGTAGGGAGGAGCCTCAAGGCCAAAGCCTTGTTTAAAATCTTAAAGTCCAAGTTCAACATAGAGGGAGGCCGAAATTCGGTTAAGTTAGCGTGGGCCGTCTTAGTTTTGGGTAACGGAATCACTAAGGCTTCCCGAAGCGTGGGTGGCAGCAGTCCCTCGTGTAATGCAGAGGCATACATGCGTTCCAGCTGTGGGGCCAAGACGTCCACGTAAGCACCGTAAAATTCAGCCGGCAGGCCGTCAGGCCCAGGCGTTTTCCCACGGGCCATTTCCCAAATTGCCGCCTGAATTTCGCCCGCCTTAAGAGGCGAGGCCAGCTGCTCGCTGGCGTCACGATGTAACTGTGTCAAACGTTGTTCAGACAGGTATATCTTCAGTGTTTCCCCATGCGGCGGCCCCGGGGAGGCGTAGAGCATCTCATAGTATTCCCTGAACGCGTCGTTGATTGCCTTCTGGGAAGTTAGAACGTGGCCCTGAAAATCCGTCACACTCACTATAGGAGATCCCCTACCATCTGGTTTAATTAACCATGCTAGCAGTCTCCCAGCCCTTCCCCCCCCCCCTCCCTGTGCTGCGCGGCCCGATACGCTTTGAAATCTATGGTCCGCAGTATGTCCCAGGTGGAATTGTACAGGCTCCTCACTTCCGCCAGTTTCCCTTGGTTCTGGGCCCCTCCAGCTATCTCCCTATCCAATGTCAGAATTTGGGCCTCCAAGTCATCCAGTTCCTGCGAGACCAATCTCCTCGTTCCCACCGCCGTGCCCAAACAATGGCCCCTCGTCACCACCTTAAATGCCTCCCACTCCACCAAGGGAGAGCTAGCGGTACCATGGTTGGACGCAAAGTAGTCAATGAGGGCCTCAGATAAGCCCTGCCGGAAGCCATCATCCTCTAACATGGTCGGGTTCAGACGCCATCGTGGGATCGGTGCTCTCTCAGGGACTGGGACAAACTCCATAAGCAACGGGCTATGATCAGAAAGGGACCTGCCCAGGTATTCCGTACCAGACAACATGAGGGAGAGCGTGGTTGAACAGAAAAACATGTCAAGGCGAGTGTGCAAATCATACAAGTGAGAATAGAACGAATACTCCCTTTGAATAGAGTGCTGTAGCCTCCAAACATCCTGCAGGTCCCACCCCGTGGCCCAGCCCCGGAGCCCCCTAGCTGTGGTGGCCGCCGTGGTGCCCCACAGAGCTGGGGTTGATCAATCCCATTGTATATCGTACACACAATTAAAATCCCCGCCCAGCAACAAGCGTTCATGAGGGAATCCCGCCACCACCCCAGATAACCTATCAAGAAAGGAGAGCTGGTCTCGATTGGGCCCATATATGCTACCCACCGTGATTTCTTTCCCTTTCAACGTGCCAGAAACCACAACATGCCTCCTTCGCTGTCTACCACCTTCCGGGAAAGTTGAAAAGGGACCCTCGGTCGAACCCACACCAAAACCCCACGGAGAAGGCTTAATACGTAGTTGCGAAAAGCTGCCCTCGCTACCGTCGGCTCAGGCGCCGAAACTTCCACATCAGTAAGGTGGGTTTCCTGCAGTAACACCACGTGCGCCCCCCTGTGCTTAATATAGTTCAGGATCTTATATCGCTTAGATGGGGACCCCATACCCCTGATATTCCAGGTCATAAATTTAAACCCCTCAAGATGACAATCAGAACCCGCCATCAGATCTCGCGCCACTCCCCCAAACTCCCCACCCCAGCACCAATTAACCGAGACACCCCAGACCCCCGGCCAAACACAACAAACCCAAAAACACCAACTCCCCATCCCAAGAGCGGACTGACAACTGTCAGCTGCCCAAACTCTCACACAATTCGCATGGTGGTAATGTATACCAGTTCGGAAAGGCCCAAGACAAACCGGGCTAGGACCTGCCTGGGGGCGTAGCGAGCAAGTGCAGTGTACTTTGACTATGTAAAAAAAAAAAAAGATTTCTCACATTCCTACGGTGTCAGCCCTAAAGGGCCGGTCCGGCCCGAGCCCGGGGGCACTCACCCAAACCCCTCTCCCCCCTCCCCCCCGCCACCTTCCACTCTTATCTGTCAACAGCAAAATGATATCTCCTCGGCAGCTTTCCCAAACCACCAGACAAAGAGAGAATGTAAAACAGAGTGGAGGTCAGCAGAGAGAAGAGAGAAAGGAAAGTGAAAACAGGGGGGGAAAAATGCCCGCTGCAGAACAGCCAGCACTACATTTCGTTTGAGGTCTGCGGGGTCACTATAGGCAACACTCCACTTGTGGCCTGGGAAGCGCCCAAGTCCGTCTCCTCCTCCCCATATTTCGCTTCAGTCTTTCTCCGACGAGGAGTCTCTAGCGTGCATCAGTTGGGCCACCGCCTCCAGCGCCTCAGCCCTTTCCACCGCTGTCTGGGACGGGCTCGGTCTCTTGGCCTCCCTCCTCCTTTGACAGCGCCTTATCCGCTTCCCCGGACGCTCTACTCTGATAGGTGGGCGCTCTGCACGTGGTCCGGGGCGACCTTCCGCCTTATAAGATTCAACCCAGTCCCAGGCATCTTTGGGGGTTCACAAAAGTGTGTCTTTCCCTCCAGCATGATCTTAAGCCGGGCCGGGAACATCAAAGAGTACTGCACCCCTTCCTCGCGGAGAGCCTTCTTAACTTCCAGAAAGGAGGAGCGGCGTCGCTGCACCTCCAGCTTGTATTCGGGGAACAAGGTGACACTGCTGTTCCCCACCGTGAACGGGTCTGACTCGCGTGCCCTCCTGAGCAGCAGGTCCCGATCTCGAAAGTGCAGCAGTCGGGCCACCACTGCACGGGGCGGACGGCCAGGCGCCGGTGGGCGAGCGGGCACCCGGTGGGCTCTCTCCAGAGTATAGAACGAGGAAAGGCTCCGAGGGGCCACCACTTTCAGCCAGGATTCTAGGTAGGCGACCATGTCCTGCCCTTCCACGCCTTCCGGAAGGCCCACCACCCGCACATTATTCCGTCAATTGCGCCCTTCTGCGTCTTCGGCCCTCTTTTCCAATTGCTGGACCTTGCCTGCCAGTTCGCCCACTTGCGATGTCAGAGCCTGCTGTGCCGGGGGCCAATACATCCAAGGCCGATTCAGTCTGCTTCACACGATCTGACAATTTAGCATGTTCCACCCGCAGCAGGCCAAGGCCCACCGTCACCGTGCTGATGTCTTGGTGCAGGGTCGCCTTGGTGTCTGCTATGGCTGCAAGGATTTTGGCCAGCTGTTGATGTACAGGTACCTCTGGCTGATCATCCCCAGACTCTTTCGCAGCAGTGTCAAGCCTGCTGTCTTCCTGCTCCGGCGGGGGACCAAACTGCCTTTCCCGCGGTTTCCCCATCTCAGATGCCACTCGCTCCCTCGCCTCGCGCCCTGCGATCCCTAGGGGGGAAGGTGCGTTTGCTAGGTTAATCGACGCCCACCACTCCAGTGCTGCAATGCCCCCGTTGGGTCTCCTCACACTCCCGTGTGTCGGTCCCCCACCTGATCTGGGGCCAGGGCAATCCTCACCCTTCTCTCCCCTGAGGCCGGCAGCGACGGGGGCGCCCCCCTCGATGTTGAGGCATGCGGTCGCAACCCCCCTGGGACAAAGGGGGAGGGAAAGAAGTCCAAGTCCGCCCAGTCCAGAGCTGACTCCCCGCTCAATGCCCACAGTCCCGGAGGCCCCCGCCTTGGGCCATCAATGCTCCTCACCTCAGTGTCCGCCCCCGAACTCCCCGGGCCGGGCGCCTCCTCAGGCCCCAGAGACAGTAGCCCCCTCTTCGAGCGCGTGGCCTCAATCCTCAATGCCGCTCGGCAGCCAACCCCCAGAGGCACCGCAGCGTCGCGGGCCCCAACCTCCTCAGGCCGGCTCCAGGCGACTTCCACCACCTTCTGGGGGGCACCCCGATCCCCCCGCCACAGTGGGGGGCAGGAGGCCAGGCGCCGCCAAGCCACACAAAGTCCCGCACCAAGGCCGGTCCCCACGCAGCTGCCGCTCGATGGACTCAGACTTGGGCTCTCAGGCCGTCTCCGGAACCAGGGGCACCAGCCAGGCAGAGAGAGTGACTCCTCCGGGGATCGGGCCGCTCCGCAGCCCTCCGCAGAAAATGGCGCCTCAGGCCCCCGCTCCACGCAGGTCCTCGGCTCTCCACCTGGGCCTGTTCCGCCCCGCCTTCCCAGCAGCGCAGCACAAAACGGGCAAAAAGCAGCCGGGGCCCTCCGGTCCACAGGGCTACGTATCCGGGGGCGAGTCACAATCGGGGGCCCTGCTGCGCCGTAGTTCGCCTCCTCAGTGGGCCGCTGCTCACTTCGCCGACTCTCGGTTTCTCCCACCGCCGCCTCAAGCTTTTGCAGGGAAGGGAGGCCACTATATCCGGGCACCCGGGCACCTCACATCACCGCCACCGATCAGCCCAGAGCCCCGCACTGAGAGCCTGCCACGCTCCAACCGGGGTCCGTCAGCCAAACACCGGATCGCCTCAGTGCGTCAAGGCCAGCCCTCGACTCACTCTGCAGGGCCACGCCGCCATCTTAGGGCCTCCTCCTCCCGCAGCACAGCTCCGCTCCGCCAGGGCTCGCAGCCGGTTTTCGAGCCCGTACAGTAATGCGAACCGCTCCCGCAGCTGCCCCCCACTGTCACACCGAGCTCTCGCGCCCCCTGGCTCGGGCGGATGCACCGGTAGACAGGAGAATTGACGAGGCTGGCGCGGAGCTCAGAGCTCACGCGTCCGCCATCTTCTGTTCCGTAGCCACGCCCCCCCAGTCCAGCCAATATTAAGCAGATCTGTGAAGCAGAATCTAACATTTACGCAGGACTTGACTCTTTAATGTCAAAAAGGATCTTCCCAACCCCCTGCATATTCATAGTCCGGTTCAGATGGGTTGGCTCTGCCCATTCAGGTAAGCCTGTTTGCTACTGGGAGTAAGTTGGCACCTCATTCACACCTGTTCAAATGCTAATTACTGGCTGGCAGAAGTGAAAGAGCAAAATACAGATTTAGCTTTCAGGGACTTAAGGCAGGGCAAATGTAACTTTCTGAACGTTACTTTTCCATAATATTTCGAAAAACTCTGACTTCACAATTGGATTGGATTTTTAATAACTATTAAAAATAGTCAACTATCTTTTAGCTAGTCCCATTCCCGATATTTAGTATTCAATATTGCATCCCACTGTTTTCCTATGGAGCAGCCAGTTGTGCCTTGCGTGGCCCGAAAAATCTCACTTGCATCGCCCTTGCGCCCCCTTGCATGGTGCAAAGGCTACATAAAACCTTGATAAATATGGACCACAGTTTTAAACTATATTGCACACAAATGATGTGTGAAAATCTGGTTTCAGTGAATATTTATTATTTGTGCATCACAGAGTAAAGGGTCTTGATTTGTTTTGGTCTTATTAAAATCTTTGTATCAATCACACTTCAGAATGATACACAAATGTGATCTTTGCTTTTGTAACTTCTGAATTTATATGGTGTGTGTATATGTATGTATGTGTATATGTATGTGTATATGTATGTATGTGTATATGTATGTGTATATGTATGTATGTGTATATGTGTATGTGTATATGTATGTATGTGTATATGTGTGTGTGTATATGTATGTATGTGTATATGTGTGTGTATATGTATGTATGTGTATATGTGTGTGTATATATGTATGTATGTGTATATATATATATATATATATATATATATATATTTCACATTTTGTTATGTTAGGAAAAATGACATCCTACAGCCTTTCTTTTTTTCACACTTGATGTACCCCAACAAGATTGCCACATAATTCACTTTACTTTTCTTTCTTCATCTGCAAAGTGAGAGGAGTTTGTAAACACTAGTCCTGTGTTAAAAAAACACCTAAGCAGCAGAAGACATAGCCTGATATTTTGACCTATGTGTTATAAGCGCGCAGCAAACGTGACAAAATAAATACAGAATTTAAAGGCATCTTTATTTATAGCTTCGACATGTCACCATAATTCAACGTACAGAAAACACTGGTCTAGAGCTAAAATTAAAGGAATGTCTGTAAACTGCAAAAGGTAGAAACAGAATGAAGTTTATGCTGAAAAATAGTCACTCTCCGTAATGTGTTTATACTTTCTATTTGCAGTGATCTGTTTATTCAATTCTAGTCTAATCTGTACTACAACAGACAAATGCTACAACAGTAGCAGCCCACAGAAATGTAATCTGCTTTCAAAAGGGGCAAATATGGTCTATTTTGCTGTGTTTTAACGAAAGCGTGTCAGTTACCCCTGCCCTGTGTTGTTCTTTTTATTGCTCTTGCGGTGCCCGTGCCTTTGTTGGTTTTCAGACGAATGTATGATGATACAACGCGTACCATCACAACGCGGTATGTTATATCGCGGTCTTGACAACGCAAGTAGTTACATCGACTTGCGCTGGAGGGCGCTGGATTTAGGAATAGTGTGAATTACTATTCCAACTCCAGTCTACGTACAGTAGGGAAGGTGTTGGAATAGTAATTCACACTATTCCTTAGTGTAGAGCGCCCTCCAGTGCAAGTCGATGTAACGACTTGCGTTGTCAAAACCACGATGTAACCATACCGCGTTGTAATGGTTTCGTGGTAAAGGATGTTTCCCTTTCAGACGCATGTTGATTTTCAGATGCCTGTAAAGAGCTCTCCTGCTGCTCAGTAGAAGGACCCATTGTAATGCGCGCTCTGGAGGACCCCCTGAGCTTTGATAAATGATAATGGGTGCGGCCACCCAGGTTCGCACTCTAGAGGGAACAGTGCTTATAAGTATTTAAAAGGAAGGTTTAGACCTGTCAAAAAGGTGTTACTTGGGCAGGGGGAATTTTTTCAATTTAAAACTGCACAGCCAGTCTACAATGCTACGCCTAGTGACATGCTCTGCAGTGCCACTGTCGCGGATGGCACAATGAGTGCTGCAGTCCACTGGTAGCATTTAATTCACAAGCACTGTATTTCCCCGCAGTCCTTTCCAGGTCTATTGTTCACTGCAAGGGCCCCCCCGCCCCGCCAAAAAACAGATTAACAGGTGGTTACGTGGGGCAGCCTCCTTTTTTAGGTCTCGCCTACGCAGCGCACATGCGCTGCATCGGAGGGCCTTTAGCCGTCGCTCTGCTCATTTTCAAGCACACACTTGTGCTTGTGGCAGCATCCACCTTGCGGGAGCGAGCAGGGGCGCGCCACAAGCACGAGTGCAGTGCTTGAAAATGAGCAGACTGCGCGCGCACGCACCACTCCCGGGCTCTCCTCCTTTTCTCTATCTCCCACTCCCTCTCTCTCACTCCCTCTCTCTCACTCCCTCTCTCTCTCTCTCTCTCTCCCTCCCTCCCACTCTCCCAATCTCTCACTCTCTCTACCGCCTAGTCGCCTGCTGCCTTTTGTTCTGGTCTGCAAGACACATCCCGTTATCAGCTTGACTTTCAAAAGGGAATGATTTGGGATCCAAATGATGAAAGTTACTGTCAGTCCGGGATCTCTTTGTGTGGCTTCTCGCTATCTTGCACTTTTTTTGCTCTTCCGTTCACGCTTTTATTCTTTCTTCTCTCTATTTCTCTTCCTTTTACCCCTTTAATCAATATACCTTTCAGTAAAAATGAAGTACAGAAGTTACCACACCTGATTCACATAAACATAGTGATTCACAACACCTCTCTCTCTCTACCTCTCTCTCTCTCTCTACCTCTCTCTCTCTCTCTACCTCTCTCTCTCTCTACCTCTCTCTCTACCTCTCTCTACACCTCTCTCTACACCTCTCTCTACACCTCTCTCTGCCCCTCTCTCTCTGCCCCCCTCTCTCTGCCCCTCTCTCTCTGCCCCTCTCTCTCTGCCCCTCTCTCTCTGCCCCTCTCTCTCTGCCCCTCTCTCTCTGCCCCTCTCTCTCTGCCCCTCTCTCTCTGCCCCTCTCTCTCTGCCCCTCTCTCTCCGCCCCTCTCTCTCTCTCTCTCCCTCCACCCCTCTACCAGTTGAATTCCGGGAAGCCCAAACCATCAGTATTTCAAATCTGCGCGTGAAACGTGGGTGGGATGAGCCGTGCAGCTCAGAGGGATGTTCTTTTTACATAATTTGTGTTTAATAGAATTGGGAAGCAGGAGAACAGTCTCACAGTTGAGATAGGGATTCACATACACTGGCGACCGCTTTTGAATTGGCTTTAAAACCATTCAAAGATGGCTGCAGCGTCTACGTGGGATGCGGTGGACTAAGTGGCAGCCGGAGCCTGATAGCACTGCTTGTCCTTTAAAAAAAAACCAAAAAAAAACAAGCATTGGCATAGCCAATAGGTCTCCCCTTTGGGACCTTATAAGTGTTTAGTTATCCAGTACAATATCCTTGGTGCAACAACATCAAGTGTTGCATGGCTAAACACTTATAAGGTCCCAAAGGCGAGACCTATTGGCTATGCCAATGCTTGTCTTTCCTATCTTTGTTTTTGGTCTTTCTTGACTGGAGGCTCGCAGCTCCTCTCCATTTTCCTGCTAACACCTTGAGGCCAAGACTTTGGCTGGACCATTGGAATAAAGAAATGTGACATAACTACCAAGAACCCATCTCGGAGCTGACTATATGCACAGCTACTGTCCACAACTCCAATATGAAGATGGAACTGAAACTTCCAGCCCCTGTGCCTGGATTTCTCTGCCACAATCCAGGGTCTCCATGTCTGTGGATGTGAGAAACTGGATACTCTATGGTTGGGATTTTCACCGCTTGTTCCTCTTGCTAGGTACTGGACCAGAAACCTGAGATCTTCAACCAAGACTGCGAGGAGCGGCTGCCTGTACCCTGATGTAGGGAGAGAGCTGAAAGACGCCTTAGGAGTGGCATTAAAGATGCCCTTACAGAAGGGAGACGCTGCTCAGGAGAGGGGATGTCATTCGTTGAATGTTTTATATACACTTGGTGACCATGCAATAAATATTGTAAAAGGACCAGCACAAATGATATCATACACAGAAATAAACCATTCATACTTCATGAAACAATTCTGAACATGACATTGCTGTCTATTCTGTGATCTGTGCTACACGTAGGTTGCTGCGGAAGCAAAAATAAAATTTGAATCAAAATAGAACAGTATAATGAACAGTACAAAAAAGCTGCACCAAAACATACCCAGGACACTCCTAAAATATTTGAAAATTTGTTGAACTTGGAGTTGTGGTGGAGTTTTCGGCTAAATCAAATGAATAATCATTAAATAATTGTAAAGAGGGATGATGGATAAAAATGCTGATGATTCAGACGCCAACTAAAATAAGTCTGTATTACTCAAAACAGTGGTTTCGTTTTTTTCCTTTATTTGAGTTTTCATATAGTGTCATTATACCATAAATAGATGTATAACTTAACTGCCAGTTTAGTGTAAATTTCTCAAACGTGTGTGCATTCTTTTAGATAGCTGCATTTGTATTGGTGTGAGAAGTGCACGACAATTAAAGTGTAAAACTGTACCTTTTCCCTGAAATTTTATTTACATCTTGATATAAATACTAATCTCTATAGTTTTTACCTGTTCATAAGAACGGCAATGCAGAATGTAAAAATACGAAAAGATATAATGCGCTCCTAGGGTGACAAGAAAAGGGTATCAGTGTGGGACCAGCATGTATGGTGGTCACATTAACAAGTGAGAGGGTCAGAGAAACATCTCATCTCCCTGCCGGTTGTAATTCCGTCCCGGCTGGTGGATGGATAGTAAAGAAATAAAGTTTTTCTGACCCTCTCACTTGTTAATGTGACCACCATACATGCTGGCCCCACACTGATACCCTTTTCTTGTCACCCTAGGAGCGCATTATATCTTTTCGTTGTCAGAAGGTAGGATACTCCCCATTCAATACAGGTTCAATCACTAATCCCAATGCATGAATCACAGAGGAGGAGGGCCAATACCCCTCAATTAGAATCACATAGTTTGGGTACTATCACCGAACCTTATCTGGATTGACGCCTAACGTTATGATAGGGAGGTTTCTCCGTGCCGCAATTTCGCATACTCACAGAAATCATTTTGCACGAGTTCAGACCTCTTCCAGGTCGACATTGAATATCATCACGGGAGATTTTTCTCCCCAATACACCACCGCATGATTACTGGACCACATGCATGAGATTCCATACAGTGAGGGCTATATCCCTCACGCTCACTACCTCAAATTTTGGGGCATTTAATGGACCCCGTTTCACCCCATAATGCCTCTTTCGTGTTTGTGAATCTGTTGGCAAGTGTCTTTCCCTCTTATCTTGTCAGCTCTCTATTGCTCTTCTCTCTCTTTTCTCTTTACCGATCCAGTTATTTCTTGTAGCTCTGTACGACTGTCATTGTAAAGTACTGTAACCATGGTCACCCTATCAGGTCCGCAGTATTGTGAATGTTTAGGACCTTCCTGTGACGCCACTAGATGCATGTCGTTGTACTGAACTAGGAAATGTTATCTCAAATACACAGAATTTCGGGTGCACAGTGAATATGCATGCACCTTTGGAACCCATGGTTTCCACGCGTTGTGGTGGACGATATGTTGGCTAACATATTATTTTGTACAGTACCATGTCACAACTCCATGATATATTATGTCTCATTGTACATCTTTTCAGCCCTGAAGAAGTCGTAGGGTACTTCCCTGACTGAAACACATGTTGGCTGGGCAACTGTTCGGATTAAAGAAGAACAATACATTTACGATTGCACTGTTTTAAGTTCTTTGTATAATTTGTTGTACTCTGGATTGTGTGAAAGTTACAAACCTTCGAGAGTGAGTTTGCGTGCGTGAGTGCATGAGTGTCTCAGTAGGTGTGTGTTATGTTATGTTAGTAGCATTTATAGAGCGCATGGCTGCCCCAGCAACAGGGCGTCCCAGCGCTAAATATGGCAGAGCGGTAGGGCGAGGAAGCTAGTGGTTGGAGAAGAGCCACGTCTTGATAATTTTTTGAAGGCCCAATGGTCTTGCATGCAGCGAGCGGCAAGAGGGATTGAGTTCCAAAGGGTTGGGGCAAGTGCCCTAAACGAGCGCCCCCCTGCTCTTAACCTGCGTACCCGTGGGACACGGGCCAAATACAGGTCGGCAGAGCGCAAGGCTCGTTTCGGGGCATACAGGGAGCACAGCTCGCTCAGAATATGTGGGCCCAGGCCATACAAGATCTTGTGTGTTGTACACAGGGTTTTAAAGTGGACTCTCTGCTCGATGGGTAGCCAATGGGGTTGGCGTAAAAGGTCCGATGCATGGCAGTGCTTAGGTAGCGCAAAAAGCGTGCGTGCAGCTGCATTCTGTGCCCGCTGTAGTCTTTTAGTCACTGATTTGTTGACGCCAAGAAACAAGCCATTGCAGTAGTCAAGTCGTGCCAACACGGTGGATTGGACGATCATCTATCGAATAGGTGCGTCGAAGAATCCCAAGATTGGCTTCAAGCCACGTAGAAGACCAAAACAGGTGCCGGCCACGGTCTTAGCATGCTCCTCAAAGGAGGGAGCACCATCCAACAAAACTCCCAGGTTCTTGACCACGGGTTTCCGTTGGGGGGGGTACCAAGGGTTGCAGGACACTAGTGATTGCCCCAAAGATGGGTATCTCGGCCCACCAGGAGCACTTCTGACTTGGAGGAATTCAGTTGGAGGCAGTTATCCGCCATCCATTCAGTGATGGCCACGAGGTTGTCTTGGAATTTCACCTGATCCTGGTTAGAATTACTTGAAAAGGTGAACACCAGTTGGGTGTCATCTGCGTATGATACCAGCGCGATGTTTTGAGCTTTGGCCATGATGACCAGGGGGCGGATGTAAATGTTAAATAAAGTGGGGCTCAGGGCAGATCCCTAGGGAACACCACAACGTAGCGGGTGGACACAGGAGGAGAAAGGAAGGGCCGAGACCTGGAATGACCGATCGGTCAGGAAGGATGTGAACCAGGCAAGGGCCTTGCCACCGACCCCGATCTCCTCAAGCCGGTGGAGCAGGATCTTATGTGAGACCGTGTCTAACGCCGCGCTCAGGTCCAATAGGATCAATGCTGAGGTTCTGCCTTCATCTAGGGCGGATCGTAACTGCTCCGTGACTGTAAGTAATGCAGATTCGGTGCTATGTCTGGGGCGAAACCCATTTTGTGACATATCTAGAATCGAATTTGCTTCCAAATACTGGGTCAGGATGGTGTTAACGTAGGACTCCATGATTTTAGCAAGCTATGGGAGCCGCGATAGAGGGTGAAAGTTACCTGGCTGAGAAGCATCTAGTGTTGGTTTTTTTTAGCAGGGGGATGACTTTGGCATGTTTCCAGGACATAGGAATCGCCGCCACTTCCAGGGATCTAATAATCAGCTCCCGGCCCTCCGAAAGAAGGCAGTTATGAAGTTTTCTAAAGAGGTCTGGTTTCAAGGGGTCGTCAGGAGAGCCTGATTTTACCTTGGCCGACAGGAACTCAATGTCTTTTAGGGACATGGGCAGGAAAGCCTGGAGGGGATGAGATGCAGTGTCCCCAGGAGGATTCTCCTGAGAGCTGGGGGTGAGTGTCTGAGTGTTTCTGGGAGTGGCTGCATAAGTGTCTCAGTGGGTCTGTTAGTGTTACGTGAATGTCTGAGTGGGTGCGTGAGTTTCTGAGTAGGTTTGTGAGTGCCCTCCATTTTGCCCTCCTCTTCTTGCTTTTTTCTGCTTGTTTTTCTGCCCTCCGTTTTGCCTTTTGTACTCGTTTTTCTGCCCTCTGTTTGTCCCTCGTTTGCAAAGGATGGGGGAAAGGGGCCGTGCAGGCCCTTCTCCCTGGGGGCGATTTCGGCCCCGGGAACCCCATCTCCCGGGGCCCAGCCAAAATTCAATGGCAGAAAGGGACGCGCAGCCCTCCTCCCCAGGCCGATTTTGGCCTCTGGGACCCCATCCCCTGGGGACCAAGGACACTCACTCAGTATGCATCGTTTGGGACCGCAAGGGAGAGCCTCCAGGTCCCTTCGGTCCCAGCCGGCTCCCCGCCTTCTGCGGGAGCCAACATTGCTCCTGCACACAGGGAGCTGCTAAATATGCAGCTCCCTGCGTGTGAGAGCAATCTTTTCATTGATTTTCCCTGCCCGCATAGCAGGGAAACAGATGTTTGCTCTTGCTTGGTGGGAGCTGTCCTAGCTCTCGCCAAGCCAAAGGCTATCTCCCAAGCAAGCTAGACCAAGCAAGATGGCGTCGGAACAGGAGTGCTCTCGATGAGCTCCTGAGGGTCGGGATCACTACCCAGTCAAAATCCTGGTATTAGCCTGCCATCCAACCTGCAACATTATCCCCCTGCAATACCTCTCTCTTCGGTGTCCGGAGAGACCTCGCTGACGAGCCTACCAGCCAAGCGGACGAAAAAGAAGCCAGGAGAAGCGGCCGAAGCTCCCATAATGGCGGCGGTTGGGGAAGCAGCGACTCCACATCACCGCTAAGAAGGAGACCCGAGAGCCGCTTCAGGGTCAGGTGTCAACCTGTAGTGAGGTTACAGCGTGCGGGCCGATGAGAGGAGGGCTACGCGACCGGATGACCTTTCCGGAGAGACTGTGCCGCATCGGTGAAGCCTGCGCCCGCCATCTTTGCCCCGACGAACGACAGTGAGAGGGGTAGCGGGTGGTGACGCCGGCGACCCCACTGAGAACTGGGGGTCCCGGGATGTAGCCTCCGCAACCTTTGGGACAATCTTGAGGTGCTATAGACGGGCGCTGGCCCCGTGCTGCCTGACCTCAAAATGGCGGCTGTCTCAGACAGGTGTGGGTTGCCAGCCCCGGGCTGCCTGACCTCAAAATGGCGGCTGTCACCGACCTTCACCAGGATCTCTAGGCAGCACTGAACGGAGGGCCTCCATAGAACAAACCTACACTGGTGACCATAAAACAGCGGCAAATGCTGAGTCCTTGTCCTTGGGACCACGCCCTAAAGTCATGCATGCCTGATTTAGAGTTATTCCATTGGAGGCCAAGGACCATCAGTACTAAGACGGACAGTACTAAGATGGCTGCCGAGCTGGACAAAGAAGCTCCCAGGGCCGGAATCATTAACATTTAAATATCCCGCCGATAACCTGCCATCCACCAACTTTTGTAACCAGCAACGCTACTAGAAAGGAACATAAATCGCTCTCTCACAAGCAATTCTTAGCTCTCCTTGGATGCAGCAGGAGGTGCTTGATGACCAACTCGTCCCCCCAGGGACTATGAATCCCTGCCTGTGATGACTGCCTCGACACGGGAAGCATTGCTATCGAGTGCATATCAACCCTACAGTAAGTCTGGGCTTCCCTGTAACTCCGGGATGGGTGCTACCAATTTGATCTATGACGATACCCCCCTGGACTGAAACCTTGAGCATTGTACACACCACGGAGCCGGTTCAAAAAGGCCCATGCCCGGTGGAACTTTGATGGAACTTTCGATGGACTTTTGACAATGCCCCCTGGGCGGATACCAAAACTGTTTGTACTTACCTCAGTGCACGAGCAACCCTGGCCGATGCCCGGTGGAGCTGTCATATGCAGCTATAGAGGAGTCTGGCCCTGGTTTCACCCCCTCGGCCGCCACCTACCCAGCCGGTCATCTGACATTGTTTTCCTCGTTTCCCCGTTGTGTTTCCTTCCCTCCCCCTCCTCCTCCCTCCTCCCTCCTCCCTCCGTGATTCTTTGATTTAATTGATGTAACCTGTAACTTGCTGATCCTCTTGTAAAGCGCTCTGATACCTCCGGGTCTAGCCAGTGCTATATAAAACTTTTCAAATAAATAAATAACTAAATCTCCCAAGGGTGGGCTCCTCGGAAGATGGCAGGAGCCGGCCCTTAGGGGTGGCAGTCCCCAGGGCCAGTAATGACTCCAGAAGGGGGGCGGCGCTGCCCCTTTGTTTACTATGCACGGGCTGACCCCGGGAAGGACGTGGTACCTAGGGCCATATATGGCCCGGGAGGGGGCCGCACGGCCCCCCTTCCATTCTTTAATAGCCACTCACACCTATAAAGCTACTCAGACCACCACTGAAACACGGATACAGTCATACAGCCCCTCACATAATATGTTAGAAATAGTATCACTAATTAGTTGTACACCTAGTATACTAATTTAACTATTGTAGTAGCTTATTGCACATGTTTAACAAACTCTTATAAAAAAACTTGAGCACTCTTGACAGGTTTTGTCTGTGTGCTGTGGATGTCCAGTTTTTGTGCAGCAGGTTATTTTCATGTTTTATAGCCGTTTTTTCACATGTCTATAAAAATAATTTTGCCTTGGGTTGTTTATCATGTTCTGATCTTTAGAAGGTTTACGTATGTTTAGTGAAGTGCCACCAGCTTCGTCAATGAAACGCACAAAAGGTGATGGGAGGCTGCTTGCAATAAGTCTACCACTGGCAATAGCTCAGGGTAGCACTCCAACCCATCATTCTTTTGCTCACCACGCCTCCTCATTTTGAACCCAGCCATCTGCAGATCAGACTTGGCCCTGTTTCTCATGGGAACAGTCCAGCCGGAACTGCCAAACCAGGTCCTCCCTGAACAGGAACCCAAGTGTCGCCCTCGGTATGGGCTCATCAGCCAGGTACAGCTTGGTTCCACTGACACAGTGAGCATGGGACCCACGTCTGGGCATACCCATACCACTTAGGGCAGTACATGAAACTCGTCCAAAGTTGGACGACACATTCTCGACTTTCCTGCCAGTCATAGAACCGCGTTGGTGCCAGAGCACTCTTGACAGTTTGTCTGTGTGCCGTGGGTGTCCAGTTTTTGTGCAGCAGGTTATTTTCATTTCTATGGTCGCTTTTCACATGCCTTTAAAAAATGATTTCCCCTTGGGTCGTTTATCATGTGCTGATCTTTAGAAGTTTACATCCGTTTAGTGAAGTGACACCAGGTCCGTTCCGTCACTGTAAAGTTATGTATGTAAATATATACCTCCTTGTTCACATACCAGACAGCTGAGGTTGAAACGGTGTGTGGTAAAATTTCATTTAAAACATATGCACTTAGTAATCACATTTAACAATATGCCTGAAAGTTGAACACTATCTTTTTTTTATTTTTTATTCCATGCGTCAACTTTGTGGAACTCCGTGCCTGAGGCCCGGCAAGCTGTCTGCCCTTCTAAAGTTCCACAGAGTGATCATGCCCTAGCTAGGGCTGAGTGAACTTGCGTAGTTTTGCCTTGCTAAATGTCATCAAATTCCATGAATTTTGTATAATTATGCTTTTGCATCGAAATGTGATAGGCCAGTATCTTACGTAAAAATTCTTGCTTGATACGCACAGGAGATACTTGGAGTAGAAAATATCTCTCAGCAGGACATTTTCTGTGCGAATCAGTCTCCCACTGATATCCTGCAAAACATTTCAACATGACGTGCGTTTGGCTTAATAAAAAAAATGCACAAAGTCAGGTAATTTTGAGAAATGTCTATTATTTCGCTTAACTTGAAAGTAAAGAATATTACAAATTTCAGTGGTGTTATTAAAACTATTCATATTTCTAGCTTTATCTACACCAGCCCCTTGTATTCCCAGCTCACGGAGCCTAATGGTGCGTGTTTAAAAAAGCACTGAAAATATGCTCTTGCTGGTGGCATCCTAATTTGTCTTGGAATCTTAATAACATTTGTCTACGTGTTTGCTTAGAGGGTACTGTAGTAGCCCAGAGCTTTCTCTTGAACTGGTATAGAGCCTCTAGTAAAATACTTTCCCTTGGTTGTGCATCCATCTTGCCCCACCGGGCATTTCGCACCTTTCTTAGTATGCAGTGGCTGCTAGTTATTTATTAATGAGTTTTGTAGAACATTACGTTATCTGTCATCTGAGTGGTAGATAAGATCAGGAAAAGTGGAAATGGAGTTGATGTAAATGAAAGTCCAGTCAGCGACGCAGAGCCCCAAATCTGACAGTCTTTGCTGCAACTACACCTCTCCCAGGAAAATTAAATTAATTTAGAGTTGAGCGGAAAAATTAAGCTATCATATTCCTGAAGCTCGTATGGTTTCTTTCAGACCCCCGGCATGGGGCACTTCACTCGTTTAGCCCCACCAGATTTCCCTCCCATGTTTTAGCTGCTTGTAGTTTCTTTGGTTGATTACATGTTGCCGTAAACCTCCTTGAGGGTCATGGTGGGTTTCAAGTTTCTATATGCCTTTGTTCCAGTAATGTTTTTGCACAGTGTAGAAGACCTTGGATTTGATTCTCTACTTCCCTGGGAGCCATTTAAGACCTATATATGTATGTGTGTGCTATTTGTGTTGCACAAACCTAGACATAAAGCCGCTAAGCTCTGTACATGTTCGAAGGTAAAGAGATGGTCAGCATATGATTGGACAGGTAGCTGGTTTAAAACAGTGGAAGTGGACTGTACCATTGAGAACCAGTTGGATGTGGTCCCTTGCTAGTAAGATCAGGCACATTATTTTGAAGCTTCTACAGCCTGCTGATGCGTGTCTTTGGGAGTCCAGATCACACATTAACAATAATCTAGCCCTGCCATCGCAGGGATTTCATTGGCTGTCCTTGATGGTCCAAATAGAGTAGAAGGAAATCTTTTTGAAGCTGGTTAAGCTGCCAGTCAATCTCTGTTTTTGTCCTCCAAATGAAAGCAGATACTAAAAGCATTAGCATCTAACAGGAATCATAGGCTCCCCACTTTCGCAGTTGTGGAAAATATTTTACCTAAGCCTTGGGGCAAAATAAAAAGTGGAAAATACTTTAGTCTCGGTTATGTCCATTCACATAAAGCTTTGTTTGATCTAGTAGAAAAAGTGGGTTAAGGCATGTTGCAAATCTAGATTTGTTTGTTGCTAATCTTGAAAGTGGTTTTAGGTGCCATCAGCGTGCACCTGGAGGGTCAGTCATAATCGCTTTATTCGGTTAATTAAAACCATGAAAGCATGCTACAAAAATCCATTGTTAAAACAGAGTAAAACCTGAGCAGCAAACAAAATCATTCGAACATAAGTCACAGACTGTACATAATTAAAATATTTAAAAATGTTCAGGACATAATAATCATCAGCCAGGTCAGCATGCAATTCATTTTGAATTAAAAAAAAAAAAAAAAGGATTAATATATCAGATCATGGAGTCCCTCTTCTTTTCCTTTCTCTAACTGCCGCCACCAAGAAACTAGCAACATTAAAAGTTTCCCAAACATTATTCAACATCTGCAAATATATTAAAGCAGGCCTAGCCTGCAGAAAGCCTTTGCCCATTAAAATTGGTAATATAAAACGTTTACGAATGTGCAAATAATGCTTGCAGAACAAAACAAAGTGCAAAGTATCTTGAGTAGAGAAATTATTGCAGGTGCAGGGACCCAGATCCTCCACCTTTCTCCAACCCTGGGGTTCTGCCAGTAAAAAATGCAAATAGTTGAATTTAAATCTTACTAAGAGGAAACGATGATGGGGCTTAGTAACTACATCTAAATATGGTTCAATGGTGTGGTTTGTTTTCACTAGTTGGTGGGCCCGTACTGTTGGTTTCATCACCTGGAGGGTCACTTTGTATTGGTCATGGAGCTAAGCCAGAGGACATCATGAAAATGAATGGGAGCGTAGGCCAGGAAACACCTCAGGAGATGTCTGCATGGTATTATGAGGGAGAATTATTCCAAAGCTCCAATTCTGACTTGTCTGTGGTTGGATAAAAAAGACCTGTTCCCTCCCAAGGCAGTTCCAGGCAGTCCAGCCAATCCCTCTAGCCTACACATAAGAACATTGTGGTCCACAGCATCATAGGCTGAAATTAGTTTGAGAAGAATGAGAGCAGAGTTTTTCCCAACCACGTACAGTAGGAATTCTCTTATAAGTGCCATGGATTTTTCAGTGTCTCAAAAAAGGCTTGAAAACAGGTTTATTATCATGAAGGAAGTGGCTTAGTTTAATATATTCTTTGAGTAGCAGAATAGTGGGAAGTTGTAGGTGTTCGAATCTTGTTTTTTTGTGATATTCGGTTTTTGAGAATGACAGAATGTGCATGCAGTGGTGTTGAGATGCACCAATGTATTTAATTTTCAGTGTTTATTTTTAAACTGAAATTATACTCAAGACAAATCCAGTCAGCCTCCAATGTAATCATTATTCTAATCGCTAGAAAATGAACAGAGTTATGACAGTGATGAACTTGATTTCTTCAGTAGAGGTATGTTGCACATTTTTCAAGAAAACAAGTTACAGACATAGAAATGGGGCTTGAGGAGAATAGGAAGGTGGAATTAAAGGTTCACCATAACTCCACTACCATACAACCTCATCATAAACAAGGCCAATCTGCTTCCAACATCATATGCATAATTCTGATTTGCACCACCCCTTTTACACTTTTGGACTCTACTATCTGACTGATCAAAAATACCCACAATTCAGCAAACAACGTGAAAAAAAACATTCAGCTCATGTTTAAGTCTGTTAACCAGTAGTAACCGTACCCTATCTACAGTTGAAAAATTCATGTATGGCCACGGTTTGGGGACACGTGACTCATCCCTCTACTGTTGCACACCCTCCATTTAACTGAAAACAGTACAGTGAAACCTCCATACACTTTGGTTTTTGATCATCGGAAGTTCAAACCGTGCCAAAATTTGTAGCTCAAGCCTGGGGAAAATGTCTACTCTGGATCCCTTCATGTCCGTACGTCAATTTTGGTTATCATTTCCCTTTTTTTTCTGTTGTTCATGTCTGGAATCACCATCCCTGATTTCCGTCTTGCCTGTTGAGGAGCTTCTTGTTGGCAGGCGAGATACATAACTACAACCACTGGCTTGTACGTGGACCTGTGTTAACACCATTATTTGGAAAAAACGTATTCATCGCTTGCATTTCCTACTAGTCTGAAAAGGTGGGAACCCCAAGGATTCTGGAATTTGCCCCTTTACCGTATTTTCTAGGTACTCCACCTTAGACCACATATATACCATAGCTGTTACAGCACATTCCTCAAACAGCTCTTTCCTATGGCATGCTCTCTTGCCTACATTGGTCTCATCCGCCTGACTCTGTGTATTCTTGGGGCGGTGTAAAAACTTTCTCCTTTTAGAGATGCTGTTTATCTTTAGATGTGAACTTGACAAAAGTTCGCCCCTAGTGGTAAATGCAAACATTGTGGGAGTAACTGAAATAGTTACTTGTTACTTGCAAAAACAATTAGGAACAACAGGAAAAACATTTGAATATGAAATTAATTTATTAACACTAATAACTGTAGCATAAACAGACTGTGCAGCACGTGTATACTGAATTGAAGCTGATTATGTATTCATATTTACATTCATAACAACAAAATTCATTAAAAAAACTAAGCTCAGTAGCATATAACCCAAAATATCCGCTTAAAATCAGAGCCTACTTTGAGGATGAGGCTAGTTTATTTATTTATTTTTTTAAATAGAGGAAAACGATTGCTACATTTTCATGTCGAACATTTGCATACCAGTAGCACCTTTTTCAAGGAAGATTTTTCTTTCTTTTATAGCCTTTCTAATGTGTTCAGTTACATACGTCTTGTTTATTCCTTTTGGTAGCACTGTTGTAACTTCTTTGCAGTCTTTTACATAGTGTTTTGTCATCCTTTAATGTAACCATTGTTGTTCAGGGGTGTGCCTTTGGTTCTTTTACTTCCCCTTGAGTATGGTTTTCCGATTCTGAGGGGTACAATTTTATCCAGTGTTTCTAGTATGCTATAGAGAGGTTTTCCAGCTGTGTTGTTGGGTTGGGATGTGGTCAGTGAGTAGTTGTTGCTGGAAGATTAGTTTCTCTTAAACTGCTGGAATGTGTTAGATCTTTCAGGAAGAATTTTGAGGGTCTGTTCTTGGAGGTTATTTAACAGTAGAGCAGGCTTAAGAGGCAAAAGGAGATAAGGGGGGGCGGCACTTGACCAACATTGTGGTTGTAATCATTCATCTAATTTTTCTACATTATGCACAAGTTTAGGGCCCAGTGTGTGGTCAGCACTAGGGGCTAGGTCATACACAACCTGACCGAATTCTGGTCCGCATTCCTTTTTTTTTTTTTTGATAATCAGATGCTTGGTTACGGGCTGGGATGCCAGTTCACACGCTGAATTCTCCCATGATTAGAATTTTCTTGACCAGTGTTTGTACAGACCGCATTCAAACAGTTCCTCCAAGAACGAGGAATGAAATCTAGGAGGGTGGTAAATAACTGCAACAACTAATGAGGTATATGGGTTAGTTTTTTCCACTGGGCTGCTGTGCATCCAAACAGGTGACTCTCTGCCTGCTCTCTCTAACTTGGAGCATTGTCAGTAGGAATAAAAATTTTAAAAAAGCAATTACATTTTCACTGAGACAGGTTTCAGTTAGGCCCACAAAGTGGCAAATTATGGCAGGAAATGGGTTGCCCCAAAGCGTGTGTAGGATATTAACAGAGAACGTGTTGATTAGACAGATTTTAGTGTCAAGTCTTAACATGAGGCTGAACGGCTTCAGATAGTCTGATTTCGATTGGAAACCAGCTCTAAATCTTTCTCTCTGCACAAGGGTTGCTTTTCAGGTGTTGAGTTGCTTAGTCTAAGAAGTGTGATTCTGTCAGTTTGTTGAAGTGTAAGGCCTGGTAGGTAAAACAGGCCAGTTTAAATTGATCTCAGGTTGTAGCCAGTGTAAATTTTGCAAGACAGGGGGATATGGTCGATTTTTTTTGTGTGTCTGAAAGCAGTCTGGTTGGTGAGTACTAGACTGATTTGATGGAAGTAAATCAGATGTAGGAATGACAGCTAGGGCAGAGTTGTCCAAATCGGCTTTTGTAGAGAACCATTGATTAAGGTAAAGATCTGAAGTCGTATGGCCAGAGAGTCTGTTGGTGATCAAGGAGGGTTTGTATTTAATGGCACTCGGTTTAGTGTGGTAGGTCAAGGAACGTTTTTAATTAAGCCAGATTTCTCCTTATTGGTCATGGAAGCTTAAAAAACATATTTAAATCAAGTTCAGAAAAGCAATCTAAATTCATTTTATAATCTTAATGGCATTTAAGAGATTCCAATTTTTTGTGGCATTGCACAGTGAAGTTTGAATTGAGCTTTTGAGCCACCATACGTAGTAGAGAGAGTTTAAGGGGTAGGCTGCAACTTAGTCTCTTGTGCAGTTGAGTCTTGCGGAGTAGTTTGGGAAATGGTCATTTAGGTGGAGTGGAACACTTATGAGGGCACTGGAGGAACTTTAGTCAACAGATAGTCATTTGATATCCACAGTGAGGAAATGACTGGGGTAGGAATTAAATTCCATTGGGTAGAGGTGAGCATGATTCTGATTGGAGTGTGTATTTTTACACCGAGTGACCTGTCTGAGTTTGTGGAAAATGTCATTAAATGCTGTCTAAGGTTTATTTTTGACCTGATCATGAGTTGTCCAATGTTGCGGATATTGGTAGTGACTTTTTAATGAAATTTTGGAAGGAACTGAGCATTGAGCCTCTGACCTCCTTGGATACTTGATTGGTTTGATGTGTAAGTGTTGTCTAGAATATTGATAGCTGTGCATATGGCCGGGTATAGAAACTGAGATTGTTCTTGGTGGTGCTGGTGTATAGAAGAATTTACAAGAAGAAGTCAATGTTAAACGTTTTTTGCAATTTTACATGTGGTTGGTGCTTGATGAGGAATCTCCCTGAGACAAAGTTACCAACATGACCAAGTAGGTCCCCAGATGTTCTGATGGTGATTTAATTGTCACAAGAGACGGACATCAATACCCGGATATAAAGTGGTGGGAGTGAGCGTCCGTGGTGTGCCTGATGGTCCAGGAAAGGTTGCACTATCTGGTAGTCTTGGAACTCTCAACCAGATGTTTGGAGATGAAGTGTGTGCAGTAAAGCTGGGATTAGGTTCATAATTTTCGAGGAATAGTTGTTTCTTACTGATTTGTTACGGATGCGTCTCGCAAACCTGTCTACAGCTTTACAATTGTGGATTCCCATGGGCGATATCAGGCCAAGGGTCTGTGTGTCAGTCACAGTTTGATAGTGGAGGAACTGTCCCTCATCTACATTAATAGTTTAAATTGCCTTGCTCAGGGACTCCACTCCAAACAGGTCCCCACTATTATACAGCCGCCCTCCTTTATTTGGAAACATCCATCTCCCCATTCAATCCTACAAATGCAGGGAGGTGCCATATTGACAAGTCTTGAGTGTATGGGTAGCTGCTATCCCACCTGTTACAGTACAGCCTCCACATCCAGACCCTGTAAAGTTTAAATATGTTTAATATATATAGGGAAAGGCGTATTGAAGAATGAGTGGGTGTATAAGTGTCTGAATGGATGATTTAGTACGTGCGTGAGTGACTCTACAAGTGAGTGATTAAACGTATCTTACTGAATGCATGTGTTAGTGACTAAACTGTGTGAATGTCTGTATCTGTCTGTTGGTGTGTAAGTGGATGCATGGATGTGCGAATAGCTACGTGCATCTGTGATGGAATGCTTGGGTGGGTGAGTGTGTGTATGGGTGTGTTAGTGAGTGAATGTATATCTCAGTGGTACATGTGCGAGTAACTACATATGTAAAAGGCAGTATATATGTGTGTTAGAGTATTTAAATGGCTATAAGTGAGAGTGTGTGATTGTGAGAGTGGCTGTATGGATGCGTGTGTGCTTGTATCAGTTATTGTATAAGAGCGTAAGAATGTGCTAGTATTTGTATGAGTAATTGAGCTGGTGTGTGTATAACTGTATAGGTGAGTAAATGGCAGTGTGAATAATTATTTGTATGACTGACTAGGTGTGAGTACCTCTATGGATGAGTGGCGGTGTGTGAGTGTTTATATAGGTGTATGAGTGCATATGATAGTCCTGTACTGAGTGACTGTAAGTATGAGTGACTGTACGGGTGAGTGAGTAGATGTGTGTGTGTAGACCTAAGAATTAGTGAGTGGGTATGTAGTTATTGGTATTGGAGTGTGTATGGTTTTGAGAATGGCAGTCTGTAATTTAGAGTAGGTGTATCAAAAGTTATATTAGGGTGTGAGAAGATGCATGAAATTATCACATGGATGATGTCATCAGTGATGTCATCAGTGATGTCACTGACCATGTCATGAGTGATGTAATATGTGACGTCATCAGCAGTGCATTGCGGGGGCGCGAGTTATAGTTAGCTGAACTAACTATAACGGGGGAATTTCACGGGTTTTGTACGAGTGAAATGTCCAACTAACTATAACTTTCTCTAAAACCTATGGTTTTTTTCAGTGAATTTCTAAGGTTTTTTAAATGCTAATTTCTAACTATAACGTGCCTGAAACCTATGGTTTTTTCAGTGAATTTCAAAGGTTTTTTAAATGCTAATTTCTAACTATGCCTACAGAGGTAGGACATGTGAAGAAAGAAGAAAAAACACACAGAAAGAAGCAAAAGAAATGCACAAACAAGCAACAGAAGTCCACAAAGACGAAGAAAAGTGCAGGAAGAAGTAAGACGTGCAGAAAGAACCAACAGAGGAGCAGAAAGAGGCCTTGTTGCAAAATCATCCTGTGCCCACAACTTTTTCAGACGGGTACTGGTGTTAACTGGCTCTGACTAATCAGGCCTAGAGCCAGTGCTATGCTAAAAGACACTTAGAATACAGTGAAAACACCTACATACACTAGGGAACGCTATGCGTTGGGGTACCCCTGTGATTAGCATGACCTCCTCTGTAAGGCCCTAGTACATAATAGGGCAGGGGGATTCAAACTAACTAACTTGTCACATCACGCCCCGCCCCCTCCCTTCACCACTGTGCAAACGCGCCCCGTGGCGCGTTTTAAGTTGGGGGATTAAGTCCCCTTGAATCCTGAGGGTCCCTGGAGTCCAACTAGCCCACCATGTACCTCCAAAAAGCGCCACAGAGGTGTGTTGCAGAGAGGTGTAAAAAGGGGCGTGGCCTCTGAACACCTCTCTGCAACGCAGCTCCCTGGCGCATACTGGAGGTTCCTGGTGGGCTAGTTGGCCCCCAGGGACCCCCAGTATTCAAGGGGAATTACTTCCCCTTCTTACAACGCGCCAGGGGGCGCGTTTCCAGACTGCTGCAGGGATGGGGCGGGGCCTCTGGCACGATGCCGGTCTTTTTTTTTTATTTTTCTTACCTTTTTTTTTTTTTTTTTAAGGGAGGGGGGCTGCGTGGCCCCCCTTCCCTTGGCCACTTTTGGCCCCGGGAACCCCATCCCCCGGGGCCTGAGGATTTTCTTTTTTTTTTTATATAAAAACGGGAAGGGGGCCGCGTGGCCCCCCTTCCCTGGGCCTCTATTGGCCCCGGGGACCCCATCCCCCGGGGCATGCCCTCTTTTTAAAAAGAAAAAATATATATTTGGAGGGGGGCTGCGTGGCCCCCCTCCTCAGGCCATTTAAGGCCCCGGGGACCCCATCACCCGGGGCCGGCCTTTACGTTTTGGTTTTTTTTTTCTTTAAAATTTTCTTTTTGGGGAGGGGGGCTGCGTGGCCCCCCTCCCGGGCCACTAATGGCCCCGGGGACACCATCCCCCGGGGCCTGGCCACTCGTTGGGGACCATGGGGGGGGGGTCCCCAATCCCTGCACGGTCCCGAAGGCTCCCCGCGTCCTGCGGGAGCCGGCATTGCTTTTCCATAAGGGGAGCTGCTGACATGCAGCTCCCCTTATGGAAAAGCAATCTGCTTTGCTTCATTGAAGCGAGAGCAGGTTTTCCTGCTCTCGCTTCAATGAAACAAAGCAAGTTTGCAATGACAGGGCGGGAGCCGCGCGGCTCCCGCCCTGCCATTGCAAACAGCAGTGTCCCGGGATGGCGGCCCCCCTCCTGGAGCCCTCCATGGCCCTGCACCCCCCCCAGGGCCGGCTCCTGCAGTGTCCCGGGGTGCCTCCCTTCATTAGTAAAGCCCCGGGGAGGTGGTGGTCCCCGGGGCTTCGGGGGTCCGAAACGGACCCCCACATTTCTTTTGTTAGTGCCCTGGGGAGGTGGCGGTCCCCGGGGCGTGTGGGGGGGCTGGAGCCCCCCCAAACAGGTAATTTAATTTAAAAAAAAGAAATATTGGAGGGAGGCCAAGAGGGAGGCAAGAGCCTGCTGCGCAGGGAATATGAAACAATACCAAGGCAATAATGCTAATAACGTGCACAAGAAACCGCTATACAAACAGCAACAACGTCAGATTAAGCCAAGAATGTAAGGAATGCACTTAACTGACGAGCAGTGAAGAAAGAGGAAGCGGAAGGGACGTCACGATATTATATACGATGGACTGTGATATGATTGGACTATAGTTGCCTTGGAGACTACCCCCCTAATGGTTCATGGGTTGTGCAGTCTTTTGTTTAATGATTGTTGTGTTACGTTTTCTTTGAACTGCTATGCAAATAAAGTGAGGAAAGATATGCATAATCCTCGCCTCCGTCCTGCCATAGAATTCATTAAACTTTATTTGATCTGATTTAGAAACATAGATCATAAAAGTGTACATAAAAACAGTAAATCCTCTTTCCTAATACAATACAGTGAGAATTAATTAAAACCAGTAGGTAAAAACGGGTGTTACAAAGCCCGGTTCAGAGCAACTTCAGGTTAACAGAATCGTAAAGTTCAATGATTCGCAAGATCAATCTCATGTACTTCGTGCAAAATACGCAATAAGGGGTCCAAGTAAGATGTAATGCTCCAATACCTGACCAGTTTGCACTATATAAAACTGCAGAAAAAATAAAAAGTGTTTTGCAAACTTCTGTCATTGGGCTATATGTGGGCTACATCTGGGTGATATTTGTGCTACATTTGGGCTCTTTTTTCTCTGGTGGCCATCTTGGGAGACTTATTTGTTATGAAGTTTCCTAATTTCGTCATTTACTGCAGTCTCCTCAGTAGGAAATGCTTTCAGTTTTTTACTTTGATTCCATCAAGAAGGCATTCAGATGTGTCACACATTTGCCATAAATTCAGAATGTTAGCACTCTAGTTGTTCATTAGATCACTGTAGTAAAGCTACTGCTCACCAGGGAGTTAACTGGAAGTCTACTGCTGGTATTAAAAGTGATTGTTTCAGTCTGCATGTCAGAATTTTCTAATGAAATAGAAGAGGATTTGAGATCTCACTTAAAACATGCCCTAAATTTTCTTTCTGCAGCACTAACCATAATTTCTATGGCAAAATGAACCCCCTCATTTTGTTCCTTTTTAAATTAAATGTTTTAAGTGTTACCAGTTTATTCCAATCAAGATGGCTTCAGGTGTGCCATAATTTTGTCATAAGTAAGACTGTTAGCGCTCTAGTTGTTCTTTAGAACACTCTGGGAAGCTGCAGTAGAACACAAAGGCATCAACTGACAGGCTGCTCCTGTTGAAATATAACAGGAAGATATTTGAGATCACACTTGAAACATGTCCTAATTTTTCTTTCTACAGCACTAACCATAATTTCTATGACAAAATGAACCCCCTCATTTTGTTCCTTTTTAAATTAAATGTTTTAAGTGTTACCAGTTTATTCCAATCAAGATGGCTTCAGGTGTGCCATACTTTTGTCATAAGTAAGGCTGTTGGCACTCTAGTTGTTCTTTAGAACACTCTGGGAAGCTGTAGTAGAACACAAAGGAATCAACTGACAGTCTCTGCCCTTGTTGGATGTACATGTTTTACTGAGAATGTCAGACTTCATTCTCACATGACTGAGAAAGATAATGTGAATTTACAGAAAATATGCTCTCATTTTAGCTTCTGGAGCACCTTCCAAAACTGTATGGGACAAGCATGTGAAAATAGTTTTCTCTCAATCATGATTCATGATATCCCAGCAGAAGGTTTTTCACAGGGTAAAATCACCTTAGAACACACCACAATTCCTGAAATTAGTATGGTACCATCAACAAATGAATTCTAATGTAACTAAAGTCTGTTATCACCCTTTATAGTTCTCCTTTTGCTAACCCTCAAAATCTTCGATTCACTACAATGCATTTCAATGGGGTACTATCATTTATATTGGTCCCAAGATGGCTGCCAGCAATTCCAGGATGAAGTGCTGACAGCCAATCAGATCTCACGATGACGTGTGGTTAGGCTCCGCCCAGATTTATGTGTTTTCTTTTTCAAATTTCTCAGGAACTACTGAACGGATTTACACCATTTAACCAAAAGGCACGACTCTGAACCAAGGGCTACCTTTTTGCCAAATTTAATGTAATTCCGTTCAGCAGTTCGGGCTGTAGCTGCGACTAAAGGTTCCTATGGAAAATTGCATGGGGAAAACGCGTTTTGGGACCCCCCTTTTTTCTCGGCCCCCACTTGACGAATCACCCCGAAACTTTCAAGATAGGAGCGGACCGGAGCAGGCCATAAGTTTTGAAAATTTCGCGAAGATTCGTCAACCTGCGCCAAAGTTATTGGGAATAGAATGTTGCGGATTTCCTATGGAAAATAGGTCCTAACTATCTACTGGCGACCGCCAGTAGATAATGTGTGTGTGTGTATATGTGTATGTGTGTGTATATATATATATATATATATATATATGTGTGTGTGTGTGTTCCAATATCTATTTTTACCCTAATCTTTTTTCTCCCTCAGATCAATGCAATCTCTATCGATCTTGGCTTGTTGATACTTATCTGTAGAATTCCATACTTACTGCTTTGAAACAAATATAAACACTTAAGCAATACCACCATCTTGGCTACAGAAATCCGTCCTGCACTGTTAGCGGTAACGAGGCCAATAGATCCAGTGCCTCTGTAGACCTGTGATCAATTAAATTTTGTTCAGTTTGCGCCATTTCTGTCTGTATGTGTCACTATTATCCGCATGTATCAAAAGGAATGTTTCTCAAATTTCCAGTGGTGGGATCCTCTGCTGAGGCAACTCTGCCAGGCTTCCCAGTGGAAACACAAAGTACTTCTGTATGTTGATCTGTAACCCAGACTGCTCCCGAAAAGGGATCAGTGTATTTGTAATTCACGGTAGGGCAACTGTAGGATTCGCTAGATATAGTAATAGATAGTCTGCATACAGGGATACCAGATACTTTTGACGGTGTATCTCTAGTGCACAGTTTGACAGTGCCAATCTGAGGTGACATGTGAGCGGCTTCACCACCAGAGTGAATAGTATTGAGGGGCAGTGGGAATCCCGATTGCGTAGCGTGCTCATGTTCCCTTTTTGCCAAAATCAGTCCATTCGTCTTGACTGTGGCCAAGGGTTTTGTGTATAGGAGCTAGCCCATTTGCAGAAACTTGGGTCCAAAGTGCATAGCCCTCAGCTCTGTGAATAGGTAGTCCAGGACACCATATAAAAAGCTGTTTCTATGTCCAGTGACACTAGGGCAAGGGGCTCCTGACTATCTCGCACCGCTCTCATTACAGAACATAGACTCCTCATGTATGGAAGTCTAGCGTTAGATGTTGTTGAATTCAAGCTTTCTATTTTTGACCTTAACGTAATCAAAGATTGGGCCTGACACAGTCGGAGCTGCTTGTCCTCTTTCATAACTGGTAAGTGCTATGTTAAGCCATCTTAGTCTGCTAGCCTTCCTCCCTGCCATACTATGTTCTTGAGCATGGTAAAAGGAATCAGGACTAGTCCAGCACGGGTCCTTGAGTGCACTCCAAGCCGCCGTTTGTTTAGGGGTTGTATTTTCTTTTTTTTTTTCTGGATTTTTATTATTAGCCAAAATATTAAGAGAGGCAAAGTCCAGTACCAGATCAAGTTCATCTTACACATGTAGACGATCTAATCTAGTGATTTGCCATTGTACATAGTTAGAAAGGACTGAGTAATAACGGGGCCGGAGCCTGCAGCACCTTACTTTGTGGGCGAGCAGACTGCTAGCACATGCTTTTGACCTCTTTACTGTGGCATAAATAGATATGCTCTCTCAGATGACTCCCTCATGTGAGGATAACAATCTATATATTACATTAAGTTTTTTACGTCCTCGAGGTAATTGTAGGGGGTTGGTGTTCTGCAGATTGCATATCACAATACATTAAAAAATACAATTTACCTTTTAAAAAATGATTTGTTTCACCTGTGTAATGTCCAATGCAGGCAGTTGTAGGCACACATTTAAGTTATTAGTACTTTTCAGACTGCTAGGCACCCTGTAAGTTGCTCCAAACAGCTACATTAGCCGATTTAATTATTTCCCACACTTGATATATATATATATATATATATATATATATATCATCACCAAAGGCCCGAAAGCTAGTTCCGGTGGCACACAACAGCTCGCCAGCCCTCCAGCTTCTCTTCCACTCTTATCCCATGTTTCAGATAAATTGACTGCCGTCGCGTTTCAAGGAACAATCCTCTTCTTCGGGGCTCTGTAACAAAGGGCAACACAGAATCACTTCACCTTGGCAAAAATACTGCTTTTTTTCTTTCAATTGGCCCCCTAGTGGGCCGCACTTGTAACGTGTTAATTTTTAAAGGCATTGTGGAACTTGTATTCCGAAGCGAATCTAATTTAATAAAAGCTCAATGTGACTACACATCCCAGCATGCTTTATGAAGAAATCAACTACGAAGTTGAACCCACGAGGGGTTTTTCAACCAATCAGCATGCAGTATAAAGAGCGCTCCAATGCGTACAGGAGAAATGCCTCTGATGAAGTGGTACGTTGGCCACAGAAACGCATGAGGCAATACACCGAACTTGGATGGCTGGGGCGGGCTGAACCGTGATGCCGAATGGCAGACGCACTGTCGAGTGCATCTTGAGAAGCTTCGGCGTTTGTTGGATACTGACAGCAGTAGGACCATTGTTTGTCACTGAGAGGAGTTTCCAACTCCGCTTCCCAGCCTGACCTCAGCCTGTAGCTGATATTTATTTATTATGTTCTAAAACAGCCCAACTCTACCAACTGCGTATTAGTACGGTTTATATTGTAACAGTTGAGGCCAAGTCTTATTACAGGATATGAATCCTAGTATACCATGTAGAAAAAGTGTCAAACAAGTGGTTAGAGGGGAAAATTGCAGCAGCTTCATGTTTATCTGGAGAAAAGTTTAACGATACTAGGAAAAGAACTAGGGGTGTATGGATATAGAGGGAAGAAAAGAATGGAGGGAAGTCATGTAATTACAGAGCAGAAGAAAGACACAAAGGTGGGTTTCTTTCTGTGACCGGTTCAGAGAGGATTAAAAATCCAAGGACAATGACTGGTGAAAGACAGGTTGTGGGGGTTAAGATTTAAGGCGCCTCAGACAGAAGAAATAAACTACTGAGAAACTCTGGTATTTTCACTGCCTTTGCATCAAAGCGAAAATGCATGTTTCTCTTTTCTGCACTAGCCATATATTATGGTTATTTATGTTATATTCACTAAAGCATCTTTATGGATTTTACTGGAAGGATTGATAACCCGACGTGCTTCCCTCTTAACCCCATGCTTTTCCCCTCACAACGGGGATAGTTCTCGACCCCTGCTCGCAAAGAAGTGTAGTAGAATCTTTCTTCTATTCTTTAAATCTTTAGCTTCATGACTCTTTCCTTTCCCTCCTCATACCTCCCAAAGTAAATTAAACAAAGTTATCAATTGCACCTCGTTCATGTGCAAGAATGCAAAGGTCTTCCATAAGTGAAGAGTTATTTTGCTGCTTTCAAGGCAGAGGGCAACATCTGCTTCTGGGGTTTATGTAGCAACCCCTTTATTTCATTTCAAACACTAAATGGAATGCCATTTTTATATTACATTGCAAGGATATGTTGCATAATTTTCTAGGGCCATACATTTCAAATGGTCAGTTGCTTGTAGTTCCAAATGAATGACAAACCGCTTTTATTATTGTTTTGTTATAGAATATTTTACATACTATTCACGGGTAGCCCTTTTGAGTCAAGAGTACATGCACTGCCTCTGATTCTCCCTAGATGACATTATGGCAATAAGATAACATTATGTGGGTGAATGAGGAGTTCCTAGAATGTCGTGTAGTTCCTATATTACCCATACAGGATCTGCGCGTTCGGATAACATAAACTGTAGGATTGGTGGCAGACTGACTCTGAGCACCCCCACCGAGAATGTTAGCCTTTCTGTTTTAGCTAGCTCACAGTGCCACTAGAATCTCCTCTTATCGGGGAGAGAATAGTTTCTGGCAACCTCAGAACATGACAACCCTGATCCCCCAGGATCGTGGAAACAATATACTACTTTTCGCTCAGTCACTCGTGCTCACTTATTCGGTCTCAGCGAGTTACACAGAAGAAACAGTTGGGCGTGTTACTATAAGAATTTATTGCACAGTTGTTCTTCTAGTGTAAAGTAGATGTGCTGCAACAACCGTTAGGCAGTAGCAGATATATATGATTAGCAGTACAGTGAAAATAAAAGGATAGAACAGTTCTACCATCTTGCAATAATCATAAATACATACATGAATATAAAATGCATGATAAAAGTGCGCGTACTCCTACGATGCCTATCTAGACGTACCTAAGTGTACCTAGCATGTGAGTAGGTGTGAAGCCAAGAATCCCTCTAGGATTTGGTCGAACCCCATTACCTGGAGAGAGAGAGTGTGGGAGCCCGTCCTGGTCTAGAGTTGGACACCCCGCGAGGGATGTGTTAGACCACTGTCAGCTGGATCGTCTGCATGCAGGAGCCTCAGCGTCTCTGGTCAGTGTGTCGGCCTGGAAGTCTCAGTTCCCTCTATCGAACCCTAGCAAGATGTGCTGTATTTATACAAAAAGTATCTAGGGTTTCTTTGTCCCCTGTTTCTTGTATTAGCCATTGTTGGATTTGAGGATGACGTATGGGATGAACCTTGTACGTAGATATTAAGCAGGTGGTGTAGCCCCTGCCTGGTTTCCAAGAACCCTCATGAATATTCATTCATACTGTATGAGTCCATTGATGGAGTTATAGGACGCTATTGTTCAGGGAAAACCCTCCTTCTGCGCCCAGGACTAGAACTAGGTAAAGGTTCAATCCTAAAGGCTCGTTACTGTGTAGTATAAGGGAGATAATGTAGGTGAAGGTGTATGATATTACCCGGGCCTATATTAGGGTACCTATATGAAACATAACACCCACTCCTCTTCCGAACAGTCAATAATGATAAAAATGCTAGCGAACTACTGTTTTTACTAGGTAGCAGCGCATAAAACTATCAGTGAGCTTCATAAAATATTGTCATTAAAACCATTTAAAAACAGTCTAATCGGGGAAATTATTTTCTAAAGCTAGTATTGGAAATGTCACTTTTTTTTGGATTTTCAAAACCTTTATTAAGATGAAAAAAGAAGTTCTTCCACAGCCTGCTGCCTACATCCCGCAGGGCCGACAGTGCATTCTATGATAGCGTGAGATTTCTAAGTAAGGAGGGGGGGGGGCACACAGCATGTCGCCTACAACCCCTTCGGGCCGGCCGCGTTAAGTAAGATGATGAACTTGGAGGAAACCGAGCCTCATTGGACACATATTGACAAACATCTACTAGTTAGAGAGGAGAGGCCTGTTTCTACAGTTATTTCAATCTTCATCTTTGGGGATGCGGTGTAATGAACGTCAGGCGTAGCTGCGGAAGGGTAGAAGAGATCAGGGAGGTATGTACCAACCAATGCGTTGTACGAAATCCCACAATAAGGGCAGGTTCTATTATTACCCCCCGCCCCGATGGCTCTAAGGAGGTGTAGTCCAATATCTACCTTTCGGGCTCGGGAGAAACAGTCAGTCGCCCACAATCCCTCTCCCCCAGTCTCGTAGGTGAGGGCGTGGAGTCATGCATGGTTGCTATATTGAGCTCAGATACAAATTTCTGTCTTGTTTGGTCTAGACCTGTCGTGGTTATCAAGCGCTTATGCGGCCCTCGAGGAGGTTTTGTGGGACGCTTTGTGACTGTTGGTAGTGAATTATCACGAGAAAGTCCTGATCAAGAAAAGGAAGTCCAAAGTAGGAAGTGGGGTGCAGAGAAGGGAATAAAAGAGATAGATACAGCGAGGAGAGGTCTCAATTTGTCTTTTCCCTGGCCGAGGATGGACTCGGGCCCACGGGCATCTAGGCAGATCAACCAGAGAGGAGGGGAGCGATGGTGCCCCTAGGCTATATCTGGTTGAGGTGTGGATAATGTCGGGAACCATGTGGCGCAGCACTACTTCAGGCGGTTCCGGCATCATACGTATCCCCTCCGGGTAGCAATGGGTCGTCGAAGAGTTGGAGGGCGCGCAGGCGGGGAGGGACAGACCGCACATGCTCCAACCGCGTCAAAAACTGGACCAAGGGTTGCCAAGTGCGCTGGAACTTGGCGTCTGTATGAGCCAATCTATGGGAGAGTAGTTCCATCGCCATAACATGCCACAGACGCGTGAACCATGTGGTGGATGGAGGAGTACCTGCCTTTTTCCAGTGCAATGCGATAACCTGCTTGGCAGCAGTAAGCATATGAAAGATTCGGCGCCAGTCCGTGTGCGTCATGGCTTGAAGAGATGTGGGGCGAAGGCCCAAAATAATGACTCCCGGGTCGCTAGGCAAAGGAAACCCCACCACTGCTTTAATGTGGTCTAAAATCTCCTCCCAAAACGGAAGGATAAGGGGACAGGACCACCAGATATGGAGGAAAGAGCCCTGCGCTGCCAAACCGCGCCAACAGAGCGGAACGAACCCGGGGTACATCCTCTGAAGGCGGAGGGGGTATAGTACCATCGCGTCATAAGTTTATACGCTGACTCCTGTTGTGCAGTGCACTTAAAAAAGCGTTTATCTCTCCATAGCTGTGCCCACTGATCAGGAAGGATGTCCGCCGCGACGTCCCGCTGCCATTGGCGCTGGTAAGTGTGAGGTGGTACCACCTGTGACTGCTGGAGGGCTTTATAGGTCCTGGATATCAGTCCCCGGGTCCCATTAAAGGACCTGACCAAGAGTTCAAACAGTGTCGGTTTACGCGTGGCGCCCTCCGTATAGGATGGAGCCCGGAGCCAGTGGCGGATTTGGAAGTACTCTAAACGCGCGGTCTTCGGGAGATTAAAGTCTCTCCTACACTGCTCAAATGACTTGAAGATTCCCTTCTCGAATAGCTGTTCTATGACCCGGCATTCCCCGTTGCCCACGCCGAAAAAGATAGATGGTGAGAGGCTGGAGGAAAGTCCGCGTTAAGTGCCACAGGCGTAAGAGGGGAGGGAAATACTGTGAGTCCTCGGGGCACTGCAACTCTGTCCCATATCTCCAGCACCGTTCGCACGGGAGTGGCAATGTATGCACTAGGGTGTCTAGCCTTTCTCGCCAGCCAGGCTAAATCCCACAGCGGGCGACAAGCCGCGGCCCGGTCCATGTGAAACCAATGCTTTTCACTGGCTCGCACCGACCACTCCGATATATATCGTAAATGCGAAGCCCAATAATAGGCCAGGAGGTCAGGGCAAGCCAGGCCCCCTCTCTCCCGTGGTAGCATTAAAACTCTGGTGGAGAGACGTGGTCTCTTTCCGCCCCAGATAAAGGCAATTAACTCTCTTTGGAGATTCTGAATGTCTTTTTGTGGGATCGACGTGGGGAGAGCCTCAAACAGGTAGAGTACCTTCGGGAGGATGGACATCTTGATCGCATTGAGGCGACCGAGCCAAGACAGGGGAAGAGATTTCCAGTGGCGGAGGTCTGTTCGTATGGCTGCTCTACAGGCAGGCCAATTAGTCTGAGTCCACGTACCTAGATCCGCTGTAATGTCAATGCCAAGATACCAGATGGCTGTCTGGGCCCACCGAAAGGGGTTGATGGCCTGCAATTCCTCCAGTTGTTGAGGGAGAAGAGTAAGGTTGAGCGCGCACGATTTGTGGAGGTTGATCTTAAGGCCTGATACCAATTCAAAGCTTGAAAGGGTATTTAAAAGCGCTGGGAGCGATGTTGTAGGCTCCGTGAGCGTCAGGAGGAGGTCGTCCGCGAATAAGGCAATCTTATGATCTGTCCCTCCCATGTGGAGGCCCCGAATATCTTCTGACTGCCGGATAGCAATCGCCAAGGGTTCCACCGCCAGCGCAAAGAGTAACAGGGAAAGCGGGCAGCCCTGGCGGGTGCCTCTATGGATGGTGAACGAGGGGGTAAGGAGGCCATTGACGCGGATGCGCGCAGAAGGATGTGCATATGGAGCCATGATGCGACTGATCATGTGAGGGCCAAGGCCAATGCGCCGAAGAACTGCCCGGAGGAAGGACTAGTCTACCCGGTCGAAGGCCTTCTCTGCGTCCAGGGAAAGGAGGAAGGCAGGTATGTCGCGATGGCGAACCTTCTGTAGCAGATGAGCTACGCGGCGGAGGTTGTCCGCTCCCTGCCTTTCCTGAATGAAACCCACTTGGTCAGGCTCGATCAGTCCCGGGAGAAGGGGCGCCAGACGCCGAGCCAAGATTTTGGTATAGAGCTTAGCGTCCACATTTAGGAGGGATATCGGCCGGAACGATGCACACGCGGTAGGCTCCTTTCCGGGTTTCGGAATGAGTACTATCTCCGCTTCGGCCATCGTTGGCGTCACCGCGCCGTCTATTGTGAAAGAGTTAAAAAGGCGCAGAAGATGATCTTTGAGTTCTGGAAAGAAAAGCCGGTAGAATGCCAACGTCAGACCATCAGGGCCAGGTGATTTCCCCAACGGTATGCTCTTCAAGGCCTGCGAAAGTTCGGCTGCTGTGATCTGTTCTTCAAGGCGATCCCTATCAGAGGGATTTAATGGCGTCCAGGGGCAATTGGTCAAAAAAGGCTCTATTTGATCCTCACAGACGTCTCCCGCCCCATATAAGGTGGAGAAAAAGTGCCTGAATTCCGCCTGTTTGTCCGCCGCCGCGATGGCCCAGCCACCCCCCGGCAGGGCAATCTTAGAAATATGGCTGCGAAGTGTCCGACTGCGGAGTCGCTGCGCCAGCACAGAACCGACCTTGTTGCCTCCACCATAAAATCTCTGCTTCAAAGCAAGTAGGGAGCTTTCCGCCTTGTTTACTCGAATGGCTCTGAGTTGGCCCTTTAATGACGCAAGCTTCTTTCGGTTAAGAGGGGTGGGCGTCATGAGAGTCTGTCGTTCAAGGGTTTTGATGTCTCGGGCGAGGTTGTCCTCCACCAGGCGGGACTCTCGCCTGCGAGCTATAGAAATGGAAGTAATAGTGCCCCGAATCGTAGCCTTGAAGGCGTCCCATAAGATGTGGATCGGGGTTTCAGGAAGGTCATTGTTGTCGAAATATGATTGTATGGCCTTTTTGATGTCATCTATGTCAACCGGGTCACGTAAGACTTGGGGAGGAAGTCTCCATCGAGGGAGATATCCTGGCGGCCTGCCCATCCCGGACAAGGTGAGCTCCAGATGCGCGTGATCCGAGATGGATATTTCCGAGATAGCTGCAGATGTCCGAGATCGGGCGAGCGTTTGGGAGATAAAAAAGTAATCGATACGGGAGTAAGAGCGGTGAACATGGGAGAAGAAAGTATAGTCACGCGTGTCAGGCTCCCAGTAGCGCCAAGCGTCTAGTAAGCCCAAAGCCGTGATATCGTGCTTAAGCGCTGCCGACATAGCCCCAGTCCCTTGGAAAAAAGAAGAGGTGCGACCTAGACCTGGATCCCACACCAAGTTGAAATCTCCACCTAGAATGACCAGATCAGTGACCTGAGAGAGTTGGGCCCGAAGGAGGTCCTTAAGGAAGCCGTCTTGTGCTTGGTTAGGGGCAAATACATTAAATAATACGAAGGGTTTTCCCTGCAGCTGGATCTCTAATTTAAGGTAGCGACCCTCCCCATCTCGTGTGGTGCGGACGACCTGCACTGGGAGTCCCGTTTTGAAAAAAATAGCCACCCCTGCAGTCTTAGTGTGAGCAGAAGCCCATACCTGTAAGGGAAATTTCGGGTGAGCCATACGAGGTAATGTCCGCGCGCAAAAGGTGGGTTTCCTGGAGGAAGATAACATCAGGATCGTTTAAGAGGAGATATCTCCAGATTTACCGCCTTTTGTTCGGAGCATTTAGGCCTCGAACATTAAGAGAGAGTAATTTAAGGTGGGCCATTGGTCAAGCAGGGTAGAGCATGCATTAGCCGGGCATCATCCCCTTCTCCCAGACTCCCTGCAGCAAGCTCCCACCACTCCCGACGAAATCGCCGCCAGAGAGTAGGAACGATGCACGCGGCGTTTCCCAGCCAAAAGACATGCTGCGCCCCATTGAAACCCCAGGGATCTGGCCAGTGATCCATGGCTGCGTCCCGTGTAAGAGTCCTCCCCTCACTATACCAGACAAAGGTAGGGAAAGAGAGATGAAAGAGGAAGAAAAGAGGGAAGTCTGAGAGAGTAGAAAGTAACAAACTTCGAAGTGGCCAACCGGGCCATGGCAAACCATTCCAGTCCAGGAGCGGCCCGATGGTGAGAACCAGGGTGGCTCTGAGGGAGTCACTCCTCTTGGGGACTAAGGAAATGGTGGGGGTGAACCTCTGGATTGGACAAAGGGTTCGCCACCGCCCTCCGGGGCGAGCCAGCCAGTCAAATATGGGGGGCGTCCGTGTCTGGCGCGTTCTCCAGCCCCGCACCACAGACAATCAAGAGTAAAACCGGGGAGGAAGTGGGCAGGGTGAGCCCGGGACCTACAGCCAAGTGTAGGGGCAGTAAATCTACCCATGCCTAATCGCGACATGGGCTGCCATGTTAAGACGGCTACTTCCCCCCCAGGTCCAAGGCCCGGAGCGCGCGCGGGCGCACAGCGGGAAGGCGTTCACTAGGGCAGTTTTCAGAGGATTTAAGAAGATCGGTGTGGTAAAGCCGTTCCGCGGGGCGTTACTATTATCGAGTGCTGGCGGGAGAGAAACACTCTAGGGGTAAAAACGTTTCCCAATACGGAGTGTATAAAGTTTGGAATAACTCCGAGGACAGCTTGAAAGGTGCTTAGAAATCCCGACCCTATGGTCTTAAATAGGTGTACAATACCACTCGTATCAGACATATTAAAGATACGACCCATTTCTGCTAAATGAAAGGGGTAGTTTGTACGTATAAGTGCCTGTATCTCAGTTGAGGTCCTTGCGATTTGAAGATCAAAGGTCTCTCGAGCGGAGGTTGAGGGTACGGTTTGCTGTAAAAGCATGGCTTTCAGTCTGCTCAAAGTATCAAACTGTATAAAGGAAACATTCAACGAAGGCCATAACTGCGCCTCCCTGACTGTATTTACTGGGGGAAACAATACTTGCATACAGCAAGTAACCCTAGAGTTCACAGTGACCAGATAGGCAATGCCCGGAAGTATCCCACAGCAACCTTGATCGTTCAGCATCAAGTAACTCCCATTCGAGAGCAGCCTGAATACTGGAGTAATCACGGCCGCTGGAGTCCCTGTCATGTGGCAGGACAAGTTCACTACTGAACCATTACAAGCTCCGTGCAGGGAAATATCCTGGCACATGAGCGAACCGCTTAAAGCGTTCTTGCAGTTTGTACCGCTTAGAAACACTTCTCTATCCCCACTCCGGCATCGAAATCTGTACGGTAATTCCCAAGATTCTTTAATGTATTCCTTACCCAATTTTTCATATTTGCCTGCCTGCCTTTGCTCAAGGTAATATTGAAACTGAAAAGTATTGACCGGTTAGAGTTATGTGGCCATGGATTAGCCATTCCGTTGATGGTGATTCCGCTACCGTAAATGGTAATCTATCCAGCTTTTCAATGCGCAACATTGTATATTTTGCTCCCCTTTGTGCCATTTCTACCTGTTTATCTGTTAGATTGTATTCAGAAAACAGAGACGTACTGTTGATAAAACGCCAAGGCACATAGCCTTCACACAAAGATTGCAGTGTCCAGCTTAACAACATGATAGAACGTAACTGAGATTGCCTGTGTTGTAATATGGCCAAATCTTGTTCCAGTATGTCTATTGCAGAAGATACAATGTTGCCTAAGGAATAGATCCTGGAGGTCAAAGTTGTTAACCCGTTATCCACTACTGCTAATGCCTTTTCTAAGTTAATACGATCTATTTCCCGAATTCTCTCTGCGGCCTCTTGTTGGGATATTTTCCAATTTTCATTGTAGGCAGCATAAATGCCAGCATATATGAAACGTTTCCGACGTGATTTCCTGGGGCCTAGTAAAAAATCCCTAAGATCCAGGTCATGTGTGAGTAAGGATAAGTGATGTTTCACTTCTGTGAGTGTTGAGGTTTCTAGCCAATCAAAGCACAACTTCCCAACACTGTAGGATGTCACTACCCCTGGGTGTTCTCTTTGTACACAGGTTGGGTCTGGCCTAAGGATACTGAACCCTTCGGTTATACCACAGAATCTTTTCTGACATGTGTTCGTGTCTAAGGGCCAAACCACCCATTTCTTCCAATTAGGGTCTGATCTATTGTACTGTAAAATGTCATCTACTGTTGCCCCTCCTTGTGAAGTTGAATTTTGCCACCCCTCCATCTGTGATGGTGTTGGAAACCGAGGTGTGTTCAGGTCCTTGTTTTTGGCTAGTCCAAGACAGGACGTCTGTTGCACAGTGTCATTTAGAAATATCATCTGTTGTGGAATGAGGCACGCTCTAAATAGCGCCTCTGTTCGTTGGCCTTGCCAGTCTCTAGAACCCCAGACTGATTATAAGTATATTGTCCTTCCATAGGTCAAAACCCTGTTGAGACAATTGGGTGATATAGGAAGCAGAGTATATCTGTTTGGTGTTTGTCAACATAGTTTTCAGTGCTGATGTCGGTGCAACCTTGTAATAATACGAGGTCGGGTCAGTGGTGTTAAACCCTGAAAAATATGAAAACTTCTGCGCAAATGTATGTGAACTACCTTTTGGTGGTGTAGGGCAATGTTTCCACTGGTGGTACTCAAAAACATTTCTAGGTGATATAGTTTTGTGCAAGAAATGATGACCATAATGTTGGTAACAGTACAAGGTGTCATAGTCTGAAGTACCTTCTAACATTTTCGGAAATGAGGCAGTTTTCTCTAAATCAGATAACATATTATTAACAGTTTCAGAGTCCCAATCATCAGAAAATGTACTGGAGGTAATGATATCACTCAATGACATTTTAAATACATGAGAAAGTTTTAAAAGTTCAGTAGAACCGACTATATCGAAATCAACCTTGTCCCAAACTATACCGTCCGGTATAGGAACTGCTGTAATATTCACTGATGACAAGTTTCTTTGTTCACGATGTGAGGACTGATGTGGTTTCAGAATCAGATTTACTGTTTCGGCTGCAGGTCTTTGTTGAAGGTATCGTCCATTAATAAGCATGCTAAAAGTTATAACTAAGCCTAGCCAGAAAAGAAAGAACAGTATCCCAGTAATCACCCAGAGTCCTACCCAAGGTGATACCGGGTAAGTCTTTTTGAGAAAGTTCAGAAAGTCTGTAATCTGCTGCTTGCATGTTTGTTGGGCTGGCGTCGTTTCTGGTTCACTTGGATCCAACGAAAACGTATCAAAGTTCATGAAGTAGCCAGAAGCAGTTTGATCAATTGTAGGAATTGCATCGGGATTTGTTGAAATCGTAGTTTGCTCTTGTCGAGGCATGTTGATGTAAACATCAGTATTTGGTCTTATTGCAACTTGTGCGTTATTTTGAGTTTGATTTTGAAGTTGAACTTCGGGTTCAAGGGGAACGAGTTCCATAGCATTGTTGCATAGTCCTTCATTCCGTACAGGAGGCTCTTCGAACGTGATGAGTCTTTCTGTTTGAACTTCTTGGATTGTAGCTAGAGGAGGGCATCTGCTACAGCGGAGTCCACGAGGCCTACTGTTCAGTATCGGCCACATAGTGTGGTTTGATTAAGTGGATTGAGACAAATCGTTTCTCCTTTTTCCCGGCAAGAGGCGGCAAAAGCACAGTTCTTGTTCCTTGAACTGCTAGGACAGGTACAGGCTTTCTGTATGATGGTCCAAATTCTTTTTTGTCCGCTATTTTCTCTCTGACCACATCCCCGACGTTTGGGATCCAGACAGGACTTGCCGTGACTGCCTTGACTTCCCCAGTAGCGGCCTGTTTCAGGTGGACGTTACTTTGTTGTGTCCTGGATTCATTTAGATCCTGTAAAACAGCCAAACGATCATGGATATCAAATGGTTTTTCATCCGCCACTGTGCCTTCACAATCAAGATCAGGTACCCACATTCTTGTCCCAAATAGGACCTCGTAAGGAGTGACACCCCCTAGAGAACTTCTTGGCTGGTTATTGAGAGCTCGATGCACCCCATATATATGATTGACCCAACTACCGCCCTTGCCTAATGCCCTAGCTGTTAAAGATTGCTTTTGGTCCCGGTTTTTCCTTTCCACAACCGAATTTCCCTCTGGATGGTACAGAGAGGAGTACCGCAATGCTACGCCCATGCTTTCCATGGCCTCTTTGCAAGCCCGAGAGCTAAACTCCGGGCCACGGTCAGAATGTAACGTGCCAACTGCATATGTCCCGATAAAGACTCTCAAATCTTTGATAACAGTTTGAGCGTCAGCCGAGGGCTGAGGCCAAACCCATAGGAATCTTGAGCATGAATTCACTGCAACTATGATATACTTGTAAGCCCCATCTGATTGTAAGGGGCCGCAGTGGTCCAGATACACACAATTGAGAGGTTTGTCTGATTTTAATAACGGTGTCTGTGCCGGGCGTGTTATGGTGGAGCCTTTCATCTGCTGGCAGATGTCACATTTCAAGACATAGTCTTTAGTTTGCTTTGTTAGACCTGGCCACCAGTAGCGCTGTTTCAACAATTAAATAGTCGCTGTAACGCCTGTATGAGCAGAGCCCAAACCCTTGTGTGCTGCAATAATCAAACCTTGCCTACGATCCATATTTGGTATTACTCTGTCCCCCACTCCAGGAATCTGAGCATATGGCATGTTGTTTGCATCTAACTTGTAGGAGTACTTGAGTGGAAATTTCTTTGGTACTGCTGAGCTGCCTTTGCGTGAAGCAATGACAGCAACCATAATCTCACCGTCTATCCTCGTTTTTGAACGAGTGATTGCAGCTACTGAAGCTGTGCGTACAGTCCCCTTCGGGGCTTCATCAGCCAATGAATTCCCTTCAACGTGAACGCCATCACGTTGATGACTCAGTGTATGAATCACGTGAGTCCGTGGTAGTTCGTTACTCAACTACCTGTTCCCATAGCATTTTATGTTTAATTATGCTACCTTTTGCGTCTTTGAACCCGTTTAGTTCCCAATTATGTAAATATTCATTGTATGATTGCACACAGTAAAAAGAATCGCACACTATCAGTGTGGGGAATTCGTGATCCGTATTCACCAGTGCTAGTATCAGCGCTTTTAACTCTGCCAACTGAGCCGTGCAGTCTCCTAGAGATTGCGTTTTGGTGCAACTTGGATGGAACTTTCCATCCCGCATGCAACCTTTAACGATAGCACATGCTGCGCTGTATTGTTGCTTACGTCCTATGGCCGGTTGAGCAGATCCGTCAGTGTAAATAATATATTCATACTGATCTAGAGGCAAAATTTCATTCGGTAGAGGGTATTCTTGTTCGTATTGCAGAAATGCTTGTGTTTTTAGACTTGGATCAAATCTGTATTCAACATCCGTTGCAGTAAGAGAATTAGCCCATTGTATCCATCTCGGATATAAGGCTTTTGCATTTGGAATGCTACCCTTTGTATCAGCTTCTAAAGCTGGTACCGGTGTTAGGACAATTATGCGCTTTACCTGAGCCAGTGCTCTTTCTCTTGCTACAGCGGTCTGAACTGCTGTCAGGATTTTTTCTGTTGAAGTGAAACGCATTTCTGCGTTTGTTTACAGGTGCGATTTGTAAGCGATTGGTACTGTTTCGCCTTCATTGAAGGCTAAGTAAGTGTACCTGCATTGAACCGCTATTACGCGAATCACTAAGTTGCGTACGTTTACCCGCGTCTAAGTGTTTTGAAGCTATCATGTCGTCTTGTAGTGAACGTAGGATGTTTGCGTGTTCCTGTGTCCATTGTCTAACTGAAAAGTCAGGTTTTAAGTCGTAGAAAGGTCTTACTCTTTCCGCGGAATCCAAAATGTAAGTTCTGCCGAAATTTAGGAATCCCAGTATTGTAATTTTTTTTATTGATTTTAGAGGTTGGAGCAGCGCACACTTTTCTAAAAAGTTAGCTGCCAGACTTTTCCCTTCACTTCAAAGCTCATATCCTAAAAACAGGACATTGAGGTGGGCGATTTTTGATTTCTTAAAATTAAATTTGTAGCCCTCAGAGGCGAATCCCATAATTATGGTGCTCACCCTAGTCAAGTGCCTTTTTAAGTCATCGTCCGTCAGATAAATATCATCCACATAGGACAATGCTTCCTCGTCAAAATTTTGGAGTAACTCAGTTACTCTTGCTGAAAACACCTCCGGGGTATTCTTATACCCTTGGGGGAGACGACAAAATTGTAGCTGGTACCCCAACGCTGAGAATGCGGTCAAATACCTGCTTTCAGGCGCTATATTTTGGCAGAAAAATCCATTTGAGATATCAAGTGTAGTTTTGTATTTGTTCCGCACGATGTTATTCATTCATGGGGCACTGTGTGCATTTTGAACAGCCAATGTCTTTGTGCATGTGTTTAAATGTCTGTAATCTAAAACTAGACGATATGAGTTGTCCGGTTTCATTACGGGAAACAAAGGATTATTCATTGGTGAGCGATCACCCCTTGGTATTCAAGTTGATCTAAGATCTCCCTGACCTGTTTTTTAGCTTCTTGCTTTATTGGATATGGTCTCTGTGCATTTGGTGAGACTTTTAACGGGATCACGTGGTGGGTTGAATTCTCATCCCATCCGGCATGATTTTTGTACAGTGCTGGAGCTAGGGCAACTGCCCACTCCCGTGCATATGTGTGTTTTAAATAAATGAATGGGAACGAGGTCGGAGAAGGCTGGAAAAATTACTGTTTCTCCCCTAGGGCACTCCATAACAAATGCTGGCGGCCAATCTTGTTCAGCTAATAGGATGTCATAACCAGATGACAGATTCTTCCAAAATAGACCTTTAACTTTCCTGGGCTTGTCCCCCTCCATTTGGAGTGTTATTTCATCTAACTTATGTGGGACGCTCACCCTCGTGTCTGGTTTTTCCACTGTGATGTAATCCTTCAAGTCCGCTGTCACCAGAAATTCCATTAGGCTCTGGCGAGCTATTGTTACTTCTGCCGCACTGTCTAGCATCGTCTGAGCCCATTCCCTATTCAGAAGTTGTGTCCTCAGAATTCTGGGCAAGTCTGATCTTCAGGCCTGCAACTTTCTTCTTCTTAAACTGAGGTTTTGATTTTGGCTTTTCTTCTTTTTTGGAAGTATAGCCTTGAGCGTGCTGTTTGGTTCTGGACTTTGTACGCTCTTCTTTGTGTTCTGACCGTCATTCTCTCTCGGAGTTTTTCGATGAACTCCTGAAAGGAACGAGAGGAACGTGTATCAGTATCCTGATACCCGTCAGGTTTCCTAATATCCGTATTCCTAAGGTTGTACCTCCTTTCGGAGGGCTCCTGTGGAGGCGATCTGCCTCGGGATTGAGATCTGTTTCCTTTAAAGTTTTGTTGTTTTTTATTATCCCACTTCTTTTTAGAAGAAGCAGGTGTCTGCTTGGAAGTGTCCTTTTCAGGACTTCCCATCAGTTGTGGTTTTAAAGCTTTCCCACCTAAACTGTCTCTGCCTAATTCTGCATATGCAGTTTCAATTATTTTGGGTAGTTCATGTTGTTGATCTATAGGACTGAACTCCCTTGGGCGTTGGCGGATTGCCACCGAAGCTGCTTCCCCTTTAATATTAGCTAGTATTATGGCTGATACCTGATCATAGTTACCGAGTAACTTCATCCCAAGTTTAGGGCAGGCTCTGCTCCGTACTCGTTTTGTATTTGTCTTAATACATCAGGTACTACTGTTAATGAAGGAATACCACGAGTTCTGGTATATATGGCAGCAAAGACTGTACCCCAAGTGGTACAATCTTCTACTTGTGGTGTTATCCCCATGGGCAAGCAGATTGTTAGCATTCTGTGTTTTTCATACGGGGTAGTATTCGGGAATACTGCCTCGAGCTGAGTTATTTTCTGAGCTACTCAGAATTGCATTTGTTCATGTTTCGTGGCCGTTTTGCCCATTACCGCGTGTAACGTTTGTGGAGTGATTTTAGTTGCTGTACCTTGAGATTGAGTTCCATTTGTTGCAACTGTTCATGGTTGGACTGTGAAAGTCCTCATGACGAATTGCGTCAAATTTCTATAGATTTTAATCAAATCCTTGTGTTGTATGAGTAAGTCTGCCTGTGGCATTGTTTCAATGTCAGGATGTGGTGTGTAGGCCGCTATTATCGGCCATGTTGCCCCCTCTCCTCCGAGCGGGCCTAATCTTACTCTATTTCTTATGTGGGGTTAGGGCACCTTTAAACCAGTATGTGTTCCTGGTACGTGAGTGGAACCTCTATGTCCTCTAACGGACCATATTCCACCGGTGCATCTCCTTCTGTATAGTAGTGAAATGTCTTGTGTTCTCGCATCTGCTTCTGGGAATGTAACCCACGAATAAAATACCTCTGTTTTGTTTGATTCGTGTGCCTCAATCACGAAAACTACTAAGCCACCCCTAGCTGATAAACCATTTTCTAATAGTTTCAGGGTGATCGTACGTCTGAATTTAGGTGCAATTTGAATTGCGTTTGTATCGTCTTCTCCGGCTGAGAGGTGCAGATCTACAACTGGATCCTCCCTGTCCTCAGTCATTTTGTAAAGAAGAAGTTTTTTGTCCAAGGGAACTAAGATAAGGTTTTATTTGCAGAATTTTTAGGAACACTGTGTCCCTCAAGCTTGATTAACCAAAAGCTACTAAATAGGATTTTTCGCCTGCTCAGCTGTGGTGGAGTTTGTGCCCACCCACTCCAGACGTCTCTGGCGTTGTGTGAGTAGGGGTCTCTCAGAATTAGCACGACTGAACTATTCAGATTCTACTGTTAAATAAGTACCCAACCAACGTTGGCGGCGCCATGTCGTGTTGTTCCTATATTACCCATACAGGATCTGCGCGTTCGGATAACATAAACTGTAGGATTGGTGGCAGACTGGCTCTGACCACCCCCACCGAGAATGTAAGCCTTTCTGTTTTAGCTAGCTCACAGTGCCACTAGAATCTCCTCTTATCGGGAGAGAATAGTTTCTGGCAACCTCAGAACATGACAAGCCTGATCCCCCAGGATCGTGGAAACAATATACTACTTTTCGCTCAGTCACTCGTGCTCACTTATTCGGTCTTAGAGAGTTACACAGAAGAAACAGTCGGGCGTGTTACAATAAGAACTTATTGCACAGTTGTTCTTCTAGTGTAAAATAGATGTGCTGCAACAACCGTTAGACAGTAGCAGATATATATGATTAGCAGTTCAGTGAAAATAAAAGGATAGTATAGTTCTACCATCTTGCAATAATCATGAATACATACATGAATATAAAATGCATGATAAAAGGCGGCGTACTCTTACGATGCCTATCTAGATTTACCTAAGTGTACCTAGCATGTGAGTAGGTGTGAAGCCAAGAATCCCTCTAGGATTTGGTCGAACCCCATTACCTGGAGAGAGAGTGTGGAACCCGTCCTGGTCTCGAGTTGGACACCCCGCGAGGGATGTGTTAGACCACTGTCAGCTGGAGCCTCTGCATGCAGGAGCCTTGGTGTCTTTGGTCCGTGTGTATGCCTGGAAATCTCGGTTCCCTCTATCTAACCCTAGCAAGATGTGCTGTATTTATACAAAAAGAATCTAGGGTTTCTTTGTCCCTTGTTTCTTGTATTAGCCATTGTTGGATTTGAGGATGACGTATGGGATGAACCTTGTACGTAGATATTAAGCAGGTGGTGTAGCCCCTGCCTGGTTTCCAAGAACCCTCATGAATATTCATTCATACTGTATGAGTCCATTGATGGAGTTATAGGACGCTATTGTTCAGGGAAAACCCTCCTTCTGCGCCCAGGACTAGAACTAGGTAAAGGTTCAATCCTAAAGACTTGTTACTGTGTAGTATAAGGGAGATAATGTAGGTGAAGGTGTATGATATTACCCGGGCCTATATTAGGGTACCTATATGAAGCATAACAAGAAGGGGAGCTTGTCACAGCTACTTCCATAGGCCCACGAGACAAGCAAGAGTTACTGGTCTCATCCGTGGTGGTTGAGGCCTTTTACTCCTGATGTCCCAGGGCCCAGCCTTACTATGGGCTCAGAACAACTGAACCAAGTACCCCTTCAGCACTTGACTCTCAGTGGTAGTGCGGGATGAGCATTCCAAGGCTTCTCGGGGAGAAGGTAGGTGTAAGGTGGCCACAGGCTCACAACTAAAGTACATCCAGCAACCCCAATAAATGATTGTCTGGTCAAATACTTGCTTTTACGTAAAAAAGGAGTATTTATTTACTACACAAAGTACAATGGAACACACTACAAATGATACAGCTTTTTTGAGGTAAGCCCACTAGTGTTACCCATGTCAGCTTTCCATTCCCACTTCCCTGATGATGGTTATTCCCCTTTCACATGTGGCGTCATCCAAGCTAGCATGAATTGCAAGTGTAAAAGTGCACTTGCCCCTACCCGCACTGCTATATGTGCAAACACTTTGCTGAAATTTTGTTCAAACTTTACTCAATGCTGTATAAACTTTTTCAATACATTACACTATTACAACCTCAAATTAAATTATTTTATTGCGAATAAGTCTCCGCAATAATATTATTTTTACATCATACATTTACAGACAAAATCTCGGTGCCACAAGACTCCACTAATGAAGTCACGATGTATCCGAACACTCTTTCACGTCAGTACCGTGCCGTATTCTGCTGAAAATAACAGAACATAACCGGTAATGCTAGTATTCTAGATATCTAGATCACTCAATTATGCCCATAATCTCATGCCTCTCACCTCTTAACTCCTGCGAGTAGTCTCCGCGTACTCGCGTCTGAGCGCCCGAAAGCATGCGTTACCGGATCACAATATCCCATATATCTCCACGTTGCTGTAAACATCATAGAAGGACATACCCAGTCCGTCAAAGTACTCACTGCCACTGTGGCGGCCATATTGGACTACCTATCTTGAATGCAATTGCAGAAATGTGTCAACAAAATTTCACGATAAAACGCTGTGATTAACTAATCAAAGAATCTAAAAATGCAACTTCTTTGCCACTCGGTCCCAACGGGTAGAAGATATACATTTAACAATACCGAAGTACCTGTGTGTACCACACCGGATCAATGACTCATCACGAAGCAAAAGTGCAAGAATTGCTGATAGAAATATAACTCAAACTACACGGCGGTGTCCTAAAACCGGTCTTGTGCACCAACTTGGATGCCCACAACTACTGCCTTTGTAAATGTTAAGTGTCGAACGTATCCCTCTGAATAATACAGTCCCAGTCTGTGTTATAAAGTGATCTGAAAGCTTGAAATGTATGGGTGAATTAAAACATAACCAAAACAGTCTCATAACAGAAACAACTTGTGCAAAGAAACAATGACATGTTCAAAACAATGTATGTTACTCTAGAGAATGAACACATAAACTATATTCACTATGAATCTGGCTGTGAAATCAAAAATCTGGAAACTAGCGCGCTTATGTATGATCATTCTAGATGATGGAGGTGAAAATGTGTGGTTAAAGGTAACAGCTCATGTCTAGTTTGTCGTTTAATCCTTTAATTCATAGTTAATCTCAGCCCACCCGAGTCGCAGCACCCGCAAATCAATTGTCTTTCGACGCAATTTCTAATATCACGGACAATGGAGCGGATACCAAAACATATACCTCCGCACAAGCCAATAATATATATGGATTAATACAGGAGTCTCAAATGTTTAGCACTCAGGGAGGCTCAATAACACAACAGCCACGTCAACTGGAATTGTCAAGAGTTCTCAACCAAAGGCTGCATGCGTCCACCCTAATCCAGTACCATAAAGTACAGAGGATACCAAGAGGATTACGATTACCGATAAAGCCGATGCTATTCAAGTTTCAATTTAACAAACACTTCATGGAGAAATGGCATGCCATTTTAAACAAATGCTCATTAGATTTAATTCTCTTATTAGTTGAAGAACTTTCCAAAACAATCAAAGAACTGGAGGAGGAAATCGATACAATCAAAACGGATTTGAGCACAAGATGTGACATAGAATTCTGGCAAACTACATTGACGGACCTCAATGAAAAATTGGATCGTTACGGCAAAGAAACCCAAGAACGCAAATTACGCAAATACAAACGCAATACTATTGACTATAAACTTAATGAAGTTTATACTTGGGCTGAGGTGTACGCCCAAAGAAGACCCATACAAAAACAAGCACCTTCATCCCAAGAAAGTATTGTGTCTGATCAAGATTTGTCAGCCACAAGACAGCCGCTCAATTTGAACCAAGACAAAGGAACACAACAAACAGAAATTGCTGAAAATGTCACCGCTGGCACCTCTAAAGTTCAACAAACTTCCTCTTCTTTTTTAGAGATGGGACCATCAACAGGCCGTCCACCAGACATCAGCAGTTCAAAAAAATCAGCAGAGGACAGAGACAACATCAGCAAAAATCTCAGGAGCAAAACCAAACCCTAGTAATTAATATTTTATCTAAAGTGTTCAATACACAACAATTAAAGGTATTAAACAAAGGAACCTCTTTTGTACCCACCTATCATACCAACAAAATAGAAACAGAAGTATCTTTATTCAAATTTATGCGCAATTTGAGATTACGGCATTTTTTTACCAACATTGTTCCATCTTTGCCAGAAGGCAACACTATACTTGATAACGAGGACCCGCAAGAATACAAAGAGTTCAAACCTCGCAGCACATATATGGCCCCCATTTCTCATAAAATATTGGATGTATTTGAGACCTTAGTTAAGAAGGACATTGAAAACTTGAACTTCAGGCCTAAAACTACTAACAATTTGAATGTTCACGAACATTGTATCATCCAAGAACTGGCACGTGATCAGTCATTAGCTTTTCAGTTGGCTGACAAAGGAGGAGCACTGGTGGTTATGGACACTAAGTTCTGTACAACCAAAGTCCAAGAACAAGTAAATGATCAGACCACATATCTAAAATTATCTCAAAATCCGATTAATGATATTCAAAAGACACTGAACAACATTTTGGAAAAAGCCCTAGAAATGGAGTGGATTACCAACAACACTCATAAATACCTAACAACCAGCCATCCCAGATGCCCAAGTCTCTATATGTTACCCAAAGTACACAAAGATCTGGTTAATCCTCCTTTCAGACCCATAGTCACTGGATGTGGGTCAGTTTTCGAACCATTGGGCAGATATGTGGATCATTTTTTGCAACCCTTTGTTCAACAGTGGAAGACCTACATCAAGGACACAACACACTTCTTACAGTTACTGCAACAAACAGAAGGTGAAGACATTTCTTCTTGGATTTTGTGTACAATCGACGTGACCGCATTATACACATCTATTTAATTGGATGAAGGGATCGACGCATGTGAATGGGCATTACTACAACAAAGTACAGTAGCAGCTAACAGTGTTTATTCTTGAGTTATTACAGTTTTGTCTACATCATGCTTACTTCAAATGGAATGAGGAATTCTTTCTACAAATCAGTGGTACATTGATGGGCTTTGCCGGAACCCCAGCATACGCTAATACATACATGTCTAAGTTCGAGGAAGACCACATTTTGTCAGATCCAGGATGGCATGATAACTTGATACTTTATAAACGTTTCATCGATGATATTTTTTTGATTTGGAACAGTACCGAAGAAGCATTGATTAAAAAAATAAGTGAATTGAATTAAAAGAACTCCGCATACAATTCACTCAACAAATAGTGAGAATCAAATTTCATTTTTGGATGTGTGCATCACCAAAACACAAGGAAAGTTAGTTACTACTGTTTTTCACAAAAAAACTGATCGCAACAATTTTTTGTTGTATACTAGTTTTCATCCACCTGCACAGCATTTGCCATATTCACAAATGTTACGAATCAAGAGAATTTCATCTACATCAGAAGCATTAGCAAGGGAAATTGACCAACAAAGGGACAACTTTCAAGCACGAGGATATCCCACGACAGTAATTTCTGCAGCCGAAGCTAGAGCGGAAGAAGTACCCAGAAGAGATCTACTACAAACCAAAGTGAAAAAAGGTCTAGACAGGATGGTCTTTGTCTCTAAATTTTCCACCAGATCTAATCATGTCAAAAAGATCCTGAATCGTCGTTGGGAATTGCTCCAAAGTGAAACAGAATTTAAAGGTTTGTTCAGAAAAAAACCCTTATTTGCTTATACCAGGAGCAGAAATATCAAGGAACTGTTAACCAAGAAAGTATCCAATATGAGTGTCACAGAAGCAGGCATAAAAAAATGTTACAATTGCGTTCACTGCAACAATATTATTATGGGTAAAACTATCACACACCCACAAACTGGAAAGATCATTAAATTACGTGATACCACAGATTGCAATTCTATGTTCGTTATTTATTGTATCAAATGTCCCTATGTGTAAAATGTATGTAGGAAAACAGAAAAATAAAGATCAGAATCACAGAGCACAAGAGCCTCATTCGAAACAAAAATCAGAGTTCAAGTTTGGCCATGCACTGGATGGAGTCAAATCACAATTGAGATTCCTAATACTTGAGAAAATAACCTTAATTCCCGAGAGGGAAAACGCTAAATGGTTATCGCAAAGGGAAATATGGTGGATAAAACATCTGAACACCATGATGCCTGCCGGATTAAACGACAAACTAAACATGAGCTGTTACCTTTAACCACACATTTTCACCTCCATCATCTAGAATGATCATACATAAGCACGCTTGTTTCCAGATTTTTGATTTCACAGCCAGATTCATGGTGAATATAGTGTGTGTGTTCATTCTCTAGAGTAACATACATTGTTTTGAACATGTCATTGTTTCTTTGCACAAGTTGTTTCTGTTATGAGACTGTTTTGGTTATGTTTTAATTCACCCATACATTTCAAACTTTCAGATCACTTTATAACACAGACTGGGACTGTATTATTCAGAGGGATACGTTTGACACTTAACATTCACAAAGGCAGTAGTTGTGGGCATCCAAGTTGGTGCACAAGACCGGTTTTAGGACACCGCCGTGTAGTTTGAGTTAAATTTCTATCCGCAATTCTTGCACTTTTGCTTCGTGATGAGTCGTTGATCCGGTGTGGTACACACAGGTACTTCGGTATTGGTAAATGTATATCTTCTATCCGTTGGGACCGAGTGGCAAAGAAGTTGCATTTTTAGATTCTTTGATTAGTTAATCGCATCGTTTTATCGTGAAAGTTTGTTGACACATTTCTGCAATTGCATTCAAGATAGGTAGTCCAATATGGCCGCCACAGTGGCAGCAAGTACTTTGACGGACTGGGTATGTCCTTCTATGATGTTTACAGCAATGTGGAGATATATGGGATATTGTGATCCGGTAACGCATGCTTTCGGGCACTCAGACGCGAGTATGCGGAGACTACTGGCAGGAGTTAAGAGGTGAGAGGCATGAGATTATGGGCAGAATTGAGTGATCTAGATATCTAGAATACTAGCATTACCGGTTATATTCCATTATTTTCAGCGGAATACGGCATGGTACTGACGTGAAAGAGTGTTCGGATACATCGTGACTTCATTAGTGGAGTCTTGTGGCACTCGGAGGCAATCTTTTAACCTTTATCGAGAGTTCAGCGTATTGGAGCATTTGTGTCATTGATTTCACGAGCGGCACATATGTTGTGTTTTTTGTTTCCCTAAAACAGTTCCTTTTCGTGCATGACCGGGCACGACATTGAGACATACAGACGTAGGAGTGAGTTTTTCTCGAGTTGTTTCATTTGGTTTCATGCACTTTCCACTCCGAGGTTGGTGGAGCGTTTTCAGATAGCATTAATGCTGAACTTGGTGGTTCATCTGTCTTTTTGTTTCGTATACGGAGATCACATTAGGGGTTTGCACTAAACACACAGAAAATGAGCGCGCTGGTGCGGGGCATAATCTCACATGTAAATAGTATAACATACCATGTATAGATAATCAGTTTCTCCCTGAATGCTTAACATAGAAATTTGTGTTTTACTACAGTTCCCCGGATGAAGGGTTCAGTTGATCCCAAAATGTATTGGGAAATATCTACTGATATCACAGTTTCACAGAAAAAGAAATAATTTGATGTTCATGTATATGATTTTGTCTGTAAATGTATGATGTAAATATGATATTATTGCGGAGAGTTATTCGCATTAAAATAATTTAATTTCAGGTTGTAATAGTGCAGTGTAATGTATTGAAAAAGTTTATACAGCATTGAGTAAAGTTTGAACAAAATTTCAGCCAAGTGTTTGCACATATAGCAGTGCGGGTAGGGGGAAGTGCACTTTTACACTTACAATTCATGCATATTTTGATCAGAGGCAGGCCACCTCATTCCCACCCAGCACGCTCAATTGAAGAAATACAGAGTACATTAGATCAAACAGTCTATGTTTCAATAGGAGTGCGTGACACACCACTAAAATTCATAGTCATCCAAGCTAGGCCTTCTGGCGTTCAAGTCTCAGAAGTTCTGCAGGGGCTCTGTTTCAAAGATCCCAGAGTCCCTTTGCTGGAGCTCTTCAATCAAACTAAGTTCCCCAGGACCCAGATGCCCGATTGTCGGTCTTACCTGCACTCGTGGAGTGGCAGTTCAGTGTCCCCGGGTACACCTCGGCAGCTCAACTCTGCCCAGACAGCGGGAAGCTGCAGTCACAGTGGCGTGCTCCTCTGATGCGTTAAGACTCTCCTGAGATTCGGGGGCCGGTCTCTGATGATCCTGGACAGGGTGCTCCATGGCTCACGCCCTGCTGTGTCTTCTTAGCTGCTCGTGGGTTCTGGGCAGTGGCCCTCTTCCTTCTACATGGCTCCTTTATCCTGACATGTTGGTGAGATTGCAGAAGCATATACAGAGTCATCTCTCTCTTTCTCTTTCTCGTTCTTTCGCCTTCTTTCTCTTTTTCTCTTTCTTTTTCGCTCTTTCTTTCTTTCTCCCCCCCTCCCCTCACCTGACACACACCTGACAGCTTCTTTTGGGCCATGCGCAGTATCCAGTGTCTGTTCTCCATCTGTCACATCTCAGTGCCAAGGGCAATAACCCATACTCTTCACTGTGGCCCTTACCAGGCAAGGGGATTGTGGTCTTTGGCACACAGTCTGGCAGCCCGATCTTTGCAACTGTCCCAACAAAATCTCACACTCTGCTCCCGGGATCCACGCAATTGCAGTGGAATAAAATTACAGTACGGCACACATTTCAGATGTCATACTTGCCAGCTGTCCTTCACTCAACAGATACAGTATTATTTAGCTTTTACCGTTCGAGTGGAAAGTGGGGCAGTCATCTGGAAGTTCCGCTCTGTGCTTAAATAGCTTGGTTTAAGAGGATGAGCATCTAGCTAGACCTAGACCTTGGGCACAAGCCAGGTTTGAACCTTCATTGACTCCACCACCGAATATGAGCATCCTGTCCAACAATGCTCTGTAACTGTTATAGGAGGCCTCCTACTGTAGTTAGCCAAATTCAGGGTATTGGTTAATGGTGCCCTTGCTCCTTACACAAGATGTTCTGCATCTGCTTTGGTAATTCAAGGACAACACCTGCCAAGAGCCTCTAACAACAAATTCTGATAGAAGACATTTTTCAAAGAAAGATGCTGGTCTTGCTGATTCTACTCTAAGTGAAGAGGCTGTCCATTAAGCAATTTCAACTTAAAGTCGAGCTCTTGGCCTGGTTCAGGCGTCAGGGAGGTGATAACAGAAAATGATTAGGTCACTGTATTAAAATATTACATAGCTACTTTACAGAAGCAGCTTTAAATTCCAGACTACATTTAATTCTTTTTCTGTCCAAGAGCACTGTACCAGCAGTGAAAAAACGTCTGGCACGCCAGCTGATTGTTTAAGGAAACCTATAAATTCCTGTCTTGTTGCTCTGAACAGTTTGTGCGACGTGAGTTTCTAATAATTCTTTGGAGGCTACAAGGTTGAATTCCTGGAAAACCCTCTTCACTCAGACTCTAAAGCACCTGCTGTAATTTTTCCACATTAAGCTGATTTAGAAGTGCATTATAAGACTAAAAGGACAGAAAAAGGTTGTCAATTAGTTTGCAAAACTGAGAGCTCAGAGATTAGCTTTTAATAAAAGCGAAGAATTTGCAAGTATGTTGTTGGTTTGTGGCAAAGCTTTTTAGGTCAAGCCTGGGCAGCGCATGCGCTGCTCTGCAAGGCATGCTGTATTGGAGTATGTATTTGAAGCCCCGCCCACTCTCCGCTCATATTTGTCATTGGCTTGTCATTGTCCTCCGTAAATGCTGGCTTCTGATTCTTTAATAGGCTTGTTAGTCCCTCCTTAGTACTACCGCCTTGTCTTCATTTGTAACCTCCCATGAGGACTGGCCCTTTTACTTCGGTTGTTACATAGTAAGTCTTATTTAGTCTGTAAGCGCTACTTTCTTTAATGAGTTTCTCCTACTGCAGGCACTACATGCTTTCCTGTAACATTCAGCGCACCATGCGCGCTTTCACGTGGTGCTTTTACCAAAAAAGCATTTGTTTGTCAACTTGACAAACAAATGTTTTTTTATGTAAAAGCGCCCCATACCGCAATTTCATTTTAATAGCTGCCGCGGACCTTTCTTTAGTCACGGCTGGTCTAAAGAAAGGGGTGTGGCCTCCATTAGCGTGAAAGCGCAGCATGGGTCGCTTGTAAACAACAAGCATTTGCAATGCAATAGGTCTCTCATTTTAGAAACCTTGACCAATTGGTATTGTAAATGGCTATGCCTTTTTATTATTGCAGATTTTTTAAACACATAAATAAAAGGCATTGTCATTTACAATGCCAATAGCTCAAAATCTCGCAATTGCGAGACCTATTGCATTGCAAATGCTTGTTAAGTAAGAGAGCGTGATATTTGTCTTTGCAGAAACGTAATTTTTATAACGTTAAGAGGTCTTTACTATAGCATTTAAGCCTTGTAAGTTGTGTGATACGTGTCATGAGGCCAGCACAAAAAATATCACACTCCACCTTTTTCAGACTGTTTTATCTTTTTATTGAATTTGAATTGTTTAAAAACTCTTTATTCAATTTTACATGACGTAGATAAGCACAGTACCGTTTGTCACAATTTACATCAACAGTATTCCATTTCTCAGGCCCTTTTTGTCACATTTCTCCGTCGGGCCGATGGATTGGTTTCTCAGAAGGGTTAACCTTACATTTCCCTTGTTAACTCTCGGCCACTGCTGTCACCCTTTCCTCTTTTCAGAATGCCAGAGCCTGGGGTGTATGCTATTGTGTAACCTCATCTGATTCAGTTGGGTCCATCCAGTCCTTTGCATGTTCTCCAACCTCCCCAGACTCTAACATATTTATTTCGACATCCTCTTCTCTCATACACAGGCCTTTCCACCTCCATACATGCAGTGGTTTTCGCAGTCTACATTTGTATTGAAGAGGTTTCTCTATTACCCCACATCTTGGCGATGTCTCGCTTCGTACTACAAATTCCAGCATACAAAAATAAAAGCTGGGGCCGGGGCAAGTCTGTCACGTGGGATTTCAAAAATTGTGAATTGCAGACCCTGAGAGCCACTGCTAGTTATGTGGCTGTCTCTGGCCAGTACCCTCTTATAGTTGGACATTGCCAAATCATATGAAAGAATGTCCCCTCCGTTGCATTACATTTCTAACATTTAACTGATTAGGCCCTACCCATTTTATGTTGTCTCCTCTGTTATAATTGACCCTGTGGAGTATCTTTAGCTAGATGAGTCTAAATCTGGCTTTTATGGCCACCTCGCGGGAGTGCGCCAGGGTCGCTTCCCAGGTGACATCCTCCAGTTTGCCCAGATCCGCCTTCCATCTTTCCCTACATTTCTGGAGATTATCTGGCAGTATATGAGAGAGACCGCCTTGTTCGAGAGTACGTCGGGTAAGACTCTGCCCTCCAGTGGACTGACCATTGACTGGCAAGTCTGTCCAGTCTATCTGTTCTGCCTCCAAGTCATGTGTTCGTTAGATATATTTGTAGTTTTGGGTGGGTGTCAAATTATATTTAGTTTGTAAATTTTCAAACGATTTGATGTCTCCCTCTTGTCTCTTATCTCGGAGCGTGGAGATCCTCATGACGTGCCATCGCCAGAAACCCCTCCAGTTTATTGACTTCCCTCAGTTGGCCCCCTTTCCAGAGAGGAGTTTCTTCCATTAGCCTACCCCTTCATCACACATATTTCACCGCCTCATCCCAAGCCAACAGTGCGCCCTGAGTAGGAGTCAGTAGTCCTCTCCTACTAGACAGCCCTCATATATTTAGTGGAAATAGTCTGTTTTTCCATAATGGCGCTCTCCACCCCAGTCGCCGGATCCTCCCTCGGAGTGAACCTCCAGTCGTTTATTAACAGAAGTAAAGTTGCCAAGTAATGGGCTTGGATGTCTGGGAGTGATAATCCCCCTACGATGCTTGTTACTGATTTGTCTTTGCAAACCTATGCCTCTCACCTCTGATAGTATAATGTTTTTTTTTATAAACGTAACTTTTTATTTGTATTGCATAAGGTTGGAAAAGAAAAACATGAAGCCATATTTTTGAAGGCCATGCCAGTCGTCCTGGCCACTGCTTCTCCTTTTGTTGTTGTTGTGCAGGACTTTTTTCTCTTGTCCCCTTTTTGTGGCTACAAAAGAGGTAAATGAGAAGATGCCCATCGGCTCTTAAAGTTTGAGTCACTTGAGAGTACTGATAATGTGAAAATGCATAAAGCAATATTCTTCGCAACTTACTTAAAGAAGATGCTGACCTCTACTCTGAGAACTGGACTTTCTGGTACATTAATGGTGCTGTGGGCTATTTTCCCATTTGCAGCATACCATATAATTATCTGATACAATTAGTTTGATAAAAGTGTACATTGACTTTGCTCCCTGATTCTGCTGAAGAGTGTGGTGTGCTGTCTGTTTAAAAACTTCTTCTTTAGTGGTTTACATATTAATTAACCCACACACACCTTAAAAAACACAATTACTGAATCTGTACAAGGTTCCTACTAGTATAGTTGGTTATGTTGGAAGTTGACTTTAGTAGTCTTTTATGGTTTAAATCTGTTTATTGATTTACAACATAAGCCACCTACATCCAAAAGGCAGGTGCACCCTGTAAATAAGATATCAAATAAATCTTGGTAACAGCACTCCGTCCATCTCAACCGAAGATGTCAAAAAAGTGCCCCCACCCATTATAAACCCCCCCCCCCACTCACTCCCTGTTACTCCAGAACATCCCCTGTATCTCTTATCTGTACACCCAGCCTGGAAGGTCATCGTGTGTCCAGCAGAACAGCGGTCATAGTAAAGTGATGTTCATGCAGTTCTAAGACTCCGTAGTAGAGGTCGTGAGGTGAAGTATCCATAAGTATTTGGGACATGTGAGTTCCCTATATTATTGTTTGAGGAACGTAATGCCCAGCGACTTTTCCTCTAGGGTGGCGGAGATCTTTGCCATTCCCTCTCCATAGTCTGGAATGGTGTCTCTGCCCAGATGGCCAGAATGGCCTGTTTGGCAGCGCAGAGTGTCAGTGCGATCGCTTTACCTCTGTGAACGCAGTGAGTGCATTGGGCAGTTCCAAGACCGTATTAGCCGGGACTGGAAGGATGTCCATGTGGAATATTTAGTTAATGCTGTGCAACACAGCCATCCAATATGTGCTGTGCAACACAGCCGTCCAATATGGCTGGAGTTTTGGGCAGTGCCACAGTAAGTGGACGAGGGTGCCAGGTGCTCTGCATAGTCTCCAGCAGTTCTGGTATCTATGCAGGGACCACGATTGTATGTAGGCTGGAGTGTAATAAAAGTATTGGCCAACTTTGACCATGGCATCTCGACTTGCCGTGCTGGACGCTGTTGTGGTGTGTCCTGTAGAATATATTCCCCATTCCTTGTCTGTAAGTGTACTTTCCAGTTCGGTCTCCCATCTTTTCTGTGCTGCCGTGCATGGTAGGGGAACAGCCTTCTGGGGACCCTTATAAAAGTCCGATACCAGATGCGTATCTTCAGTTTTGCTGATGAGACATTTTTCAAATAGTCATTGAGCGAGTCGCAATTTTTCGGATAGTTGGGTGTCACCCAGTGTCTGATTTGTAGGTAGCGCATCTGTTCTGTTTCTGGGAGGCTATTTCCCTCCTGGAGCTGCTCAAAAGACTGTAGCCTGTCATGTTTAAAGAAGTCCCCAATGCGCTGGTAGTTTGCTAGCTGCCACGCCTGGGAGTCTGTGGTGTCCTGGGCTGGTGGGGAAGTCTGGATTGCCTGTGATTGAGGTCATTGGGGAAGGCAGTGCGGGGAGGCCTAGTGGGGAGTGCAACACTGTCCCAGGCCTACATTGTGGCCCGTGTTACAGGGGAGCTATATATTCCTCATGGTCTGTGTTTCTTAGGGAGTCAGGGGAGCTTCTATATATGCATGCCTGCTACTAACTGGTCCATAAAGCACTGTTGTTTCTCGGAGGGTATGCGGTGGCATTCTACCATGTATCTGAGTTAGCCAGCTATAAAGTAATGTTTTAGCCAGGGGATCCCAAGGAACCCCCCCCCGCCCCTCCGGTGGCAGGTATTGGTGTCGCCTGGGAGTCTGAGCTTTTTACCCCTGCCAGATAAAGCCCTCTATCAATTACTGTAAGGCAGGCATTATATCCTGGGGTGCCTGTAGGGGGAGAGTCTGCATAGTACATAAGATTTTCGGCAGAAAGGTCATCTTTATGACTGCAAAACGCCCCATGTACGAGAGGCCCTCAATCTGCCAGTTCTGTAGTTCACTTCGGGTCATGTGAAGGATGCCAGAGTAATTCAGTTCAGCCGTGCATTCTGTTGTAGGGCAGATTTTAATACCTAGGTATTTGATCTATTGTGCTCTGAAGAAGGGCACTGTCCTTGCGCGGCAGTTTGCCGCTCTGGATTAAATGATCCCTAGAATCTGGGATTTCTGCACATTCACCTTAAACCCTGACACTGCACCAAACGTTTCTAGCTCCTGCACAAGGGTGAGGAGCGTGATCACTGGGTCTGTAAGCGTCAAAAGGACGTAGTCTGCATAGAGAGCTAATTTGTGTTCTGTTTTTACCAAAGGTGACCTCCGAGATCTGGGCTTTCTGGCAAATGGTTTCAGCAAGAGGCATGTATAGAGCAAAGAGGAGCAGGGACAGGGGCATCCCTGGCATTTCCCCCTCTGTATCCAGATGGGGGTGTGCCGTATTGCCGTCTCCACATATCCTAGCCTCTGGATTTGTTTACCGACTCAGCACCTAGCGTCTGAATCTAGATCCCATTCCCAGCTTGCTTAAGATTGCCTGCAGAAGGAGCCAATGGAGTCTGTCGAACGCTTTCTCAGCATCTTTGGAGAGCAGGAACGTTGGGTTTTTGGTGTGGGGGACTTTATCAAGTATATGCAGAATTCGCTTTGTGTTATCAGAGCTTCCTCTTTTGGGAATAAATCCCTTTTGATCTGGGCCAGTAAGATCCTGCATATAAGGTCCCACTCTCTGCGCTGGGATGCCCGTGAAGATCTTTGTGTCCATGTTGAGCAAGGAGATTGGGCGGTAAGAAGCACAGCTCATTGGATCTTTCTCTGGCATGTGTACAACTAATAGCTGCAGACTGCTTTGTTGGGCGAGTGACCTCGTATCAGCACAGGAATTGTACAGCTTGGTCAGCAGGGGGGCAAGTTGTGGGAAGAATAGCTTGTAGAAAGCTGTTGTGTATCCATCTGGGTCAGTGGCTTTCCCTTCGCGGAGGCGGGAGATACTAGCTATATCCTCTGCAACAGGAGATTTCCTTTTTGAGTACTTCTGACTGCTGTGTGGTGAGGGTCGGCAGTGAAACGGTGTCAAGGTAAGCTTGTGTGTTCCCGGTGGAGGCCTGATCTGAAGTGCACCGCTCCGAGTAGAAGTCTCGCAATGCCACTGCTATTCCCGCGGTAGTGTCTATCTGAGCTATATTAGCTCTCTACTGTTTTGCTCAGTGTGCATTCCTGCAATGTGCCTACTTTGTCACCGCCTACATAGTATCTGTGTTTGGTGCAAAGTAGTGCGTATTCTGTAGCGTCCTAATCCAACGCTTTGAGTTGGTGCCGCGCCACCATGAATTGTCACGAGATTTTGCAGGAGCCTGAGCGCTTACGCTATTTCTCGAGGTCTCCCACCCTGCCTTCTAACTCGCTCCATTTAGCCCTACGATCTGCATTGAGTTTCGCTGCGATATCTATGAACTCCCCCACCAAGACAGAGTTGAGGGCGTCCCAGAGTGTAGCCATCTGTGATGCTGAGCCTCCATTATGTAGCATATAGGTAGTGATACACCAGCAGATGGCCTTGGCGATCTCTGATCGCTGCTGGAGATTGTGGTTCAGTTGCCAGTGTCTCAGTTGGGCGGAGCTGTCGGGGTCACGCAGTGTGAGGGTCCCTGGGGCATGATCCAAAAGGGCAATAACCCCTATATCTACCTGGGGAGTTCTAGCCAGGATCTGGGTGGGTGCGAGGTGAGTAGTCCAGTTTAGCATAGGTATGGTGTGAGGCCGAAAAGAACGTGAAGTTGTTACTGTCAGAGTGGTGTGTGCCCCAGATGTCCTCCAACATCATGTCTTTCAGCCAGGCCCTCCTGCCTTTCTAGAATGCTCTTGTTTGATCCACTCTGACCCACTCTCTATGCTGAGCGGTAAAGGATGGTGTCCATCACCATTTTGAAGTCCCCCCCTATGAGAATCTCTGGGTTTCAGGTCAGCGTGATTTGGGAGATTGCCTCACGCAGGAAGCATTCTTGATTGCCGTTTGGGGTGTATACATTGCAGAGAATAAAAACGTGTGCCTGTTGCTCTGTTCATGCCGCTAGCATCCTGCCTGAGATTTCTGTGACCGTAGATTGTATCTTACCAACAAATTTGCTGCCCGTAGTATCGCTATTCTTCCTTATCTGTTGGGGCTGGAGGACCGAAGCTGTCAAGGGAACCAGGGGGTGCAGAGGTGGCTCCAAGCCTTAAGTAGGTGGGCCTCTTGTAGGAGACCTATCTCACAGTCAGAGATTTTAAGCATACAAAGGATGGAGCTGTCACGCTTCGCTGAGAAGTTGAGACACTGGGTATTGAGGCAGAGGACTTTCAGTGGACCGCAGAGTGGAGCTCGCTAAGCTTCCCAGTGGGTGTTCGTGTTGATATCTAATCATCCCTAGTAGGTGTGTGATGCAGCAAGGGCTCTTATTGAAGAACCTGAATTGTGTGGAAGAATGAGCCCCAGTGTTTCCCCACAACTTAACAACTAAGCATGCAACTACCCCCCCACCCCGCTTTCTAGAGTCTACAGTGAATAGCCTGGGTTATGAATCTGCCCATCAAGTCCTTTGTCCACTTTACCAATCCAATGAGTGCCCCGTGTAAGTCCTCTGGCTCAGCTGTGTGCCACCTGCAGGGCCCCTTATAGCAATGTCCCAGGAACAGCAGCTGGGCATAGTCTCCTCCTCAGGGCTCAGAATTATCTGTTTGTAAGTGGTTTAAGACCACACACCGCTTACACTGGATCTCCGCCTCAGACTGTCTTGTGCATGGTTTTAGTCTAGCGTTCCCATCTGTCTCGAGGGATGCTCAGGCACCAGAGGCGGGTCGGACTTGGATATCGCAGTCCGCTCCGAAAAATTCCAGAATGGACGCTTCTTCCTCAACTTAGCAGACTGCCTGGGGCTCGCTATTCCAGGTGAAAAGGAGGCGAAAGGGTTGTGCCCAACGAAATCTTACGTCGTGCTCTACAAGATAGTAGTGATGGGTTTTAGCTGTTTGCGGCATTGTAGGGTGCCCAGTGATAAGGCATGATAAAGCTGAATTGTTGCCCCCTCAGATTGAGCGTTTCCCATATGGCTAGCCGCTTCAATGATTGTCTCCTTCTGGCTGAAATGATGCAGGCATGTGAGTGACTGGAGTGGTGTTCCCCGAGCCCCTGGCCCTATTGACTTTGTGGATCCTGTCTAGTTGTATGTCTGCAATGGCCAGGTCAGGTAGAACCTGGTTAAGTGAGCGTTACACATATACCTTTGTCTCCCTTCTCCGCCCCGGGTAACCCCCTGGATACGGATGTTGGATCTCTGGAATCTGTTTTCCATATCGTCCAGGCAAGAATGCAGTGCGAGGTTTTAGTCTCCGCGATCTAACAATGCCCCCGAAATACATCCAGCTCCTTCTCTTTCACTTTGTTATTATTCTCCAGGGCAGAGACTCCATGACTTATCTCCTCCATCTCGTGTTGGATGTCTTCAATTTCCTTCAAGATTTCCTCTCTGAGCAAGGTTATGTCTTTGCAAAGTCAGTCGAAAAGGCCCTGCATCGAGTCCCGAGTCCGGAGGGACTCCTCCTGCGTTGGTGAGCCGCTCCACGAGGAGTGTTTATGGTTCCCTCCCTTCCCTGTCTGTGCTCTGCTGGCTGTGCACCTCTGATCTCTTGGTAGTCCCTTTAGCAAGCTTGTCTTTGAGGGTGGTGTCTTTTTTTGGGGATAGTGAGCTGCCACGTTGAGGGTGCAACAGAGCTTGATGTCCACCAATGGACATCTTAGACTTCCCAACCCTCATAGTCCGGCTATGGGGAGCTTCCGGGGCTACTGATCGCATCCAATCCCAGGGGGTGGGCCTTCTATAATGTGCCTATGTCGCTATGTTGCCCACAGGGGAGGAGTTGGCCTCAGGGCCATCTCCAGAAACAGTCCCACATAGCGCTGCAGGGAACGCACCCACATTCACACGTTATGTCGCTGGGGCCCTCTCTGTTGGTGTCCAGTTCGGGTGGGGGTAAGGCGTATAAAGTCCATTCGCTGCCCAGGACACAGTACGGGGGACCACCTCCAGTTTCCACTTCACGAGCGAGATCCCTGGGGAGGGGGGGCACCACTCCGCCCCCTCGCAGCACGAGGCAGGGCACAATGCAGCCCATGGGGGCCAGCCACAGAGCCTCCAAATATGGTCCAAATCCAGGGGACCCTGGTCCTGTTATGCAGCGAGGGCCGCAAGCCTTGCTCTTAAGGATCCTTGGGCTTGTAGGTGCTATTTCGGCCCACTCAGTCTCATGCCTCTTGGCCTAGGATCACGGGAGGCCTTTCCGGGAGTCCCCAGTGGCGAGATCTCTGTGCCCCTCTTTTGGCACCTCGGCACCTCAGCTGTCTTCGGGTCCCGGCCTCTACTGCCCCTTCCCCCCCGCCCGGCGTTCAAGGGCTGGCTCTAAGAGGTGCTGGGGTAGCTGGGCCTCGTTGGGAGGCAATTGCCCTCCCTCACTGGACATCTCATCGGCTGCAGCTCAATCCAGACCCGGATGGGAACAGCCACCTCCATCTGGTCTCCTCTGTGCTCTGCTGCGGTTTCGGGGTCGGCAGGCTTCGCTGGGGGCCCTGGTTGTGTAGCCAGGGTGGACTCTCGGTTGGCATAAATGCTGCTGCTGTTCCACGGCATGTCTGCCTCCGTTGTGGGGCACCACAGGGGTCCCGATGTGCGCCCGCCAGCCGTGCGGTCCGCTACTCACCACGAGCAAGGTCCCCCTGTGACAACAGGGCTGTGGTGGCTCGACGGGGAGGAGGGGGGGGGTCACCAGCGTCCCACATCATCCCCCAGAAGCAGGTGTCCGAGCAGCAGGCTCTGAAGCAGGGGCTCGAAAATGGAAGACTGAGTGAGGGAGAGCCGCTCTTACCCCCCACTATCTTGGACACCTAATCAGTCTTTTACAATATTTGAATTTAGATGCCTGCTTTGGACTTGTTAGTGGTATGTGTTCAAATTCAACATAACTTTAAAATCGAGATCAAACTGTAAATCCAGTTTTGAGTTTTACTACTCTGTAAATAAAAGGTCTTAAAAATATTTTCTGCGCTGTTGCAGAAGTCACGTCTTTTTTATTAATGTATGGTTTGATTTCATTTAAGGGAGCATTATGAGAGCATCTTTTTTTGAACATTTGTAAGATGGTATTTTTGTGTAGTTTGAACTATAAGGCCTTTAAGACATAGTATTGAATGTTTCAAATATGCTTTTTTTAACATTTAATTTAAAATAGCTTGTTTTCAGTTGTTCCCAACAAGAAACGTACCAGCCTATAAACCTTTCCAAGCATCTGCTGAAGTTATTTAAATGCAAAAGAAACAATTGATGGACGGAATGCAAAACAAATCAAAACATTCGCCCCCAGTCAAGAGATCTGGGTTAAATCCATCATTCTTTTGCTCACCACACCACCCCAGTTTGGACCCAGCCATATGCAAATCAGTCTTGACCCTGTTCCTTGTGGGAACAGTCCAGCCCGAACTGCCAAGCCAGGTCCTCCCTGGACCGGAAACAAGCATCCTGGGACTGGTTTCAGGGCATCACCCTTCATCAGCCAGGCTAGCTTGAATTCAGTGGTGTAGTGAGCACGGGACCCACGTCTGGGCATACCCTTCCCACTTAGGGCGACATATGCAAAAAAAACAATTGATGGACGGAATGCAGAACAAATCAAAACATTCACCCCCAGTCGAGATCTGGGTTAAATCCATCATTCTTTTGCTCACCACACCACCCCAGTTTGGACCCAGCCATATGCAAATCAGTCTTGACCCTGTTCCTTGTGGGAACAGTCCAGCCCGAACTGCCAAGCCAGGTCCTCCCTGGACCGGAAACAAGCATCCTGGGACCGGTTTCAGGGCATCACCCTTTATCAGCCAGGCTAGCTTGAATCCAGTGGTGTAGTGAGCACGGGACCCACGTCTGGGCATACCCTTCCCACTTAGGGCGACATATGCAAAAGAAACAATTGATGGACGGAATGCAGAACAAATCAAAACATTCACCCCCAGTCAAGAGATCAGAGTTAAATCCATCATTCTTTTGCTCACCACACCACCCCAGTTTGGACCCAGCCATATTCAAATCAGTCTTGACCCTGTTCCTTGTGGGAACAGTCCAGCCCGAACTGCCAAGCCAGGTCCTCCCTGGACTGGAAACAAGCATCCTGGGTCCCTTGGTCCCTTGCTCACTTTGCCACTGGATTCAAGCTACCCTGGCTGATGAAGGGTGTTACCCAGAAACCGGTCCCAGGATGCTTGTTTCTGGTTCAAGGAAGACCTGGCTTGGCAGTTCGGGCTGGACTGTTCCCATGAGGCACAGGGTCAAGACTGATTTGCATATAGCTGGTTCTGAACTGAGGTGGCGAAGTGAGCTAAAGAATGATGATGGATTCAACCCAGATCTGTGACTGGGGGTGAGTGTCTGAAAAGTTTCAGCGCTCCGTCCATCATCTCCTTGTGTTTGCTTTGTTCGCCCTAAGTTGGCAGGGTATGCCCAGACGTGGGTCCCTTGCTCACTTTGCCACTGTATTCAAGCTAGCCTGGCTGATGAAGGGTGTTACCCAGAAACGCTTGTTTTTGGTTCAGAGAAGACCTGGCTTGGCAGTTCGGGCTGGACTGTTCCCATGAGGCACAGGGTTAAGACTGATTTGCATATAGCTGGTTCTGAACTGGGGTGGCGAAGTGAGCTAAAGAATGATGATGGATTCAACTCAGATCTGTGACTGGGGGTGAGTGTCAAAGTTTCAGCGCTCCGTCCATCATCTCCTTGTGTTTGAATTTATTTAAAGGCAACTTTGAAATGAACTGAAGTAAGTCCATGGTGAATTTTGGCTATTGATAACAGTTCCAGTCACAATCCACCTGTGTTTTTGTATCTACTCACCAAAGTTGACTTTTTAGGCATTTTATCATTGTGGTTTTTTTTTTTGCTTTAACGCCCCTTGAAGAATTTAATTTTCATTTATTTGGACTGAATTTGTAGGCTGGTTTCATTTAAAGAAATGTGTGGCAAAATGTTTAATTTCATTATTAATGTAATTGTCTTCTAGCATTGCCTTTTGATAGTTACTGTTTAGATGCGCCTATAACATCACTTTAAGCTTTGCTAGCAGAATTGGTTACCAGATGTTTAGTGACCTCACAAATTAACCGTTTGTGAGTAATTGGATGGGAAGACTGTACATTGGTTACACAGATTTGCGTTTAAAGAGGAATCTTAGTAAAATAATATTCCCAGTAAGGGGGAAGTTACGTTTTGAACGCCTTTGGAGGAGATAAAAGTTGTATTCCATGATGGAGGACTAGGCGAAAATCAAACCAAGTTTTGGCTCTGTTGTATGGTCATGTGAAAGTGCTGTACCCTTAGATTTAATTAAGTGAAATTGATTTCAAGAGATAGAAGAGGAAATCCAGAAACTTGGAAATTGTTATTTAGGGTTAGAAAATTGAGGGTAGTTGGTATCTGGCCCATAAGCCCATGACAAACCTGATTTGTTGGGTAAAAGTGTATACATCAAAACAGCAAACCTGTTGAAGTGCAAGACTGTGTGTGTGGTCGGTTTCTTGTAATCTTCAAGGCTGCTAAATAGTATGTTAACTAAGCACTATTATATATTTATGCTTTTCTTGTTCATTGTGATGCTGCAATGCTTGTAGGTTACAATGAAATGCTTAAACCTTAAAATATAATTTCATCTACGGACAGTTGTACTACGGATTTTTTATAATACAATAAAAGGCAAATTTTGCCAGGTATGGGTTGAATTGCACCTGAGAGAACCTGTTATTTACACAAGAATTAGTACTATTAACATATCGAGTTTAGTAAGAAACAACATACTGCATCAAACGTCAATGACAAATGCACTTTACTTTCATACTGAGAGGCTGATTTGCAACCATTTATCAACCACTGGTGAGTTCTGTTATTTGCAGCTGCTGCTGTTTCCAGAGTCGCAGCAAGACCTCTGGTGACTTAGTCAGTTGTCCAGAGTGCCTAAACCAATGTTGGTGTCGAGCGACTCCTAGCTTGTGCCAAGTTCCAGATACCCCTATGCTATTGCACATTTGTACCAACACTTGCAGATTCAGGAAACCCACCATTAGGACCCTTACCATGCTTCACTAAAGTTTTCTATATATGATGAAAGATTTATTTTACCTGCGTTGTTGTCCTCAGGCAGCACTTTGTTAAGGCACAAGACCAAGAGTTTAGTGAACACAAACCTAAAGGTTGAGTTTGCTAATTTCACCTTATCTGGTGCCGATTAACGCAGATCTGTTTTTGCCCTTCTACACTACATAGGTAGCGATCAATGATTTGTTGTATCTTTCATCTTCTGCAAGTGTTACTGCCATTTGAGATATGCGGTCCTTTATGTACGAAGTATGATAAATTCAAGGGCTGATAAAAAAAAAGAAAATCAAAAATAACTTCTGTAAAATAAATCACTGTTTCTGTTTAATTTGTGAGCTCCCTTTGCCCCCACTATCAATGGTTGAAGATGTGTGTGGTTTCACTACACACACTTTAATTCAATAACGGAGAGGTATGAATGTGAGCAACGTGTCCCAAAGGCTAGTGCTCAAAGATATTTTTAGAGGCTTCGTTCTCGTCTTGTTATTGAATTCAGGGGTTAGGGTTACATTATTCACTCATTCTGAGTGGTGTGAAACACTGGCATTGATTTAAAGGACTTAAATATAATATGCAGTGGAACATGTAAATTACTGTGATGTTAAAAAGCTCCTATTGGCAGCTCCAGTGTAGCAAAGAGAACATTTGAGATCTGAGCAAAAATCTTAAAACCCTGAACTTGAGATTTCTTTTAAGCAGTCAGTTTTCACATAAAGTCAATAAATGTATTTTAGCTTGTTTTCAGTCGTTTTTTGTTTTTTTTGTTTTTTTGTTTATTAGCATATCACTCTACTGCCATCTAGCATCCTGAATTAAATGGCGTCAATTCTTAAATACTTTTACACATGTATTTGACATCTTCTAGAATCTTTCGAGTAAGTGTACAATGATCAAATTTTAGCAGTATTATGCAGCAGGTCTAGTCATGAGTGCAAAGATCATTTTGGCTGCAAACAAAGTGTCATCACAGGAGAACTTTTATCATATATTTCTAATTTTCTGTGTGTATTCGCTGCATTAACTATTGGATTCATTTTTGTTTTTGATCACTAAAGCAATCTTTTTTTTTAATTGGTCTTGGGAGAAAAGAAAACTACACAGCTGCTAGATTTTTCTTTGAAAATTGCTTTAATAGTTCAGAGTATGCAATTTTACAATTTTTTTGATATCCTGACCAAGGCCTTAAATGGGGGCCTGTCCGCATTCCTAGGATTTGGCAAGAAACAATATTGGGCCATGGACCTACATTGACTACAGAGATGAGAAAAGCAAATAATTTAAACATTTTCTTTAAACAATTTGAAACAATATGTTCGAGGCATGTGAGCTGTAGATCACATGCTGTGCATAGCTCACCATCTAGTGTTGGGTCCGGATGTTTGCACTTGTTTTTCTTCGAAGAAGTCTTTCCAGTCACGAGGTAGGTGACTCCTCCTTTCGATGATAGTGCGCATGGGCATCAACTCAATTGTTAGATTGTTTTTTTCCGCCATCGGGTTCGGACGTCTATCGCTGCGCTCCGGTTTGACACCGTTACTTCGGTTTCCCTCGGTGCGCAAGATACTCCCCCTCGATGGTATTGTTTTCGATCGCGTTTTCCCTTTTATCGCGTATCGTATTTACTTGCAAAAACCAAACCTTCGGTCGGAAAGCTCGTTGAAGGCCGTCGGGCCTACTCGCGTCGGGCCGACCCGCAGTCGATGGGACAAACTCCCTTTAAATTCTGCCCTCAGTGTCACGCGAAATACCCGCACACCGACTCACACGAAGGGTGTAATCTGTGTTTGTCCCCCAAACACAGAGAACAGGACTGCGACGCGTGCCAGGTTTCCGCTCCAAGATGACACTTTGCGACCGTCTGGCTCGATGTTGCGACATGCAGAGCCAGCACACAAGCTCCATTCCGGACATCTTCGAACACCAATCGGACGAAGAGGCCGGCGAGGCCATGGGAACCGAGGAGGAGCAGGAGCCGATCGCCATCCCAGAGCTCGACTCCGACCAAGAGGACGACATCCCACATGGACAACGTACCGTGAGTACAGCTCCCCCCTCGTCCCAAGACCCAACTCCACAAAAGAAGGCGGCTCCGGTCCAACCCGCGCCGCCGGGCTCCGGTCGGCAGCGAGATCATGCTTCCGACGCCCTGCCTTCTGGCTCTGCACCGAAGCCTACCAAAAAGCCTTCCGACTCTGAAAAGACTCCCTCCAAATCAAGTTCGGAGCCGAGAACTTCGGGGTCGAAACACAAGTCCGGCACCGACCCCCACCATTCGGCACTGAAACACACTTCAGATCCGAAAATATCAACATCCAAGACTTCGGCGCCAAAACAGTCAGATGTGCCGAAATCACCAAAAAGACAGTTTCAACGCTCTGATCGACAAACCGGATCCGAAACAAAAAGTGCTGTATATTCATCCTCAAACTGGACATATCACCACTAAAGTTACTTTAAAAAGGACTGACACAGAGTAAGAATACCACATTCCTTTAAAGAGAACGGTTGGAACTAACCCTTCCCCTCCTCTTCCTCTTCCTTCACCTCAGTTTCAGCCTATTTCACCTGAACATTCACCACCACATACACCTGACAACCAGGATGATGGGGATGACAATGGGGATGGGGATGATAATCAACCAATGCAAGACCCATGGGATGATTACAATACCAATTCGCCCACGGGCAATGATCCTGATTTATATCCTAACAAGCCCTCTCCACCAGATGACAGTGTAGGCTACATTGAGTTACTGGGTAGAGCTGCCAACTACCATCGGGTGCAGCTACATAGGGAGTCCTTAGAAGAGGATTTCCTCTTTGAAACCCTCAGTACCACGCAGAGGTCATCACATATACTACCTATGCTCAAAGGGATGATCAGGCATGTAGATGACATTTTTAATGACCCGGTCAGAGCTTGTATTCTTACCCCTAGAGTAGACCAAAAATACAGGCCAGCACCATCGGACCCAGTATAATTAAAAGTTCAGTTGCCTCTAGACTCCCTGGTTGTGTCCAATGCAAGGAAAAGGGCCAACTCCCAGACAACAGGAGATGCTCCACCCCCGGATAAGGAATCCAAACTTATTGATGCTTCCGGGAAAAGGGTGGCCTCTCAGGCGGCCAATTTCTGGCATGTCTCCAACACTCGGGCATTGCTAGCACGATATGACCGTGCGCACTGGGACGAGATGGAGCAATTAATAGAATATTTGCCCCAGGAACACAGATCTAAGGCACAAGACCTGGTGCGTGAAGGGCAACTTATGTCCAATAACGCTATAATATGTTCCCTAGATGCTGCAGAAACTGCTGCTAGAGCGGTAAACACCAGTCCCCTCTTGAGAAGACATGCTTGGCTTCGCATATCAGGGTTTAAACTAGAGGTGCAAACCTCCATTTTAAACACTCCCTTTGATAAAGAGCATCTATTTGGCCCTATCATAGATTCTTCACTAGAGAAAATGAAGAAGGACACTGCAGTGGCCAAATCCATGGGAGCCCTACAGTCAGCACAAAGCCGTGGTTCCTTTCGGCGCTCCTTTTACTGCGGAGGCTCTAAAAATACCTCCTTGGAGACCACCACCTATAAGGGCAATAACCAAACCTCTCCATCTAGGGGTTACTTCAGAGGGGGTTACAGAGGTAACAAAGGCAGGGGCAGGGGTTCAAACACACGCACCTCCCCCTCTAATACAAAGCAGTGACTTGCCTCCACTTCCCCCCGACCACTTAACACCTGTCGGGGGAAGATTGTTATTGACTGCCAGATTGGTAGGAAATCTGACAGACAATTGGGTACTACAAACTATCCGTTTTGGTTACTGCCTAGAGTTCATCAACACTCCTCCAAACATTCCACCAAAGTCACACAAACTTTCACCAGATCACCTACACCTCCTAAAACAAGAGGTCAGTCTCTACTTCTAAAAGGAGCTATAAAACCCGTACCACTGCAACATCACGGGTCGGGCGTATACTCTTTTCACTTCCCAATACCCCAAAAAGATGGTTCTCTCAGACCAATATTAAATCTCAGAAAACTCAATCTTTACATTCAGTCAGATCATTCCACATGGAAACACTTCAACAAGTACTTCCTCTGCTGAAGAAAGGTGACTTTCTGTCTACTCTAGATTTAAAAGACGCCTATTTTCATATTCCAATCCACCCCGCTCATCGCAAATTCCTCAGGTTTGTAGTAGCGGGTCAACACTTCCAGTTCAAGGTACTCCCATTCGGAGTCACCACGGCCCCCAGAGTCTTCACAAAATGTTTAGCGGTAGTAGCTGCTCACCTAAGAAGACAAAGTATCCATGTCTTCCCATACTTGGACGACTGGCTCATCAAAGCCAGCACGTACCAGCAATGTCTTCAGCACACTTTCAGAACGATTCAGTTACTACATCAACTAGGGTTCACAATCAATGTGACAAAATCACATCTCCAACCAGCCAATACTCAGGACTACCTAGGAGCCACGCTAGACACTCAAAAAGCTCTGGCCTTCCCCAGCGCAGCCAGAATTCGAAATATTCAGGCTTTAGTTCTCCAGTTTCAACCCAATCACTGGATTCCAGCTCTGGTTTATATGCAACTGCTGGGAATGATGGCATCTTGCATCATAATCGTCCCCCATGCCAGGCTGCACATGCATCCACTTCAAGAATGTTTAGCCAGTTAGTGGAACCAGTCACAGGGTCTATTGACCGATCTAGTGTTGGTAAGCGGCCGTACTCATCGCTCTCTGCAGTGGTGGAACACACAAAATTTGTCAAAAGGACGGCCGTTCATAGACCCGGTTCCACAGATAGTACTGACAGCGGACGCGTCCCTCACTGGCTGGGGAGCTCATCTACAACATCACACAGTGCAAGGCTTGTGGAGTCAACAGCAGAAGTTGCTCCACATAAATCATCTAGAGCTGCTTGCAATCTTTCTAGCCCTCAAAGCGTTTCAGACTCACCTGGAGGGCAAAGCTCTCTTGGTTCGTACAGACAACATGACAGCTATGTATTACATACAAAAACGGGGGGGGGGCACACTCTCTCCAATTGTCCCACTTAGCCCAAGACATCTGGAGGGGGGCCATTCACCACAAACTTTATCTCCTAGCGGAACACCTCCCAGGAGTGAACAACCAGATTGCAGATCTACTCAGCAGGCAAAGGCAGCAAATACACAAATGGGAACTCCACCCTCAGGTTCTCTTCCCATACTTTCAAAGTTGGGGAGTCCCTCACATAGACCTGTTCGCCACATACCAAAATGCAAAATGCCGAAGCTTCGCCTCCAGGTACCCACACCCGCAATCCAAGGGCAATGCACTATGGATGAACGGGTCAGGGATATTTGCCTACGCTTTTCCGCCTCTCCCACTCATTCCATTAGTGTTTCACAAGCTCAGGCAAACGTCTCTCACGCTAATTCTAGTAGCTCCCACATGGGCACGTCAACCTTGGTTCACAACCCTGTTGGCGCTATCTCTGGTTCTGCATCAAAAGCTGCATTTAACCTCCAGTCTTCTCACACAGAGCCATGGAGAAATCAGACACTCCGATCCCAAACAGCTGAACCTCGCGATCTGGCTCCTGAAATCTTAGAGTTTGGTTACTTGAACCTTCCACCAGAATGTATGACTATCATTAGGGAGGCTAGAAGACCTACTACAAGGGCCTGCTACGCAGGTAAGTGGAAGCGATTTGTTGTTTATTGTGGTAACAATCATATCAACCCTCTTGATGCTTCCATAAAAAACATCATCTGCTATCTGTTACACTTGCAACAGTCCGTGTTGGCTTACACCTCCATCAGACTACACCTAGCGGCAATAGCTGCATATCTACAAAATAGACAGCATTTGTCGTTGTTTAGAGTACCAGTGATCAAAGCCTTCATGGAAGGACTAAAAAGAGTCATACCACCTAAACTTCCACCTGCTCCAGTGTGGAATCTTAACATAGTACTCACAAGATTAATGGGCCCACCTTTTGAGCCCATGCACAAATGCGAACCACAGTTCCTCTCCTGGAAAACCGCTTTCCTCATTGCAGTCACTTCTTTAAGGAGAGTGAGTGAATTACAGGCATTAACCATACAAGAACCATTTTTCCAACTACACAGAGACAGTGATTCTTCGTACCAATGCTAAATTTTTACCTAAGGTAGTATCTGCATTTCACATAAATCGGTCGGTAGAATTACCCGTATTCTTCCCTCAACCTGATTCAGTGGCAGAACGAGCTCTACACACCTTTAATGTTAGAAGAGCACTCTTGTACTACATTGAAAGGACAAAATCTTTTCGTAAAACAAAACAACTCTTTGTTGCTTTTGCGCCACCACACAAGGGCAATCCTATTTCCAAATTAGGTATTGCAAGGTGGATTGTTAAGTGCATTCAAACCTGCTATGCGAAAGCAAAGAGAACTCTAACTATACCCCCTAGGGCACATTCCACTCACAAGCTAGGGGCCACTATGGCCTTTTTGGGAAACATTCCCATAGTTGACATTTGCAAAGCTGCAACATGGTCTACACCACACACATTCACTAAACACTATTGTGTAGATGTGTTAGAAAAACAACAAGCCAATGCGGGTTAAGTAGTACTTAAGACACTATTTCAGACAACTCCAACAGCTACAGGTTAGCCACCGCTTTGGGAGGATACGGCTATGTAATCTATGCACAGCATGTGATCTACAGCTCACATGCCTCAAACGGATAATGTTACTTACCCAGTAAGTATCTGTTCTTGGCATGTAGAGCTGTAGAGTCACATGCACCCACCCACCTCCCCGGATACCTGTAGCTGCTGCAGTTCTCTATTTAATTTACATACATACGCATGGACATCTCTATTCTTTACTACTACTCCATTCTCACCCTCTGCGGCAAACAATCTAACAATGGAGTCAATGCCCATGCGCACTATCATCGAAAGGAAGAGTCCCCTACCTCGTCACTGGAAAGACTTCTTTGAAGAAAAACAAGTGCAAACATCCGGACCCAACACTAGATGGCGAGCTATGCACAGCATGCAACTCTACAGCTCTACATGCCAAGAACAGATGCTTACTGGGTAAGTAACATTATCCTTCTTGCCATTTTAAATCATTACATGATTTGCAGTCTCTTTAATTCCCAGCAGATTCAGGTATTTCAGTAACATTCTGCTTTGTAACAGACCAGAAAGTTGAACGACAGTTTGTGAATGCAGCAATGTGTGCACTTTAATGTGTTCTCCTTCTAAAGGTCCAGGTGTTGTAGGAAATTAGTCAAAAACAAAAGCTCTTTTCATCTTTGTGAGCAAATGCCGTACAAAGAAATGGTTTTCTTGGACAGAGGCAGAATGTTACTGTAGTAAGCAGTTGAAGGGTAAATCGCTTACTAATTTTAATTTGCATCTGGACACTCTGGGTGGTCAAATGTTCATAATTGGATGATAGCGATCAGGTTGAACAGTATTTCTGATTTTTAATAGTTGATATAAATTTAACAGCCATGCATACGATTTTGAACCAGAAATTTGGGCGAACTGGAGTCAATGGCCTCAAATGTAATTGTTGTTCACAGATTGGACACAATGCAGTAGTGTTGGTATCTTGTAATGGTTAAAGGAGTTTTGATGTGAAGCTAGCTAAGAGTGCATTGAAGTACTCTAATGTGAAATTAATGGCAGCTCACCCACAAAAACCTTGTATTGCCTGAAAAGTTAATTCACCAGAGTCCATATTAAAGCACTGGGACTTTTCAGAATCCTTAACAAAGCCAACATTTCAAAGAATCATGTGACATTTCCCCAAAAACAGTCAGAGTCCGGACTTTCCAGTCTTAAAATAATAATTGAAGTATTTGTTCTATTTTATTGTTCAGATATTGCTATATGGGAAATGGCAGTGCTTTAAAGGCAGAACACGGGAATTCTGCTTGGAGTCTGCTTTTTATGCGTAGTCTTAACCAATGATTTAAAACGTCCTTTAATAGTTGAGAAGTGTTTTCCCCTCTCTGGTAAGATGAACTTTAGCATTATAAATATCTTAAATGATTTAGGAGTGGCGGTCAGTCTCATCCTGGCTCGTAGTGCATGTACTCTACCTCTTTAGATACTAATGTTCCCTTGCATCACAAAAATAACCACGTCAGTTCAGTACATTTGGACATTTAATTGCTTTGTGCTCTCTGGAGCAACTAAGAAACACTGAGGATGATAGTGCAGTTTATCTTCCTTGTGTGAAAGTTTCTCCCACTTTATTTGGAGAGAAGGTAGAGCAAAGTTGGGTGGGTGAGAGGAGGTGGAAGACTAGGTGATGGTGGTACAGGTCATGTGCTGATTTCACCTGGAAAATGTAGAAAGTTTTCCCTTTGCCACTCGTAGAAATTTTGTAGTTGCCAACTCTCGTTCTCTTGCCCTGCTCCATTGCATAAACACTTTGCGCCCAAAACCCTCACAAGAGAAGCTGAGAAAAAGAAAGTCTCCCTGGTCATGGCTTGTGGAAAGTACCAGCAACTACAGTGGGAATAACCACGAGATTACATCTGAAAATGGGTTACACATTACCTGACACAAGCCCTATGCCCTGTAATGCTTTAAGTGCTAGATGTTAACATCTCTGTTAGTCTTGAGGCTAACATTACATGTTGGATGCCTCCCTCTCCTTTAGGACAGGATTAATTGAGTTGAAGCAGGTTGATCTGCGTATAGTAGTTTTCCCCGGTTTGCTTATGGCAGCAATATGTCTTAAGTGCTTGTTGGGAAGAAATAATTTCTACAAGAGGTAGATGAGGGGTGAGATAGCAAGGGTGAAACGTGAACTCAAGGCTGGCTGGCAAAAGGGAGGTTAAGCATGGAGAGCAAAAGGTGGGTGAGGGAGGCAAACGGAGGACCGACCTGGGAAAAGATGGGAAAGATTAAACTGGTAGGTGAAATGAAAGTGGTGGAAGTAGGGCACGCAGCACAGGTTTATGGGTAGCGATGTGGTTGCAAGGCTTAGGGGAAAGAGTGGGAGGTTTAGGTAGGATGACCATGTTGAGCATAAGGGGGAGGGAGTTAAAGGAAAGGGGACATTGCTAGGAGGATTGTAGAACAGATGGTGGCTTGGTGAGAGGTAGCTAGAGGGAGGGAAGGAAAACAAAGTTGAGTTGTGGTACATGACGAACAGAGTTAAGAGGGATGTTGAAATGGGTGAGAGGGAGTGTGAAGGGAATTGGAAAGAGCGGGAACCGGGAAAGTGTGATAAGGAGGATGGTCATAGGGAAGAGTTTAAAGCATAAGAGACGAGAAAGAGAAAGTAAGATTATATATTAAAGATTACCAAAGACTGGGGAGTAGAATATGTTGTGAAATTAAAAAGGCATCACTTAACAGATTATCTGCTGCCATTTAAAAGGAAACCCAGAATTATTGATCATAAACAGAACAAGTGACCATGTCTTAAAGATGTGCAGGTGCAGAGGCAGATAACCGAATTGTATGAGCAATGCAAAACGGATCATCATAGTCCTCCTTTGCTCTACTTTGTAATTAAAAAAGCGTCTAACAAAGTAGAAAAAATATTTAGAAATCTAAATACCTCGCATAAAACCTTTTTTGTTAAATGCCAACACAATTATTATACTGATCAAATCAGTAAACTAATCTAACTGATGAACTCAAACTTGTAACTGGTTGAGCCTTGTCCCTGCCTAGTACAAATAGGGAAGTGTACAATGGTTCCTGGTTTGTTCCTAGAACACAAAGCACAAACCACTGTATACCACTTTACAACAACCATTAATTTCTTGGGAAAAGGGGGATAATAAAAAGGTTTCTCTGGCCCCTTTTCTTGTATCTTTGAGTGATTAAGGTAAAAAACTGGTCATGTACATCTATATGTTAAGATTCTTCTCTATCACATAACCTTCCATTTGAAGGACCAATCTTGTTGTCCTGTTTATCTTAAGCAGCCTTACAGTGGATTGGGAGAGGCTGTTGTAGGAAGGATCCTAGGAATTTATTAGAAAAAAAAAAACAGATGAGGTTCCTTCAAACCTGTGTGTTTTCATATGCCTTCAAAAGCTTTATTGAAGGGTAGGACTTATTATGATCTGTTTTATAGGCTTATGCAATATCGTTTTAAAGGCACCGTTTGCTCCTCTACGTAATAAAATTATTTCAGGGCCCCTGAAGGAAATAATGTTTGATCTTTTTAGAGATTAAGATGACAGTAGTTTGTTTCAGCACATTTGACAATAATATAACCAGTCACTGTATTATGCACATTCCTAGTTTGTAAAGACAATCCGCCATTGGTGTTCTATCCAGTTGCCTAGTGCATTGCAGACAAACCTACCCTCTACAAACCCAAGGAGCTCTCCGTTAACCATAGAGGTAAACCATATAGCAAAACATTGCAATACTGGTTTGATGGTACTAGTAACCCTCTATCTGTATGGAATTCTGAGTCCGCATGCAGTGCTGGAACCAGCAGCTCGGCCAGCTTGACCGTTCGTATGCAAAAACTAATTGGACCATGAAGGATCAAGGGTGCCTAATTAATAGTAGCTATGTTGTCTTTCAAGCTTTTTCCATCCATGCAGTTATATGCAACATATATACTAGGTAAGCCCAGGATCTTATGATTGTTTTATTTTACACAGTGGATACATTTGTTGATGAACCACTGTAGATTTTTCAAGAGTGTGGTTATACATAAATGCATAGTCTGTGTAGAGCAGCACTGAAACAGAACAAAGCCTTAACTTTGGTGGAACATTACTTATGGTGGCCAAGAGAGAGTAGTGAACAGCCAAGAAATGATGAAAATAAATAGTGGCTAAAATGCAACTCCAAGAGTAGGCTGCTGTTGGTTTAAATAAAGTGAGGGGATGTATCTTCTCTTCGAAAGTTCTTAGTTAGGCACACCGTATTAAGATGGAAATGACTAATAAGATGTGGTAGAGTTGTTAAGTCATCTAGTCTTAAGTTTTGTCAAGAGTATACCTCATTTTACTTTGGGAAATGCAACCCAGAAATCTTTAAAGCAGCAGTCTAGTGTCTTCTGGTCAGTTGAGCTTTGATTCTAGCATAGAGCGGGTTAGTCCAGCTTGCTGGTGATGAGGTCTTTGGTGACGGTTCTGTGAGTGTTTATGGGGGAGCTATTTGAAAATCTTCTCTAGTGTCTTTAGTCTGTGGAAGAACGAGACTGAGAGTGCATATACTTGGCCAGTCATGGTGAGTATTTTGTCGATTTACTATTCCGAGGTTCTTTGCATGGGTTGCGGGAGGGGTGTGGATTCGTGGTCAGCAGGCCCCCGGGTTGACTCCCAGAGCCAGGTGTCTTTTCCAAAGATAACTACTTCCGCCTTGTCTGTGTTAACTTGGAGACAGTTGTTTTTCATCCACCTGACGACTTCGGTCTTGCAGGCGAAGAAATTGGTCTGGGTTTTTGATGTCTTATCAGAGAGGAAGAGCATTAGCTGGGTGTCGTCAGCATAGGATATGCTATTGATTTTGGGAGAGCAGATGATGCTGGCGAGTGGGGTTGTGTAGGCTATGAACAGAGTGGGGCTGAGTGAGGATCCTTGTGGAACTCTGCAGATGAGGTTGCCTCGTCCGGGGTGAATGGGGCCAGGCTGGCTGGGTGCGACCTGTCAAGAAGGAACAAATGCAGTGTAGTGTGGGACCTTGGATGCCTGCTTTGTGCAGTTGTTGGATAAGGATGGTGTGGAGACAGTGTCGAAGGATGTAGAAAGATCCAGCAGGCAGAAGGTTATGTGTCATCTCTGTCCATGATCATTTGAATGTTGTCTGTGGTGGCGATGAGGCGGTCTCTTTACTGTGGTTGGGCCTGAATCTGAATTGGGTGGTTGAGTGAGGTGGGTGGCTAGACGTAGATTATCTTTTCCATGACTTTTGTCATATCGGGTAGCAGGGAGATGGGCTGGTAGTTGGCAGAGTCTTCTTTTTTGCGGAGGATTTCTTGAGGAGGGGGGAGTACTATGGTGTGTTTCCAGACATCCGGGTGAATTCCTGGAATTTTGGAATTGTCTGGTCTTTTGTTGCAGGGCTGTGTGACCTGCCACTTAATGCTTTATTTAGAAACCCCCTCCTGTGATGCTCGCTGATCATTGCCACATATTTCACATTCTCTCTTAAATATCTGTGCATGGTTTTGACTAGTAATATGTATTTATCACCCCTCACATTGCCCTTTTTAATCCTTAGTAAAAAAATATGAGCACTCCGTTGTCTCCCTACCCACAAGTCAGCACTCAGAATTTATGATAAGATGAAAACCTCTGGTTTGCGAAACACCTAAATAAATCAATAAATGCGTATCAACCTTTCTCCTTGCTGTACTCTTCAGAAGTGCTCATGGCCACTTGCCTTTAATTTGCATCGTAAACTAGAACTGACGTCACCATTGCCATATTGAGATGTATGTGTGTATTCTCTGAGCCATAACCTTGACACTATCCAATGTAGGCCCAATGCTGTTCCTCAGACCTTGATACCTTTGTTTGCTTCTCTTCAGTCTCTCCCTGCACCATGCTCTATCACATATCTTCTCCTTTTTGTGATTTACTAGCTATGCTAAGCTTTTCTACCTAATCCTTTGCCTCTTGTGACGTCTCAAAGAAATATGGTTTTTATCCATCTGTCTCTAATAGATGCACTCTGTTGTAGTTGCAGATCCCCCACAACGTGCTGTTGAGAATGTCTGAGGACTGCCGAGTCCTCTGTACCATTTTTGTTTTAATTTTTCTGGAACACCTTTAGAGTATATGGGGCAAAGCTTTTTAGGTCTGGCCCGTATTAGCCTCATGTTTTTCGAAATCTAGAATGCAAAACACATATATGTATAGAGGCCTTCTGTCAACACACTCTCCATTGCTTCATTCAAATGTCACTCAAAGCTCTCTCGCACCACTGAACAAAATCTAGGTCAGTGGACCAGTCCACTTCAACCATTGGATACCTTCACTTTGAGTGACTGCATTTTGCCCTGCCACATGTATACATAAGCCTAAAAAAACACAACCCTTTTAGACACTTTTACTCCCCAGTGACTGCTATTCCCTATGTATAGTAAAATGGCATTTGCTATTTTCATAGCATGCAAGACACATATTGTAAGTTGCAGTACTGATTTATAACTGTCCATCATCTTTGATATATTTTATTCTTTTAAAAAAAAACAAAGTAGCAAGTATGTATATGCAAATTTCTAGGTTGAAGCCCTCTCTGTTTGGATTGTCAAGGAGTTCCCCACAAATTAAATATTTTAGACACTTGTACGCCCCAGTGACTGCTAGTCCTTGTGTATAATCGGTGTCGTCACCTATTTCTAGAACACTCAAGACATTTACTGTAAGTTACATTGACTCATCACTCATCACCCCCTCAACTTTCCATTTGTGTTGCACTCTTCTGTGAGGACCTCTACTGGTGGTGTAGCACTACTACAGCTTTACATCTCAATTGTACTCTTTTGTGAGGGCCTCTCTTGGTAGTATAATGCAGGATATATAAATACACCCAAAAAAAAGTGGGGGGAGGATACACTTTTTAGACACTTGTACTCCCCAGTGACTGATAGTCCTTATGTATAATAGGATGTCAACAGCAATTTTCATAACACTCCAGACATTTATTGTAAGTGGTAATGGTGACTCATCACTCTCAACCAGGTTTGGTATGTTTATTTACCACTTAGAAAAATGAGCACACGACATTAACGTAGCAAGAGTGTATATGCAAATTCCTAGTTTGAAGCCACATAGCCTCTGCTTTGTGATAGACATTGCAAGCAATTGTATCTGACTTGAGATGCTCCTCCAACTTGGAACTACAGCAGCTCTGAAATCCTTGTACGTCTTTCCAACATACTGGTGTTGCCATTACATCTATGTATTGTGTACAAGACATCCAGGATGTTAGTCATCCTGGAATAGTTGTGCAGTTGCTATTCTTCATTGAGGTGCGCCTCCTAATTCCTAAAATGAAAGCAAAATTTTGTTGGAAGTCCTTTCATGGCAAATGTGATCTTGCAGATATTAATATGTTTGTTTATTGCAGTTGTTTGAGGAAACCTTGGACCTAGATGCGCTGTATGTATTTTCTCAAGATGTCAACGTTATGTGCCTTTTGCTTAACTCGCTCTTTCAAACTGGAAGTACAGACCCAGGTAGGGCTATGACACCATTGTAGTCTTCTGTGAGGACTTCCATTGGTAGTGTAGGGCAAGTGCAGCTTTCTGTCTCCATTGTGCTCTTCTGCAACACCCTCTGTTGGTAGTGTGGCAAAAAAAACTTTCCATCTCCATTGTATTCTTTTGTGAAGACATCTTTTGTCTATATAGTGCAACTTCAGGTTTCGCACAATTGTTTTCTCCTTAGAGGGCACTTGTTGGTTGTATCGTAAAACTGCATTTCCATGGTCCTAGCTTGGTTGCCACTTGTGGTGCTCCGGGTAAAAGTTGGATTGGCCTTTTACATCTTTGGGTTGGGCAGAGACTCATGTCTCCTAGCCCGACGATGACTAAAGCACATTAAAAAAATCCTTTTTAAGGGCAAAACAAAAAATTGCTTTGTAAATACAATCCATGAATGAAATACATAAAGAATTAAATGTGTGATGACGGTCTGCTTTTCAGATATAAAATAGTTCCTTGTGCACTCCACAAAAGCCAAAAGGCACACCTAAGCTACTAGAAAGACATGAGAATAAAATGGTACTGTGGGGTGATCCAAGATGTTTTTAACCATGTCTCAAGCCAGTAGTGCAAGAAGGTTGATCTGAAGCCTTTTTCTGTATGTGTGGAGTATGTACTGAGTGCAATATATTTGTCAAAATAGTGCAAGCACTGTTAAATTTCATTCCGAACACTGGTGCAAGCGCCATTACACATGAAACCTAAAAACATAGGTACATTCTAATTCCATTCAATTTATTATGCGCTCAATATTGCTATAAATAACAAGCATTGGCATAGCCAATAGGTCTCGCCTTGGGACCTTATAAGTGTTTAGTTATGCAGCACAATATCCTTGGTGCAACAACATCAACTGTTGCATGGCTAAACACTTATAAGGTCCCAAAGGCGAGACCTATTGGCTATGCCAATGCTTGTTAATACTGTCATGTCTCATTTCAACACCTGACTATTTCACTTTAACTGTTTGTATTTCGTCAGTGGAAAACAAAATATATATATATATATATATATATATATATATAGGAGGTTAGAAATCCTCAGAAGTAGAGGTAGGAGAGAGAGATTCTGGTAGAAAAAAGCGACAAAGATGAGATGGAGTGAGAGAAAGATCATATTCCGGGGGTGGGTAGGAGGGGCTTGGAAGTTGGTGGTTCTGTTCAATTGCCCAATTTGCCCATTTCTTATGCTCTCTGCTACATTAAGGTGGAAGACTTAATATACCCTTAAAACTGTAACTCCTCTACTGATGTCTGTGACAGTCTGACACATTTCCATTTCGCCTGTCTCTGTTCTTGAGTAAAAGTCACTGACATCGCTATGGGGGGCGGGGGGACGAGGGGGGGGTTAGGCGGCTGTTCTGGAGTAAAAGCCAAAGGCATGGTTATTCTTGTGTTCGTGCAATATCTCTCTTTTCGAAAGCAGTGACATGAAAACTCAACAGAAAGGAACTACAGAGCTCTCTGGAATGGCTGCTGTTCATTGTGTGCGTTGACGCAGTTTACTGAAAATCCTGACTCACGGATGCCAAAAGCTCAGAGATCAGAGGGACGGAAAGGAAGAGGGCGGCGGGACGAGAGTGGGAGAGAGCGCGAGAGGCTCCCCGTGAGTGCATGTAGCTAGCCGGAGACTTTGCCAAACTGGCCTGACCAGAATCTGTCACAGGAGCAGGAAATGAGTCACTGCGCCGAGCAGCTGTCTAGCACATTTGCATAGAAAGGCAATCCCATAATATAAACACTGTCACGACCACCCATTTTATGATTATGCATAGGGGGGCGGAGTTTCAGTTTTTGCGTTCCATTTTCTCTTGCTGGCAGACAGATTTCCAGGGGATTATTATATAATCGTGGTTTGAGATCGCGAGGGGTTGGGGGAAGGCACCTCTGAGACTGCTTTCCTAACATTCACTTTGCCTAAAACCTTTGTATGCTTTCCATTTTTTTTTTTAGTTTAGCTTGTGTACAGTAAATTGATTTTTACAAAGGTACAATAAAAACAGTTGCATATTTTATGCGCATCTTTACAGGAAAAGACAGGCCCACGTGTTTGCATGTAACCCGACACAGGAAGGGAAAAAAATAAGTTGTCTAGATGAATCAGTTTCAGAATTGCACCCTGAACAGTCAAGCGATTCGCTTTCAAATGAATATTGAACCCAACGGGGGAGGGGCGGCGGCGGGAGGGTTGTGCGGGCTGTCAGCGCGGGCTGTCAGCGCAGCCCAGCCTGCGGGGCATCCAGGTTGCTTATGTCTTTTATCACAGTTACGGATTTCGATAGAGAGCGGATAGTGTTTAGCGTTAGCCCCCACCGCCATGTTTTTTTTTTTATTAATCATTGAGAATGAGACCATACCTTACAGGTGGCAAACGAATACATATTTAGGGCCTAACCTAACCTGCAATCTCTCTGCCGCAAATGGAAAAACTAAAGAAAGTGCACGTGCTGCCGCTGCCAGACAGGCATCAGTTTTAACGAGGAGAAACGAGAAGTTAACTGGGCACATGTGTGGATACCAACATGGGTTTATGGGGATTTTGGTTAAAGCCCCTGGAGCAGACCAGGAGATGAAAAGCTTTTTTCCCCGCTTAACATGACAACTGATATCTAATAAATAGCGTCGACCAGCGCGCACGGGAGACGGGAACCTTCTTAATTAGTGCGGCCCGTTTATTGGAGCCTTTTGCTCAAAATGAAAAGCACACAGGTACCAGAGGGTTTGTGAAGAGATCTAAGCGGCTTATTTCACAAACCAGGCGTAACTGTTCAAGGGGAGCAGAGCAGAGCCTGGACATTTAGTAGTACTGCGAGGGCTCAGTCCATGTACAGCGTCTACCTTGCGGGAGCGAGCTAGCGGCGCCATCTGTTTCCAAAGCTCGGGCGCGATAATTGCAAACAGATGGCGCCGCTGCTCGCTCCCGCAAGGTAAATGCCGTACATGCACGAGTACTCATTGGAAACAGTGCAGTACATGCACGAGTTTCCGAAAAAGTCCGTAGTGATTCCAAGAGGTCATCTCCTAAGCAGCGCTTGCGCGCTGCGTAGGCGAGACCTAAAAAGGCGCAGTCCAGGCCAAACCTATTACCTTTTCTAATGCTTGTTTATTTTCTGCATTCCAATTTTTCTTGCACTCTGTGTACGTCTGTTTTGGATTTGTGTGGGTTATTCATCATGATTCTCTTAATGGAAGGCCCTTATTTTTATATCCACTCTCGTATGGTAAATATAACCTGCTGGAGTGTGGGGTATTTCAATGACACGCACACACTCTTACACACACACACACACACACACACACACACACACACACACTCGTACACACACACTCACACTCGTACACACACACTCACACTCGTACACACGCACTCACACTCTTACACACACTCTTACACTCACACTCTTACACTCACACTCTTACACTCACACTCTTACACTCACACTCTTACACTCACACTCTTGCGCACACTCTTGCGCACACTCTTGCTCTTACTTCTCTGCCAACCTCGGTTTATTTAGGTAAGAAATAGCTGCAACCGACAACCCATATCAAAAAGAGCGGACTGATTCATACAGCATGTAAAGATGAGACAAGAAATCTGTCATATAGATTGCATTCTCTCCTGTAATGTTTCTTCTTCCGAAGATAAAAAAACGTTTCTAAACAGGGTTAAAGATGAGATTGATAACTGGTGTTTTCATTTTGATATCAACAGAGAATAAATATTGATGGTGGTAAAAATATTGTTTCTTTCTGAATAGAAGAATGATGCCTCGTTTACAGTTCTCACATTACTTTGTCCTTGGCGCTGCTGGTGGTTTCCTTAGCTTTTTTTAAGCAAAGTTGACTCCAGGCCACAATTTCATGCAGGAGGACGTTGATGGTAGAGGGGTGAAACTTGACTGTGCTTGGGTGCTTTCGTCAACTGGAAATGGTCTGCCAACCTTTTGCCCGTCTATTTCCATTAATGTGTCTCTCATGACCAAACGGTGTTGATCTCAAGGAGCCCTAGAAGATCACTTAAATAGTTGTTGAAAGTAGAAGGGCAGTCAAGTTAAAATATATGACTATGCTTCAAAAAGGTTATCCATGTTTCATTGAAAAGAAAATAATTATTTGTCTCCCCATTTTTTTCAGGAAATACGATTTAATTCACCTGTGTTACCGAATAAGATTGCAAGGTATCCAGAAAACAAGAATCGTAACAGATACAGAGATGTGAACCCGTGTAAGTAGGTTGGAGATGATTCTTCTTTGTTCATTGAAAAAGGGATGTTCTATTCTAAACTGAAAAAGTATCCTTGTTAAAAAAAAATTTGTTCTAATTCTCCTGGTATCCTAGATTAACAGTTTCTTGTCCACACACTCACTTGTTCTCATTTGAGTGAACAGTGTGCCAGAATTATCCAGGCATCTGGTCATCAGAGAAATTGCGGAAGAATATTAAAGGTTGGCAGTTCTATTGCGTATATAAACTTTCCATGAGTAGCATGGGCCAAGTGCATCTGCTTCCTCCTATGAGTTTAGTCAGTTTTGATTAAGCATTTTTGTCTACAAGCCTTTCATGTGGGCATTTAAAAACAGAACACAAATAGACATAAATCGAAACGCATGATTGGCATGGAAATTCAGTAAAACCAACTTTAAAAATAAAATACTAAATGAGTTATCCAAGATCGAATTGAAAATAGGACTAGAGATAAGTATGGTAGTCCATATAGCGGTTGATAAAGGTATATGAACATTACATTTGCAGAAATTAAATTAGTACAGTAACTCCCTACATACCCTATAAGGATGATGTGTTTCTATCTATGCTGTAAGTTTACAAATTATGAGCCTTTACCTTTGCATGGTTTTCAAGCCTGACGCCATGACCACATCCGACCCAAGTTGGAGCTCAGCTGTGCCTACAGTTTGGTGCATAGAGTCTCCTGTAGGTCCCTTAATCCTGGTTTGTCCGTGTTGATGATTGTATATCAGAGTACAAATAAAAAATATGGTGACAGATAAATGTTGTTGGCTAAATATACTTTAAAAAATAAAATCAGTTGGGTGTAGATTGTCTGTAATTGGTTTGATTTGGTGATGTTTTTGTATGGTGAATTTAGGACACAATATTTTTGCCATACTAAATTCTTGTATTGTAGCACGTGGTGATGGCAAAGTTCCTTTTATCATTAACCTGTTTCGCCTTCTTCCTAGCTTTGACTGGGGCCACCTGTGTGATCCACTCACTTTTATAATATATGCACTATTGGATCACAATTGGTCCAACATGCTTATGTAATAAGGGTAAAGCTGCGAACATCAGCTGCAGACTTTATAGCTGATGGGGATGGCTTATCACATGAGGTAACAGAGCTAACAGTCACTCAATAAAATATATTAATTTCACATACCTTTAACTGCATTGCTCAAAACGAACACGTTCAATATTTAAACATTTACTGTTAACTTCATTTGAATTTGACTGTTAAAAGGGTGTCTTCTATGTGGATAAGAGGAAATCCACATCAGGTGTACTTTCGCTTTTTTAGGACTTGGCTAGATAGCACAAGTGCTGTCTTGAAGAGACGCGTTGGGTACAATCTGTGGGCTTCAGCTCGTCCATAGGCTTACCATTTGCTTGCTCTACAGTCTTTCTCATATCTTTTGTCCCCATTTGTCCAAGGCATGCTTATGTCATGCCTTTTCTTGTGTTTAGCCCACCCCAGAGCATGGACCAAGTACTTGTGTCCATCCACTGCTCCCGCTTTCGGGGATATTTTTTCTTTGTTTTTCAGTCCTTCACATGAGTGCTCATGTTTTCACACACTCGCTACACCCTCAATATTCGCCCTCGCACCTGAACGCTGAAGCATTTAACACTTCCAAGGGGATGACTGAGTCATTTGCATCTTTTGTGGGCATTGTTTCTTTTGATCCTCTCCTTATTAGGTCTCGCCTGGCGTTAGCAGCGCGCATGCGCTGCTCTCGCCATGCGAGGGCTTCTTGGAATCAATACGGATTCCGAAATCGTGTTTCTGCTCCGCCTGCAGTTTTCATTCGTGCGCGTCGTTTGGCGTCACGAATTATGCAAAAGACAGTGTAATGATTGCACCGGAGGCATTTTAATCCCTCCTGGTTGCCACCCTGTCCGCTTTTGGCCCCGCCCACCGGGATTGGATGTTTTACTGGCGGCGGTAGACACTGTCTTCTAATTAGTGGGTAAGCACTTTTTTATTCCATTCCGCAGCTGCAAACGGTCACAGGAGGCAGTGTGTTTGTGTACACTAGTTTTGTTTTGTTCTTGAAGCACGCTATGCATGCTTTCACTTTCCCACTTTCACACCCACCACTAGCGGGACGGACTGCGCACCTCGTCGAAAACTTTTTTTTTTTTTTACACATTAAATAATGGCGGCCGCGAAAAGGGGTCAAAAATGTTTGCCCTTTACGTTGGCCTGCTCCGCGCTCACAAGTGTCCCCTTTTTATCCAGCTAATACGACCTGGCAGCTGCTGTGCACAAGACGAGTGTTCTCCGGGCAGACAATGGGTTCTGTCAATACGGCCCCTTCCCTTTAATGATTAATGCACTCGGGCTTTGCGTCATTTCAGGAGCATAATTACTAGTTTTATGTGCTTTTCTTCAACAAGCAGGTTTTTATTTGTTTCGGACGTTTTTTTTCCACACTGTAAACTTGTTCCCTGCTTTTGTGATTGTGGTTTGCACGGCTCTGTCGACAGTCATAACTTTTGTCTTGTGTTGACTTTAAACAGTGCTGGGTATGTTAAGCGGGAGCGTTGCCACAACAATGCTCCTTCAGTGGTTGGTGTGCTGTTGACTACCCCTCCCCCGGCCTTGGAGATAAGAGGTGGGAACGGCCGAGGTTTGTTTTCATTGAACCTCTGGGACGCTGGGCATACAGAAAGAAGCTGTTGGATTTCGTTTTTAATTTTGCCCCTCTTGCTGCATTTACGCATTTTATAATCGCTGTAAATTGCAGGGGTTAATGTTAACCAATTTAATGGTACTCATTTTACCGACCTCGGAAGGATGGAAAGCTGACTAGGTCTCTTCGACAGTCTGCGTGCCTGCAAAGGCGTCTGACTTAAGTAAGCGTCTCCATTAGTGCGAAGGAAGCAGCTAGGGTCACAAGAAGACGTGCGCCGTTAAGAGCTCAGGAGATTAGGGCATGACAAAGTATTAGTAATTATCTACAGCGCGCTCTAGGCTCTCCATTGCCTTAGCAGTAAACGATATTCACTTCTGGATGAAATCACGGAGGTCTACGCATCCCTGTGATCTGGACCTTATAAAAGGTGCAGCATTTTTTTTTTATGTAAATATTTGTAACTGGTCCGCTCTTACTCTGTATCTCCACTCTATGTAAACAATACCTTTTTCTTGGAATCGAAGCACTAGGGTCAGATGTGATCACATCTGGTAATGCCCATTGCTGCCAAGTCTATAGAATACATGGACCTTTACACATCTGAGCTGTTACTGGCACCCATTTAACTATAGATAAGTGCTTGAGGCCAGTTCAGTTCTAGGCTTACACCGAAGTGAATGGGAGCGACCCGTTCAGAAGGCAGGCCAGTGCACTCTATAAATGATATATTGCTCACCAAGGGGGGCGGCCAGGTGAGGCGTGGGTGTTTGCATTACGTATTTTTTTCCAGGATCTTGAGCGCCAACAATCCCTTAATTGCAGAAAGTGCCTAGTGCAATTACCGTGCAAAATGCGATTGGGCTATTCCTCAGCTTGTCTGTTCACCTCTACAAGGTGTGGCTGGTTGACTTGATAAGTGCATCCTTTTAAGGTGACAGAAACTCTTCTTTCTCACTGGAGCATTCTAATGTAGTACTTATGTAGCCCCCGGATATCTAATTGTGGCTCACGGCGCTTTGGTTTGTAGTATGAGGCTGCTGTTGTGCATGGTTAGTAGAGTGTGGGTTAATGGTTGTCTGCCTAGTGCCTGTATGCAGGCCCACTTGGATGATGCGGTCCTGTGGCGTTCTGCATTAGTATGGCTTTGCCACATAATTAATCATCACTGCCTATACAGTGGGGACGCCTGTATCCCCTAGTAGAACCCGGGCATATTCACATTACAAAGAAAAGTTCTCTACACGGATAAATCTACTATTGTAAACAACCCCCTTTTTGTAATGATAGATAATAAATCGTCAACTGCATTATCTGCGTATTTAAACAAGAGTTTTTCTAGCTGGCACTGGTCGAGTTACTAAACATGGCGGTACCAGTCCTGCACCGGGTAACCCCATCGCAAAGGTTTGCTGGTCACCTTTCAGTTGCTTACTGCTACAATAGGTCTCGCCTTTGATTAAGTTAAAGCCATTTGCTTTGCTAATGGTATTGTATAGCAAAGCAAATGGCTTTAACTTAATAAAAGGCGAGACCTATTGCATTTTTAATGCTTGTTTTTTTTAATGCATTTCAACTGCTGAACGAGCGTGAACATACTTACTCACACCCCTGTCACTCCCTTTCCCTAAAACAACTTTTGCAGCACTTCATAGGCAGCTCTCTAACCTGGTCTCTCTTCAGAGGAGCAGTCCCTGTTCCAACATGGCCTTTGCTCTTTCAGTCTCCCCTCGGACTACAGGATAACACTTTCCCACCATGCTTTCACACTCTGTGCTGCCTGCAGACTTAAAGTGCTCCCACATCTGTTGTTCATACACCCCCCCCACCTTCACGATCTTTGTCCTAAAAGCATGTACCCAGGCTGTGCGAGACACGCAGGGTTTTCACGTATGTCCTACATTTGCACGCTCATGCTGACGGTTTTTCTCAGGGATGTCACTGCTGGAGATTTTCACTGAATCAGATCAGTTGGCTGTGGACGTCACTTGGCAGGCCCATATTGACCGAGAAGGCAACATCGTGCAGGAAGAGGCCATATCCCCGTCTATGTCCTGTTAGGGGAGAATTGCGTACTTCTCCCCTAATAAAATAAACAGTGTTAACGGACCCCCCCGTGCTGGTGCATGTCACCTGGAGCGGTAACGCAGCACATGTGCAGTGTTGGTGCAGCTCAGATGCAGCATAGTCGCTGCTCTCCTGGAGCATTGATTGGTGCAGCTGACCTGGAGCTCTCTAACATGGCTCACGTGCGGCGTTATGGCAGATCATGTGTAGTGTTGGTACAGGCCATACAGTTGGCATGTGCAAAAAACTAAATGTGCCTCAGGTTAATTAGAAGTCCCCGTTATTCCAAGTCCAATTTTTGTTGTTGTTGTTGTAAGAATTGCCCACTTGCTGTTGAAGTATTTCTTTGTTGCTATTTAACCGCCTAAAAACAGAAGCAACTCTCGTCCCCACCTTCTCAAGGTATGGAAGGGTTTATTGTGAGCAGGACGAGATCCAAAGATAAACCAATATTGTGCCATTTTCACAAATAAAGAGGACACTGCCTGTGTGAAGAAGGGTCGAAACACCGTGAGGCTACATTATAAGCGTACGTGTCATGTGATGTTTGCATGTTCAAGCAGAAACAGTGGTGGATCTCAACATTTCAGCTGCCTTCAACCTACAGCTAAGGGAAATTGGCGTCCCCTCTGTTGGAAAAAAAGAAGGAAAAAAAAGGTGACCCCCAGATGGGTGGAAGGGTCATTTGTGCCTTGGCTCCTTGTTACCGTGTACCATGCGCTTCTTATTAGAAGACATTTGTGACTTGTGCAAAGTTCCTGGGCCCTGTTCAGAATGGGTACTTGTATCTTCCGAGCTTACACTGTCCATATGCCAGTGTGTTATGACCAGGGTTTGTGCATTTGCTTTTGTAAAAGCTATTCCGGAAGAGTAAGGGATGCTCATACAGGTGTGCCAACTCGGAGCATGCATTTTATTATACCTGTCCTGACCAATTACAGGTCAATAGGGCTCAGTTCAAACTAGAGTCACAACCGACCCTTGCCAACTTGCTGAAACATTTTTGTTGTGTTCAGGCCAGAGGTCGAAGTGGGCGGGATCATAGAGCCACGACGTGCCCAACCTTTTTTTTAATTTATGAAAAACAGTTCCTCTACTTTTTGTGAAAAGACAACCGTCCGGGGACGGTTAATTCCTTTAGTTTAAATGCTTCCGGTGAAGTGTCCGGCTAGGGGACTCCGGTGCTCTGAAACCGAAGGCAGGCAGACTTCTAAATAAGAAACAAGCCTTCTTGTCCGGGTGCCTGTTTGCCTGAAAGAAATGCAACTGTGTGCAACTGGTTTATCTACAAATCTAAAGGGTGCTTGGAAGCAAGTAATGGTTTTAATTGATGGAATCACTTGAAGCTTCCTCATTACACAGATTTGTTCTTTTTGAGTGGTAGTGCAAGGGAGTTACCAGCTGAGCTGTGAAGTTTATGCTTTTAAGGGACATTTATATAAAAATAATTGAACTACGTACAGTCTGGCATTACTAGAATCTATATCTTGGAAGCACCATTTTATCCTAAACCTTTCTGCGCATTTTAGCTTGTCCTATGTATACTGTGTGTAATGCAAGTTTAAAATAATGACTTACATATTCACGCTCGTGGTACTAACAGTACACAAGTCCCTATTCTCCACTGCACCAACCAAGGTTCAATTCTGTGGCTCTCTGGGTACACACACAAACCTCTGCAGTGCATTAACTAATAGAGGTTTCATAATGTACTATAGTCAAGTGCATTTCCACTTGATTAACTTAAGCTGCACTTTATTTTATATGTAGTTCTCTGAAGGCGAAATCAATACAAACGTACAGAATATTTTATTTTAGCTATACCTTTGACCTCTTCCCCCATGCCCACTGAACCCTCTCCCCATTGCATGCAGCATCACAGTTCCCATACCTTTTTTTTATTTATTTTTTATTTTTAGGTCGAAGCCTACCAGACAGCGCATCTGTCTGGTTTCCTAATAACATCTTGGGCACATTCGAAAAGCTTCCCTGGGAATTCATTCCGCCCATTGCTCATCATTGGCTTTGTTGTTTGTAACTCACATTTGCTTGATTTCTATTAGCTGGCTTTCTGATTTAGGCTGTCCAGCTTGAGTTTGTCCTTTCCGTTGCCCAAATCCTATTTACTGTATTCTTCCACCACTACTGAATTTCTGTAAACAAGCCTTTAAATCTTGTTCTTATCTTGTCACATTTGCTGTGCATTCAGACAGAGATCAGATGTCAGGCTCTGCCTTCCAGGAGAGCTTGGTGTATAAATTCAGAGAAAGAAAAGTAAAGTGAGAAGATTTATGTGACAATCGTGCTGGCTACTCTGGGTGTGCTGTATGTTTTTTTTTTTTTTACACTAACCAAAATCTAAATGAACTGTGCATGTATATATTTCATAATATGGAAAGCACAAATGAAGCACTTTTTTTGGGTAATTTTGAAGTGTGATGGAAACAAATATTTTAATAAGATCAAATCAATGAATACACTAGGTAATGACATTTCCGCACATTATCGTTTGTGCGCTTTATACTTATATCAGTAAAACTTATGTCTGTGCAAATGTAATGGTAATTTCAATTGAAGATGTGTTGTCTGTAATTGCAGTGCGCTACCACATCATTGCATATTTCACTGCACTCTAATCTGCACCACTCATCACTGTGCCACTCCACAGTGAGTCCCTGCACTCTACTCTGCACCACTCCACACCACTTTACTTAATGCCTCTCTATACCACTCTGTCCCATACCACTCTGCGCCACTGCAATCTGCCCTGCGCCACTGCAATTTGCTCTGCGCCTCCGCACTCTACGGCACTGGACTCTACACTAGTTTACTCTAAACCAATACACTCTGCGCCAATCTACTCTGCACCACTGCACTGCACTGTACGCCACTATAATCTGCTCTGCAACACTCTACACCATTGCAACTCTACATCACTTTACTCTGCACCACTCTACGCCACTGCACTGTACGACACTCTACTCTGCAACACTGCACTCTCTACCACTGAACTGTACACCACTCTACTATGCGCCACTGCACTCTACTCTGCACCTCTCTACTCTATGCCATTCTACTGCACTCAACACCACTCTAATCTACTGTGCATCACTGCACTCTGACACCTCACTCTGCCATTTCACTCTACGCCTCTCCACTCTGCACCACTCTACTCTATGCCAGTGCACTCTACCCCACTCTACTATGCACCACTGAACTTTTCACCAGTGCACTCTTCGCCAGTGCACCACAGCACTTTACGCCATGGCACTCTGACACTCTACTATGCAAGACTGAACTCTCCGCCACTGAACTCAATGCAACTCCAGTCTGCACTCTGTCACTGCCCTCTGCGCCACAGCACTCTACTGTGCACCACTCAAATCTTCGCCACTCTACCGCACTCTTTGTAAAATGCATTCTACTACTACACTGTTGGCCACTCTACATCACTCCACTCTACCCGACTCTAGTCTATTCTGCACTCCACTCCACTCTAATCTATGCCATTCTGCTCCACTCTGCGCCACTCCACGCCACTCCACTCTGTGCCACTCCACTCTGTGCCACTCCACTCTGTGCCACTCCACTCTGCGCCACTGCCGCTGGCTCTGCACTACTCTACTCTGTCTCACTGTACTCTATGCCAATGGACTCTACACCACTTTACTCAAAACCAGTGAACTCAATGCCAATATACTCTGCACCACTGTAATTCATGCTGCTTCATTGTAGTCCACTCTACTTCACTCAACGACACCCCACTCTACAACATTCCACTCAACGATACTCCACTCTAATGCTGCACTCCATTAAACTATGCTCCACTCTGACACTCTACTCCTCCACTCTATGCAACTCTGAGGCTCTACTTCACTCTGCGACGCTCAACGCAACTCTCTCTACACCACTCCATGCTCCTTTATTCCACTCTATTCTGCAACACAATAATCCACTCCTCCACTTTATGCCACTCCACTCTACAACACTCTACTCCATGCCATTCCACTCCTGTACACTACTCCACTCTATGCCACTCCACTCTACAAAACACTACTCCACTCTGACACTCTACTTCACTCTACACCCTTCCACTCTACGACACTCTACTCCCTCCACGACATTCCACAACACTCTACACCACTCCACTCTATGCCACTCCATAACTCACTACTCCACTTTACAACACTCCACTCTTTACCCCTCTTAACTTTTAGCCATGCTAAACAGCAGCCACGCTGGTGTATAACTTAGCTAAAGCATAAAGCATATTGTCAAAGCAAATAGCTCTTGCATAGGCAAGATCTATTTGCTTTGCCAATGCTTGTTCTCTTGTATCACCGGCAGTTGTTAAACGTTTTTGGGGTCCTTATTTTGATGAGCAACTTGAACCACCTAAAAGGCGTATCTCAGATACACATACGAGTTCCCAGCTATTCTTAGGGGCTAACGTGCGATTTACAGTGTTCTACCGAAATGTTAAGGACTGGCTTGATTTTAACGAGTTAATGGTTGGTTAGAATACAGTTTAAGGTTTTTATTCCCTGTATTCTGTTTTCATAGTTGATGGCAGCATATGCTGAAATAGCACGATTATCACTAGAGTAGATTAGTGGAAGGTCTTTACAGAACTTTTCTTTGATGTGGATTCATTTTTTTTATTATGCGTCTTTGTCAGCATGACTTTGTTCATCTTGGTGACATGAGGTTGCGTATTTTGTCAACTAAATATGCAGGCTGAATTTCTTTGTGTTTAATCTTAAATATATTGCCCGAGGGTAGAGGAGTGGGTGGGGGAGGAAAGTTTGATCACTTAGTGTTTCTTTATTCCAAAAATGTGCGTGAGCAGATGAACCAGTTTGTCGGGTACTTCTAGACATCGAGGATTTAACAAATGAATGCTTGGAAAACTCGTAAGATGAAATCTTTGAGGGATGGCATAAAACCTGTTCCCTAAAGGTGTCAGACTGTGAAAATGCACCTCAAGCGTTTATTCCGTTCCTGTTTTCATGTGTGCATCTTTCGCCTATGTTTTCATAGCTACTTTGCTGTGATTGATTTGATTCGTCGTGTTACTTCGAAGTTTCTCAGGAAATCATCTATTTCATATCTGGCAAACTAAACTGTGTGAGCACTCTGAGATCACAACATTGTTGATTTTGAAGGATGTCATTATAAAGGCGGAAATACATACCCTTTGTACTATCTGGGTTAGTGAAGGCTAATTTTGTTTTGTGTGCTTCATCTGTAGTCCTTGTTTTGTTTGTAAAAGATATAGTTGTTATTGGCAAGTACAGATTTGGAGTGTGGCTGAATGGTTTATTGAATTATAAGCATTGTGTACTTTACTTGGACTAGGTCCCACTGGAAATAATGGTGGACTTCATGGCCCGGTGAAGGGGACCTCACCATTAGCCCATGCCTGATCCAGTGGGTTCCTCACACCACCTATGTGATGTCACATAAAACAGATTTCACAAATCGAACACAACTGTAAGTCTGAGGTAAGATCAGTATCAAGACTGGCTGTCTATCAAGGCCGTATTCGAGCTTTTAAAGAGTCAGTGGCTTCAATCTCATTTGCAACCCATGAATAAGGAACAAAGCTGAAGTCTTCCTGTCTGCTCATGTGAAGACCTTTCAGTAATAGCGTGCTTTAGAATTTAGCATTTCACTTCAGTAGTTAACACATGCTACCAATTTGCCCATATGTATCAGCAGCTGCCTTTGAAAGGGTCTGAAGCACCAGAGGCTGGTGTTTTGTGCTCCCACAGAAAATGAACTTTTTTAAATTGAAGTTTGGCGCCTGGCTTTCGGTCAAACAAACTCTTTTTAATAGAGGGCAAGTTTTCCTTTACAGACTTTTTAAATATTTCAACATTTAAGCATTTCATCATATCCAAAAGTTCTTTTTTATTTTATTCTGGGAACACTTTGCTTTTAGTCCTGAACCTTCTTTCTACGGCGACAGGGCCATGCACCCTCCTTTCCTCTCTAAGCAGGCAGGCAAGCAGACTTTTAGGTGCTAGGCAGACCCGAACTTCATGGGCAAGTTGCACAGACTTCAGGTGATGTCCCTTCACCTCTGGGTGATTGGCTGGCATGCAGACGTGGCTAAACATCAGTTCAAGTACCCCTCACTCCCTTCTTTGGTCAAGAAGAACTTGGAACTGGAAAAAGTGTGATTGTTTGTGTCCCACGTTTATAATTATTTTTCCAACACAGGATGTGGACCCACTTTCTGATGCTGTGGAACTGATGGTGGGTGATTTCTTTGCAAATGTCTTTTCCCAGCTGTAGTGCAAACAAAGGCTTCATGCGAGGTGATGACTCTCACAGCAGATAGTGATAATGCTTGTTCCAGGCAGGAGTATCCAAAAAAATGGGCACAATGAAGTCTGAAGACTACTCTTCGCAGTCGTAAGCCATTCTGAAATAGCAATCTGGACCAGACTAAAGGGCTTACTCTGTCCAGAAACTTTCATCTCTTTTACAACAGAGTCAACTGATTCGCCCCTCTCCTCTATCAAATTGTAGTCCTCAGAAAATGTAATTGCCAATCCTTTGCTAAATGGACTTCACAGAAGTTTAAGGGTAGCCCTTTCACCAACCTCTCTCAATTTAGTGTCTTTGTCCCCACCTTCTAGCTACAGGAATGCACGCAATACATTTCCACTGTCTGGAGAATCTGCATCTGTCCCCCATCTTGTGACATGCTATACCATCCAGTAGGGATCCCACTCGTCCCAGCAGACATAAATTTAAACAGCCTCACGTTCATGGATGTGCCACAGACGCAATGTACATGTGTTCTTGATATTCCTGTAAGGTCTGCGCAAGGGTCTGAGTACAACATTGAATTGAAACAGTACCCAAGTGGGACCGGTAGGCTTCAATCCTCTGACCAAGAAAAAAGGTCTGATCAGGAATATTAATTCACAAAAATCAGTACACTGCCACCACCACTTCAAGTCAACAACATGAACATGGACAGTAGTCCAATGTTGGAAAAAAAGGCAAACTTGTAGTTTCCTCCAGGCCACAGATCTAGTTCTGGACCTTGACATTGCCCAGGATAGGCCTGCGTCGCAGGGTGGATGCTAGATTAGCGTATTTGCTTGGCAGGTAAAAAGTTGGGGGTACCAGTTTCACATGCAGTTGGGGCTCTCAGGGCAGGGATGCATGCCTTCATACCATGCAGGAGACATTCCCGTCCCAAGAAACTACTCCCTCAGATCAGGCTGTCCAGAACCTTGTTCTACCAATGGTCCTCAGATCAGTAAAACCGACAGGGAAGTCCATTTGCATTGCCATGTTAAATTACGGATTTGTGCTCTGCGGTGAAATCTAGACCTTGTAAAGAGATCAACCATCTCAACAAGTTAGAATTTTTTTCTTCATATACCACAAACCCTTAAGCGGTTTGAAGGCAACCTGGGCCAGAAACATGAGTCTGAATAAGTTAGGTCAGAATCTCCTTAGAACCCACTCTTGCGGAAAGCATTCTTTTTCAATGGTGGTCCAGTTTTTTTTCTCTTCTTTCTAGAAATCAGCCTGCGTCTGAATACTACTGCATGCCCTTTCCCTTTGTCATTGATTTGAATTAGTTCCACTATAACTCTGTCAGAAGTGTCTGTACAGTAAAAAACTGACCGTAATCAAGTGCTTTCAACCCTGGAGCAGTGCATAGTGCGGTCTTCAGGTCCTCGAAGGCCTACTGACACTTTGCTCTCTTAGGTTGTTTGTAGGATGTAAGCATTGTCAAGGGTGCAACTATGGACTTGCAGTTGGCCACCATGTTCTTGTAATATCCAGTGAGTCTTAGGAAGGGTCTCAACTGGGTCTGGTTAGTATGTACCGCCCACTCTAACACAGTCTGGATGTTCACATCCAGTGGGTGGATCTTGCTATTGCCGAAAGTGGACTACAGAAGACTGCCCCACTTCGTTGACTTGATTGTCAGTTTTGCCCCCTCTACCCTGACCAACCTGTTCTAGGTGTGTCACAGGTGGTCCTCCCACAAATTGCTAAAGATGGCAGCTTCATCCAGCAAGGTTTGCCAAACAGATCTCTTCAAGCCCTTATAGAACATAGGTCACCAAGCCTTGAAAAGTGGCAAGGGCACTTTTAGGCCCAGAAGGCATAATCCTAAGCTACTCTGGTGTTCAGAATGCGATCTTCTATTTGGAACTAGGTGCTAATGTGAAATCCCAGTAGCTACTAGACAGATCCAAGTTGCTCAAGAAAGGGGCAACACCCAACTGGTCTACTAGCTCATCAGCTATGCAAATCAGGTTTTCATCAGTCTTAATCACCTATTGAGGACGCCATAATCTACACACAAGCAGAAGTCAATAGACCCATGCCTAGACACCAACACAAATGGACTGCCTCAAGGAGTAAAGTATTTCTTAATCACTTGCATGTCTAGCATTTTAGCAACCTCTGCTTTGATGCACTTTTGCACCTGATCTAACATACTAAAGATCTTGTTTTTTACCGATGAGCTATTTCATGCAGACAAAAACCAGTGTCTAACCTGGGGTCTGTGAGAGATGGGGAAAATCATTCCTGTACCTCTACACCAGTGTTTCCCAAACTGTGGGTCCCTACCCTAGCACTTGTTTTCTTCAGAGGTACCGCCTTTGGGTAGTTGCAGGCGTGATCCATCACAACCTGTTGCCTGATGTAGAAGGGGGAGGTCAAACTGACTAACATGCCAATGCCCACCCGCTCAAATAAAGCATCTCTTTCTGGCATTGGCACTAAGGGTCACTTGGCCTTACCTCCTAATTTGGCAAGTAGGACAGGTACTACAGCACCTCTGTGTCTCTGTGCATCCCTGGCCAGTTCAACATAGTCCAACCTATGCCGGGTATTTTTTTTATGCTCCAGTTTATTAAAGGCACTTCACATGCACTTCCTATTGTCACTGGCCTATGAAGAAGAGAACTACGAGACTCTTGTTAGCTTCTGGATCCTGACTCGCTGGTTCACTGTACACTAATCCATACTCCCAACTAGTATAATGCCTTCAAACCCACCCCTCCATCGGTTAGTGGGCTTCCTTCTGAAGTCCCTCAGTTATAGGGCAGTTAACGTATGCCTGCCAGTACGCCTTGTCGGTATGCCCTCCACCAGCTAACAAACCCTGGAGTTCTGGCAGTGAGCCATACTCCCATCATTGGCCCACTTCGCATGCTTTTCTGCTTCTCCCTCTCGAGCAGGGCCGACTGGTGCCATGGCCTTTGCCTTCTCATAGTCTGTCCTGATCCACTTGCTACCCCTCTATGTGAATAGCATAAACCAGTCTCTCCCTGACACTAATGTGCAGCCTGTGCTTTGGTAAACACAGCTGATGTGTTCCAAGCCATGTAGGTTGTGATCCTGCTACCAAACCGGGAACAATTAAGTTATTGCCCAAAAGACATCCTGCACCTTGATTCTCTCTTATCTGTACATCGCCACTGCTGACTTGTTGACATCGACCTTAACTCTGCAATTAGGTTCTTCAAATCACTCCCACTGGACATGTTCTCTCTACCATAGTTTTTGTATGCACCTGTATCTCAAAAGGCCAGAACCTTCCTCCCATTAAGATCTGATTCCAGCACAAATCCCATGTTATTTGGATGGATGTGCTTTGTCTCTTACCCTAATTTCCATTGCTACTAATTTAGGTGCCATTGTGCCTTCTCTGGTCCTCTCTCCTATTGTACACATACTTCCTATAGCAGTTGCAGCTGATACTGAGTCTTTCACAACACAGATCCTTTTGTAGTACCCCTGTTTGACACTTGAAGCAAGTAATCACTTTGGGAGTTTCCTCTCATGTCCATGCATTCCTGTCTAGGAATCCAATTCCCTTTCGTCCTGTGTCCTCCCTTGGACATTTGGGAATTGCCCTGCCCTTTATCATCCAGTTTGGAACCAGTTTTTTTTTTTTTAAGAGTTCTTCTCTTCCTTTGGCTTGCAGCATGCTGCACCAGCCCTTTGTAACTCTGTCAGCTAACCACTTGTCAACTAATACTGGAAGATTCTCTGGACCGTTTTCTGCAAAGTCAGACTGGCATTGCTAAAGGGATGAAGCACACTTCTCTTTGAGCTGCTCTGTTACCACCCACTCATTCCAGTCTCACAAAACACCATCAATACAAGTTTCAAATCATTCACCATCCACTCTCTTGCTTTCTTTACATTTTTGAAGGTACTGTGCTGGATTCAACCTACACTGTCTTGTCTGAGCTTCCAAACACATACATAATATCCTGGACCTAAAGCCTGAGTATCCCTGTATTCATTCCAGGTTCGTTTTAATTGGGACTACTGTCAACAGGACGTAAAGACCTCACTCACCTTGGAGGAGGCATGCTTTACAATTGGGCTCCTCCTGGCACCTGTCTCTTAGATCGAGGTGCAAGCTGCTACATATCATAGGGAGCTCCAGAGGGTTATTTTTATATAATGTTTAGTAAAGACGACGACAGTGACGTAAAATGAACTGGGTGTTTATTTGAAATACGCCCAGAAACCACCCCGAGCTTAAGTCACACCAGCCACTCTCCCACCTCACCTCCAACTGGCACTCCCGCCCTCACATTCCATGTGTCACACCACTTCACATGCCTCGAGACACAATGTTTAGAGTCAACATAAGCCAAGAATACTACTTGGGTCTTTTCCTTCAATGCTTAAACATTTTCATTACAAGATAAACATGTGCTGAACTTATCCTTCAGTGCCTAAAACATTTTGATTAAAGGGTAAACATGGTTGAACCTTTCCTTCAATGTTTAACTATTTTGATTAAGAGATAAACATAGGTGTATGTTATAATAATTCAAATATTTTTGTTAACATCGAAATTTGTGAAAATGTTCATACCCGAGACCTGCGAAATGATCTAAAAGAATGTGTAAGCCTATTATACTACCCCCTTAAAAATATTAACAAAATACCCTATAAAAAAATGTTAGTACCTTAAAATATAAACATTAACTATATAAAGAACAAACAAATAGATTGAGGATAATTTTCCATATGAACCACAGCACAGATACTGATACACAGATAATGTGGGAAACAAAAAGAAAAATATCACCTGAATCTGACGGGTAATCTTTTGTTCTTGAAAATTCCTGCGCACAGACTGAGCAGCTTTCCCCTCCTTTTCCATAAGACTATGTATTACTTGTTGACATTTATCGTTCAACTTGTTCTCTTGAAATTTTAACAATTTTAATTCCACCAGTGACAACCACCAAACTGCACAGCATTACCACATACTCTGTCAACCATGACTGGATCTGTAAACTTGGAATCCCCTTTTTTTCATAGGATTTTTTTTTGATTCGCACGTAATTCTCCCACCTTAACATGTTTGAAATGCACACTATTCTTAACATCATAATTTTTTTTCTGTTTACATTGTGCTTCGCTGACATTTTTCCTCACAATGGGATCAACATTTTCAATAGCCACCTTCTGTTTCATCCATTTCGCCTTCCACGCACGACGAAACTGAGTAGCAGGCTTACATCCCCTGAGCAGTTCGAACTGTGATATATTGGTAGAAGATTAGGGTGTAGTCCTGTAGAACCACAATATGAACAGTTGTGGTTATAACACACCTGTTATGCAAAGCCCAACGCAAACATTCACCCAAGACACGGTTAAACCGCTCAACCAGACCATTTGTCTGGGGGTGATACAGGGAACTCTTGAGGTGCACTATACCACTGTTCTTTAAAAATTCTTCTACATCTGATGAGGTAAACTGGACACCATTGTGTGATACTAATGTTTCTGGAAAACCTTCTCTCAAGAAAAGATATTTGAGAAAATTTCAAACCGCTTTCGAATCATGTACCCCCATGAACCTCACCTCAGGCCACTTAGAATAGTAGTCCACTAGGACTAAGGCGTAACGCAAATGACTTGGAAGATAATTAAATGGTTCAGCCATGTCAATCCCCAACGTCATCCAAGGCCCAGTGGGACACTCAATTGGTGACAATGTGGATTAGATGTTTTGAGAACTTTATTACTACGTGAGCAAATAACACAATTCTTCACCAACAGATCGACTTCTCTGTCCATCTGCGGCCACCAAATTGCTGAACGAATTCTACGTTTAGTAAATGTGGCTCCTAAATGCCCCTCATGAGTACAGTCTAATATTTGTTTCCTGAGACTTTCCGGAGGTACTAATTTATCCAGTCGTAGAATCAACCCGTTATCCAAAGACCACTCATCAACTACCTTGTAAAATGGTTGGATACTCGCCTGCAGGTTTTTCACTTAGCCAGCCCTCCTTGGTGTACAGAACAACCTCTTGTAACAACACATCCTCCTTGGTAGCTGTTTTACATTTAGATTCTGAAACTGAACACACTTGCTCTAATTCAAGGGCAGCAACAGAACAACTCATCTTCCATGTCATCCGGGAACCTTGAGCGATATGATCCTCTTGACACAGACCATTAGAACTACTAGGGAAGCATGAAAAATAGCCGTAATATTCTTTCCCCCTGGTATATGACCTACTTCAAATTGAAATTGTAATTGTAGAAGCCTTGCAGTAAATCTCCCTATTCTGGCAGTGTTACTTTTAGAATGGTTACCACTCAGAATGGAAACTAACGGTTTGTGGTCTGTTTGAAGGAGAAAGCGCAACCCCCACAGATAGCTGCAAAATGTTTCCATGGTCCAACAGCATGCTCACAGTTCCTTTTCAATGACTAGATAAGGTAATTCTGCATCTCTGAGTACCCTGGAGGCAAAACCAATAGTATGCTCCTCTTTCCCAGAATTTTGTGTCCAAACCGCAACCAAACTTGCTAGCGAACAACTGTCAGCATACATTCAAAGGTAGGATCGTACGGTTTGAGTGCTTGAACACGTAACTGAATTTTGACTTACTCAGATGCCTTCTTACAGTCATCATTCCATTCAAATTCAACATTTTTCTTTAAAAAGTTTGATATGGGTCTCACTTTGGCAGCAAAATCATGAATGAAACGTGAATAGAATTCATTCAAACCTAAAACAGATTTCGCTCCCTTCCTGTCAGTAGGAGGAGGTGCCTCTAGAATTGCATTTGCCAATCCAGGTTTAGGTTTGATACCTGAACACAAAATTACATGGCCAAGGTATTCTACTGTATCTTTAAAGAATTCACACGTCTCTTTTGAGAACAACACCCTGTTTCTGAAAGATATCTAGTACTTTGTTTAGAGTTTCATCATGACTATGTCGTTCTTTAGCATAAATCAAGACATCGTCTTGAAAGATAGCAATATTTTTAATTTCCTTCATCAACATGCATATTACCCTTTGAAAAACTGACGCAGCCGACGCCAAACCAAATGGCATTCGACAGTACTGAAATGTGCCCCAAGGGGACACAAATGCAGTAAAATGTTGAGAATCAGGCTCTAGTTAAACCTGATGGTATGCAGAAGACAAGTCAAGTTTTGTAAAAAAAACTTGGCTCCAGCAATTGAAGCCAGCATTTCACTAATTTGTGGTAGGGGATAGGAATCTACCCAAATCTCTTTATTAAGTGCACGGAGGTCCACACACACCCTAAGCTCTCCATTTAGTTTCCGGGCAACAACTAAGGGAGAAAGCCAAAGCGACGTCTCAAAAAGTTCAATGATACCTCTTTCAGCCATACTTTCTAACTCTTTTTGTAAGTCATTCCTCATGCTGAATGGTACCCCTTTCAGCTTGTGTTTTATTGGAATCGTGCCATCCTTTACCTCTATTTTGTGCTTGAACCCCTTGATTTTACCCAGCTCTCTAGAAAATACTTTAGGATGAAGACTGAGAATCTCTTCAACAGCATTAATGTTTCTGATCACCAGAACTTGTTTTTTTGCCCACGTCTTAGAACCATGCCAAACAACCCCTGGTGAAACCACCGTAGGATGTTTAACCCTTTTGCAGCGACGTATATATTTCCATGTATACGCCTCCCTTTGAAAGATAATACATCTTCAAAAAATCCTACCAGTTCTATTCTCTTTCCTTCGTAAGATACAGGAGAGTGGTCGGGGGGCCAATAATCTTTTGTTAGACCATGTAGCCTTAAACCACTCCTGAGTAATCATAGTGATCCTTGCTCCAGAATCTACTAACTATCTTAACTGTCTATCCCCAACCTGAATATCAACAAACGGGTCTACACATTCACAGGCATCCCCTTGTTTCACATCATTATCAGCCACCACTAACATCATATCTTGCATTTCATTTATCAGCTCATCAGAATCACTATCCATTTCATCAGATACCACAGTAACTTTAACTTTTACAAGTTTCGGAGCTTGACGCACTTTGGCAAAATGCCCCAATTTCTTACACAATCTACACGTTACATTCCTAGCAGGACATGGTCTTCCATTCTTGCTGTGCAACGGATTTCCACACCTGAAACAAATGTTAGTTTGTTTTAAAAAATGAGCTGGACTGATTTGTTACATAAGACTCTGGAAATTTCTACTTCTTCACACACTCTTCCTTGTCACATATAGGCGCCACCTGTTCACTGTCTTTGTTCTCTAATTCCTTTGCTGATTTAAAGGATGTCTCAATGCTTTTAGCAATCCTAATAATTTCTACTAATGTGGGGTTACCCAAAGTTAGCAATTTTTGGCGTATATTCTTATCTGTGCAGTGACTAATAAACTGGTTGCGAATAAGCCAATCACTGAACTTTTCAAATTGGCATTCAGCAACCAGTTTATGCAAGGATGAAATGTATGAGTCAACATTTTCATTGAGTTTCCGAACCCTCTTGAAAAACTTGTGTCTCGAAGCCACCAAACTAGGTTGTGCATCAAATCTGTTTGCTAGCTGTTTCACTTTTTCTTGAAAATTGTCTAGTTGCTCGCCATCCACTATGTCCAAGTCTGGCAGATATTTAAAAATGGACTTCCCTTCAAATCCAATGGAGTGAAGTAATAAATATTTTTTCTGCTTAGGTCTGAATCTTGATGCTCCTATGGCTCCTAAATACATTTCAAATGCATCAAACCATTGTCTCCAAGGTATGGGTGGGTCTCCTGGAGTGTCTAAAAATGGAGGGGGTGGACTCACAGATTGCATATTGTGTTTTACTGCAACAACCAATGTTTTTTATGTATTCTCGAAAAAGATGCGAACAAGTGTACAATGCGACACACACACACCACACACACACACTCAATATGTTACCATTGTAGTTTTCAGCTAGAAAATTGGTGTGCACATCACTGTGTGCCCTTATTTCTGTGAGCAAAAAATTTAGTGGATATCCAAGACACAACTTAACTACTATGGGAAGCTAAAGGGATTAAATAATGGAAAACTGGTTGGTGTCACGGAGAGCAGGCGCCTGGAACCTCCCTGTCAAAAGATTCTCATTGTAAAAGAATTATGGATGATTACAAGCAAAATAAACCAGCTGAGCATAAATACCACTGCACCGACGACAAGACTGTTGAACGTTGCCTGGATCTGCAGAATAATTGACTGTTGCTCACTCTACATTGGGCGACCACTGTCTGAGCTAGTGCACGTTGTTCTGTTAAAAATTGAAGTTTGTCAATCTATACCGTCACTCGCAAAAGTGCTTGACAAACCACAGAGACACTGAGTTGCACCTGTTCCAGCATTTAGTGTATGACTATCCCCGGCTGCCTATGGCATGTGTAAGAATAGGTAGGCAAAGTTAAACTGTAAAATGAATCTCCTCTGTTGCCGATGCCTGCTTCAACAGGATATATTATGCTCAAGAATAGCTAGAACCCAATTTGCTCACCTGAGGATTTCGCCGCTATTTCCTGAAACCGCTGTTGACTCAAGAAAGGCTGTTGTCCTTGCCTGGAGTCTAAATATTGCAGCTGCGCGCACTAGTGAATGTTCCAGGAAGCTCAATGTCGCAGCTGTGCACTCTGGTAACTGACATGGGAGGCTGGTTGTCACAGCTGCACACTCTGCTGAGAGACCGGGGAACACCGACTTACACTATAAAACACAGCTTGTTGCAGTCGCTCCTTTATGTAACATTGGAGCACTCACTTCACGCCGTCTCCAGTCCCCTTCACTTTTTGAGGAAAGTGGGCTTATGATTCGACTGAACAGAAATGCACTTCAGGTTAGGTGAGTGGAAGATGGCCCCATCCTTGTTCTCACTCATGGGTTCTTTTCACTGAGGGATGGTTTCTTTACTACAACTCGTCACCAAATTCAGTGTAGGAAAGACAACACTGGCGTAAAATGAACTCCGTGTTTATTTGAATATGGCCAGAAACCACCCCGAAATGCAGTTACACCAGCACCTCGCTCAGCTCGCCTCCAACTGTCATTCTCCAACTCACATTCTAAGTGGCATGTCACTTCACATACCTCGAGACACACAATGTCTCGAGGCAACATAAGCCAAGAATACTACATAATGCCAGGGTCGTATTGGGTGCCCTTCAGGGCTTTAAGTAAGATGAAAGAACTGGGGGGTCTCTCAAAGGGGCGTTGCCAGTGTAATTAAGGGCGTGGCTTAAAACACAATCTAAAAATCTGTGCTGAGCATAGTGTGCCGCCCGACTTGTATTTTGCTGTTTCTGTCATTGCATCCAGATACGATTCAACAAGTATCATATCTACAACAAGTCAGGACTATTGGCTTTGTCAATGGTTCTTAGTTGCATAAGATAAATAAGCAGCAACTATGGCTTGTATATATTATTGAAAAGGCTTCCACTTAAAGCCCTGGTGACACCACGACAATGTTGCTGCCTGAGAGTTTCAAAGAGAAGGGAAATCCAGAGAGAAAATGACTCTTTAAAGGATTTCCCTTCCCCCTACAACGCTCACCTGGCATTATGTCATGCCTTTTTAGCTCCTCCACTAGTGAGAAGTGAGCAGTGTGAGCAGCGCACATCGATGTGCCTGCTGTCACTGCAGTCCGTAAAAAACGGACCGCCTGTGCCAGGGCACAAAACGGAGCCCGATAGAGACCCGTTTCGAGGCCTCCGTAAAAAAACTGCCGGTGCTCAGACCCGGTGAGACCCGGCCCACTTAAAGCCCTGGTGCCCTTGCTAATGAGAAGAGCCAAATGGTGGTGTGAGGCTCGGGGAGCAGAGGGAATAAGGGAAAGTGATGAAAAAAATTACCTCTTGATGGACATCAAGAATCTTTATTTTGTCCAGAAAGTGTAAAGTTAAAACTAATTGGGGTAAATTCGATCCATATTGAGAGGTCAACATCTTTCAACCGTGTGATCACTCTCTGATGAAGTTTTGGGGCTTTTTTCAAGACTAATGACCCTTGCTACTAATAGGCAAAGAAAGTAAAAAAATAAATAAAACTAAACAAATGGTTGGAGCGTAGATCCAGCTACTGCTTCTTTCAGTGGTAAGTCAGCTTAGCATCAATAAAACAGAACATATCCTGATTAGTATGTCATGTAATTAAGTTGCTTTTTATGTGTATTAGGGAGCAAAGTGCAGAATAAGTGCTATCAAGGTATATCAAAATGTGTGTAGTGATATTGTGAAATGCAACATACCAAACTGTGTTTTGAGAATATCTTAACCCTACAGTAGGGTTATTTAGCATCATCTCACTAGTGAGGCTTTTGGAAAGCAGGCTGCTATGATAGAACATCATCAATCATTCTCGTGATTCTAGAATGTTATGAAGTAAAGATCAAAAAATGTATTGCAACTGGTTTATAAAAACACCTTTAATTTCTAGTTTGATGTTTATAGTTGATAACATTATCAATATCCCAGTGTCTGTGAAAGAATACCAGTGTCTTATTCAGGTCTTGTACTATTGAGCGATGAGGGATATTTCTCAGTCAATAGTGTATTTTTTGATAATCTTTCATCTGATAGACTTTTAGCCTCAGATTCCTTACCTTAGAATATTTCAGTGTCCGACTGGATCCAGAAACTTTTCAAGCACTATCTCTGCACGCTGATAGTTGGCGTTGATCGGCTCGGCATCGTCCTCGCCAGAAGTGACGTGTGTGGTGACTACATAGGTGCCACCCCAGCACACTGACCTTTTCTTTCCACGCTCTCAGCACAGATCCAGAGAGAGCTACCTTTGTTCAGTTTTATGGACGACTTTTTTAAAACAGTTTTGTTTTGTATTGTATTTTCAGAACAAAGAACAAGACACACAGTACATATCTAAATGAGGCAGTGTAAATTACATGAAAGTTAAAACATGGCCCGCCAATGTGAACTTATTGGCCAAGTCGCCCTGTGAACGTAGGTCACCATCGACATAATCATGTAGTGCAGGAAATCGATCCTGTAGCCACATAAAGGAGCCTGGATTGGCATCACCCGGGCGGAAGTCTGGGTTGTCTATTAGGGGGGTTAACTGGAAGGGATAGCATGGAAAGGCCCTACGCTGTCTCACCTCTTTCCAGTAAGCTAGCAGTCTAGCAGTCAAAGGCTGTATTTGGCGAGCCTCAGTCGAAGCCGAGATTGGGAGACATATTAGCACTGATAGAGGTGAATTGGAGAAGGCCTGCTCCACCTAGACCCAGGGTTTGCCATCGGGGTCGTGATTCCAATCAAGGGAAGGACAGAATTGTGCAGCTAAAATGTAAGTTGAACATCTGGTAAACCCAAGCCACCCTCCAATACTGGTTTGCAAAGGGATGCTTTCGGTACTCTCTGGGACTTGCCACCCCACACAAAGTTGAGCATTTTAGCATAAATCTGTAAGCGGGGCGCTTGGGGAACGACCAGAGGTATGGTCTGTAGGACGTATAAAAGGCGAGGCGTAAAGTTAATCGTCTGACTATTAAGCCTGCCCAGCCAAGAGATCTCTAGCTTCCCCCAGCTGTAGAGGTCCTTAAAGAGGGAAGTAAGTAGGGGGGATGTTGCTAGTGTAGTTGCATCTAGTATGAGGCGGTAGCTGAATCCTTAAGTAGGTATTATCTGTCGTCTCCCATTGGAAACCACTTCTCTAGAAGGGGTCTTTGAAGCTATGCAGGGGGTCCACCACTCCCATGACCCGGGATTTGGAGAAGTTAATCTTAATCCCGACGCTTGAGAGAAGGAATCTAGCTCCCTCATCAGTGCTGGGATAGTAGTGTCTGGGTCCATAATGAAACGGAGAATACCATCGGCGAAGGGAGCCAACGTATGCTCTCTACCATTAACTGGCACGCCCCGTATTGCGGGGTTGGATTGGATCTTAGCCACCAGAGGTTCCATCATAAGGGCGAAAATCAGGGGTGACGAGGAGAATCCCTGTTGTGTGCCCCCAGGTGAGTCTGATTGTTGGAGAGAAAGTGGCGTTGATTTTGAGCTTAGCAGTGGGTTTCTGGAAATTGGTTTGGATAAAAGCTTTCATTTTAGACCCCAGGTGAATTATATCCAGGACCTTTGAGAGGTAGCTCCAGTCCACTCTATTGAACGCCTTCTTGGTGTCAAGAGAGAGAAGGGCCATTGGTTGCTTCCGCCGTTCAGCCACCTCCATTACAGCCACTGTCTCTTTATATTATCGTTTGCCTGCCGGTTGTGGATAAAGCCAGATTGGGTTGGTGTGATAAGGGAAGGCCAAACATGGTGTAGACGCACCACAAGGATTGATGCAAATAGCTTCACGTTGCAGTTCAGCAGTGCAATGGGTCGGTTGGAGAGGCATTTGGTGGCGGGCTTTCCCAGTTTCAGAAGGAGAGTGATATGTGATTCCAACATAGTATTCGTAAATACGCCGGAGACCAGGAAGGAATTAAATTCTTTCGCCAAGGGCTTGATCCGGAGAGAGGTGTATGTCTTATAGAATGTGGCCGTGTACCCATCTGAGCAAGGAGCTTTACGTGAAGGGATTCTGCCAATCGCGGCTCGAACCTCCTCTGTAAGTCTCTCACAGTTTTACGTGAGCCACCCTTCCTGTGCTTTTCCTCTGCCTGTTGGATCTGTGTCTCCAATTCCTGCTGTCAGTGTTTAGCTGCGTGTTCAAACGTCGCCATTTGGGAGATTTGTTTTCCCAGAAAGACCGCTTTCGCAGCATCCCATTGGGTCGCTGGAGGCACATCATCCGTGTCATTTTCAGGGAAGTAATGTTCTGTAACGTCTTTGATATGGCCGCATAGAACTGGGTCGTGGAGCGCAACTTTGTTGATGACCCATGGTCTGGAAAAAGGCAGTTGGGGAAACAATTGGATTTACGGTCAGCAAGATTGGGGCGTGATCAGAAATGACCATTACATCTATCTTGGAATCGATCAGTCTAGGTAGGTAAGACTGAGCAACTAAGAAGTTGTCCAGCCGGAAATATGTCCTATGGACGTTAGAGTAAAACGTTTAGCCGCGTTCCTGGGAGTGTTGGTAGGGTTGCCAATCATCTATGAGGGTGACGTCTAGGATCCCGTGGCGAGGGCTGCCGGCGTGCAGGGCTCGTCCCGTCTAGGGTGTGAGCTATCAAGATGGGGGTTCAGTGATACATTGAGGTCCCAGCCCAATATCAATTCTCCTCTCTGAAAGTGAGAGAGTCTTGGAAAGAGGTCAGCATAGAACTCATCTCTGTTCATTGGGGGCCATAAATCGAAGTCTAAGTCAACAGGATGGTGCCAAACACGCCTCGCAGTCCTCCCTTCCTCATCCTTGTAGGTGCTGTCCAGTTTGAAGGTGAGGTTTTGGCGGAGAAGGAAAGTGACTCCTCTGGATTTACGAGTGTGGCATGAGTGAAATTCTGTAGGGTACCAGTATGAATGGAGGCGTTTGGTGTCCGCTTGAAGAAGGTGCATCTCCTGTAGAAGTCGCGCATTCACCTCCTTGTTGCCGAGCCAGTTCGTTAACGCTCTATGTTTGAGTAGGGTATTCAACCCTTGGGCATTGAGGAAAATTATGTGGAGGTTGGTTATGAACAAGATATTTGGCAATCCATCAATGAGTATAAAGCGGGACGGCCAGGGTCCAGCCCCCATTCTTCAAAAAGGAGTAGACTGCACTTGTGTGTTAATAACCATAACTAAAAAATAAAATAACACAAGAACAATAGCAAAAAGAACAACCATTCAATATAGTAAAATAAAATTGTGAAAAAGTTCACAGGTGACAATGACATGATTCAGTGAGGGATGTAGATCAAGGGAAAACCCATGAAGGCCCCCCACCCCCTGTACTCAATCAGTTGCTGGTACCAAAATCATTGTTCGTCAGGAGGGAAAAGGCAAAGGAGAGTGATAGCTATCCCCATGGTAATAAAACATGAAAGCCATACTATGTGTAGGAGTCATCAGGTGCCAGGAGAGAGGTCAAGGTCCCAGGAGAGAGGTCAAGATGGAGTGTCGTCTCTATCAGATTGCCGCTGCTGCTTACGTGCCTTCTTCACTTGTCGCGATGGCTGGAAATGGCAGCCCCCCCCTGTCTACTAAGGTTGGGGCTCCTGACCCAAGAGGGAGATCGGGATTGGGAGGAGGAGGCAGACCAAGGGCATTGCAGGCCTCTTGAGGTGTGCGGGTGGCAATCCTCTTTTCTTGGTGCGTGAAGTGGATGCGGAGTGGGAAGCCCAAGCAGTATGGAATGTTGGTCTGTTGAAGATGGTGGGTAATGTCCTTGAAGTCTTTCTGCCGGGTTAATATGTGGGCGGAGGTATCTTGGAACAAGGAAATGGAGTCCCCAAGGAAGATAATCTGTTCTAGTAGGCAGACGGCTCGCAACATCTGCTCCTTCTGGTGGAAATAATGTACTCCAGTTAAGGTGTCTGGCGCCAGGTTTTTATGCTGTTGGAAAGTGGAGAACACCCTATGGATACGATCTAATAGAACTGAAGGATCCCCAGGCCCGGTACAGCAAAGAGTGTAAGATAGTGATGTGTCCACAAAAAGTAGATACAGATAAAACCACAATATGTAGCAACACTAATAACACAGGTCAGCCATCCACACGTAGGCCTCTGGTTAGGGCTACAAACAAATGGCAACAATTAAGTTATCAAACGGTAATTCAAAGTTCATTTAGGTTGGCCTGTTGAAAGGTAAAAGTGTCAGTTATGAAATCGTGATCAATATTTATAATGAAACCTGCGTAAAAAATAGCACAGTTTGTGAATCTGAAGGGGGCCACTGAGGCCACACATGGTAGAGTCAGGTGGCGGCCAATTCCGTGGGGTCATAGCAAATACATAATACAGCAGGGTGGGGGTGGAATGGAATGTGCTTGTCGTAGGAGTCATCAAGTGGGGTATGGAACTATTGGCGCTCTCTCACTGAGTTTTACCAAAAGGGCATCCAATTTGAGATTGGGCATGTACGGAGTCCCTTCATCTCCTCCCTGTGTAGTAGTGTTTGCTCCTCCTGAGCCCACGCCAACATGGAGAACCCACACGGAGGGCGGGGGGATTTATCACACATAAGTGGAAGGCAGCAAGCCTCTTTGCTAGCAGAAGGCAAGGTCCACAAACCATGTTGCTGCCCTATATTTTTTAACACAATGGTAAAGCCCCAGGGTGCACACCTCCCAGATGTAGGTCATAACTGATCCTGTGCATTGTGTCAAGTGAGAATCATGACGCTCCAGTACCTCTATGAGTGACAGACCGGTCCAGAACATATGTACCATTTCCATGTCATGCATTAAACAGTGATGGCATACAGCGTCATTTCGGTCAAAATAACTATTTGTTTGTAGGGGGTGAGGTAGGCGCTGTTCAAGATGTAAAATTGAATTAATTTGAAACTGGTGTTTCAGGACACTAACTGGGGATAGGCCAGAATAAGTCGCCATTCACTGTTGGTGCATGTGCAACCAAGATCAGTGTCCCAATGTTACCTCAGCGTGTCGAGTGGCATTGCTGTGTCTGTGCGCACGGTGCCAGCCAACCACCGGCTTTGGTTTTTCCCTTGTCCAGGACATGCAAGTATTGGATGACGAGATGTTGCGGGTGTTCCTGCTGCATCTCTCCCCAGGATTGGTTTAGTATCTCAAAAAAGGAAGCATGTAGGAAGAATTGGCCAGGCTGGAGTTCAGAGTGTTCCATTTCGGTTTAGGTCACCTAAGGCGTGTAAGCCTGCTGCAAGCCATTGTGTTAATTCCCTTCGGGAAGTGGATATGCGTCCGCGTGGCATTCCAAGTAGTGGTAGGGCAGGGGCATAATGTCTGGTTTATTGGGTAATAAACAGGCCCTGAGATAACATTGATAAGCAGTTTGATGGAGGGTGATGTCTGGTGCTGGTGCCCTGGCAAGTGGGTCGAACAAAGTAAGTAGGTCCTCCAAATCCCAAGGACCCAGGAGTATTGTGGTATCCGCCAGATTGTCACCTGTAAACCAGTGCGATACCCACTGGAGTTGGGAGGCCAGGTAATATTGTTCGAAGTTGAGTAACATTGAGCCCTGCGTTGTCTGTAGGGAGGCAAAGCTTGAGCAGTGCTATTCTGCGTCATGTATTATCAGTTAAGATCTCCCACCATGTGCTTTAGGGTGCGGAAGAAGGGGCGGTGTATAAATAAAGGGAGATTAGCGAAATAATACAACAGTCTAGGTAGAACCACCATCTTTGTCGGGCCCACTCTTCCCGCTACAGACAATAGTAAAGTCTGCCAAAATGATACGTGCACCCATAGTGCAGTAACAGCACTGCTTAAATTGCCCTCCAAAAAGGTCCTCCGGCTTGTGGTAGATTTGTATCCCCAAATAACGAAAAATAGACAGTTGCCATGCAAGAGCGATGTCATTTACCATATATATTGGGTCTGGAGTATTGATATTGAAAGGGAAAAGACACGACTTGGTCCAGCTAACTTGAAGACCGCATACAGTGGCAAATTTGGACAGGAGGTCTGCAATAGTTGGAGGTATAGAACGGACATCTTTAAGGTAGAGCAGCATGTCATCTGCATAAAGGGAGACTGAGTGTGTGCGTCCACCAAATGGATATCCCAGTGTTGGCCCTGAATTTGTAGGTGGAGGGCCAGTGGATCCAGTGCCAGAAAAAATAACAGCGGAGACAGTGGGCAGCCCTGGTGAGTCGCCTGTTGTATTGCAATGGGGTCTGAAATATGACAACCAATTTTGACTGTAGCTGTGGGATCGGTGTATAATAATTTGACCAATCTGAGGAAGCGGGGTCCCAGGCCATACTGTTGAAGTACTTAAAACAACAAGCATTGGCATAGCCAATAGGTCTCGCCTTGGGGACCTTATAAGTGTTTAGCCATGCAACAGTTGATGTTGTTGCACCAAGGATATTGTGCTGCATAACTAAATACTTATAAGGTCCCAAAGCGAGACCTATTGGCTATGCCAATGCTTGTTCTATATTTGTTGTTTCCCCCTCCTCTTGGACCTTAAAGCAATTAGGGGTACCTTTTCCTTTTGTGTATAAAACTGCCCCCTTCCCCCCACCCCCCAAAGCAAATCCAGGGTTGTGTGCCTTTTGTGGATCCCACAATGTTTTCTTACTCTAGGGGTCCCTCAACCCTAAAACTTTGGTTAAAAAAACATGCATTTTAAGCTCATTTATGTGGGGAAAAGATCCGGAATCCGTGGGGATCCACACATTTTTTACCACCCAGCATTCCCACACTTCTGATAAAAACACTATTGCACTTGCGTGTGTGTATTCCTAGTATATGGCCACCACGCTTTGGTAGCAGAATGTTTTTTTTTCTCATTTTTCTCTGCCATGCCTGTAAAAAAATAATTTAAAAAATCTGTTGCACCAGCTTGCCAAGGACAGTCCTATTGGCTATGCCAATGCCCATTCTCGTTTCGGAGCTTCCATTTGACAGCCTAATTTGTGCGAGACGAGAGGTCCATTGGATACTTCCATTTAATTTCAGAGGACTAATCCTCTAAATTCAAAAGTCTTCTTATTGCAACATTGAACACATGAAGAAGTCGCCGTCGTTCCATGGGCAGGGGTTTGTTTTATGATATATTTCAGCGGGAGTTGGGCTTATTTTTTACGCAGCCGCTATCTAGCCGACTGTCTTCCGACCTCTTCAAGATGGCGAAACGTATGGTTTGTGACGTCAGAGCGACGCGATAATGCCCCCTGGAGACGAGGTGCGAGAGAGCGCGGTTGCTAGAGCGGGTTTAAACTGTAGTGAGAGACTGGGAGGGGCAGAGCGCCGCTCGGGGTGGGGGGCACTGAAGGGGGGAGCGGGCAGGAAGGGGCAACACTGAACAAAAGGCCCCAAAAAATGCCATAGGATAGTGAAGAGATAGTGAAACGAGAGTGGGAGGGGGGTCTGGGTAGAAGACTTTGGAGATAGGATAGGTGGTCTGTGAGTGATGGGCTGACGAAGATGTATGTAGTACGGAAGGAAAAAAAGAAAAGTAGAAGGGGGAGCTGGTAGGGGTCTAGACAGAAAGCCCAGGTGTAGGCGTTGGAGGAAAGCAGGGTGCAGAAACTTGTTGGGAGGAGATAAACAAGCAATGGCCGCGCGGCCGTGAAACTGACGCGGCCGCGAAAGTGATCGTGAGGGAAGCCATATGGCGCCTGATCGCGCGTGCACGCTCGCGTGAACGCAAGCTGGTCGCCAGCAAACTGCTGTTTGCACTTCCAAAACCTGCTTACTAAAACTCTCGCCAGAGCAGCGCATGCGCTGGCTCAGGCGAGACCTAAAAAGGACCACTCAAGGGAGCTATAGCTTTATGTAAGCCTAAGACTAAGCAGCCCGAGAGAGGATAGCATATCGGGCGGTTGTTAATAATATAGGAAAAAACGCTGAAGGTTCAAGGTGTTGTTCCTGGATGGCACAAAACCGTTTTGGTCTGAGTGTACGAGTTGTGGTACTAAGGGCCAGGCGATCCGCCAGGAATTTAGCTAAGATCTTATAGTTTGTGTTTAATAAAGGAAGAGGCCTATAGGATTGGGCATCAAGTACGTCCGTACCAGGTTTGGGTAAGGAAATGAGGAGGGCATCCCTCAAGGTAGGCGGCAACTACGCAGTGAGTGAAGTGTTATATAGCATTTTCAGGTGGGCTGCCAGTAAGGGTGCACAAACTTTATAGAAGTCAGCCAGTTGGACATCTGGGCGTGGGGTTTTGCTAGTGGCAAGGGAGAAGATTGCCTCCAATACCTCAAAGTTGGAGAACTCTCTGTTAAGTTCTTCCTTGTCTTCTGGTGTGATCTGGAGTATGGTCAGTCCGGTCAGGAAATCGCTCATGGTGTCTATAGGTGTTGTAGAGACTGAGGCATAGAGTAGTGTGTAGTGGTGAGTAAAGGCAGAGTATATGTTCCTCTGTGTGTGGAGTTATTGTCCTCCAGCAGAGCGGCTTGGCAGAATGGGGCACCTGTCCATCTCCTGGCGTATCAACCATGCCAGAAGTGTACCTGGTTGGTCTGCGTCAGCGTGTGTACGTTTAGTGTGTTCTGCATAGTTAAGGCAGCACAGTCTTTCCAATAGGGCAACATGTTCCTCTTGTGACTAGTGTATGTGTTCCCGACCGGCGCTGGAAGTCCGAGCCAGTTACTCAAGGCCTAAAAGTCTACCTGCCAAGTGAGAGATGTCAGCACATGTTGAGTGGGTTGCCCATACAGTGTCACCGAATGATTAGCTTAAAGGCATCCCACTCTACTAAGGGGGAGGGGGCCGAGCCTGTGTTTACTTCGAAATACTCTGTCATACTGTCAGCAATGGAGGCTCGAAACAAAGGGTCTTCCAGTGTGGATGGTTGAAGTTGCCAGAGGGGTATGGGGGGGAGGTACGTGTTCCCAACAAAGTTGTAGTTGGAGTGGGTTGTGGTCAGAGTGTGTGCGGTCAAAGTAGTCCGTGAGCGTAACATGTGGAGTGATGTCAGAAGTGCAAAGAAACAGATCAATACAGAGTTGAAGTCTGTGTGCATGTGAGAAGTGAGAGTACACTCTGGTATTGGGGTTTCAGTGGTGCCACAGGTCTTCCAGCCCCCTATGGTTTAACCATGTGCTAAGTGTATGCTCGTTGGTGGTAGCAAAAGTGCGAGTGAGCGGTGGGAAGGAGCGATCCAAACCAGTGTCTAGGACACTATTGAAATCCCCTCCCAAAACCCGGGGGATATGGTTCCAGCGGGCCAAGGTGGTAGAGAGGGTGTGAAGGAAGGGATCCTGGTCTACATTAGGCATGTATATCGCTCCGAGGAGCAGTTGCTTAGTCTAAGCAGACCTCCACAAACTCATACCGACCCTCCGGATCCACAATCGTGTGTGTGTTTGTGGCAGCGAAAGGGATTCCCACCTTAATCCAAAATGGGACCCCCGGGCATAAGTGGAATAGTTTGTGGAAAACACTTGGGCTCGCCATCTTTTCTGTAGCCGGGACGCCTCCAGACCTGTTGTGTGAGTCCTGCAGGTAGGCGAAATGTGTGCACCTGCGGTGCAGGTAAGAGTACATCTCGTATCCACGGGAAGAGGTGTGGATACCTCTCACATTCCAGGTGATGGTTTGTGGTGGCTATTGTGTGATGTTTGGGAGGTGCGGACGCATCGGGTGCCCCAGGCATAGATTCCTGCGTTTGATGTAACATGCCGGGCAAGAATGAGCGTAGTGCGTGACAACAAGAAAAACAAAATGTAATAAAACAACAATGAACAGTTAATACCTTAGAAAGAAGGTGTTCAACAAACCAGTGGCGATCTAGGGTCCGGTAAGAAGGGGCCGGCCTAGGGGGTGAGCGGGGAGACTAATGTTGAACAGGTGCTGCCTTCCCATATTGAGTAGTTCAGGATGAGACCCGGTCCTGGCGACCATCTGAACCCCTGCAGTATAACAATGGTCGAGTCTAGAGGTGTTTGGAGTAGCAGGGAAGCCCGCCATAGGAAATTAACAAACCACAGTGTAGCCCCACCTCCCCCGTACAGTTGGAAAAAAATGTTACACAAATCACATGCAGCTGGGGGAAGGGAAGGCAAGGGGAGAACAAGCAGGGACATACAAGTACACTGTTCTCCAAGGATATCGTTGGAGGTTTGGGGGGGGGGGTCACTGTGGGCATCTCATCAGTGCTTGGAGGATGATGTCGGACGTGAAAGAGTCATTGTCGCCAGATGTGCCGGAGCCTCCCTCATCCGCACTGTAGTGTGGTGCAGGGTCACGGAGCTCCGCTGCCATCTGTAGTGCTTTGCGGTATTCCTGGATGACCTGTTCTAGATTTGGGAACCGTCAGGCTGGCAAGTCCAGGCGTCGTGCACGTTTCCTGCTTTTCTGTCTTGCCAGCAGGGGTTACTTTTGGGCGGCTGGTGAAGTGGCAGTGAAAGTTATTCCGTTTTGCTCCATCCATGACCACACATCTGCTGGGTCAGTGAAGAATGAGGTTTTGCCGTTTGTTTGGATGCGCAGGCTTGGGGGGAAGAGAAGGGCATTCTGGATGTGGTGTTCCCGTAGTTGGTGCTCAACTTAAAGGAACATGTGTTGCTTCCGCTGCACTGCAAGTGTATAATCCGGAAACATCATGATCCAGGTATTGTACACTGTCAAGTCACCATGCTTGCGAGTCTCGTTCAAGACCACGTCTCTGTCCCGGGAGTGCATGAGGCGTGCCAGCAATGGGCGGGATGGAGAACCAGGAGGGAGTCTGCGTGTGGGAACCCAGAAGGCATGCTCCTCGGAGAAGAATGGTGACAACAGCTTCCCCGGGGTGAAACTGCGTATCCAAGTGTCAATATACGCCTCGGCATCCTTGCCTTCAGCGCCCTCAGGAAGGTCCACAACTCATATGTTGTTCCGTTGAGATCTCTCCTCAACGCGTCCCTCTAGGATGCGCACCGACTCATGTAAGGCGGTGACATGGGACTGCAATTCTGAGGTCCTCGGTTGTAAAGTTGCTATGGTTTGTTCTGCAGTTTATACCCTGTCTGTAAGCTTCCGATGGTCGTCATGTAGCAAGGTAAGGTCTGTGGCCACGGTTTCAATCTTCGATTTCATGGAATCGCGGGATCTTTCAATTGCTTCAAGTACATCCCACTTGTCAGAGACTGTCTCTGTGCCTGACGGGCGATCTGCAAGTTCTGTAGTTTGCTGAGCACTGGATGGTGGCGTCTGGGGACAAGAGCACATGGCTGCGTTACCAGCCCTGGGGCGCACCATGTTGAGGAACCTTCAGAGTAGATGCGAGGCAAGGGCAGGGTGTTGTGTCAGGGTGGATGAAGACACCTCCTAGCACGGGCAGCCCAATATGGGGAGATAGTGGCAAGGCATAGGAAAGTATTAGATGTTGCCTGATTGGTGCATAAGGGTAAGTAACTTGTTCATTTATCGTATGTTTAGGTTTATTTAGATTATTTCTAGAGCTCAACTGTTACTCCAAGGAGTGTCCTGGCGCTAATGCAGAAAAAGGGTCAACCGAGGGAAAGAGAGACATGGACTTGGGGACTAGAAAAGAGCCAAGTCTTGAGCTATTTTCGAAACACTGGGGTATCCTTGATGCATCTGATTGTCAGCTGAAGTTTATTCCACAGTGATGGGCCCAGGAGAAAGAGAGATCTGCCCCTGGACCTTGTCTTCCTAACCCGCAGAACTTTGGCAAGACAAAGGTTTCTCTGGGTGGGTATAGAACTTAATTCAAGCTCGTAGATATCCCAGGCCAGTTCCGTATAAAGCTTTCTGGGTAAAAAGCAAGATCTTAAAAATGATCCTTTTGCTCACCGGGAGCCGGTGAAGACCATGAAGAAGTCGTGTTGCATGGGAATTATGGGGTAACCCGAATATTGTTTGAGCCGCTGCGTTCTGGACCAGCTGCAGCCTATCCATAAGATAGTAGGCCCATGTAGAGTCCATTCCCATAGTCCAACCGTGATGTGATCAGGGCTTGAATCACTTGTTGTCAAGCCGTAAATGACAGAAGATACAGAAACCTTTGCAACATACGTAGCAGGGCAAAACAAGTACCCACCACCGAGTTGACTTGGGTGCTAAACAGCAGTTGTCCATCAAATTTAATGCCCAAGTTTTTCACCGATGAATTTTGGGTAAGCGGGAGGGGGAGCATCAGATGGCCAGAAAGACTGCCAAGATACCTCTGCTTCCTGACCGAAGAAGAAAAGCTCGGTCTTCCCAGCATTGCATTTGAATTGATTTTAAAGAGAGCCACCTAAACACTGCACTGAGGCAATTACGGATTTTATGACCTGGGAATGCCTCCTTATTCTTCCAAGAGAATAGCAGTTGGGTGTCATCAGCATATGACACAATTTTGGCCCCTAGTGATTCTGACACGGTAGCCCTTACTTTACGAGAGTTGACAGGGAGGCACCACGCCTCTTGTCCTCTCCCCTCCAGAAAGGATGAAAGCCAGTTCCAGGCCTGCCCTCTAATTCCATCCGAGCTGAGACGGGCCAGAAGGATATGGTGATAGATCGTATCGAACTCAGCCGATTAGATCTAACAAAACCAGCAGCGCCCGGTCACCTACATCCAGGCTAAGTCTGATGACATCAACTACCTCCAACAGTGCTGTCTCAGTGCTGCAGTTGGGGCGAAACCCCAATTGACTAGCATGTAACAAGTTATTGATTTTTAAGACCTATTATGGACAATGCTCACTGGGATACCACAATCTGGTCTGCTGCTTTACTGTGTTAATCAGTGGTTAAAGAGATAATAGTATTTGCTTGCATATGTTCTATGTAATGCCCAGTGGGACGTTCACTATCTCGACGGGATTCGACCTGTGTCTCCAATGTCAATCTCTCTTCATGAGTTGGTTGGACTTAACATTTCATTGATAGACAAGGGGCATTTGTCGATGACTGTCCAGGTTACAGCTTCTTCTGTGTGTTCCGTTGAGACAGTGATTAGTCCTCTTTGTTTTGTTGAATTTGTACCTTATTGTACTCCTGTGTTAAATAATTATTATCCGGATTTTCCTGGTAGTCATTCCAATGTATTGTGTCCACTTGGACAAGTAATCCTGTAAATAACCCCCTCGCTATTAGAGTTGGTAAAGGAGTGTAGATCTCATGGGGTTGTTAGTCCTAGATCAATTTGTGCGATAGGTTTTGTCAGGTGACAGATAGTGTATGCCCTGCAGGAGTAGTGGTTTACAAGTTAAGGCCATCTTCATAGGGCAATGACTAATGGTAAGGATTTCATTTTCCTTGATCCGGTGTGCACCAGCATTTCTCTGAGATTATTGCTGGTTTCTGGAATATTACATTTCCTGAATTCAGGCGGTACCAGTTTTTGTTCATAGTTTTTTTTCATTTTGTTAGGAAAATTAGAGTAGGTTAGGGCACAGACTAGTTGTTCATGGTGTTCTTCATAATCGGCCTGTTACAAGGCTAGTCGGTTATTATCCTTCGCCCATTATCTTAATTGTTTGAGTTTTATTGGATGGCCCATTATTGTAGATTCGTCGGGAGAATATCTGCATGTTTCGAAAAGCTTTTCTTGTCTGAAAATGCATTCTGGTGTCTTAAGAATTGCCCCCCAGGAGGGTTATCTCTTAATGCTTTTGAATGGAAATTGTTATAATATAGTTATGTTAATGAGTACTTCTAGAGCACACGTACACCAAAAAGGTTTCTTGGCGCCAAGTATAGTATAGTAGTGAATTTCGATCTGTTAGTTTCCAAAATTCCTTTGACCATAGTTTGCCTTCTGCAGGATAAATTACAATGTTTAGAAACAGAAGGTTTTATTGCTAAATTGACTGGTGAATTCTAGTTTTGGATGCAAGTTGATCGTCCAGGTCATGAATCTGAGTATGGAGTTTTTTTTGCCTTGCCATATAATCAGGATGTTTTCGACGTAGCGTCTCCAGGGTGAAATGTTCTGGTGGAAGGGATTCCTGTTGTAGATGTAAGTCAGCTCAACATTGTGCATATTCAGGTTTTATATGCTTGGTGCAATTGTGCTCCCCATTGATGCCCTATTTACCTTTAAATAAAGTTGATCCCTAAACATGAGAATTTTTTCAGTGAGTGCCAATTTGGCATATTGCATGATGAAAGTAGGTGGAGTCATCCGTGTTGTGGAAGAAGTATTTAGAAGACGTTCAATAATATGCTGTAAGTGCTTGTGTAATGCAAGCATATGATTCCACGTCCAAAGCAATCAATCTGGGTCTCTTGGTTGAAAGTTAAGGTCTCCATAGTGAGTAATATCTCCTCTGTGTCTGTAGATCGAGCCTAGGCAGCGCGCATGCGCTGTCTCTCGACATGCTGTATCTCGACATGCTGTATCTCCTTCTGTGGGCTTTGACCACGCCCATCACAAGCCCATCACTTTCATTCGTTCCTTGGCCTGTTTTTCAAAATTGCTTTGGTTTGTTTCGTAAATGCTTTAGTTTGTCCTGCCTTTTGGCTGTTTTGTTCCCGCCCTGCATACTGACCCTGTTATATGGATTATGTCACAATCGGCCATATATAGTGTCAGTGCACTACTTTTTCTTTTGCCTCTGCTTCTTTTCTTAGTTTCCTGGTTGTGTTCTGAGCTCTGCTCCTATCTCCAAGCACTGCCTGTTGTCCATGTTGCCTTTACTCCCGCCCCCCTCCCTTTTTGTCTGTGTTGACCACCTCCCTCGTCCCCCCTCATCCCCCATTTTTGGGAGCATGATGTTTTTTGTTTTTTTTATTACTAATTACTTGCGGGGGTCCTTTCACTCTTGTGGCACACTGCTTTATACGGGGCCTTCTTTTCCGAGCCCATATTTAGTGAATAATGCACCACAGGCCACTAACAATCGTGTCAGCTTCACATTCTTTACAGGGGTTTAGGGTTTTCCTGAAGGAGTTGTAATAGAATGGATGAAAAACACTTTATTTTAAACACATTGGGCCGGCACACCAAGCAAATGTGGAAATTTAGGTTCTTTTGTCAGGGACAGTTAATGGCGCATTGTTAGTCTGAAAAACTTTAGGTGTTGTACAGCGATATTTTTAACTCTGTGTGATTGTAGGTGCTCAGACTTTGTTTGTATAAAACCGGCATAGTACTGGTATTTGTTGCTGAAATAAAACACCCTATTTTTCACATGCTGGCTATTTGTATTGTATTTCAACAGTTAATCCCTTCAGTATCTCAATATAATCGCCATGCTCCTATTACAAGGGTTAGTGTTTCAGGCTTAGGTCAGGAGGCACAGAAGGCCCCCACTAACAGTCTTTAAATTGCCTCCCTGGTGTTAGTTCTCCCCTGCATGTGTGACTCGATAGCCAGCATTGCAATTGTATTTGCTATTTCTGGACCTGGTATTCCTGCAAGTTCACATAGCGTATGAAAGAGCTACAATATATGTGAGTTCACACTACCAGTTATACAAAAATAGCACTTTAAATGGGTACTTCTCAATGCAGTTCTAGAATATGCTTAGCGTCAAAGCGTTCACTTTAAAGAACAGTAGATGTTGTATCACCCAGGCCAATGTGCTGCCTGTCTAAAAAGGTATAGGGTCCCAAAGGCGAGACCTATTGGCTATGCCAGTGCTTGTTAATATATGAAGGCATGGATTTCACAAGGGTGCAGAGAAAGAAATCCGTAAATTTTGAAAGAGGCTCTAACCGTTCCTAAGCCCCACAAATTGGGTCTACCTTGAATATTATGGATAATACATAGATGAATTGCGTTTTAGGATTCTAAGTCTGCTCCTGATTTTTGCAATCTAGTGGTGTTCAAATGAGGTGATCACCATCAGGGTAATCATTTTCTTCAGTTGATCAGTGGGGTCTGTCTTGATTATTTTTGTTTTGTGGAATACATTTTTGCTTAGTTCTCTGAGGACTTCTTGTCTGGATACATTACACAATGGCACCTCCTTTCTCCGCTTGTTTAATAGTGATTGTGGTGTATTGCTGAGCTTGAAGATTAGTTCCTTTTCTCTGTTTGACAGATTGCAGTAAGTGTGTTCTTCATGACCTCCCTCCTATTGGATGACCCGGTCTCTGGTGGATAGATAGATACTTTTTGTATGATTAATGAAAATCATTACTTAAAGTTCCATTAATTCAGAACTGGTTAAAAATAATAAATAACATAGAATTATATCACCTACCACAGTATAATATCATTCAAGTTTTCAAAACAGTCCCTCTTTAAAATTGGTTTGATTATACAGCTGATAATATAACTCTATTTCAGGTGGCACGCAATGTGGAGGTGACCTGAATGTAGATTTTTTCTCTAGGTCTGGGTTCTCTTTCCCAGGGGACTGCTCTCCATGGGTTGCTAAAGTGCTTCTAGCAGATTTTAAAGAAGAATCGTCCTAACTCTGATCATCTTTGTTGGTAGGGACAAAGCCTAGTTGTTTACTCAATACCCCTGTCTCTTTGTGCAGTAGAAGGTAGTTACTGGGATTAACCACTAAGTTGTTGTGTGGCCGGGGGGTGGTTGCTGGCTCATGGTCTGGCTTTCTGTCCCTTCTGGTGATGGTGGCTGGCTCCAATAGACCTGTTGGTTGTTTCCCTGTCGTCTTCCTCTCCCTCTTTATCTACCTCTGCCTAAAAAAAGGCATCCACCGATAGGGACTTGTAATGAGGGGCAAGGAAAGTGGGTTTGCAGGACTTGCCACGTGGTGGCGGACCATAGTTATTTGGGGATGGTGATGCATTGTGGGGGTGTCATGTTAGTCATAACAACTAGTGCTCCATATTTCAGACTCTGATGTCCACTCATTAGTAACCTTAAGCCATCCTGAGATTCCTTCATGCACTCGTAGTTTATCTTGCTAGCCACAGCCATTCTCCTAATGACTGCCTTCCTTTCTGTGTGCAAGCGACTCTTTAAAGTGGCTGCCTAAGACACATCATTTAAAGTCTGTTTTCTAAGTAATCTCAAAATTCATGAACCATTCCAAAATCTCCTGGCCTTCTACACAAACGTGCTCATGCTAATGTTGAACCTCTGCAGGCAGCCCTGCATAGTTGGAATGGGAGTCGCCTTTCCCTGAAATAGCAGTCTCTGCTGCCATCACAAGTTTTTCTTTTTCTAAGCATATTCCCTCTCCAATTCTTTTATTTTTCTCACCTTTCCTTCTCCCTGTCCCCCCTCCTTTTTCTTTCTTTCTCTCTCGCTTTCTGTCTCTTTCTTTCTTCTTTCTTTCTCTCATTCTTTCTCTTTTTCTTTCTTTCCTACCTTCTCCCCCCCCCCTCCATTCCGGTCTTGGTAAGCTCATCTCAACTTATCCCTCTCAAGCTCTCTCACCTTCTCATCCGCTTCAGCCTTAGTCTACTGAATTGCTAGCTGCAAGCTCAGGGGCTCATTTAGACTTAAACCACACAAGAGAGTGACTTCTGGAATGGATAACAATAATACCATTGAATTTAAAAGTGGCAGAGAGGGGAGGGAAATTATCTGTGGGAACCATGGAAAACAAATTCGGGTACACTTGGGATGTGTCTTTGCAAAATCTGTGCTAAGGGGCTAAGAGATCCTGATAACGCTGTCCTCCATCCTTGGGTTCCTATCATGCTTTTACCCAGGTTCCTTCACAGTTAATTCCCTTTCCTCCAGTATCTCTAACTGGTCTCTAATATATCTCCAAAGGACCTCCCTGTCCTTGTTCCTGGGAGCTCTCCACCCTCTCTCTAAACACGAATCATATAATAGATCAAAGGACTAGCTGTCAAGGTCTACTGCCACCAACCTTCTATCTGCCTTCTCAATGTGAAGGTAATGAATGCAGTATTTAGGTTGAACTTTTTATTCTGTTCAAGACAGGTGGAACCAGAACTAGCAGATCGCACATCCATTGCCACCTAGTGTCAGACCCCTTTCGGGGGGACACATGGCAGACACGCTTTTGTAATCGAAAGCTGGTGATTGTGGTAGCTTGCCTTTGATGTCATGTGGCCTGTCCTACTATGGTTATGCAAACTGGGCCAAGTACACCCTCCCAGCACTTCACTACCATGGTAGCGAGGGTAAGCAGTCAAAGGCTACTCAGGGTGTGAGTATGGGTGGGGCGTGAGAGGGAATGGGGGCTGAGCTCCGTACAGTCATGCAGCAGACAAAATACCATGTTGTCTAGCCCAGTGCCTTTTCTTTTAGTTATAAAGAAAGCACTTCAATCTCACAGCAAAAGAAAAATGCTACACGCTCTGATGTGGTTACAAGGCTGCAACCTCATCTATGGGTTCTAAGCTCTACACTCTGTGGTGCCCTCTAGCTGCTTCAGGAAGATAAGCCCCACCTGGATTACTTTAAATGTTTGTGTGTGATGTAAGTGTAAGTGCTACACCCTCTACAATGCCCTTTATCCGCTTTGGGAAGACGAGACGTCAGACATAAATTACTTAACATGTTTTTTGTGTGATGTTAACAAACACTTGTGGTAAAGTATTGTTTCACGTAGGAAATTATTTTTTATTCTTTACATAAAGATTTTTCAGAATGAGCAAATGACAGAATAAGTAAAGTGTGGCATAACATGTTCAGTGGTTTTTGCTGTAGGTGTGAGCAAAATTTCATATTTGATCTTTTCAATGAAAAGAACTGCTGAACCATAGTTAAAAAGGTGCGACTACTACTGTGTTTATTTTATTTATATGTATATTTTCACTGATTTTATAGTTGATATATATTCAGCAGTTATAGTTATGTCAAATATCTGTAATTCGTGCCTTAAGGTAACTATAGTTTGCTCCCCCGCTGTGCACATTTCGTCATCAATAATTTCATTGTACATGTTGCAGTGATATTATCAATGATGTCATGCCCGCCCCTCCCCCTTTCCCAGGGGAACCAACCCCCTGCGCGTGGTGTGGGGCTGGCCTCAGGGCCTAGCCTCTGAGCAGCTAACCCTACGCCACACAAGGCCTTCTGCAACACCAAAATATAAAAAGTGAGCCTATTAGTTTTATCAAGGGGAGGGCGTATCCATACATATAAAGCACATCTATTTTCTTTGTACAAAAATCATCAATATTTTTAATCAAATTTCAGTTATTCACAAAATGAAATGTTTTTAAGAATTGATTGCTAACACGTTTAATACTAAAGTCTTAATAAACATCTGTGACCATTTCTTATTATATGGTTTTTATTATTGAATTTTGTATGTGAAAAATGTCAAAAAGTCATACTTTTTTTAATTTTTTAATTACATTAAAAAAAACTGTTTGAGTCTTTCTTTTGTGTAAATCTTTGTTTTCAGAAGTTAAGGAGACAGCGGATAGTTTGCCCCTGGTGGGGGACTGACTACAACATTGCAAGAATCAAGTTGGGGTTACAGAGGTCACCATAACATCTCCCCTACAATGCCAAAACTGAAGTAAATATAAGTATGACTCCCCAGCCTTTGTTTCATCCCCCTGTGAACCCCAACTTGCAGATGGTAATCCCGCCCCTGCAACAGTGTCCCACTCTCAAAAAAATAAACAGTCAAGACATAATCACTTCCTTCTTGCCACCCCCTCAGCGTCTCCTCCTATGAGTTACATGAGTAACCCCACAGCCAAAACGTTAAAGAAAAAGGCCCAGGGCCCTACATTGCGGTGCGCAAGCCACACTAGCTGGGCCCTCACTGAGTATCTTGAAGAGGGGTTTCCATTTGAGTTCAAACAATAAGTGTGTACCATTCATGTTGCTAGTCAGACGTTCAATGGCCAGTATCATCCACAGTTTATGGAACCATTGGCTATCTGTAGGACCCTCTGACTTCCTCCAGTTGAAGGCTATCGGCAATTTTGCCGCCCCCAGGCATTGGAGGCACATATACCATTCATTGCGAGCCATTGCTTTCAAGTTTGCCAGTCTAAGGCGCAGGAGCATCACCTCCGGCATGAAGGAGTGGATAAGACTATACCTCCTGCAGGAACTTCGAGACTACCTCCCAGAAGGGCCTGATCCCTGGGCAGGCCCACCAGATGTGAAGCGCCTCTCCCAGGGCTCCACAGCCTATCCAACATCGTGGGGGGGAGGGGAAGTTATATGGTACATGCAGTGTGTAGTGCCAGCCATATTAAAGTTTGTAGTGTACATCCTCCCCAACATGGAGGTAGAGGAGGATTGTATGCCCCTGCTTAGGTTGTCCCAGTGCTTAGTGGTGCATTGTAAACCGAGGGACTGCTCCCACCCTTGGTTATGTCTCCAGGTTTGGAGCATATTCTAACTGAGGAGGAGCTTGTACGGAGCAGATGTCCTACCCCTGATACCCATCGGCTTAGGGAACAGAGACTCAAAATGGGTTTTAGCCCTAGTGACTCCAGCACTAATGGAAGGTGTGTAACCCACTGATGGATCTGAGCGTAGCGAAGTCGCTCAGATTCCGTGAGCGCAAATGCCTCTTTACATTGCAGGAAAGATGTGGGACCTCCATGGATGTACAAATCGGGGATCATTGTGCATACCCCTTCAGCCAGGCATGGAAGGTCCTTCCCTCCAATGCGGGAGAGAACTTGGAGTTATAGTGGATGGGTATATAGAGAGAGGGATACAGGACATGACCGCATGTTTCCACTTATAAGTCCCAAGTTTTAAGTGTTGTGGACACTGGAGGTCTAAGATGGGCATTGGGCAGCCTGCTCCGTCTATTGAGCCATACCAGATTCCAAAGTGGTCTCCGAACGATCGTGTGGTCCATACCCTGCCAATTCTTTTCTGATTCCAACATTCACCAGTCCACTCCCCCACAGAGCTAGGCTGCTGTGTAGTAGTGAGATAGATTGTAGGTCTACTGGTGGTCCCGAACTCACCTCAGTCTCGAGGTTGTGCCATCAGTCTCTGCTGGAGTCTAAAGTTTTATCCCTCCAGGTGAAAGCCACGAGTCAGCGCTGTCTGCTCTTCAAGTAGAAAGAGTCCAGCCATATTGGGAGAGTATGAAATAAATATAATAGGCAGGGAAGGATGGTCATCTTAACCGCATTGTTCCTGCCCAACCAGGAGAGCATTAGCCTCCTCCAGGCATGTAGGTCCTTGGCAATGGCCACTAGCAAGGGGGGTGGTAATTAGCGGTAAACAGTACTCTAATGCATTGTGTAAGCTGGATCTCCGAGTATTTCAAGGAAGATTTTGCCCATCTAAAGGTAAGGAGTCTCTCCAGCTGAATCTGCTCTTCCTTTTCGATTGTCAGATTAATGAGTTCCGATTTGGCAAGGTTGGTTTTGTAGCCGGAGGCCCTCTCGAAAGCCTGCAGCATCCCAACCACTGCCGGCAGCAAGACATCTGGGGAGCGTACTGTGAGGAGGACATCATCGGCATAGTGATATTTTAAATTCCCTAGGGCTGAATTTCATTCAGGGGACTGATGAATCAGGCAGGCCAGTGGTCCAATAGAGAGAGCAAGGGGGGAGAGGGGACAGTCCTGCCACGTGCCTCTGGTGAGCGGGAAGAAAGATGATCAATGTCCAGTCACTGTGATCTTGGCCTTTGGAGGGGTGTAGCTATCAAAGATCATTCTTATGAATTTGGGTAAGATGCCCATCTGTTGAAGTGAGGTGCAAGAAAGCCCATTGCACCCTGTCAAAGGACATTTCAGCATCCAGTGACCGGATGACTGCCGGAATATGTTTGAGAGTGGCCTTCTCTATCAAATGGATAGCTGCTCTGATGTTGCCATGTGTTTGCCTCCCTTTGATAAATCCACTCTTGTCTGGGTGGAGCAGGGTGTATAACACCTCATTAAAGTGTGTGGCCAAGATCTTCATACAGAGCTTTGCATCTATATTAATGATGGCTATCAGGCGATAAGATGCACAGCCAGTCGGGTCCTATCCTGGTTTTGGAATGACCATTACCACCACCTCATACATAGTGTTATTGACTCCCCTGGACTCTGCGCATTGATTGAAGAGTGTTGTGAATCTCAGAACAAGTTTTGCCTGGTAAACTTTGTAGAATTGAGCTGTGAGGCTGTCTGGCATCAGTGTTTTTTTAGTAGTCAGGGATTTAATAGCTAGTGTAACCTCTTCCGGTGTGATAGGGTCTTCTGAGGACTCCATCTGGTCACCAGTCAACTTTGGGAGGCGGATCTGGTCGAAGAAGGCTCGTCTGTGCTGAGGGGAGGAGGGTTCAGTTCTATAGAAATTTTCATTAAAATGGGCCGATTCAATCGCCTTCCCCGCCTCTTCTAAGAGATTATTGCCATTATCAGCAAGAATCTCTTTAATGTACTCTTTCTCCCATTTACCTCTTAGGTTGCGCAATAGGTATGTTTTGTCCCCCCCGACATAAGGGCGTTTCTTTAAATGCAATAGCGAGAGCTCTGCTTTGTTCGCAAAGTGCATGTTTAGCTGGCCCCTAGCCCTAACGAAGGCGCGTGACACGTCGGGAGGGGTGATGAAGTCTTTCTCTCTGTAGCTCCCAAATCTTATTCTCCAATTTCTGGACCTCTAATTTGCGGAGTCTAGCACGCTCAGCAGCTGCTGTGATGAATTGGCCGCTAATAACTGCTTTGAAAGCATCCCACACCCCCAGATGGGGGGGTGCTGGCTGGCTGGCAAAGATGGCATTGTGTTGATGTGTTGGCAGCCAGTTAGATTTCAGCATGAGATCTGTCAGCTTCACAGATCCTCTGTGGCGTTATATATATATATATATATATATATAAAGTTTTTGAACCTTAATTGCTCAAAAACTACTGAACAGATTTACCTACAATCATTAAAAAAAAAAAATTTTTTTTACCAAGATCTAGCTTTCTGCCAAATTTGGTGAAAATCTGTTTTACCATTTGGGATGTAGCTTGGTCTAAAGTTTCCATGGAAAAATTAAGGGGGAAAATGTGTTTTGAGACCCCTTTTTCTCAGCACCTGCTTTACAGATCACCACAAAACTTTCCATGCACAAATTAGACAAAAAGTAGGACTTGTTTGGAACGTTTCGTGAAGATTCATCAAGCCGCGCCAAAGTTATCAGCAACACAAAAATGCATTTCCTGTGCAAACACAATCCTAACTAGAACTTCCAAGTGGTGTCCGGCACTGCGTCATATTCGTACAGATGCATGTATAGATATAGATATTTTATTTATTTTTATTTTGAAGGTTTTATATAGCGCGAACAAGACCCTTGCGGGTATCAGAGCGCTTTACATGTCATAAATTGGAAACAAGAGTAGGACATGGAAAAAAAGAGAAATCGGCATAGAAGAGTAAAATTATAGATGAATAAGATAAGTCATATGAGGTGCTCTGTAGTACGAAACTAGCAATTAAAATACGGTGCTCAAAAATACATCCTAGTAATTAACAATTAGTAAAAAGTAAATAGTTCATGTGAATTTGGCCATGAGAATAGCTTTCACTTCTTTTTTGAAGGCAGCAGTCGATGGGTTCGTTCTTGTTGCTGTGGGCAAAGCATTCCAGATCCTGGGAGCCATTCCAGAGAAGGACCGGTTGTAAGTTTTTTTCTTGGCAAATCGGGGTTTCAGTAAAAGATTTTTCGAGCTTCTGGAAGCTCTATTACCAGCAGAGAGTAACAGTTTCTGAGCTAGATAGTTCGGGGAATTGTGGTGTATGGCCTTGTGCGTCATACATGCAATTTTTAGGTGAATTCTAGCTTCAAACGGTAGCCAATTGAGTGTTCTAAGGTCTGGGGATATATGAGAGGTTCTCTTTGATCCTGTGATGAGTCTCGCCGCTGAATTGATAGCGGCTCTTAATGGGGCTGCCGAGGACCTGGGGAGGCCGCATAAGGTTACTGCTCCATATTTCACTCTTGGGATTACTAGTGCCTGAACTGCTTGTTTAAAGTCGTTTGCTGGCAAGAAGGGTTTCAGTTTTCGCAGTGTGTTCAAGTGGAAATTTGCTCCTTTTGTGGAGGCGCTAATATGCTTCTGCATTTTTAGGCTTCTGTCCAGTGTCACCCCTAGCGATTTCGCTGATTCGACAATGAGCGGTTGCCCTTGGAGTGCTATTAGGTGCTTCATCCATTCCAGGATGGTGGCTGATTTGTTGGGGGGGGCGATTAGGAGGAACTCCGTTTTGAGGGCGTTTAGTTTCAAATGGTTTTCGGCCAGCCATGTTTGAGTTTTTTGTAGCGTTGTGTATATATATAAATATATAGCCACTTACTGATCATTTCATCTCCAGTGGGCCGCATCCCAAGCGGCTTCTGCCTGTGAACGACGTTACAATTATGGAATGCTATTTCCCTTGTTTAGCATTGTTTTACCATTTGAAGATGGCCATTATGTTGTTTCTAAACATGGTGGCCATGCTGCAACCTTAAAACAGTGATGCACTGTGTACAATACCATTTCAATTCTGCCATCCGCTGCTGTTTAGTTTTGTTAATGCAGATATATGCCCTCTGTTTAGGTGGGAACGTGATTTTTTTCCTGCTTTACTCTTTAAATTTGGTTGTGTAATTATGTGAATGTGGGATTAAGTTAGTGGTGAGTGGCTGGATGTGTGGGTGATTAATAATATTGTTGTAGTAATAATAATATTATTATTATTATTAGTGCTTTGTTACCTAGAAAGGTGTCCTGGCGCTAATAGTTGCCAGCAGTAGTATGCGTCATGCAGTGCTTATTGTTTATAATGCAAGATGTTTTAAATTTTCCTGAACTATCAGAAAAATCCAAGCTAGAGCAACTAGGAAGATGCACCCTGTTCCAGAGATGAGGAGCCTGGATGGAAAATATTCTTCTGCTGAGTTGAGAGCGGGTGTACTTTGGAAGCATTGGAAGATTGACTTCTGAAGAGCATAGTTTATGCACGATATGCCCTGGCGGGGGAACACTGACAAAATACGAGATCTATGCTAGTTTGGCAGCTTGTCAGTCTGACCCTGTGGCCATGTGGCAGCACGGGGATGTACGTGTGTATATGGGTGTGCCAGAGGGGGGGAAATGGGGAAGATGGGAGGGGAAAATAGCGCCTGATAATAATGATGATAGTGAAAATAATAGTAATAATAATAGTAACAATGATAATAATAGTACTGAGAATATGGCTGAGAATACCGAAGCAGAACGAAAGAAGGAGGAATAGAGGAGTGAATGAAGGGAAGCGAATAGAAGAATAGAGCGATAAGAGAGTGGGTCAGACGGTGAAGTTGAGGGGCGTGACAACGGCTTCTAGAACCAATGTGGCGCGCTATGCAGTTATTCGTGTCCGGCTCCTCTATGCCTAGGAAGGGTGTCCATATCTCTAGAAAGGTGTCTGATTGATCCTGTAAGTTGTATATGATCCTCTCATGGGAAGCCGTTTGAATCATAGCTGTCAGCCAGGGGAGCATTTTTAACAGAGTTAAGCAAGTCAAGGAGAGTTTGACGTGTGAGCATAGTGACAGATCTGCATCGAGCCGAAACCACAGATTCCTTACAGCCAAGGATGAGGGTGGAGGAGCGTCCTCCGACCAAGGCAAGAAATCAGATGACGCGGGCTGAGGTACCTTGCCCTTGGAGTAGTAGAGCACCTTTGTTTTATCACCAATAAACTTAACTGAATTCGATGTAAGCCAAGAAGAAATATCCATCATACACCTATGAAAGTTTTCAAAACAAGTGGATGCCAGAGGATCTACTGAAATAATGAGTTAGATCTTGTCTGCATAATTAATATACAAAACACCATGCTTTTGATTTTTCTGGGCCAATGGTTTATGATGGATAATAATGTAGTACTCGACGAGGAGTCCTGCGGCACTTCCCGACTAACGGCCCAAAAATTCAGACTGAAACCGTGGTAGATGAATAGCTTGATGTCTGTTATTGAGGTATAAGCAACACCATTTCAGTGCAGCCCTTCCTATCCTCACCTCTGCCAGTCTCTTTATGATGTTATGGTTGACCGTGTTGAATGTGGCCGATAGATCTAATAAGACCAGGCCCACAAAGTTGCCCTCATCTGCTGCCATTCGTAAGGTATACAGAACTGAGACCAAGGCTACCAGTCTGCCTTGACAGGGATGGAATCCACATTGAGTCCAAAAGTTTATTTTGCTCCAGATGTTCTGAAAGTACCCTGTTGACATACTTTTCCGGAACCTTGACTGGAAAGGGAAGGAGTGAGATATGCTTAACATTGTCCATAACGTAGCGGTCAGCAGTAGGCTTGTTTAATAAAGGAACTACCATTACTTTTTTCCAATTGGGGATGGGAGAGGGGGGAAGGCACGCCTTCCAAAAGGGAAAGGTTGGAAATCATGGGAAGCGGTTCTTTCATAACTGACGATTGATGCCAAACCTTTAATGTAAGGGTGTCCAATGGTGAACCTGAAGAAATCTGGCTAGCAATTTCTCAAAAGCTGTTGGAACCTATGTGCCCTACATTTGTAAGGGAAGGCACATCTACGTTGTTTACATTAGCTGCAGAATATAGAAGAGTTCGTCCAAAAGGAATTAAGTCACCAGTGCTCTCCTGTGCGTGGTTAGATATGATTATCGTGGTTAGATATGATTATTTCCTGGTTTTTCATAATTGTATGCATCTCCTAGAAAAAGAGGCTAAATTATCACACAATTGCTGAGTATTCTTACATTTTAATGAAAAGATAACATCAAGGACATTTTCAACCCACTAATAATACTCCAAGGCTTGCACCTATACTAACATGACTGATTAATACATAGTGTGGGATAGGTGTGCCGAAAAGGAAACTTGGTTCAGATGGGACCAAGAGTGGGCTAGCACCTGAGGATCATTCCCATTGCTAGTCTGTGGCTGCTTGACTGGCAGCTGAATAGAAAAAAGTACAAGAAAGTGATCAGACCACACCTTTCGAATTTATAAACCTAAGAGAGGCCAAAGTGATAGGAGCAAAACTTAAATGGAGTATATGACCTTCCTTATGCCTAGGTCCCCCCACAATTTGTTCCAGTTCTATAGCATTTAATGAGTTAATCAAGTCCATCGCCTGGGCGTTAGTTGTTGTATCCACCCAGTAGTTAAAGTCACCTACCATAACACAAGTAGGGTGGGAGAGCAACAATGGAGGAATGAAACTCAACAAAGCCTCATTAAACTCTGAATCTAAGGCCAGAGGTCGTAACAGATTATGCACTCCAAAGTATATGAGCCATTTAATTGCAGTGAGAAGCCTAGAAGCTCTGCCACAGGGTATTTTTCCAATTGAAAAGCCTTCAGATTTCAGCAGGTTTTAAAAGGAACTGCTAGAACCCCTCCCCTGCAATACAGACAAGGGAGATGAATGGCTTTGTAGCCACCTGGACAGGCATTCCCCAGTTCGAAATTTGAATTGCTCGTATTCCAGGATTTGGTGATAAACAGGACATCACATTTTTCGCCCGAGAAGAGGTTGCAGATTTCCTCTGCGTGTTTAAGTAGGGATCGAGCATTGAGTAGAGCACTTGTTAGTTTGCTTGTTTCTGTAACTGCACTTTGTATTTTTTCCTGATAGAGAATTTGATTAATTTCCCAAGCAGTTATTAGAGGTTTCAAGAGTACCCTCTGACCGGATGTTGAGGTCTTGAGAGGATCCTATATAGCCATGGGCTAGATATTCAAATAAGCGTGCAAAGTCAGTGTTTAATATTCATTGCCTTGAAGTTAGTTGCCCCCAATGTATAAACAGTTCCCTAAGATACCTTCAATGTGTGCAGCATTTACCATTCTCCAGTTGATGAGCAACAGAGTGCATGTTTGGCGACTTATTGAGTGCTTAAACCCATCTCTGCATCAAGATGGACTTCCATTTAGAAGTCAGACATTTTGACATTGCCAATGCTTATTGAATGTTTTTTTAACAAAACAAAATGGAATGAAATGCTGACATTAAATTATAATGGCAGGGAAGTACTGCCCCAAATAGGAAAATACTCAAGTCTTTGGAATGGCACTAGACCCCAACCTAAACTTGCAGGTCTTAGTCTTACGTGGGCCTACCACCATCACATAGGATTATTGAACGTTCGTTGACAGATCCAGGTCTTCCATAAAATTGGCAAAAGAGTCCAACAATGACTGTAACCCCTTGACTGTTTTCGCCATGTGAACAGCATCGTCCGCATATAGGAGCAGCAGCAAATGCCGGGCTTCCACATGCGGATAATCTGCTCCATTGTCAATCAGGGCATGTTCTAATCCGTTTATATATAAATTAAAAAGAAAGTGGGCCAAAATACAGCCCTGGCGAGCCCCCTTTTTGATATATAAACTTCGTGGACATTTCAAATCACTAGCATAACTAACAGAAGCGGAGGTATTCTAATAAACTGCAAATTCTTTTTTTTAAATATCTTTTTATTGAACTTTGCTCAGCTTACAGCCAATATAATAGTCAAATCACTTGCACCGTGTACACTTTTAAAAAAGCATGCAAGACCTCACCTCTCGCACCGGAACAGTCCGTATGAACGGAGCTGTCTTGTCTTTCAGCGATTTCATTCCCTTCAATGCAATGGATCGAGGTCCCTACTGACCCTCCCTCACATCCCACTCCTGTTTCCATAGATTCTTCTTTCAACACACTTTGCTCCATACATTAGATCTATCCTAAAAACAACAGCCCCAATCAACAGGGATGCAAGGGTTTGTCACACTTCTGCATGTGTAGTGGCCAACAGTACTAGGTACAGAGTACTTTATATTCCAATCACATGCCCTCGTGTCTCGCATAATACCAACAATTCCTATTCTTTCATGCATTCATGATTTCACCAAGGCATAGGTTAGTATCCCCTGTATGCCTCCTACAGGCACCATTCCTTTTCCCACTTAAGCGGGAAGCCCCGACCCTGATGCACCACTTTTTCAGCCCTGCAGCACCACTCTAAATAATTTTCCCACTTCACTAGCCCCTGTGAATGGCTCGCACCCCAGGCCTTGGCTATATTCCTTTTTGCAACAATTGCTGCCACTGTGAGCCATATTCTGAGGTTCTTAGGCCATACCGCTTCCCCCGTCACACAAAGGATAAGCCACTGCGGCTCCACCGGGATGTCCAGCCCCTTGATCTCAGTCATGACCCGTGTAACCTCCCGCCAGTAGTGTTGGATGTAGGGTCCGGCCCAGAGAATGTGAAAGAAAGAGCCCACCTCCCCACAATCCCTGGTGCATTGCCCCGAGTTGCAACGGCCCAACCTGTGCATGAGTGTTCTTGAGGAGTAGGATCTATGAAAAATCCGCAGTTGAATGAGGCGAAAACAAGCCCGGATGGCCACCTCCTTGGGACTTTGGAGCATCTCCACCCAGTCATCCTCCTCCAACAGTCCCACATCAGTCTCCCACGCCTCCCTTAGGGACCCCATGGTGTCCGGCAAGTTGTTCAAGAGCTTCTTGTATGTTAGTGAGGTGGCTTTAGCTATTATAGGATCCAACAATAACCTTTCTTCCAAGGGTGTATATTCCGGTATTTCCCCTTCGAGCACATGCCTGCGCAGTGCCTGTCCCACTTGTAAATAGTTAAATCGTTGAGTAAAAGCTGCAAATTCGGGTGAAGCAGGTTAACCAGTTTCACCCTCAGCTGTTGTGATTAGCATTCATTTGCGTTTATAATGGTGTACCGCAATTAAGGTGTAAATAAAAAGATCAACTAGCAATCCTCGTCAGAGTTTCTGCTCGGAGTTATTAGGGATTGTGCTTTTGGTAAACCAGAGTGTTCTGTCGCTTACTACTGAACTCCTCAAAAGATATATGTTAGTTATCACCTTGCTTTTTAACAGTGTTTTATATTTGGTGTTGGTGTACATCTCCGCTTGCTTTTGTACCATTGCAAAGTGGCATCTTGGTTAGACGAAGTTGAAAGCGGAAGTTAATCTAGAATGTCAGCTGGTTTGATTCGGTACCTCGCTGGAGTTGGGAAGTTAGTCATTTCCTGACAAATAAAACAGTTTCTCAGAAAAGACATCACAACTGATTTCGCATTCCAGGCATGAGCTCTTCGCTGACGAAAATGTCATTGTGAAATTAATGTCTAGAGTAGGTGGTGTTTTCACCACAACTAAATGCAGAACACTTGTTGTTAGCCAGAGATAGTAAAATCACAAGTGTTTCATGATCGGGCTATAACCTGAACACCACCCATTAACTGGGTACAAGAGTGCTTTCAACATAACCTGATAAAACCATAGGCAGCTTAATACAACAGGGAAAATCAAAACAATTCAATGAAACACATTCTACATCTCTTTACTTGGCGTGTTTAGCATTCTGCAGTATAATGCATTTTCTACACCACAACGTACAGGGACACCAAAGCATGCTAGCTAGCTACCTTGAAACCTTCATAAAATCACCGTACACATCACAATATCTAGCTGCAACTCTCGCTGCGGCAAATTCCTTAAAACGGAGTATTGAAAGCAAACCTTTGACAAAAACACAGCATTGGTGGTAACAAGTGAGTGCTATTGGCAAAGTGCCTTATCCTACAAATTCTTTTCCTGTTAAACCTTACTTCTGGGCGTGCACTTATATCATACAGCACTCTGATGTAATTGTGCAGTGGCGCTTAGAAAGATGTGAACCTTCTAAATATATTAAATGCACTATCATGGGAATTAACTAAATAGTGCACGTACACGCATCCCCTGCATTACTGTTCCCTCTTTCTGTTTAAGTTTTTTTAAATTAAATGATTCTGACGTTGCATGTGTTAGGAAGTCCATTCTTTTCTCCTTTACTACTTCTACTGTCAGTTTTTCGCTGTGGCTACATGATGTTTTTTACTTCATTGGGTGCGGCTGCAGCTCAGGCCTCTGACCTACTTGTTTCATTAAAAAGACAACCATCTTTAGCCAAGAGGTGCCTACTTGCCACTTCTATAAATAAACTCTATGTGTGCAAAGGATTTGCTCGGCTGTTACTGGAAAAATGGAGTGCAAGTGCGAAGAAAACATTAGCCAAGCAAGACTGCATCATCATTTTTAGGGTCTTCCATGGATTAACACTTCAGGTGCGAGGACCGGGCATTCCTGTCATGCACCGCTGGGATTCCGCCCTTTGTGTTCCACTCCATTCACCCTCGCGATCTGAGTGGCGTTCCGAGCGACATTCTGAGGCTGCAATGAGAGCTGCGTCGCTGTGCAGTTTCCTAAGATGTTCCTGGCAGCCTGCAAGCTTGCAGAGGTTACAAAGGCCGATATTGGGCATCAATATTAATATTGGTATGGCAGCAATGGTCCAGCTTTGGGGGCTACTGAGTAAGCAGCGGCGGCTTCTCCGCTATGGCGAAGGAGCACCGCACCCCGCCCCCCACAACCCCTCCCCCGCCGTCCCCCTCCTCCGTCAGCATCCTCAAAAACCTAAAAAATAAAACAATAGTAAAACTGGTTTTAAACGTGTTTTATATTTCTTCTAAGTGTGCCGAGTGTGGGGACAGGGCCAGGGGGCTGACAGGCACTGAGGAGTAGTGATATGCACTTCCTTCAGTGCACATGTGGGTTTGGCCGGCTGTCTCAGGACAGCCAAACCGACATGCGCAGTGAAGCGGTCTCCAACCCGAGCTGTGTTGCTGGGTTGGAGACAGTATGCAGAGGCTCCCAGTCAATCTCACTGGGACCGCAAATCCAGGGCGCTCAGGCCAATCCTGATGCTGCTCTCATGATGCATGAAAGCAGCATCAAGGGATTCTGGGAACCTGTCTGCCAAGGAGCAGAAGAGTGCGATGCGGCTGCCTGAAGGTAAGTTCCGATTGTTTTTTTCTACCCCCCCACTCGTCCACTCCCCCCGCCACTCTGCCCTGACACCAGCCACTGGGTTAAAAGGACTGCCAGTCGGGCGCCTTGGAAGAGACTGTTGGTCAGACCAGGCATAGGAGCTGCAGGGAGGCATAGGTATTGTGCTGAGGACTGCCTTTACTGCATGTTTGGGCGGTTCCTGGCTGCATCTTCGGAAAAGCCTTCTCTTTCGACACTTGGGGCTCTACCCGTACGTGGCTCATGTTCTATTTCTCTTGCATTTCTCCTCAGTTTTATGCTCCATTTAATGCTTTTTAGCGGTGAGTAACCGCAGCAGTGGCTTTCAGGCTATTGGAAACCTGTCTCTTTTGTGCATTTGATTTGTGTGGGGCGCTGGCCACCGGGGGCAGTCTGCCTTATGAAGCCTAATTCACAAGGAGGGTCCCTCTGGAAGGCTAAGAGCTTCTCCGAATCTCAACACAAGAAATGTCCAGGGATAATCGGGGCAGGCAAATCAGGAGAGAGGCCCTCCCAAGAGACTGCCACTTTTTTGCTACAGTCTGGTGTATTGCCAGTAGAGCAGCCCTCAAGAAATGCTGTACTTGGAGATGCTGATATGATTTCTGAGTTTAGGGGTGACAAATGTACCACATAGCGCTGCCTTGAAGGAACTAGGGGGGGGGGCCCTCTCTTCAACACAGCTGGTGGCACGAGACTCTATAGGCACTGGCTGTGGTTTAGGGTCTGCCTCCTTGATACTGCAGACTCCAAAATCAGAAGGGGCTATTGATGCATCGCCAGTGTATAAGTATCCAGTATTTAAGCCCGAACAGCACCGACAAGATATGATATCTGCTCCTAAGTGGGACGTAAGTTTATAGCCCATTAAGAACACTGTAGGAATCAATGTAGTATCACCCAGTGCGAAGAGCAGGCGAGGGCCGAGCCAGCTAAATGGGGCTGAATCTGATATCATTGAGTAAAATGCGACTGTTACCGAACCATTTTTTAAAGATTTTGAAGAATTTGTATTCAGGGGTGGTAGCTAGGATCAGTAACTATCAACTCGTACAACAAATTCATATTTTTCTGGGGATGTGTCAAGGTTGCCCCTTCTGGATGTTTTTATTTACATTTTTTTATTGAGCCACTGACTAATGAAATGATGATTAAGTTCTCTCTCTCCAGTTTTAGGCATGTCTAAGCTAAAACGTTTTGCTGACAAATGTATTTTGTATCTGGATACAACGAAAGCCAATATTTAATGAACCCTCAACAGATTTAAGTAATTTACTTTAATTGGGGGTTATAAGATGAATCACAAGTCAGAAATTCAATTTTTTGATGCTTTGAAGGACGATCTCCCAATTGCAATTAAGTGTCAGTAGGTGCCTACTCGCCCTGTTAGATATGTTGCGGTGTTTGTAACTTCCAGTATGTTAGATCTTTACGAGTTAAATTATCGTGCAACGCTGGTTAAAGTTAAGAGTGTTGGAGCGATTGCATTTCCTACCCGTACCAATTATAGGTCGAGTTGCCTTCATTGAAATGTCGATCCAACCTTTTATTTTTATTCTATAGTTTCCCGATTAAGCTCAGTAAGAACTATTTTAAAGAGATTTATTGCTTAATTAGAAAGTTTATATGGAAACAACAGTGTCCACGTATCAATTTGGCCATCATTCAATTAGCAAAGAGCGGGGGGGTTGGCTCTACCTGACCTTTTATCTTTATTACCAGGCTGCCTTTATTGACTGTAACGATACAAAAGGGGATGATGGACGGAACGTTTGAGCCAATCAAACACTCACCCCCAGTCAACTGATCTGGGTTTAATCCATCATCATTCTTTAGCTCACTCCACCACCCCAGTTCAGACATGGCCATATGCAAATCAGTCTGACCCTGTGCCTCATGGGAACAGTCCAGCCCGAACTGCCAAGCCATGTCTTCCCTGGACCGGAAACAAGCATCCTAGGACCGGTTTCTGGCATTTCAGCCGTCATCAGCCAGGCTTGCTTGAATCCAGTGGCAAAGTGAGCAAGGGACCCACGTCTGGGCATACCCCCGCCAACTTAGGGCGACCAAAGCGATACAAAAGGGGATGATGGACGGAACGCTTGAGCCAATCAAACACTCACCCCCAGTCAACTGATCTGGGTTTAATCCATCATCATTCTTTAGCTCACTCCACCACCCCAGTTCAGACATGGCCATATGCAAATCAGTCTGACCCTGTGCCTCATGGGAACAGTCCAGCCCGAACTGCCAAGCCATGTCTTCCCTGGACCGGAAACAAGCATCCTAGGACCGGTTTCTGGCATTTCAGCCGTCATCAGCCAGGCTTGCTTGAATCCAGTGGCAAAGTGAGCAAGGGACCCACGTCTGGGCATACCCCCGCCAACTTAGGGCGACCAAAGCGATACAAAAGGGGATGATGGACGGAACGCTTGAGCCAATCAAACACTCACCCCCAGTCAACTGATCTGGGTTTAATCCATCATCATTCTTTAGCTCACTCCACCACCCCAGTTCAGACATGGCCATATGCAAATCAGTCTGACCCTGTGCCTCATGGGAACAGTCCAGCCCGAACTGCCAAGCCATGTCTTCCCTGGACCGGAAACAAGCATCCTAGGACCGGTTTCTGGCATTTCAGCCGTCATCAGCCAGGCTTGCTTGAATCCAGTGGCAAAGTGAGCAAGGGACCCACGTCTGGGCATACCCCCGCCAACTTAGGGCGACCAAAGCGATACAAAAGGGGATGATGGACGGAACGCTTGAGCCAATCAAACACTCACCCCCAGTCAACTGATCTGGGTTTAATCCATCATCATTCTTTAGCTCACTCCACCACCCCAGTTCAGACATGGCCATATGCAAATCAGTCTGACCCTGTGCCTCATGGGAACAGTCCAGCCCGAACTGCCAAGCCATGTCTTCCCTGGACCGGAAACAAGCATCCTAGGACCGGTTTCTGGCATTTCAGCCGTCATCAGCCAGGCTTGCTTGAATCCAGTGGCAAAGTGAGCAAGGGACCCACGTCTGGGCATACCCCCGCCAACTTAGGGCGACCAAAGCGATACAAAAGGGGATGATGGACGGAACGCTTGAGCCAATCAAACACTCACCCCCAGTCAACTGATCTGGGTTTAATCCATCATCATTCTTTAGCTCACTCCACCACCCCAGTTCAGACATGGCCATATGCAAATCAGTCTGACCCTGTGCCTCATGGGAACAGTCCAGCCCGAACTGCCAAGCCATGTCTTCCCTGGACCGGAAACAAGCATCCTAGGACCGGTTTCTGGCATTTCAGCCGTCATCAGCCAGGCTTGCTTGAATCCAGTGGCAAAGTGAGCAAGGGACCCACGTCTGGGCATACCCCCGCCAACTTAGGGCGACCAAAGCGATACAAAAGGGGATGATGGACGGAACGTTTGAGCCAATCAAACACTCACCCCCAGTCAACTGATCTGGGTTTAATCCATCATCATTCTTTAGCTCACTCCACCACCCCAGTTCAGACATGGCCATATGCAAATCAGTCTGACCCTGTGCCTCATGGGAACAGTCCAGCCCGAACTGCCAAGCCATGTCTTCCCTGGACCGGAAACAAGCATCCTAGGACCGGTTTCTGGCATTTCAGCCGTCATCAGCCAGGCTTGCTTGAATCCAGTGGCAAAGTGAGCAAGGGACCCACGTCTGGGCATACCCCCGCCAACTTAGGGCGACCAAAGCGATACAAAAGGGGATGATGGACGGAACGCTTGAGCCAATCAAACACTCACCCCAGTCAACTGATCTGGGTTTAATCCATCATCATTCTTTAGCTCACTCCACCACCCCAGTTCAGACATGGCCATATGCAAATCAGTCTGACCCTGTGCCTCATGGGAACAGTCCAGCCCGAACTGCCAAGCCATGTCTTCCCTGGACCGGAAACAAGCATCCTAGGACCGGTTTCTGGCATTTCAGCCGTCATCAGCCAGGCTTGCTTGAATCCAGTGGCAAAGTGAGCAAGGGACCCACGTCTGGGCATACCCCCGCCAACTTAGGGCGACCAAAGCGATACAAAAGGGGATGATGGACGGAACGTTTGAGCCAATCAAACACTCACCCCCAGTCAACTGATCTGGGTTTAATCCATCATCATTCTTTAGCTCACTCCACCACCCCAGTTCAGACATGGCCATATGCAAATCAGTCTGACCCTGTGCCTCATGGGAACAGTCCAGCCCGAACTGCCAAGCCATGTCTTCCCTGGACCGGAAACAAGCATCCTAGAACCGGTTTCTGGCATTTCAGCCGTCATCAGCCAGGCTTGCTTGAATCCAGTGGCAAAGTGAGCAAGGGACCCACGTCTGGGCATACCCCGCCAACTTAGGGCGACCAAAGCGATACAAAAGGGGATGATGGACGGAACGTTTGAGCCAATCAAACACTCACCCCCAGTCAACTGATCTGGGTTTAATCCATCATCATTCTTTAGCTCACTCCACCACCCCAGTTCAGACTTATTGACTGTAAGGCTCGTCTATATGCTGATTTGCTCTCTCCCAATAATTTATTTTTAAGGACAATGGATAAGGAGTTAGGACTTTCATTTTTGTTTTTTGAAAACTAGGAAAAGCCCCACAAAAACTAGGTTATAAAACTTTAAAAGGAATGATTTTGTAAAAGAATTAAATTGGTGTAAAATATAATATACTTGATTGCCACATGTTTTTTTTTCTTTGCAGGATTGTAGCAGTTTGGGTTTATAAGTCCCAGAGTGCTTTAATTACACATTGAATAGACATGGGATTGGTATATTATCAGATTTTATAATAAATGTTAGGTGGAAGACCTGGCAACAGTTAGCTCTCCAGGATTATTAGAGCACTTCTGTTCTATGGCTCAGTTTTACAAAAATTCCAGTTTTGTGCAGGACTTTAACCCTGATATAAGGCTCTCTGCTTGGAATTTTTTTACAATTATTTTTAAAAATATGGTAGAGCTTGGTAGCTGGTATAAGTTGATACATCAGAAGATTCAGAAAGAAATGATTCCAAAATTTCTCCATAAGATAACCTCAATAACTGAGTGCTCTATTTCCCCGCATCAGTGGTTTGATTGTTTCAACGACTGATTTAAAGCAGCAAACTTTAAAAGAATGAACTTTTTTGCCAGATGGGATGCTTTATTATACTACCCAATTTTTTTTAATACATTTTTCCTAATGTTTCTAATGAGTGTTTTAGATGTTCTTCAATGGCACAAAGAGATTGGGCACATATTTTCTTTTTTTTAACCTTCCCAGTTTTTCAACTATTCTGGGACCAGATATTTTGTTTTAGAACTCAACAATTATCAAAAAGGATGACACCAGACTTACTAGTAGTTCTTTTTGGGTTGCTGGGCAATAATAAGGCTTTTCTGAGGTCTGAACAAAACTTTACTTTATTAGCTGTCTCAATCACAAGGTCACTTATTTCACAATTTTGGAAAATTCTAGGTGTCCATCATTTGCTCAATAGCAAGCTAAAATGACCAGGGTACGACTGTTGATTATGTTTATTCCAAGAGGAAGAAACAACTGCACGGTTGTGGCTTTCCTTACCTGCTGATTAAGGGGGTGGGTAATTGTCTATGAGAGATGTGGGGCCATGCATTTGCACTTTTGGATCTTTCTTTGTATTTTAAGTATTGCAGGTTTGCACAGTGACTTTTGCACTTTATTGCTATCGTTGCACTATTTACGATTGCAGTTTATATTTTTAATTGCATGTTTGCATATGGTTAGATTTTGTTGGGCTTTATTTATTTTTTTAGCAAATATAAGATCACGATTGTTATTATTCTTGTTTGATTGTTTTATTCTTTGAAATTTTATTGTAAGATTGTTATTGTGCCTATTGATAGTTTTCAATTATTGTATTAGTTTATTACTATAGCTAGGCCAGATTGTAACAGTAATACCTTTGTCACTTGGTACTAGATTATTGGGAGATTGATTAGGAGGGATTTGTTTTTATGGTTGTATAACATTTTTATTTTGAGCTTAAAATACTTTCTGCATTGTCTATTTATTGGTTATTTGTGTTAAAAATGACTAGGATTAATCTACCCCCTAAATAAAACAAAGGAAAAAAAACTTCAGTTGTAGAACTTTTGATAAGAAGGGTTATCAGACCTGGATTCTCAGCATGTAGGTATTCAAAATAATCCTTCCTTGATCACAGATAATTTCATTGTTCATGTGTTTACAATTTAAGAACCAAATGACTAGATGGCATTCATGTGTTTACAATTTAAGAACCAAATGACTAGATGGCAGAATCTTGTTTATAGTTGGGCTCATTGCACCTAGAATGGAAAAGGAGCAAAGTTCCTGAAGTGCTGTATGATGAATTTGGGAGTGGTTCTGAGCTCGTGGAACAATATAGTTCTTCTGGGGTAGCAAACCCAGATTTAGAGAATAGATGCAATTTAAATTTAGAAGACCAAACCTCCGATCTAAGGGGGTCATTAGGATGGCGGAAGGCCCGCCACCGCCAGCCGTGCGGTGGCGGGCCCTCCGCCATCCGATTGCCAATTTCCCCCCGCCACATTAGGATGGCGGGGGGAATCGTTCCGCAAGCGTGGCGGGCTCAAAGACCGCCCGCCCCGCTTCCGCCACAGGCAATCGTTAGGATTGCCTGGCGGAGCGGACATGCTCGGGGAAATGGTGGCGGTGCCTAGCAGGCACAGCCCGCCATATTACAATGCTGGCGTCAGCCAGCCTTTCCATGGCGGTGGAACCGCCATGGAAAGGCTGGCGGGGATTGGGTTTGGGGGCCCGTTGCGGGCCCCCCCTTGTCTTGGGGGAGGTGTAGCTGCACTGGGGGACATTTCCCTGCACTGCGTGGCAGGCACCGCGTGGTGCCTGCCACGTAGTGCAGGGAAATGCACAGCATTGCTATTTAACTTTGCGTATGGTGCTGCAGCCAGCAGCACCGTCCGCAATGTTAAATAGCCGGGATGCGCCCGCCATACTGGCGGGCGCATCGTAATTGCAGTGGTGGGACCGCCGCATTACTGGCGGGCGGTCCCAACCACCGCAACGATGGCGGGCAGACTCGTGTCCGCCCGCCTTCGTAATGAGCCCCTAAGTCATTAACAGTATCCCCAAAAGGTGAACTACTACTGATCAGGTGTAACTGTAGTGAAGAAGAGGTTTTTTAACTTAAATCACAGTAAGCTGCAGAACAGTTCACGGAAAGGGGATGCACAGAAATTGTAGAACAGAAGTGATTACAACTAGCAGACAAAGCGGAGGGAGTCTCTACCTAATAAAAAAGACCTGTGAGACCAAACTGTTTACCACTAAATTTTATGAAGGATACAACCACATGTGTAGAAAACTATTAAAACATTGGGATCACCTTGTTAATACCCTCACCCTCGTGCAGGCAATTTTCAGCAAACCACAGCTGCTTTTCAGAAAAGGCGCCCCACTCAATGACCTCTTATGTAACTCCGAATTCAAATGGAGCTGGCAGAAAAAATGCCACTATGTCTCTAGACCCAGTGGTTTCTTCAAGAAAGTACCCCTTACAAGATCTTTCACTAATTAACTTGTAATAGCATGTTTGTGATCTGCATGACCACCTGGCCTTGCACCCTAACATACATTGGCAGTACCATAACACCCCTTAGAATCAGAATACAAGAACTCTTTAAGAACATCCTTATTTTAGACTTTGAACTCCCCCTAACAGAATCTTGCATTGCCTACCATGAACACTGTAAAGAATTCAAGTTCTGTTTTTATAGACCACATTCCACAAAAAGAACTTACAGAGGAAATTGCTAATTAACCTCAAGACAGACAGTCTATGGATTCTGAGAATGAACACAGTCAAAAATGGACTCGGCAAAGAGGCAGAATTGGCTACAATAAAGCTATCCACTTCTCTTAAAATAAACAACCCCTCTTTTATTATTCCGACTTAAACCATTGATTGAATATATTCTGCCTTAGCAGGGACCTCCTTTCTCCTATGACTTTGAGTCACAAATTAAGAACCATACATTGTCATATAGGAATAATTACCCAATTAAGCAAGAACCTGATTATAAGACAGTCTTTCCTCTCAAAAGTGTTAATGAGAGCCAATTCATGTTTGCATAATAATTTATACAAATCACTTAAAATGACTGTTATCGTGGTGTTGCTATGCATTTCGCTGTATCTTTCTCTTCTTGAATATCGTATAATGATTCCACAAGATATGACACAATTCACTTAAAATGATTGGCATCAAGTTGTAACATAAACTTAACTATATTTTTCTGTTTGCAAGTCTATTGCAATATAGTGTAGTTGAGCTAGCAAGGGATGTTGTGTACCAGTTATTAGTATGGGAATGTACATGTCAAGAATAGAGTTGAAAATGTGTATTATACTTCTGATAGCCTTCTTTTTGACATAAAGCACAAACTCCATAATATTATAAAAGTATCTCACTTAGCCTCCTAATACTCTGTCAACGTACTTGCAACATCTAATGCGAGACCTAACCAACCAATACATTTTTTACCATGCAACGCATTCCTTTCTCAGCCTTATATAAACAACCTTGGGTAAGGTACCTTTATGTAGTAATCTGATTTCCTCAGTTCTGAGGGGACTTACTCTAACCTCTTGGGATCTAGTCTGTTTATTATAAAGTTTCTTTTTTAATTAAAAATGGTGTCACCTTTTGCCACATTGTAACCCAATCATAAGAAATTCACCAAAATGTACTATTAGTGATGTATTTGTGTTGTACTTGGTTGCACTTTTTTCAGCCATTGCTAGAAGATTGCCCACCACCCATAAAAAAAATGTGATGGCCACAGTAAAGTTTACAACAATACCCTGCTTTGATCATCAGACCTCTTTCTATGGGGGGACCATTTATATGTGCTCCCTTTAGTATACACATGCCTGCATATGACTTACCAAGGTTTAATTTGACTTTACCAGTAGGACCACATAAACTACTAACATGAGATTGCTTATTAAAGTACTAACCGATTGTGCTGTACTTTATAGCGTTGTATCTAATCATAACACATTTCCTTGACTTGCTTTTTTACAAGTTTACCTTTGAAATAAGTAATAATTTTGTCTTAATTTATGAATCTAGTTTTGTGTATTGCACCTCGACGTTGCTATGGTACTTGAGCATCTGTGCAAAAGCGAAAAATAATGCACATTTAGATTTTCCAAATGTGTTGCTACAGTCTGATATATATTTGACTTTACAGTCTTGAGAAAGCCCTAAGCGACCTGTACCCTAAGGAGGTGAAACATTTGTTAGTTGATGTTATTACTGCTATAGAAAAGGAACATATACAAATACCAACCAGGCTTATGTCACGATAGTTGGTCTTGTGAACACCAATAAAAAGAACTCTATAATAATCACAGCAACAAGACTTGTCTAAGAATAATTTTCTACACAGCCCTAAGAGTATTCTTCTAAAACTGTTTTATGAATGAAACCAATCAAAAAGACATAGCACTGTTATTGTTTGAAATAAATAAAATCTCATGCTCTGTGTTCCCCAGATTAGTAGTTTCATACATTACTTCATGTGCTTTGGTACAAACCCCTCGCTTGTGATTGAATGAGTTTTTGGTCAATCTCAGTTCCTTGTTTTTGATTGGGTCATGTTCTCTGTGTTGTTTGCCCCTCCCCTAGTGCATTTCTTCTGTACCCTTGCAATTGAATGAATGAAGTGTATCCTACCACTGCTGACCTCATGGAACTATTCTTTTTTTTTTTTCTCCATTTTTTATTTAGCACTCTAAGGGCCAGGTGTATGAAGCGATAGTCACAAATACTTGTCTCAATTTGCTACCAGTATTCTTGCGACCAGTGCGATATTTTGTGAACCAACTTATGTACTAATGAGTCAGATAACAAAATACTGATCATGGTGGTTAGCAATTTGCCCTACCTCATGAATATTAATGAGGTAGGTCACAAATTGCGACCCACTATGATTGACCAGGATGGTGGCATGCTGGGGCCATCAGACCACCATGTCTGATTGCTTGTAAATAAAGCAATTGTTTTAATGCATCCCGTTTTCCTTAAAAGAAAACTGAATGTTTTCTTTTTTTTTTTTTTTTTAAAGGAAAAGTTTAAGTAAATTTTTTTTAAGAGTAGGCAGTGGTCCATGTTTTTGCCAATATTCACAAAGGGGTAGGGGGTTGCCCCTAAATTTTTGTAGTCTGTGAAATATTAATGTTTTACAACAACGTTTTGATCACAAAACTTTAATACATCCCATTCTGAATCAGTATTTGGAAGGGACAAACTGGCTGGCTTGGTGATACCCCGGATGTTTTCCTGTAGCACTTTTCCTGTGCCTGTTGGTGCCCCCGTTTCCCCAGTTTTCTCTCCCTCCTTTGCCACTCTCCCACCGTTCGTTTCCTGGTTTCTCTGTCCTTCTCCATGCTGGCCGCTTTTATTGACTGGCACTGCTGGATGCTTTGAAAGTGTACCGACCGCCATTGGCAGAGCCTTTGAGACAACTGACCACCTTGAAATTCTACCTTTTACACAACCGGGTGTAGTGATGCAACACTATGCCCATCTTGAAAGTACAGAAAATATTTTCAACTATCAAAGTAGCTACCATGTTGCTTGGCTTGACGTGACTCGATGCACAGCCATCTTGAAAGAATGAAAACCTATTCTATACTTTCAAGATGACTGCCATGTTGCGTCACTCATCCTGGTGGCCATGATAAGAAAATTAGCAATAGACTTTCTTTTTTATGTATATCTTTGTATTAGTATTGCTTGAAAATATTACACAACACAATAACTTGAAATAAAATTTCAAGATAGCTGATCGGTCCTATTTGCTTTGCAAATGCTAGCACATTATAGAAAGCATCCTGCATTAGCAAAGCCAATATCTGGGCGACCACAAAGAATTTGCAAAGTGAGACTGGTTGGTTTGGCCGATGCTTGTTACTCTTCCTGTCCTTATGCACCAGCCAAACAGTGCTTAGAATGAGTGCAGATTATGTGCTCTGAGAATGAGAATTGTGTTTGTGTGGAGGTGGTATGCCAGAAATTGATTTAGTAAATTAACATCTAATAAACGCTAGTGCGTTAGCCCAATAACAATGCCCTAATGATTTTAGTTTACACTAATCAGCAGCCCGATTGACACTTGTGACTGGATTTTTTTTTTTTTTAAATATTGAGAAATAATGTGCAAAGCTAATGAGACTTAAAACATGAAATTAATGCAAAAGTTGAACTAGAAAATCATACATCTACATGCTCGGCCTAATGTGCTGAGCCACTGCCCTATTAAAGTTAACAGAGCTAAGAAATTGTAAATTTAGCATTTAAGCTTGATCTTGACCTTTTAAACAGACTTTTTTTCCCAATGAATAGTTGCTGTGCAAAATGTCTTTACAAATAATGGAGGAGAGGCTGCTACTGTGCGATTTTATTAGAAGGTTGCCTGAACTTCTCCTGCGTCTTACGTCCAGTTGTCTTTTGTAGCTTAGCACTAATAGTTTCCATTTGTAATACTGCAACTGGCTATAAAATGTTGATCGCCGAAATAGTGTCCTATGTTTTAAATAAAACAACAACGCTGATATACCAACATAGCTCTTTATATTACAGCTCGAAAAGCATCCATGTGCATGAAGCTGGTTGATTAAAAAAAAAAAAGTTAGTCAATGTTGTTCACTCTCTGGGTCGTTGCAGGTTTTTTTTATATTGACTGTAGATTTTCATCTTTACGAGCATTATGTCGAGGTTCAATTTGTCAGAATTTTTCTCGCAGTGAATGCCCTTTATTCCAGTCACATTGATTATAATACAATAACTCTGCCTTGTTTATTTGAAAAAAGAGAAAGTTGCATTTATAGCCTGTCGGCTGCTAGCCATGTTCCCGGCAGGCAGTTTAAAAAAAAATCGAGTGCCTACTACCGCTACCAAAGCAGCGATCATTTGAGCACTGTGATAGATGGATTTAGGGAAACCCGAGCAAAGAACTGTTGCAGATATTGGCTGCTTGGAATGGTGCAGTCCAATTTCTGGCAGCCTTCTAACACGGTTTACAGTAATACAATTTTGAAATAACTGAAGGATGAGTCATAAGGGGCAGCATCATCTTCCCGTAAAAGTGCAAATCCATGGTGGCTTCCTAAACTGATAAAATGCATGGCGGGCTCTAAATGAGGCGGAGGAAGGAGTAAAGGATCCTACTGAACTGAGAAACCAACCCACCGCTATAAAATGTCCGCCACTCATAAATCACCCCCGTAGTCCATGTGTGTGCAGTGCAAGGCCAGGAGAGAGCTAATCGAAGCGTTGACCGTTCCTGTAACGGCTCTGCACTGTGACCTCTCAATTCTTGGCAACTGCAATGTTTGCTATGAATGTGATTAGTGACTGCATCCCCCAGTGGGTTACTTTTATGTAGCTGATATAGCCTTAATGCTCGAGGTTTAATAATTCCACGCATTCATTTTATAACGAGCAATATTGGAATTATGTTGATGACTCTGTTCCCATTAAAATCTATAACCTCAACATTCATTGAACGCGGGTTGAAAGGTTAAATACTGTCCTATGTAAACTTGTGGTCAGGCAGTGCTGTTTTTTCCGGACCCAGATAGCTGCTGTATTATTGTATTGTAATTGCATTTATATAGCACTTACTACCCCTGACGAGGTGTCAAAGCGCTTTTTCGGCGAGTAGCACACTACTCCGGAACGCATAAAGGATTAGTGGTGAATTAGTATAGTGAAATATGAAAGTAATTTGAGTGGTGGATATGTTAGTTATTTGGATTGAGAAGGATAGTGGAGGGATAGAAGAGGGAAAGGTTTGCCTTTATATAGCTCCATGCATACTCAACATAACATGACGTCTTATCTGATACAGGAGAGGCAGTTTTTTTTTTATAATCCTTGCTTTTGATAAACCTTTGTGCGGGTGATAGTTTGTGCCTTGTTACAGGTAAAAAAGAGGGTCTTAATCTCTAAACAGAAGATAGTTCTGTGGTTTGAATGCAATCGCAGCTTTGGGCTCAGACAGTGGCATACTGCTTGAACCTAAATTTGTCCCACTTCCCCCAGGGCAACACCCATGTACAGCCCAGCAGTACTATGTGCAGAGTATGCAGTGGCCATGTCCGATTCAGGCCATAATGATGTTTAACCTAAAATGGATGACATTCTAAGTAGAGATGTAATGCAAAATAATTAAAGGGGCCATCCAATGAATGATATCAAAATACACCTGAAATGTCCTGCTGATAAAGCAACATTTAGAATGCCTACTGTTGGCAAATGTTAATGATGCCGGACTGGGTAAAGAATTTCTTTTCTTCTCCACACAAGATGACCTCTCAAATATTAAACACAACAATTGTTAATGCATTTAGATTATTTATTGCGGTCATTAAACCGAATGAAAGTGACAAGTTATGTTACATCTATGATGAGGGAAAAGGAATGTTACTAACCAGAAGTTAGTTAATATGTATAGTTTTGTGAGATGGTTTTGCGTGTTCCTATTACCAAGCACTATTCCCCTCTTTCCTCCACCACTACTTTTAGTGGCTTTTCAGCGTTTTTTGGTCTGCACCAGCAATCTCTCGACAAAATGTAATGTGATAAAAACAATATGCAATAAACTTAGTATACATTTCACTTAATGTTGTCCATGCACTTAGTCATAAACACATCTAATGTATTCTTATGATGTTCCTCCACTTTCTTCTTAAAATGTATTTTTTTTCTCCCTTAGTTGACCATAGTCGTGTTAAATTGCAAAATGTTGAAAATGATTACATCAATGCCAGCCTCATTGTGATGGAAGAAGCCCAAAGAAGCTATATTTTGACACAGGTAAGGCAAACCACGCTCACAAAACACAGTGGTCTGGAATATTGAGGTGACTTTGCCATTTACTTTTGTTGTTGAAATAGGCACAAACTAACTGTTTCCATTTAGTGTAGGATTTGAAATATCTTAGCACTTATATGATAGCTGGTGCCACATTTGTATATTTTTAAATTCAGTAATCCTTGGCATTTATGGACCTCACGTCTGCATTTGGCTGTGTTAATAGGTCTAAACTATTGCCCTTGTTGTTAGAGATGGGCATGGATGGTGATCTGGTGGCTTTCTTGCATTGGTCACACTCAGTGGCGGCTTCTCTGATAAGGCGGAGGAGCGTTGCCCCACTGCCAGGAGCAGCAAAGAAAGGAAAAAATAAAATGATATTAGAATGTTATCATCATTTTATTTTTTCCTCCTGCTGCGGCAGTGTGTGAGGGGGCGGGGCGGAACTGCAGAGGAGGAGTGGTAGAACACTCCTGTGCGCAATGACTGTTTGGTCGGCCCTCTCGGGCCGCCCAAAACAGTCATGCACACTCCCTGTTCTCCATGCAGGCTGCATTACAGCCTGCATGGAGAACATGCCCACCCTCCAGCCACTGGCTGAGCGCCGTGTCAAGCACCCCCCCAACCCGCCGGCCGCCCCGGTCACACTCAAATCTAAGTGCCTCTGTTAGATATAATGAAAACGGCTCACTCTCAGCATCCTGGGAGGTCAAGCGGGGGGTAAGGCAGGGATGCATCTTAGCCCCAGTTTTGTTTACTCTCTACATCAATAAACTTGGGGAGGTTCTGTCAGCTGCCTGTAAAGACATCCCGAGAGCACGTTCTAAGCTGGTCCCAGCTTTGCTATATGCAGACGATGCAGTGTTACTTGCCAGGACTGTGGGGTTGCAAAGTCGTGTAAATACTTTGATAGATTTTATGGTCTCACTTGACCTTTCTATTAATTTTTCTAAGTCACACATAATGACGGTAGGAAGAACAAAGCTCTCTAAACGCAGGCTTTTGTGTAAGGGAGGTGATCTGACAAAAGTTTGTACATTTCCTTACTTAGGCGTCCTGTTTGACAAAAGGGGGTCTTGGGTGGCACAGAGGGCACTCAAAAAAAACACCCTGGCAAGAGCAGCTGGAGCCACCATGGATTTTGCTAAGAGACTGGGGGCCAAACCGTTACCCGCCCTACTGAAGGTTTAGAATGAGAAATGTATACCTTTGACCACTTATGGTAGTGATGTATGAGGCTATAAAGATGTTAGTGAACTGCAGGCTATTGAGGACAAACATCTCCGCAGACTCCTAGCAGTACCTCCTTGCACCCCATCTTTTATGGTACATGAGGAACTTTGGCAGGGTTATATTTCTCATACTATTGCTATAGCCCCTGTAATGTGCTGGTTGAAAATTTGGTCGAACTCTATTCTTACGCTGAACCACCTTATCCTAGAGGACTGTATGAAGCTTGATAGGGTCCTTGTTATCCCGTGGCTCGGTTACGTCTCAGAGCAGTTGATGATCTTAGGCTGTTCCGAGGTGTTCACAAATCATAGGCCGATGCCCCCTAACGAGCTGAGAGATATAAAATCATTACTCTTAGCAAGAAGGATGGTAGAAAGGGAAAATAAGGAACTCGCTAAATCTACAGTAAGGCAATATGCAATAGTGAGCCCAGGGACCCTAGGACAACCTTATTGGACTTATATCAAGAGCCAATATCATCGTTCTCTTTTAAACAGGTTTAGGTTTAACTTTATTCATTGGGATCTATCTGTCCCTAGGGGCTTTTCCAAGACGGGTGCTTTAATGCCTTGCTCTTGTGATCATTTCTCAGAACAAAACCTCTTACATGTTATTTTTTTCTGTGATTTTTATTGCAATCTGCAAAAAAAATATATTCTCCCATTGTTAAATTTGCACAAGTGAAACCAGCCCTGATATATTTGCAAATGCTGTCCTCCCCTCTGATTTGTTTTGGAGTTGCCAGTTTTTTATCGGGTGCTTTAAGACAAAGGAAAAAACTGTCTGTAGCTTAAACGTGTTATTGGCTTTTTAGCACTGAGTCTTTTTAGCAGTTTTATTTGTATTATATTAATGGTTTTATACATATGTACTGCACTATTCTGCCCTTTACTGGGTGGTTTAAATTTTGTCTCTGTGTTCTCCAAGCTATACACCTTTCTTTTATTTTTTTTTATTTTCAAAGACATTTATTGAGGATTGAGCACAACAAAATTACAAGATTGCACCATGACAAAATAATATGCACAACTATACGACAAAAAATAACGAAGGTTACCGCATACAAGCACCACTGAAAAGCAATATAAAAGAAATAATTCGTGGAGTTACCCAGACAACAAGGGGGAACCACCTTGAAAGGCACCATGTGTGAAAGGGGGAGACATTGAGAGACAGGGGGGAAGAGAGAGCAGTAAGGGGGAGACTCATTGACCTTCACCAGCGGCCGCCGCGGGCGGAGCGCCGGCGGGGAGCGCGGGAGAGGTCGCAGGGTGCTGGGGGTTGTGACTCAAAAGGTAGGATACAAGCGGTCCCCAAATATCAAGTGGGCGGGATCTGGCAGGCATAAGGTCCCAGAATTCGTACAGGAGAGTCTGGCAGCGTGAAGCATCCTCCAACCAAAGAGCCACCCTCGGTGCAGGCCTGCGACCCCAACACATGGAGACCCTGCGCCGCGCGAGGACAAGCAGCATGGCAATCAGTTTACGGGAGGCATCAGGACAGGGTTTAACAAAGCCTAAAAGACAAAGCAGAGGGTCGGGTTGGACCGGAGACGAGGTGATCTCAGAAATTGCAACACAGACCTCGCGCCAATAAGCGGAGACCTGGGGGCATAGCCAGGCGAGGTGGGAGAAATCGGCCGCAGGCGCAGAGCAACGCAGGCATCTATCATTGGCAATGAGTCCCATCTTGTGCAATTGTGCAGGGGTCCCATAGAGCCTGTGTAAATACTTAAAGTGGATAAGGCGTAGACGATAGTTAGGGGAGAGACGTTTAATCTGAGTGCAGCAGTACAGCCAGACGGCCTGGGAGATTTCGACACCTAGGTCCACCTCCCACGCCACGCGCGCCCTGTTAGTGGAGATGGAAGACGCTGCCAGCGTGAGAGCGTAGATTTTAGTAATTAATTTCTTTGGGGAGGGGGACGTGTAAAGGAGATTGAGAGTGACCATCGAGGAAGGAGGTTGGGGGAACGAGGAGTGAAGTTTCTTGCAGGTCGCCCTGAGCTGATAATAAAGCAAAGTGTCCATGGGGCCAGAGTCAACGGCAGGTGTAAAGAACGTGTTCCCAGGGTAGAGATCAGACACAGTAGAGAGCCCAAGACGAGTGGCGTGCTTCACCATTCCTGAAGTCTGAAGAGGGGGAAAAGCCGAGTGATGAGCGATGGGCATCGCATCCGCAGAAAGCATGTCCGAACCCAAAATTTTCCGGAGCCCCTCCCATGCCCAGCGCAGGGTCTCAACTGTAAAGATCTCAGCACGTGGAGGTCTCGCCCGGACAAACAAAGCGGTAGAAAGCGGCCACGGGGCGGCTAGGACAGCCTCCAACGCGACGTGGGGCTGGAACGGGGTGGGATGAAGCCAGAAGTGAAGGAAACTGGCCTGGGCACTGAGGGCATAGAGTTTGAAGTCGGGGGCACCAAGTCCTCCGTACGACATAGGGAGGGTCAGGATGTTATATGCGATCCTAGGTATCTGAAAGAAACACATAGTGATAGATTCCTTACCTTAGAATATCCCCAGGCGTCAGACTGGATCCGGAAAGTTTTCGTCAGCAGTACCCCTGCGCGTCGGTAGGTGACGTCGTGCGGCTCCGCGTCCGTCGTGGTCGCCGAGATGACGTCGCGGGCGCTACTTAGACGCCGCCCACGCGTGCTGACGTCAGTTCTTTCTTTTTCCGCGCCAGCAAGCGCAGATCCGGGAAGAGCAGGAACCCCCAGTCAATTTTTTTACTGACTTTTTGAGACTTTTGTCTCCATTTTTTCCTCGAGTCTTCGACTCCTAAGGCGCAGTTCGGATGCCCGGTTTCAAGTCCTGCGGGGATTGTCACCACATGATGTCGGTGACGGACCCGCACTGTGTGTGTCTTTTCTGCCTGTGGCGCGACCACGACCCCAAGTCGTGCTCCGACTGCCGGGCCATGGCGCCGAAGACTTAGCGGGAGGGGTCCCGAAAGTTGCTGGAAGCCCGGCAGTCGGCTCCGCGCCATAACTGGTCCCGGTCCAGAGGGAGGTCGAGGGACCGTGCGCGGAGTCCTCACCATTCGTCGGGATCCAAGTCTTCGCACTCGGGGTCAGGTAAGGCGAAGCACAAGAAGTCGAAGAAACGCCATCGTTCTCCGACTTCCCCTCGCTGGTCGCGCGACGCGGCTGAGGGTATGGGTGGTGCCACCCCCGCGGCTCCAGCGCAGTCCATGGAGTCGCCGCCCGACTACCCGCCCTTCCCGGGGTCGTCGGCGTCTCCGGCCCAGATACAGGTGTTCCTGTCAGCCATGGCTCGCCTTTTTGGGCCGTCGGGTCCCGCCGGTGCGCTTTCGGGCCCCGCGGTCCCGCATGGGTGTCCTCGCGTTTCCTCGCTGGCGCCTCCGGCCTCTGCTTCGCTGTCGGCTCCGGCCACGGCGCCGCAGGACACCCTTGGATCCAGGCCTGGATCCCGGTCGACGCCGGTTGACCTAGTTATGCCTCCACCGACGTCGACCCCACCGGCACCGATCCTGACGCCGCCCGCTCCTCGGGACGACGTCGACCTCAGTTTCAGCTCCGAGGTGGACACGGCGCCGAGCCGGCGTCGATCGATGCCGTTCTCGACCCTGATTGGGGATTTCTATCCCCATGTCCCTGCTCCTTATTTTCGGCCTGAGGAGCAAGGGGAGGACTGGGAGGGGTCTGAGGACCCTCTCGCTGCAGCCTGCGAGTCTGAACAGGACTGGGCTGAGGAATTTGGGGACACCAGTGGTCTGGATACCTCACCAGACCTTGGCATGCTGTCTCCTCCTACCGTGGCTACAGAGGAGGGTGCCAGTTATGCAGTGGTGTTGCGTAGGGCTGCCGAGGCCCTACACCTCGAGCTCCCTACTGTGGCCGTCAGGACTAACCTCCTGACAGAGGTGCTTCAGCCAGCAGCTACTTCTGCGGAGCCGCTCTTCCTTTCAATGAAGCCCTCTCTGATGTTCTCTTGGGCACTTGGTCCAGGCCCACCACAGGGGCTCCTGTGGATAGGAACGTGGCCCGACGCCATCGCCCGGCTCCGGGTGACCCCATTTTCCTCTCCCAACACCCCACTCCCGAGAGCTTGGTTGTCCAAGCCTCTGCTTCCCCAACCGCCTTCCCTTCCGCACCACCGGATAGGGAATCCAAGAAGCTGGATCAGTTTGGGAAGAAGGTTTTCTCTTCCACCAGCTCTGCGCTGCGGTCCGTGAATACCGCATGCCTCTTGGGCCGTTATTCCCACTCTGTGGGATACGGTGGCGAACGTGCTGCCCTAGTGTCATGGAGGAGGCCCGGCCTGCTCTCTCCCAGGCTGTTGCAGAGGGGAGAGACGCAGCAAAGTTCATGATCCGTTGTGGTCTAGACACCGCCGACTCACTGGGCAGATCCATTGCAACGACGGTGGCGGTTCGCCATCACGCCTGGTTGAGAACCACTGGATTTTCGGGGGATGTCCAAAACACCCTTATGGACATGCCCTTTGATGGCCGTCGCCTCTTCGGCGACAAAGCGGACAGTGCGTTGGAGAGGTTTAAGGACTCACGGGCTACGGCCAAGTCCTTGGGACTCTCGGCAGTCCGCCCTCCTCCGCCTTCCGCTTTTCGCTCCTTTCGTGGCACAGGAAGGGGCGCCCCGCAGCGTTCGCAACAGAGCCACAGGCCGGCGCAGGGGTCATCCCAGCGCGGACGCGGGTTCCGCCGTGGCGGACAAAGGGGCCAGCGGGCGGGTCAGTCCACCACCACCCCGGCCACCACTGCCTCCAAACCTTCCTAGTCTGAACTTTCAGGCCCATCAAACGCCAGTGGGTGGCAGGCTCCGCCATCACGTCCCCCACTGGCGCACCATCACTTCGGACAGGTGGGTTTTAGAGATAGTCCGGAGGGGCTACTCCCTCCCCTTCGAGACTACCCCCCCCCCGCAATGCCACCTCAATACCACCGCATGTCGGGGGATCACTTGGTGCTTCTTCAGCAGGAAGTTGCGTCCCTCTTGGCCAAGGGGGCCATTGAGCGCGTTCCGACGCACGAAGTAGGTCGTGGTATTCCCACTACTTTGTGGTGCCCAAGAAGGACAAAGGCCTGCGTCCTATCTTAGACCTCCGGAACGTCAATCGCTTCCTCCGCAAAGAGAAGTTCAAGATGCTCACTCTAGCTCAGATCTTGTCTGCTCTCGACCCACAAGACTGGATGGTGGCACTGGACTTGCAGGACGCCTATTTCCACATCCCCGTCCTGCCAGCCCACAGGCGTTACCTACGGTTCACGGTAGGCCACGAGCACTTTCAGTTTACCGTGCTCCCCTTTGGCCTTACCAGTGCCCCTCGGGTGTTCACCAAGGTGATGGCGGTGGTCGCAGCTCATCTGCGCAGATCAGGGGTCTCAGTCTTCCCCTATCTCGACGATTGGTTGTTGAAGGCGGGCTCGCCCCAGACAGTCGTCTCCCACCTCCAGACTACGGCCGACCTCCTGCACTTGCTGGGGTTCTCCATCAATTTTCCCGAAGTCGCACCTGATTCCCTCCCAGAAACTTCTCTTTATCGGAGCGGTTCTGGACACGGCGCAGTTTCGGGTCTATCCTCCCGAACAGCGAGTCTGGGATATTCGGGCTCTGATTCCCATCTTTCAGCCCTTGTCCCGGGTTTCGGTCAGAGTGACTCTGAGACTACTGGGCCTCATTGTTGGGTAATCCTGCTGGTCAATCATGCCAGGTGGCATATGCGGGCTCTGCAGTGGGACCTGAAGTTCCAGTGGGCGCAGCATCAGGGAAACCTGTCCGATCACGTCCAGATCTCGGAGGGCACTGCACGACAATTGCAGTGGTGGCTCACGAACGGGCATTGGGTCGACAGGCACATCCCTCTCCCTTCCCCAACCGGAGTTCACAGTGGTGACGGATGCGTCCCTCCTGGGATGGGGCGGCCACATGGGAGAGGCGGAGATCAGAGGCCTCTGGTCTCCGGCGGAGTCCCGGCTCCATAGCAACCTTTTGGAGATGCGGGCGATCAGGCTTGCACTAAAGGCATTCCTTCCCTCTGTCAAGGGGACAGTAGTGCAGGTGTTCACAGACAACACCACCGCCATGTGGTACTGCAACAAACAAGGCGGGGTGGGGTCGTGGACCCTTTGTCAGGAGGCTCTGCGTCTCTGGACATGGCTGGAACATCAGGGCATGTCCCTGGTGGTTCAACACCTGGCAGGTTCTCTGAACGCCAGGGCGGACGAACTCAGCCGCAGGTGCATGCTCGATCACGAATGGCGTCTTCACTCGGAGGTGGCGCAAGGTCTCTTTCAGCAGTGGGGAGAGCCTTGGTTAGATCTATTCGCCACCGAAGAGAACGCGCAATGTCATCTGTTCTGCGCGTTGGAATTTCCGAAGCGGCACTCCCTCGGCGGCGCTTTTCGTCGCGAGTGGAGTTGCAGTCTGTTGTACGCCTTTCCGCCTATACCACTTCTGCCCAGAGTGCTGAAGAAGATCAGGCGCGACCGGGCCCAAGTCATTCTTGTGGCTCCGGACTGGGCTTGAAGAGTATGGCATCCCGAGCTACTCAGTATGAGCATCGATCCCCCGATCCGACTGCCTCTTCGGGAGGATCTTCTGTTGCAGCAGCAGGGGACGGTCCTCCACCCGAACCTGTCCAGCCTCCACCTCTTTGCGTGGAGATTGAGCGGCGGCAGTTGATTCCTTTCGACTTGCCTCCTGAAGTTTGTGACGTTATTCTGGCAGCCAGGCGTCCCTCTACTAAAGTGGTATACGCCTGCAGGTGGAACAAATTTGTTGCATGGTGCACAGCAAAGGCTGTGGATCCCCTTTCTGCCCCTCTTTCTAAAGTACTACTGTTCCTTCTTTCTTTGGCCCAGCAGGGCTCTGCTCTGGGCACTATCAAGGGCTACCTTTCTGCTATTTCGTCCTTTCTCAGGGTCCCTGATCAGCCCTCTCTTTTCAAGTCCCCTGTTGTAAATAGATTTCTCAAATGCATTACACACCTTTTTCCTCCTATTCCTTTCGTGATGCCTCAGTGGGACTTGAATCTGGTTCTGACATACTTGATGTGCGCTCCCTTTGAGCCCCTTCACAACTGTCCTCTTCGTCTTTTAACATTAAAGACTGCCTTCCTGGTGGCCATCACTTCCGCTAGGCGGGTGAGTGAGCTCTAGGCTCTTTCTTGTAAGCTTCCTTTCCTTTCAGTCCATCCGGACAAGGTTGTGCTCAGGCCCCGTCCTTCCTTTTTGCCAAAAGTGGTTACGGCCTTTCACATTGGGCAGACTATTACCTTGCCCACCTTCTTTCCGCCTCTGCATCCTTCCAGAGAGGAAGAGAGGCTCCACCGTCTGGACCCAAAACGTGCGCTCTCATTTTATCTCAACCGCACACAGCAGTTCCGGGTGGACGACCAGCTTTTTGTTGGTTACGTTGGCACCAAGAAAGGTCGGGCGGTCCATAAGAGAACCATCTCCCGCTGGGTTGTCTTATGTATCAAAGCCTGTTACTCTTTGGCTAAAAAAGAACCTCCGGTGGGGCTGCGTGCTCATTCCACCAGAGCTACTGCAGCCACAACTGCATTGGGACGTGGTGTCCCCCTGCAAGGCATCTGTCAGGCAGCCACGTGGGCCTCGATGCACACGTTTACCAAGCATTATTGCCTAGACAGCCAAGTCCGGAGAGACGGCTTCTTTGGCCGTTCTGTTCTCCGTGACTTTCTGGTGTGATCTTGGTTCGCAGACCCACCAGCGGGGTTGGTATTGCTGGGGTATCTATTCTAAGGTAAGGATTCTATCACTGTGTTTCTTTCAGATGGACAAGTTACTTACCTTCGGTAACGATACATCTGTAAGAAACATTAGTAGTGATAGATTCCTTACCGCCCCACCCATCCTCCCCATTCTGCGAACTGATTTCTAGGGTTAAGGTCATCCCTTTCAGGGCCCTAGTTTCAATGCACCAGTGGTCAGTATCTTGCATGGCTCTGCGTTCCTGGCGCGGAAAGTCGTGTACAGAACTGACGTCAGCGCGCGTGGGCGGCGTCTAAGTAGCAGGGGTACTGCTGACGAAAACTTTCCGGATCCAGTCTGACGCCTGGGGATATTCTAAGGTAAGGAATCTATCACTAGTAATGTTTCTTACAGATATATCGTTACCGAAGGTAAGTAACTTGTCCTGTCGGCCAGCCCAGATCAGAGTGATCACCAAAGAATGCATTTTGTGGAAAAAATGAGCAGTGAGAGGGATGGGGATATTGACAAATAAATATAAAAACTTTGGAAGCACTACCATCTTGGCAATGGTTATGCGACCGGCTAAAGAGAGTGGCAACCGGCTCCAAAGGGGGATCCTGGACTCCAACCAATCCATCGCGCGACCAAAGTTGGCCCTCCAAAGTTCATCGATGTCCCTACTCAGCCAGATCCCAAGATACCTAGTAGGCTCAGACGCCCACACAAAGGGATAGTCCGGATCGAAGGGTACCGTGGCATCGGTGAGAGGAATAGCACTGACTTGCTCCGGTTCACCTGGATGCCGGAATAGCCTCCAAAGCGTATCACCTCACGAACCAAAGGGCTTAGGTTCTCTTGAGGGTTGCGGACATAGAGGGTGACATCGTCCGCATACATAGAAACCAGTAGAGCACGAGCAGCAAAGCTGATGCCCCTCCGAGTGTGATGTTGGCGCAGTCGAGCCGCAAGAGGCTCCATGGCGATGGCGAAAAGCATTGGTGACAGTGGACACCCTTGCCGAGTGCCACGCTCGATGGAAATGGGATCAGAAATTTGACCGTTAAGCCGAAGACGGGCGGTGGGAAGGGTAGAGAGGAGCAACACTTTGCGTATAAAGACCGGACTAAAGCCCAAGCGAGGGAGGAGGTAAAACAGGAAGGGCCACTCTAAAGTGTCGAAGGCTTTAGTGGCGTCAAGCAAGGCCGCCACCGCCGGGAGCGCTGGGTTTATTTGGTGAAGAACGGAAAAGATGGTCCGAAGGTTGTGGGAGGTAGCACGGCCAGGGATAAAACCGGACTGATCAGGGCGGGCAATGAGCGGCATAAGGGAAAGAAGGCGCGAGGCGAGCAGTTTAGCGAAAATTTTATTGTCCGTGTTTATGAGTGACAGGGGGCGATAGGAGTCTCGCAACTCGGGTGATTTGTCCGGCTTTAAGAGCAAAGTGAGTGAGGCCTCGCGCAGCGATTTGGGGGGGGGGGGACGACTGTCCTGTCTCAAAGGACTCATACATGGCGGCTAAGTGAGGAACCAAAATAGGGGCAAAAGCCTTGTAGAAGGAGGCCGGCAGGCCATCCAAACCAGGGGCCTTGTCACCGGGCATACTATTAATCGCAGCTAGTATCTCTTCTTTGGCGAAAGGCTCGTCAAGGAACTCCCGGTGGGGATTACCGAGCCATAGCAGCTGGAGGGTGTCAAAATATTGATCAAGGACCTCACGCGAAGGCGCTGAGCCGGCCGTGTAAAGTTGTGTTTAAAATGAAATAAAACATGCTTTGATTTCTTCGGGTGAAGTTGTCCGATCAGGACCGCCATCCCGAAGGGCGTTAATAAAGGATGCGGCCCGAGGCGGGCGAAGCAGGTTAGCCAGGGTTTTTCCAGGGCGATCACCCTCGCCAAAACGACGCGCCCCAGCCGCTCTACCTAGAAAAGCAAGTTCTCTGTTGGCCTCATCAGCGAAATCGGTAAGTTTCCCCCGGATCTGGGCAAGCTTATCAGGGTTTGGGTCCCGAGCGTGAGAAGAGTCGAGGTCCTTGATCTCCTTTTCCAGTTTGTCAAGAGTGCCGCGGATGGAACGAAGGACACCGGATTGTTTAGAGATACATTCACCTCGTATAACGACTTTAAAACCCTCCCATAGCATGGACGGGGAATCTACGGAACCCTCATTAAGCTCGAAATAGTTTGTGATTGCAGTCTGTTTCATCGCAGAATACCGAGTCACGAAGAGCATTAGGGGGAAGCCGCCAGGAAAAAGCACGGCAAGGGGAGTGTGGAAGGCGCAGGCATAAGCGAACAGGAGCATGGTCGGAAAGGGTGTGCGCCATGTGATTGACGGAGGTGAGCCAAGCTGGGGCGTCCGGGGTAGTGATTCAGAGGTCCAAGCGGGAGCCAGTGACACAAGTGCCCTCGCACGTGTTTCCGGGAGAGTGTGACGCCATGCGTCGTATAAAGAGTTAACAGTGAGAATGGAGCTGAGGAGGGCGGTGGCGCGCGGGTGAGACATGCGGGGACCGGACCGATCAAGGGTAGAAGACAGTGTTATATTGAGCCCCCCCCCCCCAGAGAAGCGCAGCAGGGCCAAGGGTCGAAATGTGGTGCCAAACTTGTGTGAAGAAGTCAGGGTCATCGCAGTTGGGCCCGTACAGAGCAGCAAGGATCAAGGGCTGGGTGTGTAGAGTGCCATAAAGGAGCACAAAGCGTCCCCCAAGGTCGACAACCACCTGGGAAGTCTGCCAAGGAAGCCCCTTACGTAACAGGATGGACACCCCCCGAGAGTAGTTAGAATAATAAGAGGAGTGCATTTCGCCCCAGTGTCGGGAAAGAAGCCTAGAGGACGTGGCGGGCAAAAGATGGGTCTCCTGCAGAAAACAGACGTCCACCCTATGCCGGGCGAGGTGGGTGTGGACCAGTCGCGCCTTTCGATAGTCGTTGAGCCCCCGGACGTTCCAGGTCCATAGGACAGTGTCTGTCATTGAGCCATGTCAGGTAGAGCGGTGATGCACAAGGCGATAGGGGAGAAGAACGATTTGCGCAAATGCATGTGGTGCTGCAACGAATGGTTTGAGAATGAGGTCGGTACAATAAGCACGGAGGCGCAAAGTGGTAATGAGATCCAAAATTCAAACAGAGCCTCACATGGGGGCGCCAATACAGTCTTCGCAATGCCCATGGCGGAGAGTCGAATAACTGAAGTGCAGTGAGAGAGCATGACAATAAGCCCATAGGGTGCATAAGACATACGTACAAAATGGGAATGGCTTGTCAGGAAGGAGCCAATGACATAAAGCGGTGCTAGAATAATAAACCAACAGGGTGCAAAGGCAAGGTTGGAGTGACATGTCATGGAAAAACCAATTGTGCAAAACAATACAACAAAGAACCACATAGCCTCAGACGGAGGCAACAAACCCCAAGACCCCCCACCAAGCCACCCGCACCCCGCCCCCCAGTCAACCATCCCTAAGGGACCCCGCACCCACTCCAACCCCCCAATCAGGCTGAGATACCACCCGCTCCCACCCCAGGGACCCGCAACTGGGAAAGGAAAAGTCAATACCCAGAATGGGAATTGTCCCGTGGGGGCATGGCGACGCCCAGCATTCACCCCTGCCGTAGAGACAGGGTGGCCAAGCTGTGTAACATAGCAGACAGCACAGGAAAATTAGCAAACGACTATGGACAGCTAGCCCAGAACAAGGATTTGGGAAAATGTGCCCAGGGAGGCTGCAGAAACCCGAGGGGCTGGCTCGGAGCAAAAGCGTAGGCAACGTGAAATACAATTAGCAGACATAGAAAAGGAGGCAACATTTCAGTCATTATCACTGAGGTTGTCGGCCGCGGCGGTCTGGGAGTCGGCAGGTGACGAGCGATGTGACTGGTCCAGCTTCTTAGCAAAGGCCAGGGCCTCCTTGGGGTCTGGAAAGATGAGTGTTTTGGAGCCTTGTCGAACCCGCAGTTTGGCGGGATACGCCAGAGAGTAGGAGACTTCATGTTTTTGTAGGATCCGCTTCGCCGGAAGGAACTCCCGGCGAGCCGCCTGGACCGCTATGGTGTAGTCGGGGTAGAACGAAAGAGAGTTGAACTGGGACGAATTTCGCCCCTCTCCCTGGTTGCCCAAAGCACAGCATCGCGGTCTCTGAAGTTCAGGAGTTTACCAATGATGGGGCGAGCCGGAAGACCAGGGCCTGGTCGAGGGCCGAGGGAGCGGAGCTATACACCTTTCTAGTGTCTGATGCAGCCATATGAATTACTATTCTGTGTCTTTTTAATATATTGTATTGATTAGTTTTGGTATTTCTTCTTCTTTTAATTGTGTTTGACCTGCTTTTATGGCTTAGGATGGCCGAATAAAGTTTCTTTGACTTGACTTAGTAAACCTTAAAATTTGATATGTATTGGAGATGAAAAGAAAATCTCATAACATGTAATTGTAAATATTTGAAAGCTAAGACATGCCTTTGTTTAACTTGGAACAATAAAAAAGTGATGTGTGGAAGGCTTGGATTAATCTCAGCCACTGGTTGTTACTGAGAACCACATTCCATTCCTTATTTGTTTGCCCATTATTCTACTCTGACGGAGACCAGCCATATCCAAATCAGTATTGCTCCAATAGGAACAGTTCAGCCCGAATTGTCAGGACAGATCCTCACTAGACATTAACACATGAAACCGCAGACCTAGTTTGGCCTATGAGTCACAAAAGTGATGCACCTGTAGCCAAGTGGCACTGTGAGCGTGGAACCCACCTCTGTTCATACTGTTCACACTAGGTGCGTTTAACGTAGAACATGGAAGTGAAGAGTGGAATGCTTCAATTCAGGGCATACGCACAACGTGATGGAGAGGTTACTTTCCTGGAAAGTGGAAGTATATTGCTGACATTCCTGAGACAAGAGGGAGCGTATCTAGACATTTAAGTGGGCGAAAAGGAGACGGCGCTGCCCTTGGAAATTAGAATAGGTCAGGGGGCTACTGATTAGTCTTCATGAGCACTGCCTTTTTGTAGATAGTGGGTGTGAACTGTGGGACTGCAGTGTCTTTTGGTCAGAGATGGTTAGAGAAGGTCAGCCTTTTGTTTTTCTTCTTGATCACTGTTTGGTGGGACTGTTGCTAGCCAGGTGCAGAATGCTCATTCTTCTTTGTACCTCTATTGTGGTTGCTTCTGCCAGGAGGCAACCCCTCTTAAACAAACATTACTGTGCACAAAGAATGAGTCTGGATTTCAGCTTGAGAAGAATGGAGAACCGACCCACATAGCTTCTGAAAGCACAGGTAGTGGATACACATCTCTTGTCTGCTGTACCTGTTTTACAGTGGGAGCTGTTGACCTCCTTACTGTTCTAGTTCAAAGTTGTATATGACCAAGGATGGGGTGCTCCACAGAGTACCCAGAAACCTGCTGTGCAACCAGAGCTGGTGCCTGCCTGTCAGCCAGCTTCCCAGATGTGAGGGGACATCACCATCTGATTTCAAGGAAGATCTTTCTCCCTGTCCTGGAAGTACCCTGCCTGAGAAAAAGGAGTGATCCAGTCCTGCAGGAGGAGCTGACTGTGTGGGCAAGAGTGGTTGACCCTAGAATTTATGGTCTATTAACCCAAGACTCTAGAGAGCATGACCAGTGTGCCTTTAGGTTGGGGTCTGTCACCCTCGCAGAAGCTGAAGATCTGTGGCACCTGCCAAAGTGTGCCCAGTCAGTTCGCCCTGACAAAGCGTGCCTGCTGTTGGGCCTGTGGCTCTTGCTGAAGTGTACCCAAATAAATCTGTTATCGCAACCCACACATGCCCCAAGTGTACGTTAGCAGAATGTGCCACTATAACTTAAGCTGCTACCACAAGGCACTTACCCTCTGTGTGCCATAGTGAACTATGAAATAGTGATCCTGAGTGCAGAAGCCCGAGGCGGCAACTGGACGTTTTGCCTGATTGCACCGTCACTGCTGCTAAGACTATAAGGCACCTAGAATCAGCATATCTGACAGCCACCCAGACCTGGGACTCAAAGCAGACTGATTCACGGCCTGCATCAGGAGATCTGCCCAGCGGAGTTGCCAACTCACCATCTAGCACGAGTGAAAAAATAATCCTGCCAAAATCTGTTGTGCTCAGCCTGCACATGCTTGCAGCCCCCTCTTGACTTTGGTGCATGGCTCTGCATCTGCTCCAGGTATCGGGGTAGAGGGCCGGTGTCCCCGAAGCTGGTGCGTCTTTCCCGAGTGGAGAAAGAACAAGGAATGACACTTACTGTGGTCTAGGTGAGGCTTACCAAGAGAACTTTTAATTAATGAGAAACCTGAGACTGGGCACACAGCCAAATCAATTCAAATAAATCTTTATTTGCATACGATTAATTAAAATCTTACCAAGAAGCATCGATCATAGAATTTCATAAAACAAAGTGACTGTGATACAAAGTGACTGAATATGGTAGGTCTAATACTTAAAAGATACTACCCGGTGATACCATTTCCCACTTGAGCCACACATTCGGGGTGACTAGGGTCACCGGTAAGTTAAAATACAAACTTGCAGTTACTATTAATCCTTGTGGGAGCTATCTGGTGATGGCCAAGTTTGTGTCCCCCCCCCACCCCCGGGAACAAGGTAAAGTGTAAATGGCAAGAAAGTATAAAAGGACAACTTGCTTGGGGTAACTATGGGGACAGCGATAAATTAACTGAGTGTGAACCTGTAGCCAGCACTCAGTAGTGGCTTTAAAACTTCATACGCTTTTTCAAAGAGTGCAACTTAACTGAAGGCTGGTGGTTATGTTCCTGCTGGGAGCTCATTGTACATTCATATTTTCAAATGTATGCATGCATGCAGTTCGGCTGGGTATACAAATCCACTGCAAATACATTCACCTCTCTGTTTAGATCAGCTACTCGGCTGAAAACTTTATGTTGGATGAGACTAGCTGCATATGAAAACATGTTTACCCTTTGAGACTCACATGCTCTGGGTGGGGTGGTCATCGGGGTCACCTCTTCCCTCAGCCACTGTCTCGCAGCACACTTCTGTTAGGGCGCTGGGCCCCAGCCAAAGTCCATCGCATGACGCGGTGGGCCCGCAGTGTCTATGTGATGGTCCGAGGCAGTTAATTTGCTGCAGGCGTCAGGCCACTGAGACAGGGCCTCCAGAATCTGCAATGTCCTGTGAGTTGTCTCTGCCCATCGGAGGCGACGCGGGGTTAAAGCTCCCCTGTATATACTTAAAAGTGGCGCTCGCCTTGTACCCAGGGAGGCCATGCGGCTCGTGTTATAATTGCCACCTGGGTCTCCGGTCTCCAACCAGATGATTAGGGACTATACTGGGGCATACATCTAGGGACCCCACAGCCACTACGCTGCCTCAGGCCCGCCGCACTTGCGCCTGCCTCTGGGCTCGCAGTTCCATTTGGCTGTGGGCCGTCGCGATGAGCTTCTGTCATGAGGACAGGAGCAGTATCACGGGTCACTCATGACTTTGGCCGGTTTAGGGTCCCTGGAGCGCCCCTCACCTCATTCCATTTGCTTGGTCTCAGCCAGCGAGACAGCAGCAGCCACCCGCAGGGCCTTTGGGTGGCCGGGTAATTCACGGGGCCTCACCTCTCCTGGTCGCTGTTAAGCAGAATTTGCACACAGGCTCTGGCTCGCAATCCCTGTCTATGCCTGGGATCTATCTGCTTCGTTCCGGTGCTGCTGGCCCGGGATACTGGGAGGCTCAGCATGCAGAGGGCCCACCTCGGTCTTTGCTGGGTCCCGAGTGGGCTTTCTGTGGTGGTGCCTCATTCCCCCAGCCACTCGAATCTGGGAGGGCTGTATGCCCCACGAGGCTCCGCCTCACCTCAATATCAGAAGGGGGGTGGGGGGATCACCCGGTAGACCGCTTCCTCCAGATCCCAGCCGGGCTCAGTGCTGGTCCGCCGCGACCATATGCTGCAGGGCCTAGGCGTCTGCTTTCGCCTCTACGCAAATGGTGCTGCGGTCTCTGTTCCTCACTAGGCCCAATCCAGGCCTTCGGTAGTGGTACACGTTCTCTGACAGTGGGGCTCGATTTGCCCCGACCACCCCTGAGCAGGTGTGCGGAGGGTACCCACACACAATTTCATGAGGAATACGTGGGCTGGGTTTAGGATTATTAAGGATTTTGTCACTGGCCGGCTGTCGGCCTTGTTGCTTGGCCACGCCCCTCATGGGTCATGTTAGAATCAAATACTACACCAGTATTCTTGACTTTGTGGAGGCACAAGATTATACCTATAACCTAAGGAACACAAATATTTAACCTGACTTTGCAGAACCATGTAACAACTACTATTAATACATTCCAGTAATTAGGTAGCTATTCCAGCATATAATTCTCGTAAATAAAGTTAGTCTTATTAGGACAGTAGCTTGAGGGATCAATAATTTTGCCCAATGGTATTGCTTACCCAAGTTCCTTTGGTTGGTAGCGGTCTCTATTCATGGCCATGGTGTGGGTGTGACTTAGTCCTGTAAGAGAGAGAGAAATGGACTCCTCAGTTCACATCCAAGACGTTCTCTAGCTCCGCACTGTTTTCTACCCATCTGCTGTATATACAGGTTGTAATTTTCTACACACTCCATACGTCACACCATTGTTCTGCGATTGAGTTTTCTAACTTGAGGTGGAATCAATGTTCTGTGAATGACTGAGGATTGGACAGAGATCCATTTTGCCTCCCGGACTGTTCCTTTTAAATCATTGTCCTTGAGTCCATGTTTGGCCTTTCTATCACCCAGCTGCTACGCTATGCATTGGACTCGTTTGCAGGGCTTTTACAAGGGTCTTCATATTTGAGGTAAGGGGTCCTATGTCAGTATTATGTGAGGAAATGAGGGATCAGCTCGTAAGCCTGCCATTTCACGCCACCTTACTGCCCCTGCAGCAAACCAGAACTCCAGCAATTCTGAACTCCCCAGGCCACTCCTGGTAGTGAAGTGCTGCAGTGGTGGTGCGGTTTCATACGTTGGAGCCTGCAGCATGCTGTATCGGACTGGCCTTGTTATTTTTATTTTGTTTACTTATCTTTATTGCATTTTTAAATTTTGTAACAGTCTGAGGTCATCCGGAGTAACACGCATACAAACCAACATTATAAAAGGGTACATATAGCAGAGGTGCATAGCAGAAATATGATTACAAATCGTGTATGGACAAATACACCACTACAGGTGTACTACTGTGCTAATAAACAGTTGCATGCTACTCTCTTCCTGCATTACATCATTCCATTCTCGTATTTACAGATAAAGACGTCTGCATAACATGTAGTCGCGTCTTACACTTTATCGTTCAGGTATTATGGGGAATGTACAGAAACGAATCATATGGGGGCTGTAAATGCATGTCCACCTCAGTATAGGTTAGAAAATCTGCAAGATGTGCCAATAAGACATACAAAATCTGGTTCATTAAACTAAATATTTGCTAAACAAACTGCCATCAGAAAAAAAACAATATGCGACTGAGTATGTGTACATGTGTCTCCTACTTTATGCTACGTTGGCTCGCCAGGGGGGCACTACGGCTCATGCAGGGTATGAGGGGCTGGGTAGGCTAAATAAGCAGTCGGGGGACCAGGGGGAGGACTCCCAGAGGCGGGCTCAGACCTCAAACATGTTTCGCTGTAGGTCGCAGCTAGAATAATGGGTGTCGTGCGTCTAGTGATTCGGGGCCTCCGGTGTCCAAGTCAGGTGCTGACGGGGGGGGCAGTGTCATCTTCATTGTCGTTTCCGTGCGTGAACGCTGTGAGTATGATATCCCAGTATTGTGCTATCGGATACTTGCGAAGCCCAGCTGTCTCCTTCCTCCCTGTGCAGTGTTGTGCTTTCCGCCTGTGCCCATACCGTGAGTGATCTTTCCCAACTGACTATTCCAGGGGGGGGGCGTTGTGCTTCCACATTTTCGCGATTAAGTGCTTCGCCACGATCAGTCCCTGATCACAAAACCGGGAAGTGACTCTGTTTTTCTTGGACCTGGCAAATAGCCCCAGTATGCAAACTTCCCATGTATGCGGCAGGGGTATGTCGGTGCAATTATCAAGGGCTGTAGTGACTGCGCGCCAGTAGAGTTGTAGGGAGGTGCAGGACCAGACCATGTGCAGTAAGTTTGCATTAAGCTGCTGACAGCGTGGACACGCGGAGGTGGCAATGTTGAAGTACCTGTTTATGTTATCGGGCGAGAGGTATGCTCTTTGTATAATGTATGTTTGTATTAGCTTAAATTTAGAACTCGGTATAGATAAGGAGCTGGCTATGATAGCACTCCATTCTTTTTCCGACCATGGTCGCCCTCTGTCCTCTTCCCAACGTGTGCGAAGGCTCAGCATGGGTTTCAGTGTGTGTCAGTAAAGCGGACACCAGCCAGTGTACTATGTGTGAACCCGCACCCATTACGTGTAAGTACTGCAGCAGCAGGTGTGTCGTTGTCGTTGGTTCAGTCGTCCTGTCTCCCCAAGCAGCCGATAGAGCTCTCGTGAGACAGGTGTACAAAAGAAATTGCCCTGCCGGCAAATCATAGTTTTCCGTCAGCGCCTCGAAGGAGAGCAATGAACCATCCGTGTACAGGTCGCCCAGTGTATCTATGCCAGCTGTGTGCCAGTGTGTAAGGACCTCCTCGGTGGTGCCCGCCCTTCCCCTGGGTGTCCCCGCGAGTGGTAGTATCGGGGCGTATGGGGTGACTTCCCGGGTAAGGTGGAGGCTCCGTTTGTAGCATTTATGCGCTAGTTCTAGGTGGATTTGGGATGGGTGTGTAGGCTTGGCAAAGGGGTGGAATAAATGGTATATCTGGGTTTGAGTCCAGGGCCGACGCAAGATCGCCGTGTCCTCCAGGCTCCTGCCGCTTAACCACTTCGTCACCCATTGCAACTGGGCCGCTAAGTAGTATAACTCCATGTTGGGGACTGCCAGCCCTCCTTGGCTGGTGGGGGCATATAGCTTCCATAATGCTACCCGGAGCCTGCCTTTGTTCCAAATTAAGTCACGGAACAGACGCTCCAACTCACGGAAGGTCTTGGTCGGGACATAGATCGGAAGATTCGAAAAGTAGTATAATAGTTTAGGGAGGATAATCATCTTTGTCAAAGTAATGCGGCTCATAACGTTCAGCGGGAGTGACTTCCAAAATTGCACTTGGGCTCTAACAGTCGAGATAGCTCTGGTTAGGTTGCCTTCCAGTATATCAACAGGTGATCGGTATATGAAGACGCCTAGATAGCGGAACGTGGCGGGGTACCACGTGAGAGCGGAGCCATTGAGGAGCACCTCTGTCCTAGCCGTGTCTTCGCTAAAGGAATAAACTCCCGACTTAGCCCAGTTTACCCGGAGACCCGACATCATCTCAAATGTCTTGAGCGTGTCCGCTATGGACGCGGGGATGTCATGTAGATCGCGCACGTACAGTAGCAGATCGTCGGAATATAATGAGACGGCATGCGTCCCATCTCCTAGCTGGATGCCCCATGCTTCACCGTCTCTACGGAGCAACATCGCCAGCGGTTCCATAGCGAGGGAGAAGAGTAGCGGGGACAGGGGGCATCCCTCGCGTGTCCCTCGCCTCACGCGAATGGGGTCTGAGATGAGCCTACCCGTCCTGGCCCGGACAGTGGGGCGTTGATATAGCAGTTGGACAATGCTCATGTAATGGTCCCCTAGGTCATACTTGTGTAGTACCGCCGCCAGATAGGGCCACTCCAAGGAGTCGAAGGCCTTCTCCAAGTCAAGTACGAGGCAGCCAGAGCGTGGCCACCTGTGTAACGCATATTTCTGTACCCGGAAGAACCTGCGTATATTAAGTGAGGTGCATCTGGAGGGGACGAATCCGTTCTGATCGGGGTGCACCAGTGCCTGTACCAACGGTGATACGCGCTTAGCAAGAATCGATGCGTAGATCTTGTAGTCCGTATTCAGGAGGGCTAGCGGACAATGAGAGCCGAGGGACTCAGGGTTCCTGCCAGGTTTGAGAAGAGAGATTAGTAGCGCTTCGTTTTGCGTGCTAGTAAGTGTAGAGTCATCTATTGCCGTCTCATAGACTTTTAGTAACTGTGGCGCTAGTATATGGGCGTATGCCTTATAAAATTCTGTCGGCAGACCGTCAGGTCCCGGAGATTTCCCGTTTGACAACGAGAATATGCTATCCCGGACCTCCTCCAGAAGGATAGGGTCATTCAGTTCCGCCCTCTGAGCCCGCGTAGGATGCGGCAAGGTGATCCCCTGTAGATAAAGTTGCAGCTCCATAGGGGTAGCCTGCGCATGGGATCTGTATAGATCCCGATAATGTGCCTCAAATTCGCAGTGTATGTCCCGCTGTGTGTATGCTGTAATCCCCCGCGTCGTGCGTATGGAGGCCACAGGGGTCGACGACTCATCCTGGCGGATCAGCCACGTGAGCAGTTTCCTCGCTTTGTCCCCCATGTGATGCGTCCGCGCCGAGTGTGCTGCATAATTGAGGCAGCGTAGCCGTTCTAGTAACCGAGCATGTTCCTCCCTGTGGCGTGCGAGTGGTCTTGAGGAGCCCTCAGTTGCCTCCTGTTCACTGGATGCCAGCTTTCGCTCTAAAATGGTGAGATCTTTCTCTAGCTGCACTCGGATGCCCGCCTGTGTTCCCAGACAGTGCCCCCTCACAACCACCTTAAGGGCGTCCCACTCCAGCAGTGATGATGAGACTGTGCCCGCGTTTTCATCAAAATATTGTGCTATGGTGGTAGCTAATAAGTCGCGAAAAGGCGCGTCAAGTAAAGTGTCCGGCTGGAGGCGCCAGACCGGGATCGGCGGCACCCCGGTCTCCCGCTCCAGCACATGCGGGTTATGATCCGAGTGCGTCCGCCCCATGTAATGCGACCCAGAAATGCACGGCAAGAGATCATTTGACACCATAAAGCGGTCCAAGCGTACATGAAGATCATGCGCACCTGAATAATAGGAATACACTCTGTCTTGTGGGTTTCTATGTCTCCACGCATTGGTTAAATGCCACTGTGTCGCCCAGTTGTTTAACGCTTTCATGGCAGAGTGCGTAGCTGTGCCAGGCAAGGGGGGAAAGGAGCGATCTAGTGAGACGTATAAGACACTGTTGTAGTCACCGCCTAGCACCATGGGGGTATCATGTCATGCAGCCTGTTTGTGAGAGAGCATCTCCAGAAACGCAGCTTGATCGGTGTTAGGCGCATATAGTGATGCAATAATCACCGGCCGTCCGTCCTGAGCGCCCTTGACCATGATGTATCTGCCCTCCGTATCTATTATGGAGTCCACCACCCGAAAGGGAGTCCCCGTCCTCACCCATAGTAAAACCCCCTCGTGCATATGCCGAATAGCCTGTGGCGAATAATTGCCCCCTCCACCTCCTGTGTAGTCGTGTCACTTCCGGTTTAGTCAGGTGTGTCTCTTGGAGGAGAGCTATTTGTATTTGATGATGTTTCAAATATGAATAGATGAGGTATCGGCACGATGGGCTGTGTATACCTCTCACGTTCCAAGTCCCTATCTTAATGGGTGCCATAATGTACGTATATCAGTAGCGCGCAAGGCCTTGCCAGGCCAATGGGTGGGTGGAGGCGAAGCATTATGCGTGGAGGTGGTGCCAGGGCCGGTGCCCACCCAGAGCCAACATTCTGACTGCTGTGCCTCAGTGCATAGATGATGGCATAACAAACATGTGAACTGAAAATAGAGAAAAACAAATACCAAGAGGGCGAGTATGCAACGGGCATCCGTCCAAACATATGATAAAAGCAGCATGCAACTAACGTCTAGGGGGACTATCGCGCACAGCAATCTACGGGGTATCAGTTAGTGGGGGTCCGTCCCTAGTAGCTACCCCAACCACTGGCCCAATGAGTGTGGGCAGGGCCGCTGCTCAAATGTCATGTGTGATGCATCCTCAAAGGGGAGGTCATAAGGGCTCCCCGCCTATTGACATCAGGGCCTGACCATGGCCTCGACCCCCGCCTCCCATTTGCAGTTGGGGTCCTAGCACTAGCGCGCAGTTCTGACAGCGGGAGCAGAGGGACGCGCGTCCTGCAGCCTTAGCGCAGGTCTAGTATACTTGCGTATAGGGTGGCAAGGTCTTCTGTGTGGCCAGCAATAAACGTGAGAGAACAGAAACTTAGGAGGTTAGACAATGTCATTAGAGGTCTGTGGAGTGATCTGGGGCAGTTCACAGGAGTCTTGTGAAGCAAGAAAATTATCCGAAAGTTCGTCTTCACTTGGCGGTCCCTGCTGGTCAGAAGTCGAGTTTGCCTCGTCATCCTGTGTCCCGCTGATGTCTGCTACCGCCTGAAGGGCCTGGAGCTGGCCACTCAGTATCAGTTCCAGGGCTGGACCAAGGGTCCGAGAGGCCAGGGTCTGTGTTTTCTTCTTCCCCCTATGGCGACGGCGTGGGGAGGCCTCAGAGCCCAGTTCTCTCCGTCCGGTGGCGGAAGTCTTGTCTTCCGCAGGATCATAGGTGTCGAGCCAGTCCTCCGCCCCCTCCGAAGTGGTGAAGAAGTGAGTCTTGCCGTTCGCAATCACCCTGAGCTTCGCCGGAAATAGCAATGAGTACTTGAGATTGTGTTGCCAAAGCCGTCGTTTTACTGCCATGAAGGAGTATCGATATTTCTGGACCTGCAGCGTATAGTCCGGGAAGAACATGACTTTGTGATTGTCTATTTGTACATTCTGCAACTTCCTGGTTTCTTGGAGTACAGCGTCCCTGTCCCTGTAGTTTAGCAGACGGATTAGGAGCGGTCGAGGATTAGAGCCCGATGGGGGGGGGGGCCTGGCTGGTACTCTCTGTGCCCGTTCGATGACAAAATGGGGAGAGAGGGCTTCTCCAGGCAGCAGCGTGCGGAGCCAGTGCTCGGTGTAGGCCACCGCGTCTCTTCTCTCCGTCCCCTCCGGCAGGCCCACCACGCGGACGTTGTTGCGCCGAGCCCGGCCTTCGGCATCCTCGGCCCTGTCCTCCAGGAACTCCACTCGATTGAGCAGATCTCGGATGTGTTTCTCCGCCGTGGCCATCCGTGGAGTGACGTCGGCAATGCCAGTCTCAGCAGTGGCGGTGCGGTCTGCAAGTTTACGGTGGTCTGCGTGTAGCAGAGTGAGGTCAACAGCCACTTTGTCTATTTTCCCTTCCAGAGAGGTGCGGATCTGGTTCATGGTTTCCCCAAGTTTTTCCACTGCCGCCAGTACCGCATCCAGCTTGTGAGACATCGGGTCAGTCGCTTCCGCACCTGCCATTCTGTCGGTCTGGGCTCGGGTTTGCGGGGGTGGGGCTGACGTGCCCCCAACACCAGTCCTCGCGCGTTCCCCACGCGACATTGGCTGCTGGGCGTTCACTTAGGGGGTCAGGCGGCAGGCAAGTCACCCCCTCTATATCGCATACACAGTCACCTACATGAGCGGCATCGGTTTGGTGTGTAAAGCGCTCAAAGGTGAATTGCCACCATCAGTACCTCCTGGACTGTCCAAGCATACAGTGCACCTCCTGCGGGTAGAATCTCTCTGGTCACGGGGCGACGCGCCGATGGCCTCCAGGCGCCCTGTGTGTTCCGCCTCCGACGCCCCCACTCTGCACAGTTGTCTGCGCCCACCACCGCCTCACGCACCTCCTCCGCAGCCACGTGCAGTAGGCCTCAGTCGGGACCCTGCAGGGTGTGTCCCCTGCGCAGCGTGGCTCGGGACCGGCGGCAGCTGGGCTGGATGAGGCCCGGTGGGGCGCAAGGCGGTGCACTGATGGAGTTGGCTGCGTTGGGCCGTGCGCGGCTGCAGTGCGCCACCACCGGCGCCGTCAGCAATCACCGCCCAAAGGCGCCTCCGCCGCGCCGCCCCAACGCGACATGTAGTCCGGCTGGATCCACTCACCGCAACGCTGGGTGGCTGCATCCATAGTCCGGCGAAACGGGAATCAGCAGGATGGGCGAGGGTGCTCTCCGCCAGCACGGCGTGGCCGCAAAGTCGGCAGCAGCAGGGGCGCCCGGTCGAGTCTCGGCGGCCCAGACGAGTCCCCAAGAGCGCCTTTGTCTCGCAGGGGGGAGGCGGCCGTGTCCGGGCGGCTCCGCTTCACAGATGGACGCCTCTACCAGCAGTGGCGATCCGCCAGCTCGTCGCGGCAGAGGCGCACAGTGCGTTCGCCTTGAGCTGCGCCACGGGTCCGGGCCCAGTGGGCGGGGCCAGTCCCCGGCGCAGCGTAGCCGGCGCGTCCCAAGGCAATGGAAATCGGCCGCGAGGGGCAGAGCGGTATGCCGCGGCTCCCCACGTCTGCCGCTGCCCCCTCTCTCGTCGAGGCACCGGGTCAGCTCTCGGGGTGTTCTTGAAGGTTGGCGACCCTCTGCGGATGCATGTGGACGGAGCCTTGCGACCAGGGAAGGGAGCTTGCAACGGAGCTCTACACGAGCACGTCCGCCTCCATTGCTGGCTTAGCCATGCCTTCATCGGACTGGCCTTGTTAAGTGTGTATTGGGAATAGAAGAGGAAGCTCCTGAAGGCGGTTAGGTCAGGGGCACATACCATTGTATTGTAGCATCACCCCTCCAATATAAGCATAATTTGCTCTCTTTTGGTACATCTATGCTTCAAGGAACTGTCATCCCTCCAATCAGAAATAAACTTCTGATAGATAAATCATTCTGCTAGTTAATAAACTTATGAATAGTCAAGTTGTCTGGAAAGCTTTCCCTGAGCAATATCTCAACTGTACCACCATGTGACTTTAGCTACTGGACATGACATTACCAGAGTATATTGAGCACCAGCCAGTGCATTGGCATCAGTTCCTGTTTTTCCACACCTCATTGATTAAGGTCCAGAATCCTTTCTCTGTGTCTTATATAGCAAATTCCTTAGTATTTTGACAGGTACTAGATCAAATGTCTCCGCCAACACTTTTTTTTTTTAAACACAATTTTTTATTGAGATCTGTTAGTATGCAATCACAGTATATATTTTGACCGTTTTTTGTCTGTATTACAATGATAACGGTCCAGTATTCATCAGTATTTGTGACTTCATGCTTATATATTATTCAAGCACATATGCATGTCTTATTCATTTTTGATTGGGCTAAGGATGTACGTGTAGACCTATTTGCATGATACAATATACATGGTTATATCTGTCAATTGTCTTGTAATTCCCCCATATAACCTACCCCGATAGTCCCACCCACGACATAACCCACCCAAATAACAATTTAACTATAAACTTTGCCGCTTCTTTACAATCCTCCCCGTCCGGGCAGAATGCCCTATGAGGCAAATGTACTAATACTGAAAGAGAGAACTCCAAAGAGGGATCTGGGGAGAGGTAGGGCCAGGGATGAAGAATAAATAGGGAAGGGTGGGGGGGAGGAAAAACGGGGATACCCCAATATGTCTAGGCCGCAACCGACTTGAGAACCAGGCACTGTTTGTTTAGTCTGTCAGTGGATCCTGGAGCTCTACTGTGTCCTCGTCCTGTTCCGCTTTAAACTGCTCTAATAGCTGAGCCCACTCAAGAGAAATCGGCTTCTTTCTCAATCCCCTATATTCTTCCCGCCGAAGCGCCTCCCTCTCGGCCACAGCCCATCTGATGACCTCCTCCCTCCATTTGCCCTCTCGTGGTGCCGTGCGGGATTTCCAGCGCTGTGTAATTAATCGTTTGGCAAGCATTAATGCTAAGCCCGCAAAGCGGCGCAGCAGCGTCGCCTTCTTCAGGAGAGGGAAAATGCCCAGCAAACACGCCTCCATAGTAGTCCAAGGAGATAGTTCTGGCAGTTGGGATAGGCCTTGGGTGACCTCTGACCAATACCTCCCCAATGTAGGACACGCCCATAACATGTGGTTAAAATCTGCGGGTTGGTGTAAACATCTGGGGCATTCCGCAGATGCCGCTGGATACATTTTCTGAATTGCTAGCCCTGTGTAATATTAATAGTTGTATTGTCTTCAACCTGAAGTTACGGGACACCTTTCGAGGATGCTCTAGGGCAGAGGTCCATTCCCTATCCTCTAAGTCCCGTGTCAGTGCCACTTCCCATTTCTGCCGGAGAGATAATAGTGGTGTATTTACGTGCTCCCTCAGTCCTCGGTACATCCATCTAACAAGATGGCGTCCGTGCCCCATTATGTGTATAGACCGCAACAATTGAAATGTAGAGGGTTCTTTCTGGTCCACTAGCCAGTGCTTCCTAATATACTGCGTGATCGTCGTGTGTATGAGAAACAAAGTGTCTGGCACTGCGTTAGTGCGCACAAACTCGTCTTGGGGCATAAATTACCGTCCAGAAAGAAGTCCCCCCCCCCCCCCCCTCCCAGAATTCGTCCCCGCCTGCGACCAGCTCTGCATCCGGGCATTAGACAGGATTCCACGGCGGGTGGGTAAGCCACAAAGAGGAATATTAGGGGCATATGGATTCAGCACTTTCCCGTATTTTAATGCTTGTTTCCAATAGTGAGGTGCTATATGCAAAAGAAAGGGAGGTTCTCGCATCCTGTCGGCTCCAGGGCACAGCGCTGCTTGTAGTGTTCCGCGCTGTAATCACGCAGGAGTATAACCAATTTCAAACAAATTGTGGCCAGCCAACCAGTACGCCAGCCACTGCAGCTGCCCAACAATACAGTATGTCTTGAAATCAGGAGCCCCCATACCGGCCGCGGTGTTTGGAAGTTGCATCTTGAACAGGGCTATTCTATGTCTCCCCTTTCCCCGTAATAAGGATGACAATAGGGTGTCCAGTGTTTTAAAAATCCTTGTCGGCATGACAACAGGAAGATTCACAAAATGATATGAGTCTGGGTAACATGACCATTTTGGACACCGCTAATCGGCCTGCTAATGATAACGGTAAGGTATTCCAAAACGCCACTTGCGACCGAAGGGAGTTAATAGCCCTAACCACATTCCTGTCTGTAGTGGACCTATAAATTTGTATCCCTAGGTACTTGAAGGTCGTGGGTTCTACCTTGAACTGAAGTTGGCCAAATTGTAAGTGAGGTCCCTCGTAGGTGTCCTAAAAGGAATACGCCACTGACTTTGAGGCGTTAAGATGTAAACCAGAGATGTCTCCGAATTGCGTGAACACAGTTGCTATGGGCTGCATATCCATGCTAAGGTCCCTAAAATACAATAGCATGTCGTCAGAGTAGAGTGAGGCTGAGTGGATTACTGTATCCATTGGAATGCCATATGGGGCCATAATACAACATAATTGTTGTGCTAGAGGTTCCAACGCCATCACAAACAATAGGGGTGATAAGGGGCATCCCTGGCGATTTCCACAATAGATCTGATATGCCGGAGAGATAACTGCACCCGTCTTAGAGCAGGCTGTGGGATTAGTATAACGCAATTTAACCCAATTGCAATATTCGGGGGGTACTCCAAACTTTGCCAATATGGCGAGCATATATGGCCAACTCAATGTATCGAACACCTGTTGTACATCTAGTGACAAGCATCCCGCTAGTGGTACTGTCCCAGCCACTGCATGTATCAGGGCATGTAGACGGCGAATATTAAGTGAAGTGCTGCGTGTGGGTATAAATCCACATTGGCCCGTGTGTATTAATTTGGGAAGTAGAGGAAGTAATCTGGATGCTAAGATTTTACTAAGTATTTTGTATTCAGTGTTGAGTATTGATAAGGGTCTGTAAGATGTAAGTTCAGTGGGGGTCTTATCTGGTTTCAATAGGGACGTGACTATTGCCTCGCTAGTAGTGGAGGGCAGTGTGCCTTCTGCGAGTGAGGTGGTGTAAAGTTGTAACAGTTTTGGAGTCAATAAGTCAGCAAAGGTAGAAACAAATTCAACGGGTAAGCCGGCTGAACCCAGAGTCTTATTACGTGCCAACGCCTTTATTGCAACGCAGATCTCTGCTAAGGTAATCGGGGCTGCCAGCTGCTCAGCAGCCGACTCCGTTATGGCGGGGAGGTCAATTCCCTCAAGAAAATGCGTGGTCGCGTCTGTCATGTCTAGGGGAGGAGCTGTGTACAGATTTATATAATGTTCCTGAAAAGTCCTATTTATGTCAGTTTGAGAAGTAACCAGTGTGTGCTGTGAATTATATATCGCTAGAGTAGGAGTGGGAGTCATTTGAGGTGCGATCAGTCGCGCTAGTAACATACTAGCCCTGTCCACAGCTGCATGTGTGCGTAGTGTATAAGCATTTAAGTCAATCATCCTCAGTCGTTCCAACAATTCAGCGTATCGTATCCTAGCTTCTTGGAGTCTTTCTGCTCCCGTCTCGTCTGCTTGGGCTGCCACTTCTAGTGCTTGTAACGTGTCCTCTAACGTCGTGAGATCTTTAATCACCTCCCTTCTAGCTCCCACCAAGGTACCCATAGACACCCCCCGTATTGTTATTTTAAAAGCCTCCCACTCTACCGATCTAGTCGTGGCTGTACCTTCATTCTCCGCAAAATATGTGGCAATGGTTTCAGCCAAAGTAGTGCGAAATACTTGATCCTCTAAGTGCAATGGCTGTAGCCACCATGTTGATATAGGTGTGGGGACTCGGCCCCAATTTAACGTCTGTTCCATGGGGTTGTGGTCAGAAATGGTTTTGTCCAGATAATTACTCTGGTGAATGGCCAGGGGTAAATCCGGGGTACACAGAAAGTGATCCAATCCGGTATGCAATTTATGTGGATAGGAGTAGAAGGAATATTCCCGCATATTCACGTGTTGTGACCTCCAAACATCAAAAAGGTTCCACCCTCGTACCCATCTGGTCAGGGCAGCAGCCTGCGTCACAGCACTGGTAATGGGGGATGGGATCGGTCCAATTGTACGTCAAACACCGCATTAAAGTCCCCACCCAGGATCCATGGGTACTGCGCCCAGTCTTAGAGTGCCTGAGTAAGTCGCGATAGAAATGTGTCTTGATCCACATTTGGAGCGTAAATGGATCCTAATACTACCTGCTTACCATCTAGGGTCCCCGAACTAGAACATACCTGCCTTGGTCATCTATCCTACTCTCGCTATGGGCAAAGGGGACTCCCTCCCGTATCCATATTGCGGACCCTCTAGAAAAGGCGGAGTACGCCGTTGCATAAACTTGACCTCTCCATCTTTTCTGCAATTTACTAGTCTGATGGTATTAAGTGCGTCTCTTGGAGATATACTATTTTAGCCCTGCTGCGGTGGAGCTGTGCAACTATTCTATGCTGCTTCTGGACCGACCCCATCCCCCGGACATTCCAGGATATGACCGTATACAATTTAGCAACCGACATCTTCAGCTATTATGCAAGAAAGCCCCCCAACCCCTCCCCACCGACCCCTCCACCCCCGTGTCCTCCATCAGAATATGCGGCAACAATAAAAACAATACAAATAAATCCCAATACTGGGTCCAACGATGTAACTTCGCCCGACCAAACTGTGCAAAAAAGGTCAACATTATACACTTTTAATTCTTGCTTTCGCCTGTGGGGTAAGCTGCTTGTTCAATTCACAAGAATGCTAGTATACAATAAGTGTACGTGCCCAAGACAGGCCAGGCCAAGAACTGACATACTACCCCCCTCATGCGTGTGCGGCATTATGTCTTAATCATTGTACATTATACTCTGGTTAGAAAGGCACTTAGGACCTTCATGGTCCATCTGCAAGGCTGGCTGAGTGTTTTCCAGCTACACCGCGGCACTGTTCCTTCTATTACCTTACTGGTTCAGCCCAACGGGTCATGGCTGTATTGCGTAGAACCTGACGGGAACAATGCCACACTACCTCCAGAGTCAGAGTCTGTGTTCTCCTCATCGGAAGGGCTAGTACTAATTGGTGGACGTGAAACTCGGAGCGCCTCAACTGATCGGAGAGCCTCCTGCCTGCCTTGCATTACCTGTTGGTGAGGCGGGGGACTGGATCCCGTGCTCTGCGTAATGAGGCCTGTCCTGCACCTCCGGGGTGCCCGCTGTGATTTCGGTTGTGTTGTCACCGCTGTGATTTCGGTTGTGTTGTCACCGGGCGCCTCTCCGGCAATACATCCGGGAAGTGCCTGTCCAACTAATCCCATGCACTGTCAGGGGTATCAAAAAATAAAGAACGCTGGTTGTGGTTCATTTTTAGTTTGGCAGGGAAAAGCAGTGCAAATGTCAGGCCCGCCGCCCGAACTCTGGCTTTGACTTCCATAAATGAGATGCGTTTCCGGTGAACTGCCAGTGTGTAGTCTGGAAATATGGAAATTTTAGCATTGTCCACTTGTAATGGGTTGTCCACTTGTAATGGGCCATTGTCTCTTGCCGCATGTAACACATGATCCCGGTCCCTATAGTTCAAAATTCTAGCCAATATTGGACGTGGGTTTGAGCCGGGAATTGGTAGGCGCGTGGGTACTCGATGGGCTCGTTTTACAGTAAAATGCACAGACAGACCTGTAGGGGCCACAGAAGACTTCAGCCATTTTTCTATGTAGATTGTCGGGTTGGGGCCCTCCGTCCCTTCAGGGAGACCCACTATCCGTAGATTGTTGCGTCTCGCCCGCCCCTCCGCATCATCCGTTCTGGCTTGCAAGGAGTCTATTTGCTGGCGCATTTGTTTCAATTGCCCCTCATGCTCTGTCACTTGAGGCCCCATCGTGTCCAGTAGGTGCTCTGTGTTCTTGACCTTATCGGACAGCTTCCTATGGTCATCTTTAAGTAGATTGAGTTCCACTGAAATTGTGCCCAGCTGGTTTTCTATCGCAGAGCGTGAATCTCGAATTTCCTTCAGGATCATGTCCAGCTTATCCACCGGGGGAGCGGACGTGGTCTCCATCTACATCTGTCGAGAGCGACCGGAAGAGGACTCCGAGGGCGGTGAGCGAGATCCCGTCCTTCTGGACCTCGAGGTGGTCCTCGGCTTCCCCCTGCCCATGTTTAGTACAAATCAGGCAAGCTTGATTTCATGCACTAAGACGTTAGATCAGTGTCCCGAGTACAGCATCTATTTATCTTCACCCACGCTCCGTACCAGCCTCATACGATTACCAGGTACTGCTCTTGTGGCACTTCAACGCGTCACCACTGCCTAGGTACCTTCAGCACTGCGCAACTGTTACCCCATACAACAAGGTGCACTTTCCAGGTCACACTCCGACTACAGCACATGGGTCCACACAGGGAGCGTCGTCAGACAGTCTCTGCCACTTCAGTCAGCACATCCAGTGACTTTGCAATCCGGTCACAGGCTATGGGGGCATTGTTACATAGGAACACATCCAGGCACCTCCTCAACCTGTCTCCTAAAAAACCCTGCCATGTCCGTGGGGGGGGGGTGCTCCTCCGATACTGACCCTGAGCTATAGGTATCAGCTGTGCGTCCTCAATGGGCCACGCAGTCGGCACTGCTCCCAAGTCGCCACGCGATGAGCTGGTTATAGCAGCCGCTGCATTCCCCTTCAATCGGTCAGCCCCGGTAGGATTTCCAGCCACCTACCGAGTGCCCCATCAGAGAATCACCCACTCTGTCGGTAGCGCGGCCTCGCAGGACTGTGGGCACTATCCTCAATGAAGGAGGGGCACTGGTGGTGGGGATCAAGGAACTGCCCCGCTGACTTGTGCTCCCAGTCGACCCTCCGGGTTCACGCTGGATCCATCACCTCCCGGGGGGGGGACACTTCAAGTCGGCGCTGGGTCGGGCGGTGCAACCTTATAGGCCCCTTTCTGAGTCCAGGCCCCTAGGGCCCTCCCCGCGGCAGGGACACCTCTTCAGTCACCTCGGGGGAGGGGGGCGGGGGGGTAAGGTCATCTAGTCCATCCGACCTCCCCCACACAGTCAATCGCTACCACAGGAGCGTGTCTCCGTCCTTGGCGCCCCTCGCAACCACTTCAGGGGGTGGGGGGCGGCATACCTTGTTATTTGCTGCGCGACCCTCTGCCGATCGGTGTCGGGACCTTCGGAACACCTGAGCAGGGCGCGTCCCTCCAGGCCCAAAGCCAGGGTCCTGCGTGCGTCAGCTCTCCGTCCACGGATCCGTTCCCGTCGGACTATTCCCTGGAGAATCTGCGGCGTCAGCAGGCCACTCCCAACCAGCAGGCCTGCCGCTTCTCCGACATCCGCATCAGTCTGTAATCGGGCCGGAGATCACCGCAGCTCTTCAGCGCTCCGCCAGTGTGTTCGCTCCTCTTTCCGCCATGACCGGCGGCTCCGCCAGCTACACAACCACAAAGGGGGCCATAGATAATTGCTCAGATTAGGCGGCCCGGAGCTCGTTGCTTATGCGACTTCCATCTTGGGCTGCAAGCCACGTCCCCGTCTCCGCCAACACATAAAGGTTAAAAGTATTGTCGCAGATGTGCCAAAATGTCAATTTAGGAGCCACATGACCACTGCGTGTATTGTCTGATCGGAGCGCAATGATGCGGTCTCCAATCCTTGCGTCTTCATACACCCCAAGACCATCAGGGAGTGGGAAACCAAGTTGTTTCTGCCCAAGGCCCTCAGTGAGACACCCAAGTGATCCCCTTTGTTCACAGAAATGCCACATGTGAGGGATCTCCTGAAAGATCTTAATGTAAAGTAAAAAAAAAAAAAAAAGAAATCGCCACTGGAAAGAGAAATCCTGTTCTTCCTTGAGGAAATGGTTGAGTTCACTGGACCGTTCAGAGTCTTGCCTCAGTTATAGATGCTGGACTCTTCATAGTCAGATAAGATCCCGACGCTAAAAAAGATGAGATCAGAGTTTTTGAGTCCATCGACCAACCTTTCTTAGGAGGTGGCCAAGAGAGTTCAGGAGCAGATATCCACAGATCCAGCATAGCCTCGACCTAAGAGGGAGTACATCCCTGTGTGCTTAGTGACTGGTTGCTGCAACCCAGAGCCTCCCAAAAAAGCTCCTCCTCGCGCTTCTCGGCCTATAAAGATGTTGAAATATGCTATGGCTCCTTCCCCATTTTGTCAGAACTTCATTGGGTGCTATACAAACACGGTTTAAGGAGTAGGCTGTGTTACTGATCTCGGAGCTGCCCATGTTACAGGAAATAATTTGTGTAGTGAGAGAAGGTTATGGGGAACTTTAACAATGTTCCCTTTGCAGAGCTTTGACTCCAGTGTCCTCGCAATGCCCAAACACTCTGGTGTGCAGAGGATGATGATTGAGAGATTGATAACCTGTTTCTCCCACTATCAAATGGATGCTGACTTATAGCTCGACTAACAAAATGTGAGTGCTCTGGGCCCTTCACCAGAAGAGACATCCCTTACCCCTCCGGCTGTGCTTCACTGGAAGTTTCTTCATTCACAACTGTAGTACGAAAAGGAGCTGAAGCCTTGGAATTGACATTGCCCTCTGTGAAGACGAAGTCTAATATTTTCACTGAGATCTTGCAACCCTCCTTAGTGGCGGAGCCCTTGGTCCCATTCTATGAGATCTTCTTAGACCCTGTCGAAGCTGCATTGGAGAAACCCTTTTCAGGTCCAGCAATCTTCCATAAGCAGACAACCAGACGCCATCGAGCTGCCTTGGATGACTCCCCACTTTGTCCTCTCACCTGTTAGACCAGCTGATTCTTCAAACGTCCCCATAGAATCCAAACCTGAATGCTTTCCACACATGGGCTCCAAATGGGCCAAATAGTCTTTACTTCTGGCAGCCTTGCCCTCCAATTGCTAATGCCACCTGCCTCCAAGGGTGATACATTTTGCCAATTCGCAAAAGGAATTAATATAAGGGGATCACCTTGCCAATTCACACAGATTGGATGCATCCAAACAGATCTTGAAAAGCAGCTTGGTCTCTATGAATACTGTTGCTTGCTGCATGGGCATGCTGTATTGGCATGCCTGTATGCTTACCACTGTGTTCTCTAGAACTGTCCAAGCCACGCTTATAGACAATGTCCCTTGATGGACAACCGTCCAGGTTGTTGTTCTGGTCTGTTGTATAGCTGTCATAACGATAAAATAATATAAAAAAGTCAAAGTACTTACTTTTGCTAACAGAACATCTGTTGGATATGTATTTTAATCTTCCACCATAGGTTCCTCACTGCTTTCCCTCCTCACCTGTGCGTTGGTGATGTGACTAAGACCCTAAAGTATATTTCAAATGATCAAGAGACCCTAAAGTATATTTCAAATGAACAAGAGCAACCCAAATGTCCGTGCAAACCTGGAAATGTATACACAGACGAGAACAATAGTTCACATGGAACTCATTCTATAGACCGTTTTCGGATATACACAGCAAAAATTACTGCTATTCATTCTTTACAAAAATTCTCGAATACAGACCGCAAATATTACTGCAACCATAGTGGTATAGTATCATAACAATTCGGATAGTAGGCTTTCAGTTTAACAATATAAATGTATTTACATCATATGTCACAAAATTCGCATTATGTAGTCTGTGTTAGAAACAAGACCTGTGCAAAGTGACCCCCACGTGAGCAACAACCAAACAAAGTGAAACAATTGGTTAAAATTGTAGGTATGTTGGTATGCAAACAACCACGCAAAGAAGTCTGATTCGACTAGGCAGAGTTGCCTAACCACACAGTGTTATGGTGTATCAGAGGGTATGTTTGGAAACCGTGTCAACGACGCTTCGACCCATCAAGGAGTACAAGGGTCTCATCCAAGCTAAGGGATATCCTGGGGGGACCATGAACTCCAAGTGAATTGGAAGGCAACCAGTCAGTGTGTTATTGCATATACGGTGCCGGTAAGTGCCAGTAAACAAAAATTGTATACTCACAGTCCCTCTGAGAGGAATTAGGTGAGGAATAGACACGATGCGCGGTGCAGGGATAAGGGAGCCCACGGAACCTCCACAATGTGAGGCGCGCTGGCAAGCGATCTCAGTAGACCGTCCCTGTCTCTGATGCACCATAACACTATGGTTAGGCAACTCTGTGCCCAGTCGCATAGGACTTATGTGCGTGGTTGTTTGCATACCAACATGCCTTCCATTTTCACCACTTGTTTCACTTTGTTTGATGTGGTTGTTGCATACTTGGAGGCAACTCTGCACAGGTCTTGTTTCTAACATTGACTACATAATGCGAACTTTGTGACTTATAATGTAAATGAATTTATTTTGTTCACTGGAAGCCTACTATCTTAATTGTTATGATACTATACCACTATTATTGCAGTAATTTTTGCTGCCTGTATTCGAGAATGTTTGTATAGAATGAATTGCAGTAGTTTTTGTTGTGTATATCCTACAGTTGTCTATAGAATGAGTTCCATGTGAACAATTGTTCTGGTTTCTGTTGCATCCTATAGTATGCAAGCGAATTATGTATTGTTTGTCGTTGTGTGGGTTGTTGTTGATACTGCTTTGGTTCTTCTTTACACACCTGGATGGAGTGTGGAAAATATCAGGAACGGACACCAGCATGCCCGTTGGCACCTAAAATACTAGCTTGTCTTTGTTTCAAGAGGCACAATTGCAGCTATCGTTGCATCGTGTCACCTGGTGTAGCTGAGCAGGTATTGCTGGCTGGAGAAAGGTTTTCCAGAATAGTCTGAATACCGGAAGGATCATTCATAAACTGTAGCATCTGCTGGAAGATTATGTATCCACCTGCAGTATTGTTATTTAAAGTAACTTTCACTTCAAACATCAGATAAGGGGAACCGGGGATAATAGATGAGATGCCTATATCAGAGGAAGAGCAGAGAACCCATGTAAAGCCCTTGTTAATGATGAAAGAGGTGGAGAAAGCAGATACCTCAGGCACGTCAAAGTCCCAGACTGATGTCAAACACCGCTCATAGTGGAGGAAAATGTTTAGATAGGAACTGGGTTTGTTGACGTTCCTACTTAGGGCGCCACCTCAAGTCCTTATTTGTTTCTTTGCTTTAGCCCACAATGTGAATTCCCTGCCTGAGATTTTTTGACATTCTGTTTCTCCACATAATGCATTTTTGCACGTTTAGTTTTCCCGGCCAAATTCTTTGACTGGCCTCTGGAGACCGATTTCGAAAAAGGTTACATGTTGTGAGCCTTCCTGCCACCTCACAAACTTGAAAAAACATGGAGTCCCTCGTTGCTGATTACGCCCTCGGCAGGCCCTGGGCCACAGCTAGGATGGCAGTGTGGCCGGCCATGTGAGAGATGCTGAAGATGGCGGGCAGGGTCACTGACCTAGAAGCATTGCAGCCTCGGCTTGTTGGTGGCTATTCTATGGTTTCCCTCGTCCATGTATCCAAAAAATCCTCTAAGTCTAAAATCTTCAGCAGAAAAAAAGGCCTTAGAGCTCGCATAGCCGAATGAGGTAGAAATAGTGAAACTCGCATCTACTTTATGCCCCCACCCCAAACTCCCTATCCGGTTGGCCTCTGAGCAGAACTGTTTCTGGATGTGCGAAAAGGGAGCTGTGCAGCTAATGGCAATGGGGTGAGAGTTACACAGCTCTCCCCAACCATTTGGGCCAACATACTGTTAAACAATTATCATTTAACACGAATTTTTCTAGTGACCCGTTCTGTGCTTCTGTTCTAAAACAGTTCTATTTTAGTACAATTCAAAACTTTTGACAACGATATACAGCTGTATTTATTTTCATTTAGTTGTGGTTTTGTGTAACTTAGAGTGTTCTGCATAATAAGCACCTTCTCACATACCTGTAATGTCGCGGCCCGGACCGCACTAAGTAGAACGCCGAGGGAGGGTGAAGGTTGTGAAACCCCCTCGAGCGTAACTCTGTAGGGCTGGCCCGGCGTACGCCTGGCCAGCGTGTAGAAGATGAATAAAAGGGGCAGACGTGCTGGACGCGAGCAGTTACGTACTAGCCATCACACTAGCCCTGACTCACGTGTCTCATTGCTGGCCAAGCAAGGCCCCAACCACGACACGACATTGGCGACGAGGTGGTCTCACCGCTCGCAGCGCTAGAGTGTGCCTCGCGCTAGCCACCTGCCTCCACGAGTGCACGCGCTACCGAGCGCCGGCGGCCTCTACGCCACCCCGCTGGCTCCGCCGCCTGCCACCAAGGCCTGTCACCTGCCGCACCGCAGCGAATGTGCGTGCCGGACTGCGCCTCTACTCACCCGCGGTGGGCGCGCCGATACCGCCAGCCGCGGCACCACCAACAGCCACCTCTTGTCAGCCCGGTGAGTGTTCCCGCGCGCGCAGTCAGGCGCGAGGGCGCGCTGTGCATCAGCGGGTGTACACCCCGTCACGGCCCTCTCAACGGCCCACCGCCTGCGCTGCCCGGCCTGTGAGGAGGTGCGACGCTGCTGCCCAGGCCCCCACTGTCTCTTCGGCCTACCGCCACCTCACAGCTGGCCTGAACCGCTCCAATAGGCCCTGCCATCCCTGCGACACGCGCCAGCAACAGGTTTCGGTGCCACCCCGCAGCCACTGCCAGGAAGCATTACCGGGTCACTCTGCGGACCGGCCAACACGCGCCCACCGCGCACTTCTTCCACGAGTGCGAGCCCTAGCACAACCCCGCCTACTCACCTGCCCTCATGGCGACCGTTCCGCACCTGGAGCCTTTCGTCATCACAGGTCCGCCACCCTCCCAAGCGGCCCGGTGGCGAGTGTGGGTGGAGCGCCTGGAAACATACTTCGACGCTGCGGACATCCCAGCGCCGCGACGTCGCCCCATGCTGCTTCACCTTGGAGGGGCTGAAATACACAAGATAGCGAAGACGGAGCGCGAAAATGGCCCTCCCAGGAACTACGCCACAATGCGCGACGCCATTACCGCCCATTTTGAGCCATTCGCCAACCCGGATTACGAACGGTTCCTGCTCCGCCAGGCACGCCAACAACCGGAAGAGTCAGTGGATGTCTTCCACGCGAGGCTCAAGGAGCTAGCAGGCACGTGTACCCTCCCAGATGAGGACGATGAGGTGAGGGCGCAATTTATCCAGGGCTGCGTATCATCGAAGTTGCGGGAACGCGTTTTGGAGGCCCACAACATGCCAATGAGGGACATCCTCACGTTGGGTCGCTCCAAGGAACTGTCCAAGGCGAGGGCGGCACATATGGAAGCCAAGCCGGCAGTGGTGGTCAAGGAAGAACCAGTGTGCGCAATCCGGACAGATGCCCGACACCCGCAGGCGAAAGACAGCGTGCCCGCACCGCAGCCACCCAAGCAGCCCCAGAGAAGCCGACCGTGTGGGTGGTGTGGAGGCCCTTACCCCCATGAGGGCGCCTGCCCCGCGAGCGGGAAAACCTGCAGTGCTTGCGGGAGACTAAACCACTACTCGAAAATATGCCGCTCGTCACGAAGAGGGACGGCGAGAGGCCCACGCCGGCAAGTCCGAGCACTCGGCCCACTCCCCGACGACCCGCACAGCAGCGATATGGACGACGACGAAGAGACCACAGTCCACGTAGTTCGAATGCTGCACTCTCTCTCAGCCTCTCAGCACGCCACGCCGATGTGCGAAATCGACGTACAAGGCCAGGCAGTGGCCGCGCTAATTGACACCGGTGCCACGATCAATCTCATGGCCGCCAGCGTCTACCGGGGGTTATCGAACCCTCCCCCGCTCCGCGAAACCAGAGTACAAGTCTATGCGTTTGGGACTCAAGCCCCCTTCGCCTATGCGGAGTCTTCCAGGCTGACCTCTCCCACGAAGACACTCAGCAGCAAGCCAAGGTGTATGTGTCTCAGGAAGGAGCCGGGTTCCTGCTCAGCTGCCGCACCGCCCAGGACCTCAATCTCATCCAATTTGCCTTCACGGTGCACGCCCAGGACCTCGGCGGGCTGCTAAGGGACTTCAGCTCCCTCTTCGAAGGCATCGGCTGTTTGAAGGGACCAGCCTTGCGCCAGTGGCCCTCCGACACCGACGAATCGCCTTCCATCTTCGCCCCAAAGTGGAGGCTGAGTTGCGTCTGCTGGAAAAAGCCGGGATTATTGAGCGAGTGACCGGCCCCACCCCGTGGGTGTCTCCCATCGTCGTCGCAAAGAAGCCAAAGCAGCCAAACGCAGTCCGAATCTGTGTGGACATGAGGATCCCGAATCTTGCCATCAAACGGGAGCGCCACCTGACCCCGACTGTGGATGACATAATCGGAGAGCTTGCAGGGTCCCAGTGGTTCTCGAAAATGGACCTCCGTTCCGGATATCATCAGGTCCCCCTCCACCCAGACTCAAGGCCCATCACGGCATTCTCTACCCATGCAGGGCTTTGGCGATACACCCGCTTAAACTTTGGGATATCCAGTGCGGCTGAGGTGTTCCAGAACATTGTGAAGAACGTCCTCCAAGGCCTGGACGGCGTTCTTAACGTAAGTGACGACATCCTTGTGCATTCCCCCACGCTGGAGCAACACCTCCTGCGCCTCCAAGCAGTGTTCGCTCGCCTACGGGATAACGGCCTCACCCTACACCGGGAAAAGTGCGAGTTCCTGAGACGTGACATCAGTTTCTTCGGATACCGGTTTTCGGACAAAGGCATCGGCCCGGACCGGACAAGGTCAAGGACATACAGGAAGCTCCTGCCCCAACGTCCGTATCTGGAGTCCGCAGTTTTTTTAGGGATGGTCACCTACTGCGGGCGCTTCATCCAAAATCTATCTGACCTAACCGGACCGCTGCGAGAACTCACGAGACATTCCAGCCACTGGACCTGGGAAACAGAACAGGAAGAAGCGTTTCGGAATACGAAGGCCGCCCTCTCTGCTGATACTACGCTAGTGTTTTTTGACCCCAGGCACGAGTCGCAACTGGTGGTGGATGCCAGCCCAACCGGGCTAGGAGCGGTGTTGGCACAACAGCTGGACTGTGGAGAATGGGCCCCAGTTGCCTACGCCAGCAGGACACTCACCCCCACGGAGCAACGCTACTCCCAAATCGAAAAGGAGGCTATCGCGATCCTGTGGGGGTGCCGCCATTTCCACATCTACCTGTACGGACACCCTTTCACAGTCATTACGGATCACAAACCCCTCCTTCCCCTGTTTCAAGGGTCGTCCTCACGTCCTCCACCGCGCTTCGAAAAATGGATTCTACAGTTGCAAGAATTCCAGTTCACTGTGGAGTACAAGCCCGGTACCCGGAATCCGGCGGATTTTTTGTCACGGCACGCTCGTCCTGTCACCGGGACAGAAGCCGCTGAGGCGGCAGCCACGGAAGACTACGTCAGAATGATCGTGGAGCGGTCCCGGCCCCTGCCGATGTCACTGGGAGACGTGGTGCTAGCCACGAAAGAAGACGACTGCCTTCAGGTGGCCATCCAGGCAGTTGCATCTGCCAACTGGAAGCCGCTACAATGCCCGACGCAATTCCGTACGGCGACTGCCCAGGCTACGCTTAAAGCTCTCTATCTGGTACGTCACGAACTGTCCGTGTCAGCCGACGGCTTTCTCCTGAGAGGCCCGCGCCTGGTCCTTCCGGAGAGTCTAACCCAGCGAGCGGCCCTCTTAGCACATGGAGCACACCAGGGAGTGGTGAAGTCGAAGAGTCGCCTGAGAAGCAAAGTCTGGTTTCCCGACTGGCAGATCGAATTGGTCGTTCAACGCTGTCCTGTCTGTCTAGCAACCAGCCTGCCCACCAAGCCCACACCGATCATCACCGAAGCAGGACCTACAGCTCCCTGGGAAAGAGCGAGCGCCGACTTTGGTAGCCTACCAGGAGGTAGATACATGCTGGTAGTGGTCGACGATTTCTCCCGTTACCCAGAAGTCGAGTTCGTCTCTTCCACGGCGGCAAGTGAAGTCATCCCGAAGCTAGAGAAGCTTATGGCCACCCACGGGCTAATTGGAGAGATCAGGACGGACAACGGGCCTCCGTTCACCAGTGCCGAGCTTGCCGAGTACCTTGCGTCTCACCGGATAAAGCATCGCCGCGTAACGCCAAGGTGGCCCCAAGCAAATGGAGAAGTGGAACGTCTGATGCGTACGTTGAACAAGGCAATCCAAATTGCAACGGCTGATGGCCGTAACCTGGAGCAAGCAATATATCACTTCCTGATGGAGTACCGGCTCACACCCCATTGCACCACCGGTATCTCCCCAAGCAGGTTGTTTTGGTCGTGCAGTAACGGACACCATCCCGCATCACCCAGTGTGGGCTGAGTCACGGGTCCCCCCGAACCAGTCACTTGCCAGGCGGACAAAGTCGAACCAAGACGCATCCCAGAGGCGACATGCGAAGGAGAGCAGTTTGGTGGTCGGCGACCGTGTACTAGTGCGAGACCGCCACCCAGGTGGAAAGTTCAGGCTGCCATTCGAGCTACATCCATGGATCATCACCGAGGTCAAAGGCACGATGGTGACAGCGTCCAGGGGAAATGAGATGGTGACCCGCAATGTGTCCTTCAAGAGAGTTCCGGAAGACGATGACGAAGGATCCCTGCCGAGGAGCGAGCCCGCGACGGATACCCCCGGAGGTCCACCTGAGACTTCGTCGGAGCGAGAAGACCCTGCGCTACCCGTTGTGAACAATGGACACGGCGCGGCCACCCGGACGGGTGCCCCGGACATTGACTTGGACTCAGGACATGTGTCTGTGGACAACAGCCAAAGTGTGGAGGTGCCGCCTGACCCCGCAGTAAGGGGCAGCCAGAGCAGGTACAGTCTGCGGCCCTGTCCGAAGCCGTCCCAGAAGTACCGAGACTTCGTGGCCTGTTGCCACGTCTCCCGCTGAAGAGTATGCTGCAATCTGCTGACCAAGTAAGACCGTTCCTGTAATCTGCTGTTCGTTATGGACTACGAAATGTGTTGATGTTTGGGGTTTTTGTTTTCCCCCCCCCTTTCGTTTGTATTTGCTATTCATTGTTATCCTCTGGGTGAAGGAGGAATGTAATGTCGCGGCCCGGACCGCACTAAGTAGAACGCCGAGGGAGGGTGAAGGTTGTGAAACCCCCTCGAGCGTAACTCTGTTGGGCTGGCCCGGCGTACGCCTGGCCAGCGTGTAGAAGATGAATAAAAGGGGCAGACGTGCTGGACGCGAGCAGTTACGTACTAGCCATCACACTAGCCCTGACTCACGTGTCTCATTGCTGGCCAAGCAAGGCCCCAACCACGACACGACAATACCGTAGGATTTTGATAATTGCTCTCTAAAGTCGGATCCTTTCGAGAAAAGACATTGACTATGAGTGGCGAACGCCTCTTACGTCTGCTGCTCTAACAGATGTCATTTGTGTTTACTCATATTCAGGGCTTTAAGTGGGCCGGGCCCTGCCGGTGCGCAGCACTAGCAGGTATAAACAGCAGCTGCTGAGACGGTTCCCTATTGGGCTCTCCTTTTTTGTCGTCCCCATCAAGGTGAAAAAAAAAATCTTGACTCTGCAGCAGTCCCACCCTTCACTGCCTTTGATCTAACTTCAAAGAGACTCGTTATAGTTCTTCCACAATCTCATCATGTCAGAACTGAAGCATTTTTAATATTCTATACAACGAAGCCGTAGTTGTTCTTTATTTTTTTTCCCTTATGCAACTAGCCACCATTGACAACGCCAGTAGTCCTGGCTTGTTGTAGGTGTGATTATATACTTGTTGTTTAATAATTCTGGATGCAATGACAGAAGCAGCAAAATACCAGTCGGAGGGCACTCTATGCTAAGCACACATTTTTAGATTTAGTCTTTTTAAACCAATCCCTTAATTACATCGGCCGCGCCCCTTTTAGAGACCCCCCGAGTTTTTTCATCCCACTTAAAGCCCTGCCCATAGGAGAATGCTAGGGTAGTAAACCCCAGCGAGAAAACAAGTATATGCTGCTCTCTGAGCACAACCTGGGGGCTTAAATCAGGGGACGTGGTCTTTTTAAATCGCTGCAAAGATTTTTTACCAAATAACCGAATACGCCATCCGACTTACCATTAATCAAAATGTTTATTGACGCCTGTTGTCGACGTTTTTTTAAATTTTTTATTGAAGCCTGTTATCGACGTCTATTTCAGTTTCCAAGGTAAACTTGACACAGCTTCTGGGAAGAGGATATGAGCATACAGTAGTATATTTTAATTACCAGTACTACGATTTAAAATGAATGTATTATGGACAACAGCGAAGAGGATACTGTCAGATGCTTGCAAGATACAGGTCTAGAGCGATTTAGACATCAATATAAGAATGTTGACAGCTTGGCCTCCGAATTACTGTATTTATGGATATTCACTCGGTACATGACCTGCTGGCGCCGCTCTCATCAGGGAGCATTTACTGGGTAATTCCAAGCACAGCAAGTAAGGACCCTTTTCTTTTTATAAATCGCCCCCCCCCCCCTTCAGCCAGTGAGTTAATTAGCAGCGAACATTGGCATCACAAATTAAACATTTCGTTCATGCCTCTTATCGTGTACAACCCTCCGTTTTTGTTTTTCTAATAATCATTGAATTAAACCAACTGAATTTCTGAACTTTAAAAAAAAATGAAGAACGCATCCTTCGTCGGCACTGCGCGTTCGGAGTTGCTGCTCAGTAAACGAGGAAGAAGAGGCCTGCCTCTAGATCTAGGTCTGTGACACGGGAGGCAGTGCCTGACGCTTCACTAAAACCGGGCTCATGTACGTGGCCTCCGCCCGTCCAGTTATTGATGGATGCAGTTTTATGTAGCGCGAACATGGCCTATTCAGAGAGGGATACCGGTTTGCATAGCAGTAAAAATATAGCGCAAGAAAAGTAAACTGTTGACGTTACAAATAGAATAAACTCGTTCAGTGTAAGTTAGAATAAAATATATGCCTGTATACAGCAATTTACAAAGAAGGTATCAAATCGCTAACTGTTACTAAAACCCGAAGACAGAAAGGCATTGCCTAACAAGTACACGAGTAACTATGACTAAAATTGGGGCTAGCTCACTTATGTACAGGGCCACTGGAATTATGTGGCAAGGGAGGACCAAATTATGCGGCAGGGTTTACTAAATTTTGAGGCAAGGAACTGCAAATTATGTGGCATAATGAGACACATTTTGTGATGGTATCGGTAAATTATTTTGTCATTTGTACACCTTAACACTGTCTGGACAAAGTTTTCACCTTATTAGTACTAGTTTAACACTCAATATGCAACTAAAAGGAACAGTCAACCTTTGCGAAGTTGCTTCCGCTGCACAGCAACCAGCATAGCTGCATTTTTAGTAACTTTTGATCCGTTTGAGCTAGAAACACTTTTTTTTTTTTTTTGTTCAAATCTGAAAATTATGCAGCAGATGATGGATTATGTGGCAAACGTATAATTATGCTAAAAACAAAAAAGCATCAGCCGCAGAATCACATAATTCCAGTGGCCCTGCTTATGTAGAGTACACCGATAAAACAAAGGTTTGTGCCATTTCTAATGAAAGTGCAGTGGAGGAATCGAATTGCTTGTTAATAGCATGAATTGGGGGGGGGAGGGGGGATAGAAGTGAGTGGAAGAAGGTGGCAAAGGAATCTAGAGAAGAGTGGATTAGGACTTGAGGCCAGGGGACAGTTGTAACCTGTTAAAAGCAACTGAAGGAGCAAAGGGAGTGCGGTAGAGCACAGAAAAGAGCAAGCCCCCACTCTGTCTCAGTTCAGGAAGGACCTCAAGACCTGGCTCTTTGGATGACCCCAGCACTGAACGGAGCCACCATCCCCAGCCCGGCGCCTTGAGACCCTCATGGGTGACTAGTTGCGCTTTACAAACCCTGATTGATTGATTCAAAGATTAGCAGGAGAGGGATAGGTACCAGCTTTGACGATCATTCGTGAGCACACTGTTAAAAGATCTTTTAGTTTCTATTGGTTCATTAGCCCTGTGACCCTGGCACACCATAAGTGTTCCTTCTTGTCTTCACTGATTTGCTCACGGCTTCATAGTTACTTTTTCTTCCCGTGTGAGCTCACCCTTCCAAGTTCTTTCTTCTTTTTGTCCTTCGTACCCTCATCTATGTTTCATCCCCTCCATATCTGACATATCAAACTCCTTAAACAGCTGCATTGTACATGACTGCACATCATTCATATGGTCTGACTTCACACGACTGGGACTCACCCGCATCGGTCCTGAAGTGCAAATCTATTGTCTCCTTGCACTTTTATTTAATTGTGTCGGAATGCAAGGATCTGAGAAATTGTCTACTCTTTCTAAGACCCACCGCTTTCTTCTCATGACTAAGGGGTGGACCCCGATCTTTAGCATAGACAGTTTTGCAATTCATCCCTTCCCCACACGCGGAGCAATTCCCACACAGCTGCCTCCACTATGGCCCGGATTACAAGTTTAGTGGGTCGTTGTTGCGCACCTGGATTTACCGGGTGCAGGAACAACAGAGCTTATTTTATCGGCTGTAAAACCTGGCCCAGAAAATGGCGTTGGCAAAGAGCTGCAATACAACCCCACATAATTTCCTGATTTTCGTGGGACCATCTTCCAAGGCACACTGCATTTCCCCCTGTCATGCAATATACTCTACTTCCCTATCCCACCAGAACAAACCTCTGCCCCCACTTAGATTTACCACTTGCTCAGAGCAGGGGGTGTAAATGTGAGTAAAAATCCCCATGGATATGGGAATATCATCTATGGAAAACCTTCCACAACTCCTTTTACAGTTCTGTATTTTAAAAAAAACTATAACCTCACAAATGTCGACCCCAGCTATACACAAGCTAAATGCATTGAATTATATTGTATCTGTTAACACTTTTGTTTAAAGCAAGGTGACCAACATGTAATAAAAACAATATTGACTGGTAAAAATTAAGGTGCTAAAAGACCCTTCTGAAAACTAAGGCATTCATAGCTTTTGTTTTAAAGTGATAACTTTGCTACAAGGAGAGTAGAAAGACCTGCATGATCCTTGCCAAATCATTAGTCACCTTAAATGTTTAAAATGAACAGCTCCTTCTGAGAAGTTTTCCAACTTCCTCCTTGTTACCCATGCTTCTCCAAGAAAAGTCTGTTAGCTTTGTAACATGAGACTTAAGGTCTGCCAGAAGGAAAACGATTGCATTCTTTGTGTCCCAAATAGCGACGGACTTCAAGGTCCTAACTAATCACCTGCATTGAATTGACCAATATCAGCATATTCTTCTAGCTGTTAGTTACTATAACAGAGTTCCCCCAGGAAAATCCCTGTTCCCCGACGTTAGAATGCTTCCCTATCATCACTAGTGAACAGGTAGGCGCCCTTCTAGCTCAGGCGAAATCGGGGTCTGTCTTGGACCCGGTACCACCTGCGGTTATGTCTGAATTATCCTCGGTCGTAGCGGACTCACTTGCAGAGGTATGTAACATCTCTTTAGCGACAGCGACTTTCCCACGTAAATGGAAGACCGCACGTATTAAGCCTCTGCTTAAAAAGGCCTCAGCAGATCCTATGGACCTACAGAATTATAGGCCAATCTCTCTTCTCCCTTGTTGCTCCAAAATCATGGAGACAATAATTAACAGACATCTTTCTAGTTATTTAGAACACAATAAAATACTAGATCCATCTCAGTCTGGTTTCCGTGCATCTTATAGCACCGAGGCCGCTCTACTAGAGGTCACGGACATGCTCAGGATGTCACTGGACAAGGACTCTCCAGTCATGTTGGTGTTGCTTGACTTGTCGGTGGCCTTTGACACCATCTCTCATCGTATCCTGTTGAACAGACTTCGAGAGATTGGTGTCAGAGGCCCGGCTTTTAACTGGATTCAGAGTTACTTGTCCGACAGAACACAATGTGTTCAGTTGGACTCATTTGTGTCGCATACAACTGTAGTGGACAAGGGGGTTCCACAGGGCTCTATACTGAGCCCCACGCTGTTCAATCTTTATGTCGCTCCCTTGGCCTCTATCATCAGAAATCATGGGTTTGAAACCATCTCCTACGCTGATGACACGCAATTGATAGTACACATTGAGAACAACCCCGCAGAAACCAAGGCTAAATTTATTTCCTGTATGACGAGTATTGCCAGTTGGATGAGGAAGCACTTTTTACAACTCAACTCCTCCAAAACAGAGATTTTGTTGTTCGGCAAGGCTGAAGAACTGTGGAGCGCTGACTGGTGGCCGACAGAATTAGGAGAAGCACCTGCCACTAGGGGCTGGGCTAAGAACTTAGGGGTCAGAATAGACAATAAGCTTTCAATGGAAGATCAGGTAAATACTCTCGCAGGAACCTGTTACAGGACCATGCGGTTACTTAGAAAGATCTTTCCATGGATCCCTCTGAACGCTAGAAAGACCCTTATCCAGTCGCTCCTTATCAGTCGCCTTGATTATGGCAATTCCTTGTTGGTGGGAATTAGGGAGGACCTGCTATCCAAGCTTCAGGTGGTGCAGAATACCGCAGCCCGTCTTGCCCTTAACAAACCAGCACAAACTCCCTCCCTCCCTCTCCTGCGCCTTTTACACTGGCTTCCTGTGAGGAAACGAGCCATTTTTAAGCTACTCTGCTTGGTCTTGAAGTCCCTGCAGGGTCTGGGCCCGTCCTATTTGACTAACAAAATTGAACGCTACCAACCAGGGCGACAACTTAGATCCAGTAATCGTAGCCTGCTTTGTGGCAGGAGAATAAGGAAAGTTAAAATGGGGGGTCGTGCGTTTTCTTATCTGGCCCCCAAACATTGGAACGAGCTCCCCGAATATCTTCGTGCCTGTCCAAACTTTCCACAATTTAAAAAGTTGCTCAAGACCTGGCTATTCTAACGAGTGAATTTTATACTCCTCCCTCATTTGCCTCCTTCTCGGGCGCCGAGAGATCCCCCTGGGGATGATTCGTGCGCCTTATAAATGAGTTAAATAAATAAATAGAGTGCTATGGTGAAGACCGTTGAGGAAGAGGTTCCTTCCAGAGTGTCCCTCAATAGGTCCCTTCGATTGCGGATTTCTGCCATGCATGCAGACAAGTGAGAACTTGTGTGTGCCCAGAGCTGATGGCACAAGATGGTTCTCAAGGGCGGGCAGATGTGTGTGGAATCCACCAGCCGGGCCAAGGGGACAATTCTCTGAGAAAGCTGCACTTGGTTGGGAGCAGTCAGGTGGGCAACACAGACAACTGTGACCTACATGTGTAGGGAAGTAGGGCCTGTTTTTAAAGGAGGAAGGGACCTGGTTTTAAGGTGGGATGGGCTAGAAACACTTGGATCACTCCATGGATGAAGCAGGAGCAAGTGGGAAGGAATGGTTACACATAGCAGAAACAAAAAAGCCAATCGGTTGCTGAAGGGTGGACAGCGGGAGGTACCAGACCCTGGCATTCTCTGTGAAAGCTGGAGAAAAGGAGAGAGTAGCAGAGAAGCTATACAAAGGGAGATCTGGGATGAGTGCTACTTTGCCTTCCACAGATGAGCCCGAACAAGAAGAGCCAACCCAGTAGATTAAGTAGGGAGAAGTCTGACCGTTAACTGGTATAGACTGCCTATATTAAGAAGTTAGCCTTTTCGAAAGAACCAGGATATGAAGCATTATCCTTAAAACAGACTCAGAGACATGTGATTGACCTTGCTTGGGTATTTTCCCTAAGGAACCAAAATGAGATGTTCTTTTACTGCCATCCTCTAAAATTAAAGAAATACCCAGTTGAAACCCAAAGATCCATTGAGAATTCAGTTCTTTACTGCTAGCATTACAGCTACTACACAGTAATGACCAAGACTGACTGATTTGAAAGTGCTCCACTGCTCATTGGATTCTCTTCAGCATGGTAGAGGTCCTTGCTATTTACACAATAGCTGAGGCAGAGTGAGAGACGTATTTAAGGATGTACCAGTTTCAGGAAACTCTAGGACAAACATTTCTTTCTATCATGTCTTCATCTTCCCATAATTTCCTTTCATTGACCTATTCCTACATGTTGTGGGGAAAAAAGGAATTGCAACATGAGTAAAGGAATGATTTTCACTCTGTAGTTTTCTAATGCTTATCTAGTTTTGTCTCCACTGCCAAACTAAAGGTCTACTTGTTGATGGTTGGATATGAATGAAGGATGGGGAAAGGAAGGCACTCCTAATGTATATAGTGAACAGCCATTTTGGAGCGACACTTATTCATTCAATGTCCCGTTATAATTGCTGCATGATTATGATATTAGCTTGATTATGATATTAGCTAGATTGTTGTGTTTTCCTCTTATGTTTTCAATGGCTGGTTGTACAGAAGTTTCTTTGTAGTAGGCTCAATCATGTCTTCAAGGACATTTTTAAAAGGTTTTATGTTGCTAATTAAAGCTAAGCCCTAATGATTTTGAATATATGCTAAACATGTTCAGCTGTGTGCAAATAAATCCTAAAAGTGAAAATCTTTCTTACAATTCTTTTATTTTAAACACACAGGGTCCACTTCCTAATACTTGTTGTCATTTTTGGCTAATGGTATGGCAACAAAAAAGTAAAGCAGTTGTGATGCTGAACAGAGTTATTGAGAAAGACACGGTGAGTAATACTGGCAGTTGAGAGGAATTCTACACTGGCTAATCATTCAGTTTTGAAAACCCATGTTTGTTTAATAGCTACATGTATTCTGTTACCCACATATGTGCATTCCCCAGGACATTTTTATATTGATTTAAATTATTACATGTGAAATTGTGTGTATCTCTCTCTCTCTCTCTTTTTATCTCTCTATCTCTCTCTACCTATCTCTATCTATCTCTCTCTTTTTATCTCTCTATCTCTCTAGTAGGTAGTTAAAGCTAGGACCTGGCTTACATAAGAAAAGCGTTTTTTTGTGATGCTAATAACTGTCGCCGTTTGATGAATCTTCACAAAAGTTTCAAAACTAGTTTGCCACTCATTGCAGCTGCTGTCTGGTAAGAATCAGGGTGAATTGTCAAGCGGGGGCGGAGAAAAAAGGGGGTCCTAAAACTGGTTTTCTTCATGCAATTTCCCATAGTGATTGTAGACACAACGGAATAACACCAAATTTGGCAGAAGGCTAGATCTTGGTCTAGAAAGATTGTTTTATGTAATTTCACTAAAAAACTGAGTACAGGGAGGTTATGGTTGAGTTCAGATTTTACATGCACAAAAACATAGAAATTCAGCAGTTCTAGTTATCTCAAGTAACTATAAATTGTGCCCTAAGGTGACTATACCTCACACCCTCGTCATCCACTGCTAACTACCTCACATATTAGATTACTCATGACATCTTCTATGACATCATTGACCATATCACTGCAACATTTGCAGTGAAATTATTGATGAGAAAACTGTGTATGGCGGGGGCGCGAGTTATAGTTACTTGAGATAACTATAACTGCTCTATATCTATGGTTTTGTGTGTGTAAAATCTGAACCTAACTATAACGACCCTGTAACCTTTGGTTTTTTAGTGACTATGCATATATAGGGTCTCGTGGTAGATGTACATTAGCAAATGTTGACCTGTCTGTGCCAGGGACATGCTCACTAGCTAAAATTCAATGTTAAATGTATAGGGGCCCAGTGTATTGGCTTCCAATTCAATTTCAGGAAAAAAAGTGGTTATAGCGTCTTTTGTGATACAAGCAATATTTATGAACTTCTAGTTCCTTTATAGAAAGGAATGGGTGCAGTCCTTTGTAAAAGAATACGTTTACTGCTCTTGAGCTTTAACTGACCGCAGTCCTAAGAAAATGGTATTTTCTTTAATTCTGATGTTCTAGCTGCAGTTTCCTTCCTTTGCTAGACAAAAATGTCATTGGTATTTGGTAGCAGAAGAGTCTGTTGGTAAGTAAAATTGTCTGTGTGCATGCTCCCGTACCAAACCCATTACCAGCAAGCTGATCCAGCCTGCCCCAGGATGAAAGCCCTCCTCAGGATTATTTCTGACAGACTGCATCTGCTTTTAATTGTTTGAGATTTCGGAACTGCAGCTGGTGTTGATTTTGTGGTTTGATAGTCTAGATAGCAGGATATCGGGAAAGTAAAATAAATTTATGTTGGCATGATTGGCAGGTTGCTAGGATATGGTGTATTGAAATACAGTAAATCTATTTAGGTGCTCTGTTGATATTGTGCAATGTGTCAGTAGAGAAATCTCAAACAGGCAGTGCAGTCTTATTTCTATTTTACACCATGCTGCCTTGTAGGTTACTTGCTAGGGAGAGGGGGTTATAACTCCTAATGCTACGTTTGTAGAGTCCCTTCCTCCATCTTCACCCATTTAGATAAGAGGTGATGCTTTGCTTCACTGTAGGTAAGAGAGTCTACAAAACCATGCTGGTTAGCATTGTGCTGGCTTATTTCAAATCGAGATGTGGTTTTATTAAAACATCCTCCTTTGAAGCATTGGAAATGGGGAAGTAGGAGTACATGGTAGATTTTTGTATCTGGCAAAGTGCAGCCATTACATTGCCACTAACTGGATGCTTTCAGTGGATGGTTGCTATTAAATGAAAGGTAGGGTTTAGGATATGGGAGGGGAGCAATGGTGGGAGGATTGCAGAATGGGGAATCATGAGGGAGGAATGTTTGGGAGACTCGGAAGTAGAAAGAGGGAGAAGTATTATGTTTCTGATGGATACTTTTAACTGCAGATTCCTCACCTTTAGAATATCCCCAGAGGCCAGACTGGATTTGTTAGATTTATAAACTGCATTGCTCCTGTGTGCTGGTAGGCGGCGTCATGGGCTCTGTGCCGACTACATTCCGCCCTGGAAGTGACGAATGTAAGAGCCACCCCTTTGCACTGATGTCTGTTCCTTTCTTTCTGTTTTTTCTTAGCATGCCCAAAGCTTGCACTCAACGTTTTCTTTCCTCTTCTTCTTACAAGGTATTTCTTCACATTTCTTTTTTCCAATGTGCAAGAGAGCTGTGTCACCTTCTAAAACTACAGATTTTCAGCCTTGCAGGGACTGTAGTAAATAGATGTGTGACCGATCCCCACAAGGCGTGCCTCTGGTGTTTGGGTTCAACGCACAACTCCAAGTCCTGCGAGGAGTGCACACTTATGAACCTGAAGGCGATCTGGAAATGCAAAGTGAAACTGTACGTTGCCGAACACAGAAAGAAGTCTTTTAAGTCTCTCAACCACTTTAAGTTAAGGGTGCAGACATTTCCCCACGTCGGGTCATCCTCAAGGGAGGTACTGCTCGAAATCGAAGTGGAAGCACTGAAGACCAAGTGGGATTTATCCCAGTCTCCCCATTCAGTCTGAGAAGTCGCAATGATCTCAGGGTGCCTTGCGGTCTCACTCTTGGTCCCTCGCTGAAGAGCAGATTCCACAACTGATCACAATATACCCATAGTTTCCGGGTTCATTGGAGGCATTACCACAAGTTTGAGGCCCTTTTAGTGGTCCCTCAGGCCACAAGGATCTACAGAAGAAACTAGTCAGGATATTGCTGGCAGTTCTGCCCTCGGTATCATCTATGTCTCCAGAACCCATCTCTGGTTCATCTCCTACGCTGGAGCTGACATCCATTGTGGCACCCAAATCCATACTGGTCCCATGCAACATCGAGGCTGGCACCGGAAGACGCCTCCATTCATACAAGTCCTCTCCGACTCTGAGTGGAGTCCATCTCTGTTCTGACTCCGGTTTGGTCTCCACACCGTAATGACGTACCTTGATCCAGTTTATTCTGACTCACAGCATTTAGCAATTGCGTTGAAGGGGAGTATTTCCCCCCAGCATTATGATGATAATTTATATCTTGATTTCCATGAAGCCAGTGGGTTAGACTCTATTTTTGGATACTGGGTTGTGTTTTCCCCCTGGACTACCAACAGAAGAGTGCATCCTTTGCTGTGGTAATGAGATTGCAGTGGAGGTTTTTAGACTTTCAACTGCCAACAATGGAAGTCCAAACCAGCATGCTAACAGTGGTTTTGCAACCATAACAAATTTCGTCAGAATCCATGACTTCATTTTAATGAAGCCCCAATTGATGTATTTATGGGTCCTGGTCTTAGCCCTGTTCCCACCTGCCACTGAACATGCCGGTTGCCAGAAGCCACATGCCGGAACCAGGCAACTTGTATTTTTTGATGTAGCACACCATAGAGTTTTGTTGTTCAGGCATCCACCAGTAGGTGAACCCCAGTTCTTTTTCTATGGCTCCTACTGACAGAGTCAAAATGAGTTGAGGGCCCATTCCACCAAGGCAAAGGCTGCTACCACTGCGCTGTCCCTGACATATTTCAGGCTGTGACATGGGCTTCAGTACACATGTTCACAAAGCACTACTCCTTGACAGCCAGGTCAGACTGGGCTTGTTGCTCGTTCGGTGCTGCAGGACCTTTTGATCTGGGCCATTCGACAGATCCACCACCTTGGGAGATAGTGAGTTGGCATCTATTCTGAAATTGAGAACTTTGCATTAAGAAGTGTCCTTCAGAAAAACAGGCTACTTGCCTTCGTGGCACTCTTTTTGGTGGATGCTCTATCCAACTGCAGATTCCTCACCACCCTCCCTCCTCTACGTTCTGTGAAATAGTCTCCTTTCCAATGTAAAAATGTCTTAACGTAGGAGTCTGCACACTGGTATCTCTGATTATTTTTAGGCTCAGTGTCTGTGGGCTGGACAGACTCTGACGTCCGTGTACAGGGATGGTGCTTATGTGACTCGGTTTGCTGGTTTGACTGGGATGGAACAAAGTCTATGCGGAGCCACACAGCGCCACTTACAGGCGCGCTGGTGGCTGAAGCCCACACCCTGTAGCCATTTACAGATGGGCAGGCCTTGACAGCAGGGGAATAGCAAGATTACTAGCAGTTGTTAAAGTATCACAAAAGTTCAAAGAATCACTGAAGAATCTTTCTTAAGGCAAGTTAAAGTTGTGAATATATATTCATAACTAGCTTTAACAAGCATTGACAAAGCTAGTAGGTATCGCCTATGCGAGATCTATTGGCTTTGTCAATGTTTTTTTAGTTATGTGGTGCGGTCTACCATTATATCGTATATTATGGTGTGTCCTGTCATTATGTAGTGTAGTATGGCGTTGTATGGTAATCATTGTATAGTATGGTATGGTATGGTATGGCCTGTCATTGTATGGTATGGTATGGCTCGACAATGGTGGGCAGCTCCTTTGCCTGGAGCATAAAATGCTAAAGTACACAAAAAGTGATGGATGGAATGCTTGAATTAATCTCAGGCATTGGTAATTACTATAGGGCTCATTCCAATTCATCGTTATTTTGCACACCATGCTAACTCAGTTTGGACCCACCTATATGCAAATCAGTCTCGACCCTGCTCCATTGGGAGCAGTCCAGCCCGAACTGCCGAGCCAGGTCTTTCCTGAACCGGAACACAAGCAACCCAGGACCAGTTTCTCCCTGTTTATGGGCTCATCAGCCAGGTATAGCTTGGTTCCAGTGACCGTGTGCATGGTACCCATGTCTGGGCATACCCGTTGCACTTAGGGTGTCAACTGCAACAACAGGGTGATGGATGGAATGCTTGAATTCATCTCAGCCACTGGCAATCTCTTGGGCCGCATCTCACTCCATCGTTTTTTTGACTCCATGCCACCTCAGTTGGGACCCAGCTATATGAAAATCAATCTTGACCCTGCTGCAATGGGGACAGTCCAGCCCGAACTGCCAAGCCAGGACACAAGCAACCCAGCCCAGGCTGGACTTGTTCCCATTGGCGCAGGGTCAAGATTGATTTGCATGTAGTCAGGTCTAAACTGAGGTGACATGGTGTGCCAAATAACGATGCATTGAGATGCAGCCCTGAGTAACTACCAGTGGCTGAGATTAATTCAAGCATTCCATCCATCACTTTTTGTGTACTTTTGTATGGAGCATAAAATGCACATAATATTTAGAAGGCAGCCGTATGGTAAGCGCTGTCTCACAGCTGCAATGAGAACATTTCTGACACTGGTAACACTACTATAGAAGTTGGCTAATGGGCTCTTCAATCCAGACACTATATGCCTCTAATTGTCATTCATTTATAGGATGCTAACCAAAAACAAACTATAAACTATTTATGGCTAAATGCAGGTAAGACTGTGATTATGCTTCTTGGGAATGGACATTGAAGAAGGGTTATTATTAAGACAGAGCAGCTTAGTTAAGTGTTTTTATTGGCAAAATCCCACAGAGGTGGAGCAGTAGGTTAATGAGATTACTCTCTCAGGGATTCCTCTCTCAGGGCCTCCCGCTGACACTGAACATTAGCACTTAATACCCAGCACTCCATCCAGGTAGAAAACCACACGACCGTAGCACGAGCTATGGACCGAGCTAGAACATCACAAATCACAGCACATGACAGATTGTGTTCCCTGCACAGTCGAGCTATTTTCAGAGGAAGCAAAAAATAGCTTGAGTGTGCAGGGAGCACCCTCTAATGCAAAATCATCTCCTAAAAACTCTAGAACAGCCTTGATGTCAGGATGTTTCACAAACTTTACTTTAGTTCTCTTAGACCTGTAGTTCCGTAGCACCAAAGCTTGCTTTTCACAGATACTTTCCCCCCTAGAAGTATCCCAAAAAATGTAAAGCCACTTGGACCCAAACACACTCTGGCAACTCTAGAGCCTCCTTTGGCAAAGTTCATATTACTAAATTCTTTTTTTTTTGTTCATTCTTTTTATTAGACAATTAAACAAAATAAAGTATGATGATATTGTACCCAGCAGCTCATCACACAGAAAAATAGCAGCAACTGTTGACAGAGACCTAAAAGGATAGTCCTCTTGTGTCTCTGAATCATGACCTCTGTAATCTACAGGTCGCCAGTAAAATTAGTATTTTCATCATTACATTGCAACATCCTCAATTCCAGTCAAGGGTTCACAGAGGCCCCCCCTGTAGGCAGTCCATCTGCTGCATATTTTGTTCCATTTATTCAGGCATCCCCCTCTCACATATACCACCCTCTCTGCCAGCATGCAACAATCCATGTCATTTTTCCAGTCTCCAAGGCTTAGACTCCATTCGGCTTTCCACATGCGAGCTATGTTTCGCTTGGCCACCATCAATCCCAAGGTGACCCAGAGCTCGTCCATACAAGTGAGGTCTGATTCATCCCACACATTGAGTAGGCACCATTTGGCAGACAATGCCAGGTCATTACCTACCACCTCACTGAGACAGGCGAGCACCTCCCTCCAATAATTATGAAGCACGAGGCAACTCCACAGCATATGGAGAGAGGAACCATCTTGACCTCACTTCCTAGGGCACCCAGCATGGTTTGATTTGCCCATTTTAATCAGGGTAGTATAATATTACTAAATTCTTGTCCATAATTTTGCAAGTCACACCTTCCCTAATCTTAAATTCGAAATTCAGATGCACTTTTAGCCACCAGTAAGTCTATTGTAGTATTTTTTTGTGTCAAGTGTCACACCCTGATGACCACTGTGGGCTAATTCTACCAGCTTCTCTCTGAGGACCATTGGAGGAACTAACTTGTCCCTCTTAAACTATTCCATCCTCAATGGAAAGTTAAGCAGATATTTTCGAAAAATATTGTGATTCCCCACCTGAGCACCACACTCTTGGCCATCATTCACTCATCAGCATCCAACTCCTGATGCCACTGTTACTCCATAACAGTTATCACAGTTATGTTAGTAAAGTCCGCACTGGCCAACAAACACTCTATCATCTAATTCCTCATTCTGTTTGTTCTCCTTTCTTACAGGTAGGCACGCAGAAAAAAAAATTGGTATTACATTTACCAGGAAAGTGTTCCACATTGAAAATAAATTCCAAATGTTTTGTACTTCACTTGCTAATATTGTGCTCGAATGCATGCTAGGTTTGCTCAGAAGGTGCAGAAGAGGTTTATGATCCATCCTAAGTGTAAAATGAATTCCCCACAAGTATGTCTTTAATTTTGGATAGCCCATATACACACCAGTATTTTTCTCTCAGCAACTGAATACTGTCTCTCATTGTCTCTGAATATTCATGAAGCAAAAGCTACTGTCTGTTCACGTCTCCTCCTCTCCTGCCTAAGAACCCTCCCTAAAAAAATGTATCACTGGCATTCAGTGTCACAGATAAAGCTAAAGCAGAACACACAGTTGCAAAAAAGGTGCGTTTAGCAACACATTTGATTTATTCAAAAGCTGAATTTTGCTTCTTTCCCCATTCACATTCATCTTTTTCTTGGTGAGTCTCGGTAGGAGCTCTGCCACTGAGGCACATTTTGGCATGAACTATGCAAAGACCAAGAAAAGACAACAGCTGATCCTTGTTACACAGTGCAAGTGCATCCTTGATAGTCCTAAGTAATGCCGGTCTATGGTTGATGCATTCTTCACCAGTCACTTGACCGAAAAATCCAATTGTTTTTGTTCAAACGCAAAGTTGTCCAACCTAAGCGTCAGCCAAATAGACTAGAGAATTGCAAGACTTTCTGTAATTTATGATTGTGTTCTTGAAGTTTGTAGCCAGAAGCCAAGATGTCCTCTTAGAAATGCCAAAACACCATGAATGCCCTAAAGCCATTGACTCACAACTCGCTGAAATACCACAGAAGCGGATGCCAGACCAAATGGTATCCTTTTGTATTGGAATGCGCCATCTGACTTTACAAAAGTTATAAGGTGGTGAAACTTCAGTGGTAACACAATCTGATGATGGGTGAAGCGTAAGTCTAAATTCCTAAAATTTCTGGCACCATCCAAACTAGCCAATAGATCATCATTTCAGGAAAGAGGATGAGTCAACCCAGATGGCTGGGTTAAGTGAGCATAAATCGACACACACTCTTAACTAATTTCTGTTCTGTACTACAACTGTTATAATTTAATTGTTGTCATCCTCTTGCAACTTGCTAAGTACTTGTGAAATCTCATTCCTTATACTAAGGGTGACTGTATGTGGTTTGTGCTTTACAGGACTAACATCTTTCAAATTTATGCTAAATTCAAAATTGTCCATCATATCCAACTCTCCTCAAAGACCTTCCTGATACTTGTTGAGCACCTCCTTTACAGTCTTGCAACGCACACCTTCAGACAACCCTCAGCATATCAAGAAGTTTGTTCGACATTAGACTGTTTCAGATTACCCTTAGTCACAGCATACACAGGCTGCTTACATAAAGCCTCGGGTAACTCTTCGAAAGTTATCTCTAGCCCCTTCTTCCCAGTCAGTAGTAGAGCATTAAATATCCCCTAATGTGCTCTCCCTTAAATGGTCTTTCCTTTGAAGGTAACAGATTTTTCAAACAATTTCACATGCCTCGAATGAAATAATCCCATCAAAAACACCCATAGGTTCTTTGGGCTCTTGAAATGATTCAGTTTTGATATCTGTTCACATAACATGTGAAATGATAGACACACGAATTGCTGAATCCATTAGAAGATCTAAAGATACATCCCCAATTGACACTTGAGCAATGGGATTCACAGTGGTGCGAAGTTCTACACTGTCGATGTACAGCACAAAATTGCTGATATTCTCCTGACGAACATCTTAAATGTAATTATTTATTACTGATTTTAATTTCTTAAAGTTCATACAAACTCTGGTAAAATGCCCACAATTCCACTAGCACTACATGTCTCTTTGACTGCTAGAAAAAAGTTGAAAGTAGCATTATGAGTGGAGCCACGTCTGGAACCTTCCTCACTCCTAGATTAGGTAAGTCTTTGTATTAATTTATTTATCAGGGGTATTGTTCCTCTGAGATGATGCATTTGATTTAATCACGCACACAGCATCATTAGAATTTGTTTGAACAATTTTCGCCTCCTCTTGTGAATAGTCCGTACTATTGGCTGCCTTTTCTTAAAAGAAACCAGTTTCGTTCTTTTAATAGCGAACCACTAACTGATCTCAAATTAGTTGATAAATGAAACTTTCAGATTTGCAAGACAAAACTAGTGCTGTTAGTGTTTTTACATGTTTTAATGGATCCCTCTGTTCCCTTAAAAATAATTTGAATCTCCTGACAGTAAGGCTCTTCTGCGATCCAAAATGTTGCACTGCCTCCTGCTTTTCATTGGACTCCTGTACTTCACTTGGCATGCATACAAATGAATGTTCAAGTATTTCTTTACCCTTCTGTGCGTAGTGTTTCAAAATAAAATTTTCCATCCTGCTCTAAAATGTTATGCATCTGTATGCCTAAATAAATATAAAATGACCCGAACCGTTCTTTCCAGCATTTTGGCAACTCAGATGAGGAGTTAAGGGATAACAGTGGAGCATTCCCACCATGGTAATTTCAGAGAGAACAATGCAAAGGAGAAACTAAGAATGAAGCAAGTAAATAAATAGAAATTTTCTCAGTACAGTCTAACGATCTGCATGCAATTCTCACACTAAATGGGCAACTGCAGCCCAAAAAATCAAATGCAACTCCAACCCCAGCTGGTGTGCTCTTCCAAGAAAAGTGTAGAACTTAAATTTCATTATGTCCGCACTTCTTATGGATTTGACGTGCACATCACTGTAGTATTATACAAACTCTTTCAATACACACAGAATATTCACAGAAGGTGCTTGGTGCTGCATATAACAAATGATCCATTCAATGGGGAAATGTAGAGCTAACCATTCACTTCGAAATTGCCATTTATGTATTTAGTGTGTGCCTGACAGTTAACAAGTTCATGAAGTTTAATGGACCAGTACGCGGCAGTCACTCACTGTGTTCACATCACAGTCATATACTTATAAATTAGTGTGCTCAGAAACTTAATTGTGTAATTAGAATATAAGATCTGTAAAAATAAATTGTTCCTTGATGATTGTTTTTTAAAGATATATGCATCACCAATAACTGCTAGGCCCACAATGCTTGTGGTACCTCATAGTTGGCATGATGTGTGCATTACTGTCACAACAGGCTTATCCATCATGATTTTGCAGGCAGGCAAGATAGTTATTTTTAGAGTTGGTTTCCATTGATGGTGGGCACACACATGACAGGTGGCTCCAACACAGGAAGAGGTGGGAGGGTAGGAAGAAGCTCAGAAATTGGCACATCAGCACTCCAGTGACCTTAAAAACAGCAGACGATGACGAAAACCCTGGCAGGAAAGTATGAGAGATGGGAAATGGCAAAAACAACTCAGGAATTTTTGGTTTGCTGGTTCTATGGGTGGTGCTCATTGCCTATGTTAAGACACAATGAGACAGAGCAGCTTACGTGCTTATTGGCGGAAACCCTCAGAGCGAAGCAGCAGGGCATTGATCCTCCTCTGTCGGGTCCTCTTGCTGAAACTGACCATTAGCATGTAACTACACCTTGTTTGGACAGAGAAGTCCCCTACATCTGTGGTTATTAATCTTGTGACTTCTGTGGATCCCCCCCTTTATTTATTTATTTTAGAGTTTTATATAGCGCTAGCTAGACCCGAAGGTATCAGAGCGCTTTACAACAGCAATGTTCACATCAAAGATAATCAGTATATACAGAGCAGCTGAATCGCTTCACTCGCTTTACGGCATACACTGTCACATAGCACATCTCACCGTGTAGCCCCCACGAGATCCCAGCTCTGCACTGTGGAACGATGCAGACTACAATATATAACGTGTAAAGCGCTCTGATACCTCCGGGTCGAGTTTCCGCTTTATAAAACTGGATAAATACATGTTTTATTCTCACTCAAACACCTCAGAGTGTTTACTTATTGTTCAATCACAAGCAAGTGAAGGTTCTAGTAGGCATTGCGAACCCCAAGGGATCCCCGGACCACAGGTTAAGAACCACCGCTGTACACGAGAAGAAACATGTGCATCACTGGAAGTCGCCCAGCAATGCCTAATTGTGGCACTTGTTATAAGTACTTGTCTTAATCATTACTGGAATCCGGGGACCCCCACTGAATCATTATTTGAATTTGGGGACCCCCAACCAAGTTGTTGGAATCCAGGGACTCCGGCCTAACCAATTTCGAAGATTTGAACTGCAAAACTATACACTGAAGTACAGAAACCAACATTCATCAAACGAATTATGAAATATTTAATATAAAAAAATAATCATTTTAATGGGAAGGTTGGAGCTTTTCTAAATTTATTTGAAGCCACCCATTGCTCATACTATATTCCGTTTGATGCACTTGAACTGCTCCTATGAATCAATCTGAAGATACCAATTACATTTTCAGCCTTCAGTTTCAAAGTCCTTATGATTTACCGAACGTTTAAAATTTGTACATTTTGCTTTTTTTTTATATACACTATATTATTCTGTTACTATTATTTCATTTTTATAAGCAGTCGTGAACTCTTCTGAGTAGGTGTTGCAGACCCCCATTGTTCTCCAGATCACAGGTTAAGAACTGCTGCCCTACATGGTAATGAACATGCTCCCCTCCCATGAGTGCCATTGCTTCAGTGATCTCTGGATCCTTGGTACTGTTTTTTGTTGTTATCCTGGGCGAAAATGGATCATGTGTGTGCGTCATGAGTTAGGCCTGTCTCTGATTGCAGTTTTGGTAGACCGGAAGGTGCGCACAAAGGCGTTATCCTGCTAGTGATAAAAGGCTACGGTTCTTGCCCATAGTTAAGTGACAGGAGCGTGGTGATGGTAGCTTACCGTTTTTTAACAAATGATCATTAAAGTGAACAGGCTTTTTACCCGTGTCACTGAAGTAAGGCCTACTGGCCCACTAATGTAATGTTCCGCTGCTGTGTACCTAACTTGCCCTGTGCTTACATCATGTTAGTATTTAGTGCTGTGTAGCTAGCGTGTGTGATTACATGTTGTACCTGTGTACAATACATGGCAGGCTATGGGTTCCATACTCAAAGCATGTGGCCTTGGAAAAGACGTGGAGTTGGAGGAGCCATCCCAGACAGAACTGTGCGTTGCCTACATTCCTGAGAGCTGGGTGGGACACACTCGAGGAAGGGAGAGCTGGTCTCTTTTTTACACTTCAGGAGGGTTCTTTGATTCTGTAAAGGCTCGCTGGGGCCTGGGCACATCTCATGAAGGAGATGGAGCTGATAAGGGATTTCTATAGCATAGGGCTGGGGGCCTTGGTAACCTTTTGATAGGCATATATCAGTGAGGCTGACATCTAGGTGTGATCCTCTAGTCACTACCATGGCCTGTCCTTGGGGCTATCAAGTTTGGAGTCATTCCTGCTCTGACAGACTGCTTCCTGGACAAAGGACAGGACAGAATTGTCACTTCAAAGGTGACAACCCCCATACCTAAACTTTAAAGACTAAGACACTAAATCACGTCTGTGTCTGGAAATGAATTATAAAAATGGGAGCTTGAACCCCCCAAATAGTAAAACTGGAGTCGTACATCAGCATGGAGAAACTCTGCACAACTTCTGCCTCTTATGACCAGGACTCGGGACCAAGGTCTGCCAGTCTCCTAGCTGGGTGAGGGGACATTGCCCACGAGACTAAAGACCACTCAGTCTGGAGGCTGGAGTACCAGCATTGCCTGCCTGCCAAAACCAGAGGGACCCTGTAAGGAGGAGGAGAGTGCCTGGTGGGAGTGAGGGCCAGTGGGGAACCTGTCGTTAATCCCTGAAGCACAGTGTGAGATTCTGGGTCTGGGTTAAGGATCATTTGCTCTATTGGGCCATCCGTCAGAGTGCTGCTGTTGTGGCCCCCTGTTGCCAGGTGTGGGCGATTGTGAAGATAAAGGCCGTCATCCTGGTACTACGCTGTCACAAGGAAAGAGGGCTGCCGCTCCCACGCAGTTTTGTGACTTGGAGGTGTTGTATCCCTCAGTGCACTGTTCCAGACTCCTGTTGCCAGGAGATGGCACCGCAGTGAAGAAGGCTGTCGCCCTGGTGCAGTATTGCACGTTGTGACCCGCAGGAGAAAACCACTGATTCTGTCACCAGAACCCAGGAGCACCCGAGGCAGTCTGTCGGACTCAGAAAAACTTACTACATGATTGGAAAAGCACCGTGGACACCTCGTGTCAGCCTCCAGATCTCTGCTCGCTGCTGACACTCGCCAGGCCCGCCGAACCGCAGCTCCACGCGAGAGAAGGTAAGACTGATTGCCGGGATCAACGAGACTCTGACCACAAGCACTACTGCACTGGGACTTTTTCAGTAGCATATTGGAACTTCTAAGACTTGTACTTTCTAGTGGGGCCTGAATGATCGCTTCATGTGAATGTTAATAACCATGTCCTTAGATAAGGGAGCGGGACTCTGGCATACACAAATAATGCTAGAATGCTGTCCTTAGAAAGACAATGTGCATCTGTGGTGTGCCATATTTCACTATGTGTTTGTATATAAATACTACTTGTTTCATGAAAGCAAGTTTCTGGCAAGACATTCATTTTTTGGGGTTGCTGGTTGTGTTAAGAGTTGTGAGTCTGTGTACACCTTGCATCTACCTCCAATCCCCCCTGCCCCCACAACCCACCCCTGAGAAGCCTTGGAATGCTTGATCAGCGCTGCCACTGAAAGTCAAGTGCTGAAGGATAGTACTTGGCACAGTTGTTCAGGACTCATACTAGGTCGGGCCCCAGGACATCAGAACTAAAAGGATACAACCCCCACGGTTGGGTCCAGTAGCTCCTGCTTGCTCTGTTGCCCTATGAAAGTGGTTCTGACAAACATTACATCCACACCTCATCCCGAGTGCACCCCGAAAATATTTGTATCCATCACCGCCTCCTGCATGATCCATTGTACCCATCTACCAATTGGGGGTGAAGAGACTTCTTTCTGTGGCTTCCAAAAAAGCCACAGCAATTATGAATGTTCTCTGTCATATTCTCATATGCTTTAATGCACCTTATGATGCACAGCTTTGGGGAATCCCTGAAGGCAGAGTATGAAACCACTCTAGAATTGTATTTTGTCCGCCAGGAAATATTAAAAGTAACCCCCTTTGTAGTGAATACTTTACCTATTGTATCAAGGACTGTGACATCAGGGAACCCTCCTGCAAGACACCAGGCATAGGAGCATAGCACACTTACCTGACAGCTCCTTTCTCAACATGCACTTATTGCTCTACCAGGATAGGAAGAGGTTGAGCGCTTGGTTCACATCCCAAAGAGACTAGTATCTAGGCTCTGAAGGCAAATCGAGGCAGGCCCCTTTGAAATGTTTCCGCACCAGTGGGTGTTCGCCCTCTGGTTGGCCATCTATAAGATAATGGGGTGCCGATATGGCCGAGTTGAAGGTGTTTACCATCGTGTATGCCATACCTTGGGCCAGGTTACTGGTATGAAAATTAAAGATATGGACAACCTCCGACCCCATGGGATTCAGATTCCTCTACATGCACCAACCCAGCTAACGCGACCATGCTGCTTTATAACGCTTAGCTGTTCCATCTGCCCAGGCCTTGGAAACTAATGATTGAGCTTTGAGAGAAAGCCAGGGACTTTCCATCTTTCTCTGTTATCCACCAATTCAAAATATGCCAAGTTCCTTCTGTTACCAGCCAGTGTGCGTTGCCTAAGGGATTCTGAAGGTGATCTGGGCAAAGGGGTAGACTGATTCGAGAATCCCAGGAAAGTTCAGTCAGGACTGGATATCATACCTGCGATCTCCAGATCAGAGTCACCACCACGAAGTCCACATGTTGTCTCCTCACTTGTACCGATAGGTGTGTCAACATCAAGAAGGGGAAAAATGCATAACTGTGTTTCTCTTCCAGGGGATCCTCATCAATAGTCATAAGCACATGAATATTCCCGCCCATGCGCGGGTCCCCGGAAACACACAAAACATATATGTGGAAACCATATATGTAGCTCTATATATATATCCATATATATATAAAAGCACAATGCAGCCTTCCAATACTAGAAAACGCTGAGCAATTTTGTAAGAATTTCCCTTGCACAGAAATACAATTCCAATAAAGCAGGGAGAAATAAAACACATTTGAAAACTGCTTTAATGCACAGCAGAAAACACAATCCTGCAAAGAGGAATGAAAGAACATTGCCAGCACATAGGCTGCATTGTAGAAAACATCAGTATAGAAAGCTGAAAAGCTAACCCACAGAACACACAGAATAAACTGGCACCGTGCCTTTAAGGCAGCCATGACCCCTAGCTTCCCATCATGCCTCAGGGGTGACAGTTAGGTCAGTTTTTTCCGGCACCTTCTGTCAGGACCCTGGTTACTTCAGCTCTTACTTTTTTCTGATTTCTATCAGAAAATTCTTCTCTTTTTTGTCAAAAGCTTTTTACTTCGACGGTTTTTGTTGTTGAAGTATATCTCTGCTGTTTTTAAGAGAGTTAAGCATTATTTTCCAGCAAAAAATGCCCTCTCTTTTGACTCTTGCCCTGCCTGTGGCAAGAAGAAGGCTAAAACAGACTACCATTCTGTCTGTATTCTCTGCCTTCCTTCTGATCATAATCCCAAGACCTGTCAACATTGCCAGCTGCTGTCCAACAGAACTCTTAAGGACAGGGAGAGGATTCGCCTCTATGGACTGGCTGAGAAGAAGACTCCTTCAAGAGGCAGGTCTCCGATGAAGAAGAGGAAAGAGAGAGCCACTACACCATCTAGAAGTAAGGTTCCAGTCTGCTCTCCATCGGTGTCGGGCTCGGCGCCTCAAATACCTTCATCGGCAACGAAAACGTCGACGAGAAGACCATCGACGGCGGGCTCGCCGTCGAGAGAACACCGGTCGTCGACGAAGACAACAGGTACGTCGGATCCTCCGCCGTCGTCAACCTGGCGACGATCGGAGCCGAGGAGTCGCTCTCCGTTGGTGCGGGCTCGCACAACGTCGAGAAATAGATAGTCGTCGCCGTCTGCTCGGCGTTCGATGTCGAAACATGCTCCGCCGTCGCAAGGTCAACGGCGTCGAAGCAGACGTCTCCGTTGCCGTCAACCAGGCGACGGTCAACGTCGAGACGCGCCTCGTCACCAGAGGCAGGACACTCATCGCCTCCGTCGTCGTCCAAGCGACGTTCGACGTCGAAGGCTCGATCTTCGCCGACGTCGAGGAAAGATCAGTCGTCGAAACCCAGAGTGAAATACACCAAACGTCGTTCGACGTCGAGGCGGCGGTCTCCGTCGACGGCGAGAAGTCAAGAAGCGACGTCAAGAAGGATTTCTCCGTCCATCTGTTCTTCGTTGGGGTCTCCTGCACGCTCAACGTCGAAGGCTAAGTCTGTGGGCTCCATACAACGTCGAAACACACTGAGGGGTCGACGTCGAGGAGACAATCAGGCCCTAGGGACTCACCAGTGATGGTGATGCAGAGCAGGTCGACGTCGAGGCACTCTCCATCGACGTAACATCGATCGTCAAGACGCCGATCACGCTCCAGAAGTCGCAGAGAGTCCTCTCATTCTATTCGGAGCTCACCCCAGACAATTGCGACATCACGCAGTTCTTCTGCTCATTCGCCTGAGCTTCCAAGACCAAGACGCTCTCCAAGGAGACCACGATCTCCTTCAATCCATCTTTCGGCCAGATGGCTGCAACCTCTCCATCATTGGCAGAAAGAACCCTCAGGTCACACACAGCGGCCTACGGACTATTCCAGCCCACTGCACAGATCACCGTTACAACGTCTCGTGCAGGAAGTGGACAGGTCCCCTACCACTCGGACCAGAGAACACAGAGGCAGATCTCCTAAGCGCAGGTCGACTCGGGGTCATCGCAAGAGACGACGAACACCATCTTCGTCTTCATCTTCGACGCACTCATCCAAAAGGGACTACTCACCTACCCTTACGGATAAGCCTCCTTCTAGGGTGTCACCCATCAATGATGTGAACACCTTTCACGATGTTCTCGCCAGAGGAGCACAAAAGCTGGGTATACCCATGTCAACTCCTCAGACCACCACGTCCATTATTTTCGAGACCCTCCATCAAAGGTCTGCGTCTAGGCCATTGCTTCCTTTGGTTCCTGGTATCATCGAGCCGGTAATGGACATCTTCCTCACTCCATCATTGGCTAAAGCAGCCCCGGCTCGGATCCTGAAAAAATATAAACCTGCTGCATCAGATCCTCTTTTTCTCAAATCTGATCCGCCACCGGACTCTGTCATTATTGCAGCAGCAAGGAAGACACACGCAGTTGCTTCTTCCTCCTCAGCTCCTCCAGATAAAGAAAGTAGAGCACAGGACTCTTAGGGTAAGAAAGCTTGCGGCTCTGCAGCGTCTTCTCTTCAAGTGTCTAACGCTGCAGCTCTGCTGGGCCGTTATGATAGGTCCTTATGGGATTCACTGGACCGTTTCAAAGACAAACTCCCAAAGGAGGATCAACAGGATTTCTCTGAGATTCTCCAGGAAGGTGCACTGGTGGCCAACCAGGTAATTAGCACTGCAGCGGATGGGGCGTCTTTGGCGGCTCACTCTTATGCACATGGCATATGTGCACGAAGATCTTCCTGGTTGCGCCTGACAGCGTTGAAACCGGAGGCGCAGCAGCGCATCTTGAATCTTCCGTTTTCTGGCAAATCACTGTTTGGATCACACACAGATGAGGAAATGGCCAGAATGAAGGCCGAGTTGGACACGTTAAAGGCTGTGGGCCTGGAGAAGAAAAAAAGAGTTTAAACGACGTTACAGTCCCTACAATCGTAAAAATTACCAACAGAGGGTTCAGACCCCTCAATGGTCGCAGAACAAACAGAATAGTCCCAGTTCCAAGGCCGTCGTTCCTCGAGAGGAAGAGGAGGACACCAACAGCAGTCCTCTTCCACAGCAAAAACTCAAGGGAAGCAATGATTTTCTGCTTCCTCTAGCACCGTTGCACACTCCAGTGGGAGGAAGTATCTCAAACTACATTCAAGAGTGGCGCAACATCACCAAAGACCAGTGGGTGCTGAATATATTAAACAATGGGTACGCACTACGCTTTTGCGCGTCCCCAAGGGACATTCCTCCGGTAAAATCCCGTCATCTACACCGAGATCTCCTGCGTCAGAAAGTGTCGACCCTTCTCAGGAAACTGGCCATAGAAGAGGTCCCTCCCGCACAGAGAGGAAAGGGAGTTTACTCAAGATACTTCCTTGTTCAGAAAAAAGACCAGCCAAACAAGTTCAGACCAATTCTAGATCTACGTTTTCTGAACAAGTTCATCAAAAAGAAAAGTTTCGAATGTTGGCGCTCCATCAAATATTTCCACATCTGAGAAAAGGCGATTGGATGTGTTCGGTGGATCTCCAAGATGCGTACTTTCACATTCCAATCACACCACGGCATCGCAAGTTCCTGCGGTTCATGGTGGGCGCAAAGCATTACCAGTTCAAGGTCTTACCCATCGGCCTAAAATCTGCCCCAAGGGTATTCACGAAATGCATGGCAGTAGTAGCAGCAGCATTACATCGCCAAGGTCTGTTCGTGTATCCATACCTGGACGACTGGCTGATGAAGGGATCATCTCCCCTCATAGTGCAGGAGCACCTTCACATCTGCCTGGATCTCCTTCAACGCTTAGGCCTGCATGTCAACGTGGACAAATCAGTTTTGCAACCAACTCAATCGCTGCACTATCTGGGCGCCACCCTAAACTCCGAAAAGTGTTTCCTTCGGAGGAGAGATTGTCATCAATGAGAGACAAAAGCAACATCATCCTCCAAGCACATCAACCATCAGTAAGGCAAGTGGCTTCTCTGCTGGGGTCGATGGCCTCTTGCATTTTTCTCATACACAACGCCAGATTGAGAATGAGACCGTTGCAGCAGGATCTGGAGGACAAATGGGACCAATCCTCGGGTCATTGGGAAGACCGAGTTCTCATCTCTCAGGCTGCGAAGAAATCCATTCTCTGGTGGACTCAGCCAAAGAATCTTCTAGTGGGAGTCCCATTCCATCAGCCGCTTCCAAAACAATCCCTGATAACAGATGCGTTTCTTCAGGGATGGGGAGCGCATCTGGGTCAACTGCAGACTCAGGGCAGATGGACCAGCAAGGAGCAGACCTATCATATCAACATGTTAGAACTGCGGGCGGTTCATTTGGCCCTCAAGGCATTCCATCCATCGATTCAGTCCGAGTCGATTCTGATACAAACGGACAATACAACCACCATGTATTACTTAAACAAACAAGGTGGAACACACTCTCGCCCTCTGTCTCTGGAATCTCAAGCGATCTGGCACTGGCTGCTCGCCAGGAACCTCTCGATCACGGCGGTGCATCTGCCAGGAGAACAGAACGTGCGAGCAGACGCTCTCAGTCGACACTTCGAAGAACAAGAAGACTGGGTGCTCAACGACGAGGTGGTGGCGGACATTTTTCATCAATGGAGTCGTCCATCCATCGACCTCTTTGCAGACGATCTAAACAGAAAATGCCACGCCTTCGCGTCCAGGTTTTACCGACCAGGAATGAGAGGGAATGCTCTTTTGATAGACTGGTCCGGGACGTTTGCATACACTTTTCCGCCCCTTCCTCTCATCCCGAAGGTGGTGACCAAGATCATCCGATCCAGGATGAAGATGATCCTGATAGCACCGGACTGGCCTCGCCAATGGTGGTATCCGGACCTACTACAGCTCTCGATCTGTCCGCACAGGAGACTCCCGTGCAGGCCGGACCTTCTGACCAAAATGGGAGGGAAGATTCTGCACCCCAGCCTTCCATCGCTGAGCTTGGCAGCATGGCTCCTGAGGTCCTGCAGTACGGACATTTGAACCTTCCTCAGGATTGCATGGACATTTTGAGGGAGTCAAAAGGCCATCCACAAGAACCTCTTATTCTTTTAAATGGAAAAGATTTTACTTGTGGTGTATGCGTAATGGTTGGAGTCCGACTAGCGGGCAAGAAGAGGTAATCTTGCCGTATCTGCTATACTTGGCCAAATCTGGTTTGAAATACACTTCCATAAAAGTTCATTTGGCGGCCATTACAGCCTATAGAAAATCACCCAACCAACCCTCTTTCTTTCAACTTCAGGTGGTCAAGGACTTCCTTCAGGGGTTGAAGAAGGTGTATCCCCCTGTCCGACCTCCTTCTCCTCCTTGGGAGTTGAATTTAGTTTTGTCAAAACTGATGGGTACTCCTTTTGAACCCATTCATAAGGCCACGTTACAACACCTTACATGGAAAGTAGCTTTTCTGGTGGCTATTACATCAGTGCGCAGAGTGAGTGAAATCCAAGCACTCTGTTCTAATGAACCGTATACGGTTTTCCATTACAATAGGGTGGTTTTGAGAACTCACCCTTCTTTCCTTCCCAAAGTAGTGTCTGACTTCCATGTCAATCAGACAATTTCTCTCCCCTCTTTCTTTCCAAATCCTGCTACACCAGCAGAAAGGTCTCTTCACTCATTAGACCTCAAGAGGGTTCTCAAATTCTATTTGGAGGGAACAAAATCCATTAGAAAGACTGATCAATTGTTTGTAAACTACGGCTCTGTTAGGACAGGTTTTCCAGCCTCCAAACGATCCATTTCGAGGTCGATAGTGTCCTGTATTAAATTGGCTTACCAATTAGCGAACAGGCCACTGTTAGCCTCCCTAAAGCTCACTCTACTAGGGGAAAGGCTGCTACAATAGCTTTCTTACACAATGTACCGATGGCCAAGATTTGCAAGGCTGCAACTTGGAAGTCGGTCCATACGTTTACCAGGCATTACTGTCTGGATTCTGACTCCAGAGCGGATACCCAAGTTGGCCAAGCCTCCTTGAGGAATCTGTTCCAATGCTAGTTTAATTGGAGTCTTTGGAAATAATCTTTAACAATGTATGCTTTCTAGTCACTTGCCCGCAGGATGAGGGGATGGGCTTGCTATTCTATTCATGTGCTTATGACTATTGATGAGGAGCCCCTGGAAGAGAAGGATAAGTTACTTACCTGTAATCCTAGTTCTCTTCCAGGGGTATCCTCATCAAAGTCATAAGCAACCCACCCGCCTCCCCGGGCAAGTGATCAAGATGCATGTCATCTCTTTGTGCCCTGGCCTTCGTGTCTCCGCAAAAAACAACTGACCTAACTGTCACCCCTGAGGCTATGATGGGAAGCTAGGGGTCATGGCTGCCTTAAAGGCACGGTGCCAGTTTATTCTGTGTGTTCTGTGGGTTAGCTTTTCAACTTTCTACACTGATGTTTTCTACAATGCAGCCTATGTGCTGGCAATGTTCTTTCATTCCTCTTTGCAGGATTGTGTTTTCTGTTGTGCATTAAAGCAGTTTTCAAATGTGTTTTATTTCTCCCTGCTTTATTGGAATTGTATTTCTGTGCAAGGGAAATTCTTACAACATTGCTCAGCGTTTTCTAGTATTGGAAGGCTGCATTGTGTTTTTATATATATATATATATATATATATATATATGTGGATATTATCTACTGGCGGTCGCCAGTAGATAGTTATAGTTACAACCTATTATCCATAGGAAATCCGCGACATTCTATTTGAAATAACTCTCTTGCCGGTTGACGTATCTTCGCGAAATTTTCAAACTTCGTGGGGCGCTCCGGTCCGCTCCTACCCTGAAAGTCTCGGGGGGGATACGTCAAGCGGGGGCCGAGAAAAAAGGGGGGTCCCAAAACGCGTTTTCCCCATGCATTTTCCCATAGGAAACTTTAGACACGGCTACAGCCCGAACTGCTGAACGGAATTACACCAAATTTGGCAAAGAGGTAGTTCTTGGTTCAGAAAGAACCCTTTTGTTAAATGGTGTAAATCCGTTCAGTAGTTGCTGAGAAAATGAAAAGTAAAAAGTTAGTGATATATAGGGACGAGTAGGGTCCGCGTACCCTCCCGATCACGAGCTGCATGTTAATTGGCTGTCAGCTGGCTGTCAACATTCCGATTCAGGAAATGTTGGCAGCCATTTTGTCCCTCGGTAGAACCGAGGGACAGAAACAAGTGCGCAAAGCGCACAAAGGGGGCAGGGTAGAAACACCCTGACCCCTAGGTTTGCTCAGGGGTCCCACAAGGACCCCTGGGCAAAAAAAAATTTTTTTTTTTAAAAATCGGCAGGATGCGCTCAGGGTGCGCGAATCCTGCCGAAAAAATCGAAGCGCGGTCTCCGCGCTTCGATGTTAGTGGCCCTCGGGTGGCCCAAGTCCCGGGGGCATGGTGGGGGATAATTTAATGTGTGGGGGCCTCAAAGGGCCCCCAAGCCCCGGGGACCGCCACCCCCGGGGCTTTTTTAAAAATGGTGCGGGAGGGCTCTGAGCCCTCCCGCAGCCCCGGGACCACCACCTCCCCGGGGCTTTTTTTAAAATAATTATTAAACCTGTGTGGGGGGGCTCCAGCCCCCACACGCCCGAGGACCACCACCTCCCGGGGCACTAAACATTTTAATATGGGGGTCCGTTACGGACCCCAGAGCCCCGGGGACCACCACCTCCCGGGGCTGTGTACTGAATGGGAGGGGGCCGCGCGGCCCCCTCCTGGAGCCCTTGATGGCCCTGGGGACCACCACCCCCAGGGCCGGCTCCTGCAGTGTCCCGGGGTGCCTACCCCGGGACACTGTAGTTTGCTATGGCAGGACGGGAGCCTCGCGGCTCCCGTCCTGCCATAGCAAACTGCTTTGGATATTGGAAGAGAGAGCAGGGAAACCTGCTCTCTCTTCCAATATCCAAAGCGATTGCTTTTCCACATGGGGAGCAGCATGTCAGCTGCTCCCCATGTGGATCAGCAATGCCGGCTCCCAAGGGACGTGGGGAGCCGGCGGGACTGTGGGGGATTGGGGACCCCCACAGTCCCCAACGGAGAGGGCCAGCCCGGGGGATGGGGTCCCCGGGGCAAGTAGTGGCCCGGGAGGGGGCCACGCGGCCCCCTCCCCAAAAAAGAGAAAAACTTTAAAAAAAAAAAAAAAATGGAAAGGCCGGCCCCGGGAGATGGGGTCCCCGGGGCCTTAAAATGGCCAGAGGAGGGGGCCACGCTGCCCCCTCAAAAAATAAATATAGAGGCCATGCCCCGGGGGATGGGGTCCCCGGGGCCAAAACAGGCCCAGGGAAGGGGGCCACGCGGCCCCTTTCCCGTTTTTTTTAAGGTAATTTAAAAAAGGGGTAAGGCCCTGGGGGATGGGGTCCCCAGGGCCCAAAAAAGAAAAAGGAAGGGGGCCACACAGCCCCCCTTCAGGAGAAAAAAAAAAAAACGATCGGGCCCGCAGGCCCCGCCCCCTTCCTTCACCACTCTGCAAACGCGCCCCTGGCGCGTTTGCAGAAGGGAACAGTCCCCTTGAATACTGGGGGTCCCTGGGGGCCAACTAGCCCACCAGGTACCTCCAGTATGCGCCAGGGGGCTGCCTTGCAGAGAGGTGTACAGAGGCCACGCACCTTTTTACACCTCTCTGCAACGCAGCTCTGTGGCGCTTTTTGGAGGTATATGGTGGGCTAGTTGGACTCCGGGGACCCTCAGGATTCAAGGGGACTTAATCCCCCAACTTAAAACGCGCCACGGGGCGCGTTTGCACAGTGGTGAAGGGAGGGGGCGGGGCTTCAGGTGACATGTGTGCAAACAGGCCCCGTGGCGCGTTTTAAGATGGGGAATTAAATCCCCTTCAATCCTGAGGGTCCCTGGGGGCCAACTAGCCCAACAGGTACGTCCAGAAAGCACCACAGAGCTGCGTTGCAGAGAGGTGTAAAAGGGGTGTGGCCTCTGTAAATGTCTCTGCAACGCAGCCCCTGGCGCATACTGGAGGTTCCTGGTGGGCTAGTTGGCCCGTAGGGACCCTCAGGATTCAAGGGGACTTAATCCCCCAACTTAAAACGCGCCACGGGCGCGTTTGCAAAGATGTCACCTCAGGCCCCGCCCCTCCCTTCACCATTGTGCAAATATTCCTCTAAAATCAGCCGAAATAGGAATTCCGATTTACTCACCTGTTATAAGGAGAGACCTCAGTGCTGTATCTTTCAGCCCAGTACTGGTCCTGAAAAGTAATTTTAACCGTACTTACCAGTAACTTGAATTTCCTTCCATAGGCTAACATTGACTGGTTTCACTTGGAAATTCTTCTAAGTGTGGAGTTTTGGAACTTTAAAATATTCCTCTAAAATCAGCCGAAATACGAATTCCGATTTACTCACCTGTTATCAGGAGAGACCTCAGTGCTGCATCTTTAAGCCCAGTACTGATCCTGAAAAGTAATTTTAACCATACTTACCGGTAACTTGAATTTCCTTCATAGGCTAACATTGACTGGTTTCACTTGGAAATTCTTCTAAGTGTGGAGTTTTGGAACTTTAAAATATTCCTCTAAAATCAGCCGAAATACGAATTCCGATTTACTCACCTGTTATCAGGAGAGACCTCAGTGCTGCATCTTTCAGCCCAGTACTGATCCTGAAAAGTAATTTTAACCGTACTTACCGGTAACTTGAATTTCCTTCATAGGCTAACATTGACTGGTTTCACTTGGAAATTCTTCTAAGTGTGGAGTTTTGGAACTTTAAAATATTCCTCTAAAATCAGCCGAAATACGAATTTCGATTTACTCACCTGTTATCAGGAGAGACCTCAGTGCTGCATGTTTCAGCCCAGTACTGATCCTCAAAAGTAATTTTAACCGTACTTACCGGTAACTTGAATTTCCTTCATAGGCTAACATTGACTGGTTTTCAGCAAAAAAGTTTCAAAGTGTTGATTTTCACAAACTACAAATATTCCTTAAAAATCGACAGTATGACTTAAACGCATTCTTTCAACTGTTTACAGGAGATGCACCAGTGCTGGATCCAGGATCCAACACTGAGTAAGAAAAAGTAACGATAACAGTTTTTACCTGCTAAGTGAATTTCCTTCCATAGGATAACATTGGTGATTCTATGAGAAAAAGTTTCAAAGTGTCAACTTTTAAAATACAATAATATTCCTTAAAAATCACGACTGTAACCAAAACGCTTTTACTCAACTGTTTACAGGAGATGTCCCAGGACTGAATCTAGGATCCAGTCCTGTGGTTAGAAAAGTAATCCATAAAGTAACTAATTGCATTTAACTAGAAATTCACATTGAGCTGAATGTTGCATTGTGTTTGAAAATGTGTTGCCCATTGCAACAACTGTAACTACTGTACTTAAAAGTCTATTGCCTATCTGCAAAGTATTTAAACTAAAGTAATTCATTAAGAGAAAGTATTTTTTGTAATGTAATGTATAATGTAATTACAATGTAATTTAAATAATAAAATATGTAAAAAAAAATTGTTTCTAAAAATGTAGTAAATCAGTATTTTAAAAATTTATATAACAATTAATACATTTAAAAATTGTCATTTACAAAACCTTTGAAATTCACTGAAAAAACCGTAGGTTTCAGACATGTTATAGTTACAAATTAGCATTTAAAAAACCTTTGAAATTCACTGAAAAAACCATAGGTTTTAGGGACAGTTATAGTTAGTTGGACATTGCACTCGTACAAAACCCGTGAAATTCCCCGTTATAGTTAGTCCAGCTAACTATAACTCGCGCCCCACAATGCACTGCTGATGACGTCACATATTACATCACTCATGACATGGTCAGTGACATCACTGATGACATCACTGATGACATCTCAAATGACATCACTGATGACATCACTGATGACATCATCCATGTGATAATTTCATGCATCTTCTCACACCCTAATATAACCTTTGATACACCCACTCTAAAGTACAGACTGCCATTCGCAAAACCATAGACACTCCAACACCAATAACTACATACCCACTCACTGATTCTTAGGTCTACGCACACATCCACTCACTCACCCGAACAGTCACTCATATTTACGGTCACTCAGTACAGGACTATCATATGCACTCATACTCCTATATAGACACTCAAACACCGCCACTCATCCATAGAGGTACTCACACACCTAGTCAGTCATGCAAATAATTAAACACACTACCATTTACTCACCTATACAGTTATACACACACCAGCTCACTTACTCATACAAATACTAGCACATTCTTACGCTCTTATACAATCACTGATACAAGCACACACTCATCCATACAGCCACTATCACAATCAGTCACTCTTGCTTATAGCTATTTATATACTCCAACACACATATATACTGCCTTTCACATATGTAGTTACTCACACATGTACCACTGGGACATACATTCACTCACTAACACACTCTTACACACACTTACCCACCCATACAGTCTATCACAGATGCACTCTTGAAACCATCCACCCAGTGAATCACCCACTCACACATCTATGCACAGAGTCGCACACACCCCTCCCACACAAACACTCAGGCACCCATACAGATACTCACACAAGCATTCAATAACTCATATAGACACTCATGTAGCTATTCTCAAACACATGCAGCCACTTACACAGCAACAGACAGACGGATACAGACATTCACCCAGTTTAGTCACTAACCCATGCATTCAGTAAGATACGTTAAATCACTCACTTATACAGTCAGTCACGCACCTACTAAATCATCCATACAGACACTTACACACCCACTCATTCTTCAATACGTCTTTTCCTATATATATTAAAAATATTTAAACTTTACAGAAACACACAGTCACTGGATGATGTCATCAGTGATGTCATTTGAGATGTCATCAGTGATGTCATCAGTGATGTCACTGACCATGTCATGAGTGATGTAATATGTGACGTCATCAGCAGTGCATTGCGGGGCGCGAGTTATAGTTAGCTGGACTAACTATAACGGGGGAATTTCACGGGTTTTGTACGAGTGCAATGTCCAACTAACTATAACTGTCCCTAAAACCTATGGTTTTTTCAGTGAATATATATATATATAGAACTACATATATGGTTTCCACATATGTTTTATGTGTTTCCGGGGTCCCGCGCATGGGCGGGAATATTCATGTGCTTATGACTTTGATGAGGATACCCCTGGAAGAGAACTAGAATTACAGGTAAGTAACTTATCCTTCTTGGTCCAACCCTTTAGTAATGCGTCCTTCGCCGCTGCATGCAAATCCTGTCTCCAGCTCAAGTATCTGGGAAGCTGATGATCCAGTCTCTATGCAAACAGGTCCATTGTGAACAGTCCCATCTGGTTTCCAGCTGGCTTAATACCGTCCAATATAGCTGCCACATGTTCAAGTCCTGTAGATGACAGGACTGCCAGTCAGCTACCATGTTTGAGACCCCCATAATGTACTCTGCCGTCACTAAAATGTTGTAGGTAGAATTCCCAAAAGTTCCTCCCAAGGTTGGCTACGGCTTTGGATCTTGTTAACCCCCATCTCCAGGTGGTTGATATATCGTGCCACTGTGATGTCCGTTTTCAAAAGCACCTAGGATTGCACTCTGTCTTTGGTCCAGCACTGGACTGCGAAGGAGACCGCGAGGAGTTCCAGACAGTTATGTAGACCTCATTCTGGAGAAGACCACTTTCCTCCTGTGGAGATGTCTCCATACCAAGCTCCACAGCCGTCTTTGCTGGCATCGGCTTTAATTACTGTCGGGCTGGAACCGAATATAGGTCTACTGTTCCATACTTTCACTCTGATACGGGGACCTGGAGAACTTTGTGGAACCACTGTATTGTCTGGAGTACCCAAGCATTGTACATCAGGGCCCGCCAGTCATGCAGAATATTTGCCAGCCTGCCTCGCACCCCTAATTGGGATGGAGGGAGAACACTCGCCAGAAGCGACTTGGTTGGAGCCTCCATAAAAGTGACCTCTGGAGCCCATGTGTCTCAGGAATCCTCTGGAAGGTAAAAAAAATATCTAATCTGGACAGACCCTGACGCTAGCCCTGTCTTGAAGCTTGACCTCTGGCAGGGGCTGGAAGAGAGAGGTGTCCCTACCCCTATTTCGACCGACCCCTGCGAAAACCTTCGGCCAAAAATTATTTTCTTGGAGGTCTGGGCCTTGTCCAGGGAGAGTCTCCGAAGAGAGCCCCTTGAGCGCCCGTGATCTAAGGTGGCAAGGTCCTCTAACTTGGGATCAATGTTAATACAAAGAGATAGGCACCTCTCTGTAGAGAGTATAATTGGCATTGCTGTGAAATATCACCACCCTTTGGGCCCAGCCAGAAAGGATGTCAAGGGATATCAGGGAGCCAGATTCCCTTTGCTTCTTCGGCCATATCGAGGATCTTTGTGAGGGGGGCGAGGTGATATCAAAAAGCTTATCTTGGCATGACCGCCAGGAGCGGTTGGTGCCTTTCATGGGATTGCATATGTATTTAGCAAGGAAGGTGGCCATTTTAGCATAAATTTGAGGCGTGAGCGCCACATTGCTGTCCAGAGTCTGACGGTGGCTTTCTGCCATGAGGTTGTTGTGAACTTCCTTGTCTAGCGGTTTACGCAGCTGTTCCACCACTTAAGGTGCCATTTTCTTCCTTGGGGGGCCCAGCCTGAAGAGTGGGGGGCAGGATATCATCCAAGTCAAGCATATCTGCAAAAGGAGCTTGGGTGTCGTTACTGGGACCATCCTCGTCCAGGGGTTCTGGAGTGGGGGGCCGGAAGGGACCTTGTTTGAGGTTGCCTGTATTTGCAGTCCCGGATAATGGGGCTCTGGAGTTGGCCCAGAGGAGCTATCCTGTTGTGAGAGGAAGGTGTGTTTTTAATTTATGGACAGCATGAAGATAGACACCCTGATCATGCTTTCTCTTGCCCTTAGCTTAGCCGGGACTGCATCCCTCGATTGCCCTTGGGATTGGGGAGGCCGATGGCCCGGGAAGGATTTCCCTCGATAAAATTGGTTCTTGGTAGCCGCAAGGCAGCTGCATTAGTTTCTTCTCAAGGGGGGTAATCGCATCAAACACTTTCTTGTAGATAGAGGCATCCACCGCCTCAAAGAAGTCATTTACCTCAAAGGAGGCACTGCGCTTACACTCTTTCTCTGTGTAGGTCTCTTGAGAGCCCTGCATTCCGAGTGTAAGTTCACGTTTGATGGGCAACCAGCGAGTTTTTTAAGCCACAGGCCTCTGAGTTAGGATTCTAACCCAAGGACACTTAACATCCTGTAGTGATATTGAAGGTACTGTGCCCGGGTCAGTGTCCTCAGTGTGCACTAATTGTTACAACCCTGGCTCGGGCATGGCAGTTTTAATTTATTTTTTAAATATTGCAAATACAGACCCCCAGGCGGAGGCGTCGAACTCCGGAGCAGAAGAAGGGGCCAGTGGTCAAGGCATCTTAGTCGGCGTGCTGCTCCAGTGCCTCAGAGGACATTCTGGGGAGCCGAACGCCTCACCGGTCACCTAGAGAGAGGGAGTGCGTTGCCCAGAGGCAGCTGTGGAGTGTGAGCACCCTCAAGTGGATGGAGGACCGATCCGCACTCGTGGCCCTGCTGAGTGAATGGTCCTAAAGGCTTCACCGTAAGGAGCGCAGAAGCGTTTCCTCTGCCCATGCTATAGTCTAGCATTAACAGTAGTACAGAATAACCTGCTAATTGGCATACCACTAAATAAAACAGTTACTAAAAAAACTGTTCCGCACAAAAGAGAAGCTGGGAGCACTTACCAGAAAGAGAGGGCATGAGGAAAGACAAAGGACTATTATGGACCGTCAAAGACTGTGATTGGTTGTTATGTTGTGGGCTGTATTTTTCTAAAGCGTTCCTGGGAAATGTAGTTATTACTTGCTAAATTTATTATGGGCGCTGGAGAGATTAAAGGAGAAAGTAAAGCATAATGCTCACTTCCAGTCCTGACATAGAATATATATTGTGACTGAACAACTCTGCCTGTGAGTTAAGCCAGTGCTTTAAAAATAAAAATATATGTAGAATCAATTGAAAAGACAAAGTTTTTTTTTTTTATAATGTAAGACGGATTATGAGTGGTGACTAGCAACAGTAAACTCGCACCATAACCGCATTCACAAACAATAACTTGTACTAAATATCAACAGTAAATAACATTACGGCCCAAAACATGTCATGCAATAATCAGTGTGAGTAAAGTCATTTGTATGGTGTTGTCACTTTTTTTATTTTTTTTATTTTTACCAAACAAAAAACTTCAATGATATTACTCTGTCCTCTTTTTAGGATAATGGTACTATGATACATTATGATGTTTCATTAAAAAAACATTATACAACCATTGTGCTTGATAGGCCTAGATCAGTGGTGCAAATTTAGCAGGGATGGACAGTGGCATTATCAGTGAGCAGATATAAATTAACAAAATCAGAATAAAGGATAAGGAGTCTCAGATTCCCTCAACATATAAAAATACCACTGCACTTGTACTTTGGGGTCACTGAACGCTAGACACACGACAGGAACCTGCTACGCCCACACTGGGCGATGTTCGCAGGGTCCGCTGCTGTCCTTAGACTTTGGGCTTATTCAGCAGCAGCAGGTCATCAGGTGTGGTGAGTGTTGCCGTGACGTCAACTATTATAGCCCACCATGGGACCAGCTGGGTATATTGCAAGGGACCCTTAAGCTCTTTCACAGCCGGTACCCTAGGAGCCACTAGGGACTCTTTCTCAGCTGCCACCTCTGACAAGTGTCTCTGTGTGGATGCCTGGTGATAACGCTTGGTGGGGGCCTCATTTCAAGCTCACCCTCTCTTACAGACTGCTTTACCCCTCCGGTGTACTCCTTGAAGTCCATGGTTATTTGAGGGCCGAGCACTTGCACATTAGTCGTCCCTTTATTTGCAGGCAGTAATCTCTTCACCTGTACCCAGCACTTTGCACTCCTGGTGGTCATAGGTCTGAAAGTCTAAGGCAGGGGTCTCCAACCAGCTACCTCTGAGTAGCTCATCTGTGTGCAGCCCAGCTTATTAAATCAGAAAAGGTTGGAGACCCTTGATCTAAGGGTAAGGCCACGCATCCTGTTCTTTTCATAAACGTCGTGACTGGTCGGTCGCAACGGCCCCTGGCTGCCATGGCGGTTTAAAGACCTTAAAGGCACCCATGAACGATCTCGAGCATCAAGTCGACCATGAACCCGTTACGCAAAGACACCAAATCCACGGCAGCAGAACTGAACTCTTTACAGAGCGATCTCTGAACTTTCAGTACGTGTCTTGAGGCCACGGGCTGCAGAATGGAGGCCCTGGAGGACCGCTTGACCTTTCTGGTAACAAGGCCTGATGTTGGCAGTGAGGTTTGGCACCTCTGCAGGAAATTGACACGGTTGGAATACCGTAGCGGAAGGTATAATGTCCGTTTCTTGGGGTTCCGGAGGGCGCTGAAGGGAAGTACATGGGGAGGTTTCTTATCCATCTTTCTCCCAGAGCTTACAGTTCTGCAAGTCTCACAGTGGCTGGAACTCCAGAGGGCCTACAGAGTACGTCCTAGTGGGGTTCTCACCGAAACACTCCTAGGCCAACTATTGGCTTATTCCTGTGCAATCAACAGGCTCGGCAACACACCTGACCGTTTTATTTTTTTACAAAGTGTCCAGGATATATGTTGCGGCCGACTTCTCTCATGAAACCGCCCTCTGGCAGAGGAAATTCTTATTGATGCAACCTACTGTCTGGAAACTTGTCATCTTGAATGGGCTACTAAAACCAACCACCATGCTGCTCACTATCCGCAGCAAAAACAATGAATTTGATGAACCATACGATCTTGAGGAATTTCTGGTGTCCATGGGTTCCACGGCCATTGATATTGCGGTATGAGAAGAGGGAGCAGGGAATGGGGGTGGACAGGATGCAACTCCACCACCTGACTCAAGACATACCAGAGGAGACGCTACATCGGAGCACCAAACATTGGGCACGGTCCTGAAGAGATTGGGGGGAGGACAGGGCTTCTCACAGTGGGATGGCTCCGGCAGACGGGCCAAGAAAACCACATTGCCCCATCAAGCCCTGATGGCTCTGCCAGCTGCAAAGCCCTGGAGGAATTCTTGCACCTCTCAAATGCACCTGTATCTGTGAGTTCCACTCAATACTGTCTACTGTTGTGGGGTGGGTATTCTGTTCTTATGTTGCCCCCTCTGTGGGTATTTCCCTCGAGAGCCCTCTAAGGGCCTCCCACGTATTTCTAGAGGGCACTGTTATATCTGGTTGTTTCTTGCTCCAGCGAGCTTCACAATGTCTTTGTACTCTTGCCGCTCTACGTAGCTTATAGCTTCCCTGGGTTTGTTCTAGATTGCTGTTTGTCCGATCTGTGCCAGGGAGGTGCCGGGCAGGATGGGGGGTAAGGGAGGTATGCTCACCCGCCTAAAGTTAGTTAAATAATTTGTTATTATTAGTTACCCACAGTCCCTGCTCTTCTACTGTATTAGCTTAGTTTCAGTTCCGCTCACAGTCCTCATTGTACTCCAATCCATCAACACCACATCAGGCTTTCTCTTACTCTGCCTACAGTACACTGTGTCACTAATCCCACAAAACTCCCTGTCAACTTTTAAAGGTACCATTGCTACTTATTTTTTTACGTGATCAGACAAGCATTCTCTGCCATGGCCTTGACATCGCAGCCCAAACATCTGTCTTGTATCTCTCAATGTCATAAGCCTTAGTCATTACATCAAATGAAATAAAATGCTTGCATATCTCACTTCAAAGTCCCCAGACATAGCACTATCTCAGGAAACGCTCTTCTCGGCCCCGGAATTGGTAAAGTTGCGGAGGGAATGGGTGGGAAGGGTCATTAGTGGATGCTACCTTTGATGTCCCCATTCGAACCCTGACTCATCTGAACACTTCATCCCCAAAATCTGAAAGAGACACGTTAGTGATAGATTCCTTACCTTAGAATATCCCCAGGCGTCAGGCTGGATCCGGAAAGTTTTGCGTAGCAGTACCCTTGCGCGTCGGTAGGCGGCGTCGTGATCGCCGGGATGACGTCGCGGGCAGTACTTAGGCGCCGCCCCTGCGCGCTGACGTCAGTTCTAATTTTTCCGCGCCAGCAAGCGCAGATCCGGGAAGAGCAGTGCCCTGGTCAATTTTTGACCATACTTTTTGGTGATTTTTTTTCACAGTTTTTTCCATCTTTAAGGTGTCGTAGGGATGCCCGGCTTCAGCGATGCGGCGCCTGTGCGCGGATGATGTCCGTCACCGACCCGCATTGGGAGTGTCTCTTCTGCCTCGGCCGAGGCCACGACACCGAGTCTTGTCCCGAATGCCAGGCCCTCAACCCGAAAGCTTTGCGAGAGCGGTCTCGAAAGCTCCTCGAGGCCCGGCATTCGGCTCCACGGAGGCCCCGGTCGCGTGAGAGGTCCAGGGGTCGCTCGCGGAGTGCACACCGGTCGTCGGCGTCGAAGTCTTCTTCGTCCGGTAAGTCTAAGCACAAGAAGTCCAAGAAGCATCGTCGCTCTCGGACTTCGCCTCGCCGGTCTCGCGACTCGGCTGAGGCCCCTCCCGGCACCGTCCCCGCCCCCGCGGCCCCGGACTTGCCTGTGGAGTCGCCCCCGCCATACCCGCCCTTCCCGGGTTCGGGGGCGGATCCGGCCAAGGTACAGGAGTTCCTGTCGGCCATGGCCCGCCTCTTCGGGCCTTCAGGCCCCTCCGGTGCGCCTTCGGGCCCCGCGGGCCCTGATGGGGTTGCTCCGGCGTCGCCGGCGGCTCCGGCCCCGGCGTCGCCCGTGCCTCCAGCCTCGATCCCGGCTCCGGCTTCGGCCCCGGCCTCGATCCCGGCTCCACAACCCCCATCGACGCCGGTCGACCTCCACAACACCTCCGCCGGCGCCGATGTCTCCGGTGCCGTTCTCGACGCCGCCCTGGGCTCCGGGCGGCGTCGTCCCCAGTTCCTTCCGGCTCCGGACATGGACCCGGAGCGACGTCGCTCGACGCCGGCTCCGGCGCCGATGGGACCTTGGGTCCCAAATGTCCCTCCTCCTCCTTATTTTGAACCAGAGGAGGACCAGGAGGACTGGGAGGGGTCTGATGACCCTCTGACGCGCAACTGTCAGTATGATGAGGACTGGACAGAGAGTCTAGGGAGGCCAGTGGTCTGGATACTTCCCCTGACACTGGCATGCTGTCTCCTCCCGTGGCTACGGAGGAGGGGCCAATTTTGGTACGGTGTTGCGTAGGGCTGCTGGGGCCTTACGTCTCCAGCTCCCTACTTTGACGGTCAAGCCTAACATCTTGACAGAGGTGCTTCAGCCGGCAGCCTCCTCTGCGGAGACTGTGCTGCCGTTTAACGACGCCCTCACTGACGTTCTTTTGGGCGCCTGGTCCAAGCCCAACACAGGGGCTCCTGTGGATCGGAACGTGTCACGACGCCATCGCCCCGCTCCGGGCGACCCCCTGTTTCTTTCTGTCCACCCCACTCCTGAGAGCTTGGTTGTCCAAGCTTCCGCTTCCCAAACCGCCTTCCCTACCGCTCCTCCGGATAGGGAATCCAAACGCCTGGATCAGTTTGGGAAGAAAGGTTTTTCTTCCTCCAGTGCTGGCTTGCGGTCCGTTAACACCGCTTGTCTTTTGGGCCGATATACCCACTCCCTGTGGGATTCGGTGGCGGATGTTTTGCCCCAGTGCCCTGAGGAGGTCCAGGCACTGCTTTCCCGCGCCATTGCGGAAGGCAGGGATGCGACCAAATACACTATCCGTTGTGGCCTTGACACCGCCGACTCGCTGGGCAGGTCGATTGCAACGACGGTGGCGCTCCGACGCCACGCCTGGCTGAGAACCACTGGTTTTTCAGGGGATGTCCAGAATACTCTCATGGACATGCCCTTTGATGGAGTCGGTCTTTTTGGGTCCAAAGCAGACCATGCGTTGGAGCGCTTTAAGGACTCACGGGCTACTGCCAAGTCCCTGGGCCTTTCTGCTACACGCCCTCCGCCGCCTTCTGCTTTTCGCCCCTATCGTGGCCACGGTAGGGGCGCCCCTTCACGTCAGCAGCCCAGCCACCGGCCCGCGCAGCAGGCGTCTTCGCGTGGCCGAGGACGTGGATTCCGCCGTGGCGGATCGGGCAACCAGCGTGCGGGTCAGGCCACCACCTCCAACCCGTCCGCGGCCTCCAAGCCCTCCTAGTCCCTCCTTTCAGGTGCACGGCACGCCAGTAGGAGGCAGGGTCCGCCATCACCTTCCCCACTGGCGCACCATCACCTCGGACAGGTGGGTCTTGGACATTGTCCGAAGGGGCTACTCCCTCCCCTTCGAGACCACCCCCCAGCCATGCCACCTCAATTCCACCGCATGTCAGGGGATCACTTGGTGCTTCTACAGAAGGAAGTCACGGCCCTCTTGACCAAGAGGGCCATCGAGCATGTTCCGACCCCAGAAGTAGGGCGTGGTTGCTACTCCCACTACTTTCTGGTGCCCAAAAGGACAAGGAGGACATGCGTCCTATCTTGGACCTCCGGAACGTCAATCGCTTCCTCCGGAAGGAGAAGTTCAAGATGCTCACCCTAGCTCAGGTCTTGACTGCCCTCGACCCTGGAGACTGGTTGGTAGCGTTGGACTTGCAGGACGCGTATTTCCACATCCCCGTCCTGCCGGCCCACCGGCGTTACCTTCGGTTCACGGTAGGCCCCGAGCATTTTCAGTTCACCGTGCTCCCCTTTGGCCTTACAAGTGCCCCTCGGGTGTTCACGAAAGTGATGGCGGTGGTCGCAGCTCATCTGCGCCGGGCAGGGGTTTCAGTCTTCCCCTACCTCGACGACTGGCTGCTGAAGGCGGGCTCGTCCCAGGCAGTCGTCTCCCACCTCCAGACTACGGCCGAACTCCTGCACTCGCTGGGGTTCTCCATCAATGTGCCGAAGTCGCATCTAATTCCTTCTCCACAGCTCCTTTTCATCGGAGCAGTTCTGGACACGACGCAGTTTCGGGCCTATCCTCCCGAACGGCGAGTCCGGGATATTCAGGCTATAATTCCGATCTTTCGGCCTTTATCCTGGGTTTCGGTACGGATGACCCTGAGGCTGCTGGGCCTCATGGCCTCCTGCATCCTGCTGGTCAATCATGCCCGATGGCATATGCGGGCTCTGCAGTGGGACCTGAAGTTCCAGTGGGCGCAGCACCAGGGCAACCTGTCCGATCACGTCCAGATCTCGGAGGGGACTGCAAAACAGTTGCAGTGGTGGCTCTCGAACCGGCAATGGGTCATGGGCAGATCCCTCTCCCTTCCCCAGCCAGAGCATACAGTTGTGACGGACGCGTCCCTTCTGGGATGGGGCGGTCACATGGGAGAGGCGGAGATCAGAGGCCTCTGGTCTCCGGGCGGAGTCCCGGCTCCATATCAACCTTCTGGAGCTCCGGGCGATCCGGCTTGCACTCAAGGCATTCCTTCCCTCTGTCAAAGGGAAGGTAGTGCAGGTGTTCACAGACAACACCACCGCCATGTGGTACTGCAACAAACAGGGCGGGGTGGGGTCTTGGACCCTTTGTCAGGAGGCTCTGCGCCTCTGGACATGGCTGGAACATCAGGGCATGTTCCTGATGGTTCAACACCTGGCAGGTTCTCTGAACGCCAGGGCGGACGAACTCAGCCGCAGGTGCATGATGGATCACGAATGGCGTCTTCACTCGGAAGTGGCGCAAGGACTCTTTCTACAGTGGGGAGAGCCTTGGTTAGATCTATTCGCCACCGAAGAGAACGCGCAATGTCATCAGTTCTGCGCGTTGGAATTTCCAAGGCGGCACTCGCTCGGCGACGCTTTTCGTCGCGAGTGGAGTTGCGGTCTGTTGTACGCCTTTCCGCCTATACCACTTCTACCCAGAGTGTTGAAGAAGATTCGGCACGACCGGGCCCAAGTCATTCTTGTGGCTCCGGACTGGGCTCGAAGAGTTTGGTATCCCGAGCTACTCAGTATGAGCATAGATCCCCCGATCCGTCTGCCTCTTCGGGAGGATCTTCTGTCGTAGCAGCAGGGGGCGGTCCTCCACCCGAACCTGTCCAGTCTACACCTGCTTGCGTGGAGATTGAGCGGCGGCAGTTGATTCCTTTCGACTTGCCTCCCGAAGTTTGTGATGTGATTCTGGCAGCCAGGCGTCCCTCCACTAAGGTGGTATACGCCTGCAGGTGGAACAAATTTGTGGCATGGTGCACAGCAAAGGCTGTGGATCCCCTTTCTGCCCCTCTTTCTGAGGTCCTTCTGTTCCTTCTCTCTCTGGCCCAACAGGGTTCTGCCCTGGGTACCATCAAGGGTTATCTTTGTGCTATCTCGGCCTTCCTCAGGCTCCCTGATCAGCCCTCCCTTTTCAAGTCCCCTGTTGTTAACAGGTTCTTAAAAGGCATTACTCACCTCTTCCCTCCTGTTCCGTTTGTAATGCCTCAGTGGGACTTGAACTTGGTTCTTACCTTTTAATGTGCGCTCCCTTTGAGCCTCTGCATAACTGTCCTCTTCGTCTTCTGACTCTGAAGACTGCCTTTCTGGTGGCCATCACCTCCGCTCGGCGGGTGAGTGAGCTCCAGGCTCTATCTTGCAAGCCTCCCTTTCTGTCTGTTCATCCAGACAAGGTTGTTCTTCGGACGCGTCCGTCCTTCTTGCCAAAGGTGGTTACTGCTTTCCACATTGGGCAGACCATCACTTTGCCCACCTTCTTTCCGCCTCCGCATCCTTCCAGAGAGGAAGAGAGGCTCCACCGTCTGGACCCAAAACGTGCGCTCTCCTTCTATATCGACCGCACAAAACACTTCCGGGTGGATGACCAGCTCTTTGTTGGTTACGTGGGCGCCAAAAAGGTCGGGCGGTGCACAAGAGGACCGTCTCCCGCTGGGTTACCTTGTGCATCAAGACCTGCTATTCTTTGGCCAAGAAGGAGCCTCCTGTTGGGCTGCGTGCCCATTCCACCAGGGCAACGGCTGCTACCACGGCCTTGGGCCGCGGTGTTCCGCTGCCGGTTATCTGTCAGGCAGCTACGTGGGCCTCGCTGCACACGTTTACTAAGCATTACTGCCTTGACAGTCAGGTCCGGAGGGACGGCTTCTTTGGCCGTTCTGTCCTCCAGGACTTCCTTGTCTGATCTTTGTTCGCAGACCCACCACCGGGGTTGGTATTGCTGGGGTATCTATTCTAAGGTAAGGAATCTATCACTAACGTGTCTCTTTCAGATGCACAAGTTACTAACTTGTGTAACGATATATCTGTAAGAGACAGTAGTTAGTGATAGATTCCTTACCGCCCCACCCATCCTCCCCGTTCTGCGAACTGATTTCTAGGGTTAAGGACATCCCTTTCAGGGCCCTAGTATTTTTCAGACACCTGTGTCAGCTTCTTGCATGGCTCTGCGTTCCTGGCGCGGAAAGTCGTGTACAGAACTGACGTCAGCGCGCAGGGGCGGCGCCTAAGTACTGCCCGCGACGTCATCCCGGCGATCACGACGCCGACGACGGACGCGGAGCCGCACGACGCCGCCTACCGACGCGCAAGGGTACTGCTACGCAAAACTTTCCGGATCCAGCCTGACGCCTGGGGATATTCTAAGGTAAGGAATCTATCACTAACTACTGTCTCTTACAGATATATCGTTACACAAGTTAGTAACTTGTGCGACAGGCAGTGTAGCCATTCTCATACGTAAATCCCTCCCCCACACCATTCAGTAGACCTGGTCAGACGTGTATGGTCGTTACATTCTTGCAAAACTGAAAATGCTACATAGGACTTTAATAGTAGGATCTGTCTATGCCTCCAACCGGGACAGAAGACCCTTTTTCTCCTCTCTCTCCAGAGTTGTGACAGAATTATGCAATGTCAAGATGGTCGTGGTGGGGGATTCAAATTTAGTGCTCAACCCCCACTTGGACTACTCGGGTTCCCCTGACAGGACTAATGTGCGACACCTGGCTTTTCTGGGCGACATCTTAAAGGACCATGGTCTGACGGACCCTCGGCACCTAATGCACTCGCAGGAAGGGAGTATACTTTCCTATTCTGTGCTCATGGCGCATGCTCAAGGATAGATTTCTTCCTCATGCACCACACATCTCTGGCCTTTTTTGCAGGATTGTAGCGTAGCGTAGCAGTAGCAGTGGCGGGGGTGAGCACAGACCATGCTCTGGTGCTGCTGGGGCTGGACCTTGGTCACATCTCACCCACCTCTAAAAGGTGGAGGCTGAACCTGTCACATTACAGGTTACCTGAGGACAAACAGGAACTTGTGACCCATCTCCTTCAATATCTAATGTACAATGAACCTACCGCCCCTTCGTTGCAAGTCTTATGGGCAACCGGAAAGTTAACTTTGAGAGGCAACCTTATCAAGTACTTAGTCTTGCCTATTCGGGAGCATAGGGAGGAACTGGCATAATTGGGGAGGGATGTGAGCGCCCTTACCAAACAATACACGAGCCAACCACACCCCATCATCTCCACCGATTAGAGTCTGCTAAATACACTTTAAATACATACTTCATGACCCAAGCCGAGTGCACATTGTTACACCTTAAGTGGTGCCATTATGAACAGGGGGAGAAGGTGGGTAGACTTCTTACAGCACAGCTGCAACAGCAAGAGTCACAGTAGGCCATACAGGTGATCCAGGACGAAGAGGGGAGACTGATGACTAATCCTGTATAAATAGGGATGTATCTGAACGGGCTTTCTTCGAGGATCTTCAACTGCCTACTCTGTCTGAGGCTGGCAGAGCACTGCTGTAAATTACAGAAGATGAGATCTCAGACGCCATAGCAGACCTGGCCACTAGTAAGGTGACGAGAGATGATTGCTTTCCCATCGAGTTCTACAAAATCAATAAACACCTCTCCTCCACAAAGTTTTCAGGGAGGCAGAGATAACTGGTTCCTTGAGAGCAGAGTACAATAAGGCACTTATTAGCCTCATACTCAAGCCTGACAAAGACCCTACCCTCTGTTCCAGCTATCGTCCCATTTCACCTTTTAACTCAGACGTAAAAGTGCTTGCAAAAGTCCTTGCTACTTGACTGAAGGTAATTCCGAGCCTGTTACACTCTTCGTGTCTGGCCGTTCATCCTGTAACCACATGCTCCTCTTTACAAGCATCCTCTGGCAAGTGCTGAATGACTCTGATGACAAGCTCCTGCTGTCCTTGGATGCGGAGAAAGATTTTGATCTGGTTGAATGGGAATACTTTTTCCACACATTGATCAGAGTCGGATTGGGCCCTAAGTTCTTGGCTAAGGTCAGATGGATTTACTCTTACCCAAAGGCACAGGTGGATTACACATATGAAAGGTCTTCCCAATACACGGGGGGACGCAGCAGTGATGTCTCCTATCCCCGTTGCTATTTTTATTGCTTCTGGAACCCCGTGGCAGATGCCATTCGAAAAGCTGAGGGTATGCAAGACGTGGAAACACCAGCGGGTTGTAACAAATTACGTTATACTCCAATGACATCGTTTTGACCTTTAACAATCCTGCCTCTTAGATGATGCACCTGACAGCCCTTATTGACGCCCTTTCCGGCTATAGGATTAATTGATCAAAATGCCAGGCTTTGCCGATGGCTCCCGTAGGGCACTGGCCCCTGACTAACCACTTCAGCTTTATGTGGAAAAAGACCGGACTGAAGTACTTGGGTGTTCTTATAAATAGGGGCCTCACCAACTTTGTGACCGATAACTTACACCCCTTGATAACGAAAATAGAACATGATTTTCAGAGCTGGTTCACCTTGCAGATCTCCCTCTGGGGAAGGGTACAGAGGATAAAGATGGTGGCGGCACCGAGATGTAATTATATCTTCGGCATGCTGCTGCTTCAGGTGCCGAAAACGATACTGCGAGCACTGAACAAGCGCATCAAGTCATTCATTTGGGCTGGAAGGAAACCCTGTCTAAAACCGCCCAGGCCCCACGCAGATATCCGAGCCGGGGGATTACGCTTACTTGACATGTACTTATACTACCTGGCACACCATCTCTTGCAATTGGTTTATCTATTGGTCCCCCAAATGATCAATCCGTTGGGTGTCCTTGGAATGCAATTCGGTACAATCCCCGCTGTGCCTGGGAATACTTTGCGAGTCTAGTTCTTCCATGTCGGACCAATGTCCACCTACTCTGAAGGCGATGTGGTCTATCTAGAGAGACTCCCATGTACTATTGCACAGTCAAGATTTCATCAATACATTTGCGCCGCTCTGGTCCAGCGGCAGATTTGCTATAGGCCTTGCGATGCTTGGATGGCGAAAGGAGAAGGATTCTGGCAATCAGTGACCTATTTGAAGGAGATATATTCCAACCTATTGAGTCGCTACAATCAAATTTTGGACTGCCCCAATCACAAATATTGAAATATTGGCAATTGCGGCATTGTCTTGGAGGTATACTAGGAAGGGACCCCGTCCCTCACCCAGATTCTCCTCTTCAGGGCTATACACTACGCTGGGGGCCTCTCACGGGGTTCAGTCCCTATTCTATACCAGATCTTTATAGATAACTTGTACTCCTTTAGTATGCAGCTGGCATTCAATATCTCATTGCAGGTGTGCCTTGGGGTCGCTTACTCTGACGACTGGACCGAACTTTTGACCACACACGACCGCCCCCAACTGGGGGCGCAGGTAACATTCACCCACTTTAAAAATTTTACTTGACTGGTACTGGTCATCCTACAAGATGCACAGAGGCAAACTACTACCGCATAACACATGTTGCAGATGTGCTGCAGAGGCCTGCGATCTCCACCATATTCTGTGGTCATGTCCTCATTTAGCCCAATATTGGGGTCCCATTTGGCAGTCACTTCAAGCTACTAGTGTTACCCCTTTCTCAACCTCTGTAAAGCTTGCTCTCCTACATGACTTTTTGGTCAGATGGATGGTGACTGCCCTTATGACTGCCAAGATTTGTATACTACAACACTGGCATTCGCCGAGGGTACCCACACAACCAGAATGGTTAATTGAACTTTAGCACTTAGCCACCTACAAAAGGTGTGTGTATAAACTCCAAGACCAAATGTCCCTTTTTAAACCCATGTGGGGCCCATTTCTGCATCTGCGAGAGTCGTAGAGGGAGGTCAGGAGGGGAGATGCCGCCTAACCCTCCTTTTTCTTTTCCTTGCCTTGTTTTCACATCCACAGAGGAAGGCTGGCATGTTGGTGTTCATATGCAGGATCGCCCATTTTACCTCCTAGATAGTAGTGGATGACTCTGGACAACTCTGATCGACATGTCAACTGGCTGCTTGGTGCTTCCCAATGGTGGTTCTGCTTCCCTTCTCATGACCAATGTGACCGTTCTAGAGGCAGGAGGGAGTTTTGCAACCCTATAGTCAAGAAGTTACCAGCATGGAAAAGACTTGTGGGAATTGATAACATTTCTGAGGGGGACTGAAGTTTGAGTGCTATATCATACTCTTCTTTTTTTAGGTCTCGCCTAGCGTTGCAGCGCGCATGCACTGCTCACTCTGCGAGGGCTATTGTGATCGAGGAGATTTCAGAAGGGGACTTGAAGCCCCGCCCATTGTTTTCATTGGCTGGCGTCATCGTTTATGCTAAACGGTGGCCTGCCATTGAAAACGAGGCTTCTTTGTTTCCGCCCTGTCTCCATTTGGAACGGCCCATCCGGACTGCATCGTTTGCTTCACGGCTGTCGTGAGGCTATTTCTTATCTTTAGGAGGCGTGTAGTGACGGATCATGTTTCCGAAGTCTTGTTTATTTTCCAGCTTTCACCGCACTTGTTTATTTAATTATATTACCCCCGATTTGCTTTCACCGACTTGTATCTTCTATCCGCTCCGTCCCAAAGCAATCTTGTTCAACTTCTCTCTGTTTGAGAGTGGGCCTCCAGACGGCCGGGGGTGGTTGAAAGCTCAGTTGATGAGAGGGGTGGTCGAACCAGTTTTTCACTGAGTGACTTGGGGACGTCTACTGAGGGTTTCAGAGTGTGCTTGTATGTGTGTGGGGAGGAGGGGGGTCCCTTTCCCATAGCGGCAGTGGCTAGAGACATCCTTTCACAGAGCGAGTTTGCGATATAGGGAAATGGCTGGGCCACTTCGGAACCTCCCCCTCCCCAGGGAGGATGGAGGACGTGGCTACCTTTTCCACAACAGCTTAGCTGGGGCAGCCTTTTACCGAGTGACAATACACCAACATTTAACCACTGACGGGCTTGCGGCCAGCCATGCCCTACAGGGTGACGACGAGTCCATGTGGGTACACAGGGAACACCCGCCTCTGCCATACCTTAGTGTATACATTGATCTACTTTAGGTTTTCTATAGCGCAAACTAAGCCAGTAGGTTAGCAGCCATTGGGCACAGTATACACATTACGTCTACACATTGCAGAGCACAATGGCTATTTTGCTTTAAAACAATTGTATGTTTAACGCAAACTTTCCAATGTCTTTCTCTTAGCAAGGTCAGATGCTACTCTGTATTTTCCTGTTACTAATTCGCAGTTGTATCTTGTTTGTTACCCTGGACACATCTTGCTCTGTTGTAAAGCGCTCTAATGCCCATGGGCCAAGTCCGTGCTATAGAAAACCGCGACTAAACAAATAAAATAAAGAGCAGAGCATCGCCAGTGCCTTGTTGTGTTGCAGGCGCCTGCATGTGAGGTGGAGTCCGACATCCAACATTGGCCTGGGTGTGGGGGTTTGTAATAGGCCCCTGTCCACGGGAGGATAGGGGGACATTGTCCTGATGGTGACAGAGGCGGGCCCTCACCCCAGGGGTCGGTGGAACAAACGACTCTTGCTGCTGAGACGCCCCCTCCCTGTGGGTTGTGAAGAGCCCCCTTCCTGGTTCAGAGGGCTCTGCATGCACCCCCCCCCCACGAGCAGCTGTGAGCGGCAGGCCAGGTGAATGGACCCGCACCCCAGGAGCCGGGGAGATCCGTGAACTCCCACCCCTTCCGTACGCCCCCCCCCCCAACTTTCCATATTACTTAAGTGACCAAAAGGGAAGCACACGCAGCCTGTATTCCCTGTTAAAAGCCTTATGCAAACAGCTGCAGCCAAGAGACCCGACCCCAGCGAAGGCCTACAGGCAGGGGGCGGGGGGCGGGGCCTGCATGGAATTCTGTTCACTCGGGCAACATCCAGCCGGATCCAGTGCAGATACTGCTCTGAGTGTAAAACCTGCGGCACTAGCCAATCTCGGTGCCGGCGCTGGGGCCCCATTGCATCCCATATCACCTCCCAGCAGAGCTCGCAGCACTACAGCACACCCTGGTGCACTCCAGCACACCGCAGTGCACCCAGCACACCCTGTGCGCTCCAGCACACCGTAGTGCACCCAGCACACCATTGTGCGCTCCAACATACTGCAGTGCACCCAGCACACCCTAGTGCGCTCCAGCATACTGCAGTGCACCCAGCACACCCTACTACGCTCCAGCACACCGTAGTGCACCCAGCACACCCTAGTGCGCTCCAGCATACTGCAGTGCACCCAGCACACCCTAGTGCGCTCCAGCACACCGTAGTGCACCCAGCACACCCTAGTGCGCTCCAGCATACTGCAGTGCACCCAGCACACCCTAGTGCGCTCCAGCGCCTCTCTCTGCCCCATTTTCTTCTGTTATCCTCTTTTCTTTCATCATCCGTTCTTTCTCTCTCAGCTGGGCTGCCCTCACTTTCTTTTGTTCCTCTTTACTCTCACTGTTTCAACCTCCTGTCTTTCTGTCTCTGCATATATCTTTCTCACCATAATTGTTCTCTAATTTTCACACTCTCTAGTAGTGCTACTGCCTGTGAACTCTAAGTCTACGTTCAGTAGCACAACGCTGCTTCTGGCACTATCATTCATTGTCGGCTGTCAAATTCTGCTTGGTCTGCATATGTTTGCATATTTTTTCATCTTTAAATAAGTTCAACCATATGTGAATGTTTGCTCAATACTCTAATGTGTAATACAACTAAAGGACATAAACCTATTTTGGCTTGTATTTTTGTCAACTTTCTATTTCATAACCGCGCAACCCCCTCAGACGTGTCAGCAAAAATGACCTTTTGTCCAGAATTTTGACACTTTGTCCTGAATTTTTGTCCTGAATTGTGACCATTTGTCCTGAATTTTTACTGTCACTGTGCAGAATTCACCTTCTTGCCAGGTGTTCACCCTACCCCCAGCACCTCCCGGTGCAGCACTGTGCACCCCAGCGCACCCTAGTGTAGCCCCTAGCACCCCCCAGCAGAGGTCAGTGTACCCCAGTGCTCTATAGTGAAGCCCATAGCACCCCCTCCCAGCGGAGCTCAGTGTATCCCAGCGCAACCAAGTGCAGCCCGCAGTACCTCACACTGGAGCTCAGTATACCCCAGCTCTTCCTAGTGCAGCCCGAAGCATCCCCCAGCGGAGCTCAATGTACCCAGCGCACCCTAGTGCAGCCCATAGCACCCCGTAGCAGAGCTCAGTGTACCCAAGCACACCCTTGTACAGCCTCTAGCACCCCAGCGGAGCTCAGTGTACCCCAGAACACCCTAGTGCAGCCCATAGCACCCCGCCAGCGGAGCTCCGTGTACCCCAGCGCACCCTAGTGCAGCCCATAGCATCCCCCAGCAGAGCTCAGTGTACTCCAGCGCACCCTAGTGTAGCCCATAGCATGCCCCAGCAGAGCTCAGTACACCCCAGTGCACCCTAGTGCAGCCCATAGCCCCCCCAGCAATAGATTTTGCAGTTACAAAAAATTTAGCTATTGCCATTTTACATTCGAATGCATTTTATTTATGTTTTACAAAGGAAAAACAAAACAAAATAACGTCATTTACAATGTCAATAGCTCAAAATAATGTCATTGCGAGACCTATTGCATTGCAAATGCTTGTTCCTTTTTACTAGTGATGATGACTTTTGGTCCTTATGCTGGACCTTTCATAATGGTCTTCATTATTTTGTCGCATGTACCTACCGAGTATCCAACTGATACAGTACTGTATGTTATTTTGCTTTCTTAAAACCCAATAAATAGTTATTTAAAAAAAGAACTACACCTGATACATGTTGAAGGGCTCTTTTAGCAGTTTAAATGTGAGTAGGGAGACCTCTACATAGTGATGGCCAATGCTTAAGGTGACTGTGTCACTCTGGTCCATTTTCCGGATATCCTTGGAGCATATGCCTTACACCTGAATATCAGTGCAACACATCATCCAGCAGTGCTGTGCAATACGGACAAGTTTTGGAAGTGCATGGTGCTTGAGTTTCCCACCGATCTATAGCAATTGCCAGTGAGTCTGGTGCCAATTGCTGGAACAGAAACTTAGTTTATCGCTTGGTGTCTCCCACTAGCCACTGCAGCGCCCATTGTAGTTACACAGCTAGATAATAATAATCAAGATTTGGGGACCCCATATCACCTTTGGTTAGCAGTAGTGTCAGTTTTTTAACTGCAGTTCTTACCCTTCCTCCATATCAATTCAGCCGTTCAAGAACATAACATCTTATAGAACCTAATTGGTATCACTAATGCTAAATTGATGAAGTAGTATAAAAAGCATGGCAGCCCTATGGTCTACAACAGCCCCAGTTGTTGTAGGCACCTCCAACATATGTATGCCTGCAGTGCCCACATAACTCTCACCAGATTGCTCTCATACAAGTCGTCTTGATGGTTAATCTTAATAACTAAATATTTTAATATTTTAAATATGATATGTCTGAAACCCAACCTAATTGAGTGTTTAGGGGTGGAGGGATACAGTGGCCATGTTTAGTGGCTTTTTTTTTTAATATATAAAGAAAATAGACCAGTTAAATCATACAGGGTGGCAGCATTCTCAGAGACTGTTGCTGGGTTGCACTATCAAGCCTTCCTGCTTTTTCATACACTGCGCTCTGCATGTGCGATACCCCATAGTCACAGCAAAAAGTAAATGATAGTGGTCAGCCCTGTCCATTACCATGCTGCGATTTCCAGCTGTCCGAAATCACTTCAACCGTGCTGACCCGCTGTTGTACTAGTGCACCATAGTTGTATCCACCGCATGACTTGCAGTCAAGATTTCCTGGACTTTTGCTCATTGTACAGATAGTCCCAGCTCAGCATATTAGATGCTTTCTCGATGTCTAGTGAGACCCCCACAGAATCCAGGATTCCTCCAGAAGGGCACTTAACACAAGGTGTTAGAAGTGCAAGTGGAATGATGTTCTGTGACCCGGTTTAAACCTCTCTGCTCAGTAGAGACCAAAGATAGGAACATGGCCAACCTCATTCGCTTATATCTTTGCCAGTGTTTTTTAATCTGAGTTCAGCATTAATAAGGGTCGATATGAGGCTCGCTTCAAAAGGTCATGTTCAAGCTTGCGAATCACCACCACTAGTGCTTCTCTGGTCAAGAGCAGTTGCCTGACCATTGCAGAAGATAAATTATATATATATATATATCTAAACATCACAGTAGTAATAACTTGACAAAGGTTGGGTACAACTTGAGGGTGGAAGCTAATCTATTCCTTGTGTTTTACGACCAGGAATTAAAGTGCCAGTGAGATTTCTTTTGTCGAGCATCTAAATCCTTTCTACTGTCTGGTATGGGTGTCAGAAGCACGGGACATCTCCCAACAAAGATGTAAGATTTATAGAACCAGGTTGTGTTGAATAGGAATACAAAGAGACATAGTATTCAAATATTTCCCTTTGTGTACTGTATCTCCCTTCCATCCCCCACCCTTGGAGTCCCTCAGTGCAGTCAATGTGAATTTGTTTATTTTTTTCTCCTTGACCAGTCGCTCCAACATGCAGCTCGACCTGTCCTTCTCTTCATGCACCTGCGTTATTTGTGATAGTCCAGGCAACACACTCCTTCTAAAATGGTGGCATGCCTTTGTCGTACCTCTAACAATTCCCCTATTCGTGTGCTACCTTGGATTTCTTTTTTTCCAATTCCACTAGTGACCTGTCATGAGTAGTCTGTTCCTTTGTCAGTGTTGCCCTAACCCCATGTGACGTTGTGATGCACAATTGACCATAGAGGCCTCGTATTTGTTTTGTATCCCCCAGCGAGCCAGTGTTCTTTGTAAAATAGTCAGTGATGGCTTCACAATCAGTTACTATGAATACAGGGTACTGAAGTACTGTTCACTGTGCAGCCTCCAGAATAATATACATGCAAATGGCTTACCCCAGGTTATGATCAGCAATAATGGGGAATGGTCCAGTAGTGTCTTCCCAACATGTTCCACATTCTGGGCAGTGCCAGTTAGTTGGCAGGTAGTCAGAAACGTGTCTAACCTAGTGTGTAGCTGGTATGCTAGGGAAAAAAGGCAAACTCACTAAGCGTTGGGTATGAGTCCCTTCTAACATTTCTAAGACCCCAGCTACTCACTAAGCCATTCCCACAAGGCTGAGTCAGCTCTCCCAGTAATGAAGAAAGGGTTTCTGTCTAGTGTATTATCAGCAATGTAGTTAAACTCACTCCCCCCATAGTACGGGAATTTGGTGGTGATGTAAAAGAGTCTTTTCTAGGTGTTATCTATGCCGTTAAGGTGCACAAGATATGTTTTTCGTAGGGCATGGCGCTCGTACTTCTAGGACCCATTGATTAATTAGGCCTACTTCTAAGATTGCAATGGTGACATTGGTCAGTGAAATGTCAAAGTTTGAATTCCTAACCTGCATCAGAAAGTCACATCTTAGATTCAATGCATCAACTGTGAAGATAAGAAGTTAGTAATTTATGCGTTGAGGGTTTTATATTTAACAAAAGGTGTGGGTCTGTTGGTTAAGAATTTTGTAACAAGGCTATCCGCCCCAAGCGTCATGAGAGAGAACAACACAGTCTAATTTAAACAAAGGTGGTGTCCGCCAAAAGAAATTCCAAGTTTTCCTGCTGAAGACTAGATTTGCCCACTTTACAGGCTGGACATTTCTACATTCATGAGCTTTACCACGTTTGGAGAGACGTTTTTGGATGAATCTGTGCAGTTTTTATAGGTACAACTGTGAGGCATGGAAGAGCCCCAGGCTTTCTCCCGAATAGAGCAGGGAGATTGAATCATGTCTCTTCTTATCATTGGTGTGACCTTGGGGCTTGTGTGGCTCCCCCTACATGAATGTTTCCAGACTCAACACAAAACCTGAGGTTCTCTCCTTTGTATCCGTTTGCCCAACAGTTGGCTTGCACCAGATAGCGTTAAACTATGCACCTGCTGCTCTGTCCTCCTGAGACTGCGCAGGAGTGGATTTCTTGAACCTTCCATGTTTACTTAGTCTTGGCCTGCACTATCACTGCTCCATCCGTATGTCATTAGAGACATTGCAGGTCGCAAATACTGTTTTTGCTCCCATGTTGAATTGGCATCCATGAAGAAGTGGGTTTTTACATCTGCTAATAACTGCAATTTAGCTGGAACGAGCAGAATGTACTTAATATTGAAGTTTCTCAAGCGTTTAACGGTCCGGTATAAATTATGTTCATACTGGACAGCTTGTGAGTAATCTGTAAAGATCATAACATTGATTTTTTTCAAAGCCAATGGGGCCTAGATGTCTCACTCGTGAAATGTCTATGTAGTTGAAGAGTCCTGCTATTACCGACAGAGGTGATGAGGGCACTGGGGCTCTCTGAGCCCACTCACCAGAGGAGAACATGGATAGACCTTTAGTAGTGACTGTTTTCGTGAGCCTCTTCTTAGGAGCAGCTCTTTCTAGGGCTTTTAGACCTTTCCAAAAGAGTCGTGTGGAAACTGTACCTGGAGTGGTTTTCCTCCACTTAAGGTCTGTTTTCAAGGTACTTGATGCAGTCTCTCAGGTCTTCCGTTTGTTTTTTTGGGGTTTAGATCTCAAGTAGTTGACCTCCACAGCCACTGTATAAATGGTTTTTCTCCGTAGTTAAACAAGAATCTGATACACCTTATTGCCATCTGGCATTGACATCTGCATATGTATGAAGGCATTCACAGGCGGTATCATCAAGCAGCTGAGGTAATTGGGGTAAGCAGCAGGGCAACAGTTGTTTTTGTTGATCTTACCTTCACCATGACAAGTGGGAGAAGCATCATCTGAGCAGTCAGTCAGTGGTACAAGTCACATAGTCAATGCCAGTTCAGGAACCCCACTTATTTTTAAGACTTGTCCCAATTGTCTCAGATCACTGTAAAAAGACTTTGGTTTGTCCATAATAAGTGAAATGAAAGAGAAAAGGAGTCAATTGTCCAAGTTTATATCCGAGGGCCTCCTCAGGTCCACAGACTCCGCCTTCTGGCTGCACACAGTGCTGAGAGTTCTCCTGGTACCTCACAGCAGCGTTTATACAGTAATGGTGGTAGGAGAGACATGTGCTCACTATGCACCTCCTCACCACTATATAGGGTGGTGCCTCAGCTGCACCATGGTGGAAGGGCTGAGGATGTATGAAGAGGGGAGGTACTGCCAATAAAATATCAACTGTGTACAGACAGCACTTGTCACTATACCAGTCACAATTTGCCTTAGGACCGCTTAGTTCTCTGCTATACCCCCAGGACCTCTGTGTATCAGTCCAGTTTGAAGGACTCTCAAAGCTTTGTGTGGTCCAACCTGAGGCCGCAATGTGGGAGTGAGTTTGCAGGAACCCAGCTCACAGCATCGCCACTGATATTGAAAATACTTCAGATGGGTGGGAAAGAGGCAGCACCACTGTTTGCTCTCCTGCCCCCACAGCTTTTCTAAGTATAGGCATGGATGGGGCTGCAACAAACCGAAGAGGGGATGGGGAGACAAAGGGTAGAGAAACGAGCAGCACTCTTATGTATTCACCAAAGTTTAATACATATCCTCCAACCAAGGAGTGTTATTGCTAGTCTGGGTTCAGTGCAGTGCCATCAGCCCTCTATTAGCCAGCGATGCTCCCCAGCAGAATGTCAGTGCTCATCCCGGTCCATGTTCGGACTGATGTAGCACGTCCATACAGGCCACAAATTGCTATTCTGGTGTGATCTCTCCCCAGGTCTCACATTGCGGCTGCAAGTGTCGTCCGCACCCATGGTGGCCAAGCACCATCCATCAAAGATGGCCCCTTGTCTCTCCAGGGCAAGGTTGTGGGTCCAAAGTCTCTTCCCCATACCCTAGCTACTGTGGTTCTCCTCAGTACAACTGACTGGCGCAGGTGGCTCAGTACATCATGTGTGTTCGTAAAATATTTGTTATTGCTCTATTGTATCTGCAGGGTGATCAGCTAACCCAGGAGCAGCTTGTCGAGCGTATCATCACTCCATATTAGCAGCACCCGTTGTAATTGTACTTCATGTTGTAACTGTGTGTTTGTCTCTCCAAGTACAGTAATTGCTCTTTTGAACACACTTAATAATTTATGAATTTTTGTTTTCAATATAGGTTAAGTGTGAACAATACTGGCCATTACCAGAACAGGGAATTTTGCCATTTCGAGAAACAGGACTTTGGGTGAAATTATTATCTGAAGAAATCAAATCTGATTACACAGTTCGGAGGCTCCAATTACAAAATCTCAATGTAAGTCAGTATTTTGATTTCTTATTATAAATTAGAGCTTCTTTGCACCGTTCTAGAAAGTTTTATAAATGTGACTGAGCAATGGCGACATTTACATGGAGTATAAAGTCTCACTTTACTCAAGTAGTTTTAAAATGATATCTTTTCATTGGTATAATCCTCCTGATGTCACAAGTATAAATTGGGTCAGTATGACTGTTGGATGCATATTCTCGTGTTTTGTTTTCCTTCTCTATTTCGTGGATCAGAAGGCATACGTTTTATCAAGTGACTTGCAGCCATGCTGTAAATGTCCAAGTCAAGACTGAGGCTTTCATGGCTTGCTTGATATGTTCAAATTATCCGACAGTGTAAGTATTCAATAAACAAAAATACATTATACAGGTTCCATACTAAGCGATAGACATCCTTAAAGTCCTACTTAAATGTAAGCTGCAAAAGTACTATTTACCCTTTCCCTACTCATGTAGTCGCACTCCTCTTTGCCAGAGCTTCTATAAATACATCCGCATTAGGGGGTTCGAGCACATGTACCTGTTTTGATCTCATTGTGCACCAATACAAACTCTGTCTTTTTTGGCATTTTTGGGGCTATGTTTTGCTGCCAGCCTTATAACAGTATCTCTTTGCAGTCTGAAGATAAACTGACAAATTTATTTTTTTGTTCAATGTTTTGATGCATTATTCCATTGGACAATCATAAATCCCAGAAACCTAACCAAGGAAATGTTAACTTGAATATTTTCAGTCCGTCAATTTCAAATGAGTGGAGTTTCCTAGGGAATAAAGTTTGATAATTAGATTGTGTAATATTAACACATATCATACAATTGTGGCATGATCACAGTTTATGGTGCACTGTGTATTTGATTAAATATTCTATTTAGGACTGTATGGAAAGTATAAAAACGATAGATTTTCTAATTCAATTCTGTACGACTTCAGCAGTCTGATGGTAGACCTCGTTTGTCCTGACTGCCTGGCCAGTAGAACACTGAACAGTAAGATTTTTAGCCATTTGTTTTCCAAAATATGATAATTCCCATTTGTCTCCCTCGCAGATGAACATTTCCCTGCCAAGGCTTGATCCCCAACTTTGTTGCTGTGGGTCTCCTTAATGCGGGATACCAGAAGTATGGGTATTTTTAGGGTCAGGGTGCCCACTTTCGATAAACTGAGTGCTATGCATTTTGGAAATTTCTGAAGCACCTGCAAGCGATCGGCTGGATTATGGTACTTGTTTTTTGGTCAAAGATATCACTCCTGTCCTGCAAAGAAACCTATGACAACCATTTTGTTTTTTAACCTCAACAGATCATAAGATTTGTACATCATTGCATACCAGACTGTCCTCGCCCTATATGGCTGACTGGAATATTGCGCTGAGCGAGACATTTGTCAAATGATCAACATTTTTTCACTAAAATGATAGTTTCCTTCCCCACACAGGAACATATCCCTTCCAAGGTTTGACCCATATCTGTGTTCACCTAAGTCTTCTGAGTGTGGTTACCAAACATGCAGGTTTTCTATTGATTTGAGCAGCTACATGCACACTAGACACCAGGGAATGTTCTTGATCAAAATAATTCACAATTTCTTCAATTTTCTGTGACTGAAAACTCCAGAACTTCTGGCAGATGGTGAAAATACTACCATTCAAAGTTCCCACAATTTGACAGGTGAAAACAGTATCGCACGTCTATGCCGGCCTATTGTGCAGGACAATAATGCTATTAAATTGTGAACATATGAAGGCTAGTTTGACAGTATTGACTTTACATGGTCACATATTTGCCCTGTTCCTGTCAGTTATGCTAGACACCCCCCTCCCCGCACACCTCCACCAAACTTTCCTTTGGAGCCCCAGCCCTTCCTTCTTGATGTTGAAGTCCGCTTCTCTCTCAATCATTTTCCTTGTCAAGGCCCTCAAAGTTTTGCTGTGGTTAGATTGCGATAACCCTCATTGGAAAGGTTTGTACCCATGGCCATGTATTTGATAATGGAAAAGAACTGGAACTACTTACTGATCCCCTGTAGTCTGCGGAATCCTTGGCCGAAGTTTTTTTGCTTACCTGGCTTTAGAAGACGTACAGTTTCCTCCTCAGCCTGATGGGCTGACTATATTGGAAACAGGGCATTCTCCTGTTATTGCACCAGTCCTTCCTGTGCCTGTTTTTCTTGAATCTCTGCTCTTCAAGCTACAGAAGATTACCTTTCAGAGTTTAAGCAAAACTGCTTATTAGAGATATTACTGGAAGCACCCGAGATGAATGATGGAAGAAAAGAACGATAGTTTGAATCAAGCGAACACATGAGTTCCGTGAACATTATAGATTTGATAATGGAGGCCCCCAGAGGATGATCCATAGGCACTTTTTATCTCCAGAATATTTTAGAAAAGACCTTCCAGCAAATTATCATAGCCATCCAGATAGATGGATACAAATGCCCTGCATAATCCTGCCATCTAGTGTTGGGCTCGGGCTGTTGCAACTTGTTTTTCTCCAAAGAAGTCTTCAAGTCACAAGGTATCGGAGATTCATCCTCTGGTCGTGAATGCGTATGGGCACCTACTCTGTTGTTAGATTGTTTTTCTCCGCCATCAGGATCGGTTGTGTATCGACGTTGCTCCCGGTCTCGACGTATTTGAAAGATCATTGCCTACCTCTGTCATCTGCCACCACTCCTGGCTCATTCACATCCATAGGAGACACAAGACCTTGTGACTCCAAAGACTTTCTTTGAAGAAAAGCAAGTTGCAATAGTCCGAGCCCAGCACTAGATGGCAGAAGTATGCGGAGCATGTGAACCTACAGCACTTTATGCAACAAAGAGATGCTTACAGGGTAAGTGAAATAATCCTTCTGAAATATTCCCGTGTTTCTTTGTAGAAAAGGCAACAAAAGCTAGAGCTTTTCCTGGATCAACCCCTCAGCAAAGGCTTTTTTTTTGCACAGTGAAAAGCTCCTAGATGTTGTAGATCTGAGTAGCCTTCTGCATCTGGAGTAAAGTCTCCTCTTTTAAAATGGTGACCCCCTTCAGAAGGCCATCACTGCTCAGTAACCAGAGAAGATGAAATATTTCTAACCATTTCCCCAATGTAGGGATTAACTAGGGATAATAGTAGCTCAGTATTGTACAGAACAAATACAGAATCAGGTTTTGTAATTCTTCACCCTAAATACCACCAAAGCATTTAGGCTTGCTGGTTCTAGACTTGACATCGATTTTCCAGAAGAATGGAGTTTAGCTGATTCTAAAATGTCAAAACAATAGTGACTTCTATTCCAGCAACTTTCAAACCGATTATCCTGCAATCCAAAATTGAAAACTATTAAGCATATAGGCCACAATTGAATGCTTGTGCTTTACCAGATTTTCCCTCATCTACATCCAGTGATTGATTATGCTGCATAAATCTACAGAACACGGATATTAACAGCCCTGCTTGTGAAAAACACATATTGTTTTCAAGATTCAGGATAGGAAAGTCCCACTACCAATAGAAAATTATTTCTTTCAAACTGAAGTCTCCCCACCCTAGCATTTTCAAAGTGCATGGTGGTGACGGCAGCCGCACTTTAGCTATTTTCGTCTGCCCATTTCTTGGCTATTAGTTGTTCAAAGTCTCCCCAGTTCATGAACTGTTACAGGACCTTCTAGAATTTACTTTAGGACTGCATAGCTGTGTATGCCAGTTAATCCTCCAACTTGTTAAAGTTATCCAGTACTTGGACACAAGAATGATGTGTCAAGACACGGACCCGGACGACATTTGATTGCAGTATAGCTCTAACAAATTTATGCCTCTATTATTGAGCAACCCAATTGGTGGTAATAAATGACTTGTCATTTGCCGAACTGCGTGAACCCATGCTGTTGGTGGACTGATGACGTATGGACCCATGGGATACTTCCGGCAGTTGTACGGACGGGGGAGACTGGGCTTTTTACCATCTCCCACAGTGATGGTAGTTCAGGCATGGAGAGAGGCCAAGAAAAGGATAGGTTGAAGTGGCAAAATTACATTGGAAACGCCTTTGTGGGACGCTACAATGTTAACACTGTTACAGCCGGTAGAGGGCGGTCAAAAGTGAGACTGCCTGGGGGTAGCGAAAGTGGGGGACGTTTAGGCAGAGACGGGAATGTTGCCCTTCTTTTTTTTTTTTTTCTTTTTTTTTTTCTTAACAGGTTTTTACTAATATAAACATGAAACAGCAGCACTGTTAATCATACAATAAAAGCAGTAAGCCAATGTACAATAGGGACCATTAACAGTGCAATATACGATGGGAAGACCCCATTCACTATTGAAGCAAGGACCCCTAAGAGGGGGCATAGTAAGGTCCAATAAAGTGCAGCAAACAAAACAAGCACCTGGACCCATCCGCAACCCACGGCCTCCACAACGTCCACCCCCAAGACCTGAGCGAAGATCAGTGGGCCAGCGGAGCGGTGGAAAGCTGTAAGTCAAGCTAAAAGTGCAGGTAGCAACTAGGCAGGAATCCAATAGAGGTGTATACTGGGCAGTGGGGGAACCCCTAATCAGCAACATCATCTTTACTCTCACTCCCATCCCCCCTGAAAGTCAGCCAAGACGGTGTCCCAGGCTCTCGCGAACTCCCTGGGTCTCCTGCCTAAATGTGCTTCGCAAAGCAATCCCTTCCCACAACGCCCAGCACAATTCATCTGCCCTCCAGCCCTTTAAACAGGGGCCCTCTGCGTGTTTCCAGAGCATAGTAATTCTACACTTGGTCAGAACCAATGTTAAATGTAGGAACCGGATAGTGACCCTATGTTTAGCAGGGTGGGGATAGATGTCCAGGAGACCAAACTGGGGCGTAGGTGAGAAGGGGCGATCCGTAGCGTGCACCAAAAGACTCACCACTTCACCCCAAGAAAAGATCAGCTAAGGGCACCCCTAAAGCATGTGAAGGAGATCGCCGGAAGCAACATGACAGCAGGGGCAATCAGGTGGGTTCGGAGGAAAATAAACACTAAGTTTCGGGGGGGTGAGGTATGCCTGGTGAAGAACGTAAAAATGTATTAATCGGAAACTGGCATTCTGAGAAATCCGAGGCGCTACCTCCCACATTTTAGCCCAGTCCCTGTCCGTCAAGTGGGTCCCTAGGTCCTTTTCCAACCGCTCCCAAAGCACAAGGGAGGAAAAAATATCCTCCCACAACGTGGCATACAATCCAGAGACCAGACAGAGAGTATTATCGGTGTCACACAAAAAGCTGCAACTATGGAGAAGCTTAAGCTCCTCTTCACGCCTTCCCCAGAGTGTTTGCACAACTGCAGTCAAATTACCATAAAGTAGAAACTGACGTGCTAGACAGGAATGTTGCCCTTTGAGGAACTCCAAGCACAGTATGAACTCCCGGGTGCCTAATACCTACGATGTTTACAGGTCCGCCACATCCTTTTGCACTGTATAGATACCACAGAGGCTGTGCCAGAGGAGAGCCCCTTAAAATACAGAGTGCTGGGATCCCCATTAAACCTCCATGCCATATCCGAAGTATTCAAGACATTGTTGGATAACACCTCGCCCCCAATCAGGGCCCTGCGGGACAGGTGGGAAGGGAAAGTAGGGGGTCATTGAGGAGGATGAATGGAGCCATGCATGTCGGTACCCTGGCGAGGCCGCCATTATGGCCTGGTACCGACTCAGACAGCTCAAAATCCTCCATAGAGCATACTACACCTGGATGCGGCTATACGCAATGGGTAAGGCTGAATCGAATCGGTGCCTAAGGAGGTGGGGACAGCAGAGCACTTTGAGGCACACGCTGTGGGACTGCCCAAAGGTGTGCTCATTTTGGAGGGGTGTCCAAAACAGATTAGAACAGGCAATTGCACTGACTCTGGACTGGACACCAAAGTGGTTCTGTTGCGAATCTGGGGGGAACAAACATGGGACAGGTACACTCTCATATTTTGCTACATCGCCCTAATAGTGGCCAGACGGGATGTGGTCCAATTATGGGGGGCAACCACTGTGACAACGGTGGACAGTTGGGAAGAGAATATGGACTGGTATATGCGAGCTGAGCAACAAATGTAGAAGGACAGGGCGTGCCCAAGTAAATTCACCAATATATGGGCCCATGGCAGGGTCTAATGGAGGACATGGAATGAGGGATAGGTCCCTGACTCGGAGAATGAGCCCGTACCACAGTGATTGGACCTGCAGGAGGGACAGCAATGGTGTGTGGAGAATACAGAGTATCTACTTGATTCCCCAGGGCCCGGAGGCGGACCAGAGGAGACTGTGCACTCTGCAACAAACAAACCTTTCTTCTGGCATGGTTGGCTGGTGTCTTAGCAGGGAGGTGTTCTTATGATGTTATTAAGTGTATGTACTACTCAATGGGGACACTTTGAATAAAAATGGGGAAAAAAAGAATTGCGTGTCTTTTCCGTAGGATAACTCTCCATCTAGTAGCCGGCCAAACTACTCAGTTGGCCTTCTGGTCTCCTGCGTTTTCACAGTACAGAATGCAAGACTGTCATCTTCAGTAAGGGCTGGGAGGCCAATGGTTGCAGACAACAGAAGATTGGAATGAACAAATCCAGTTGAACAGCACCTCAAGTTTATCCCTAGCATGGTGGTGCAATAAGAAGTACATGGTCCAAAGAGGCACGTTTCAGAAAGTAGGCTAATTGTAATTTATGTGTTAATTAATTCAATGATGGGGATTCCAAATTTGTGATCTCTTGGAGAAAAGAAGTGGCCCCTTCAGATCAAAAGTATCACATAGATATGCTGGAGCTGAGGGTTGTCCACCTACCTCTGAAATTCTTCCGAGTGTGGATCTAAATCATCAGATTTCTTCAATATTGTTCAACCATGGTGGATTCCACGTCCGTTTGTTTGCCACTGCCGCAAATGCAGAATGCAAAGACTTGGCATTGAGGTTCATAAAGCCCAGCACCAGCGACTGCACTTTTGATAGACTGTCTAAAGACATTAGCTCACACCTTTCCTCCTGAACCCCCTGCTGCAGAAGGCTGTTACCAAACTAAGACCGCGATTATTGCTGCACCAGGCTAGTCACCACATTGGTACTATCAAGGTCTGCTCCACCTTTCTAGCCATCCAACCAGTAGGCTTCCTTTTTGTGTAGCACGATAATGTGTAGAAATTTGCAGACACATAGGTAGGTTAAAACAGGCCCAGGTCCTCTGACTCAGCCACCGTCCAGGGAGCACCCATCACCCTGCTATTTGATTATATATGGTAACCTGACAAGCAGCACACCCACCACGCATCTCTCTCCTTATGAAACCAGAGGAAGCAACTAAGAAACGCAAACATATCACCCAAAAACATCAGACAATGCAGAATTCCACAGCAGATAAATAGGATGAATGTAAAAAGGACAATCCACCCAGATATGCTATTGACCAGCAACTAGAATGGGAAACCAAATGGGACAATAACCATGACTGTACAACACTACTCTTCCTCGTGTCTCTGAGAGCTACGAAGGGTACAGACAAAGACACAACACTGCAAACATGCCACTCCACTCCACCACACCAACCAAACAACACCTGTTGGCCACACAAGCATGACTCAGTGCTAGGACACAGGGTACGGATTTGTTGCTACTACCCCACCAGATGCTGACACCCGAGACAAATAACCAAACAACAAACTGAAACGTAGGAATAGGTGATTTTCAACCTACATTAATTCCAAGTAAGGGCATCTTGTGTTTTCGCAGTGGGTGTCTTTCATCGCTGAACAAGGTGATATAACAGTACCTTAAAAACCTAAGTAAATTCCCTCCCTTCCCTGTCCCGAGGATGATGGTCTAGATCTTCTTTTGCAACTATGCAGTTTAGGTATTGTACAGTCATGTTTATTGTCTCAGTATTATCCACCTTATGCAAAACCCTGATGTTTCCCGCACACTGAGTTTATGAGCTTGCCTTGTCCCAGGTTTCTCACATACAGTGCTGCTTTTGTGAGTTTCTTTTCCAGTCTTCCATTTAACATAAAATACAGATTTTTGCCTATCCAATAGTGATTTCTGATTTACCTTCCCACCAGATTTCTCAATAGTATTGCAGCACAAAATATTTTGTTTGCAGCTGTACTATGTATTATGGCATTCTAGTGTTCATTTTTTAGGTCTCGCCTGAGCCAGCGCTTAGCGCTGCTCTCGGCGAGAGTTTTAGTAAGCGGGTTTTGGAAGTGCAAACAGCAGTGGCTTTTGCTGACGACCAGCTTGCGTTCACGCGCGCAGCCGCCATCTGTATTTCCTCTGTCACGGGTCATTAAGTGCATCGCGATCACTTTCGCGGCTTTGCGGCCGTGCCAATGCTTGTTTCTATTTCTTTACTTTTGCTATAATCGCGGCACCGCGCTTTACGCTGGCGCGGGTGCCGCGATTATAAGCAAAGTAAATAGAAAATAATCTATTTCTTTACTTTTGCTACAATCGCGGCACCGGCGCTTTACTTCTAACATTAAAAGTAAAGCGCGGGTGCGCGATTATAGCTAAAAGTAAAGAATAGATTATTTTTCTATTTCTTTACTTTTGCTACAATCGTGGCATCCGGCGCTTTACTTTTATCATTAAAAGTAAAGCGCGGGTGCCGTGATTAGCAAAAGTAAAGAAATAGAAAAATCTATTTCTTTACTTTTGCTTATAATCGCGGCACCCGCGCTTTACTTTAATGTTAAAAGTAAGGCGCTGGTGCTGCGATTATAACAAAGTAACAAGCAAATGGTGTAGCCAATAGGTCTCGCTTTTGGGACCTTATAAGTATTTAGTTATGCAACTGTTGCATGGCTAAACACTTATAAGGTCCCAAAGGCGAGACCTATTGGCTATGCCAATGCATGTTTAGCTTACCAGCATGGTATGTAGTCTTGACCTCTTCTCTAGGCATTTAGGCCCCTCACATTAAATTACCCTCACATTAAATTATAGTATTTGGCTGATTTTTCTCTGGCGGAGCATCTCCTTTTTATTTAGTGACATGCTGCCCTGATCCTAACTGCCTCCCAAACTACGATCCCCCCACCTCAAATGTCCCTCTCTACTCCTGCCCCATCATATCTCAAACAGTTTCCATTTCCTGCAACCCCTCAGCCCCTTTAGTTTATGCAATTTGTAACTCTGAGCGACTTGACGATAGTTATGTCCTTCATTTAAATGTCTCGCAGCCAAGATCTAGAAAAGGTTGCATATTCATCCCTCCCATCCATCGCTAACTCTGGTAGCTTCTGTTGTAAGAATTTTGAGCATCATCTATATTTCTTAGTTGTTTTGTCTTTTTCCCTCTCCTGTCTTCTCGACCTATGTCTTTGCCATTTATTTTTCTTATGTCCTGATGGAAATTTCGATGGTTGGCTCTGTTGGCCCGTGTCCTTCTAATAAGACCCGAACCCCAGTGCCGGCAGTTCTTTCGTCATAGATGTGAACTAAATTCTCTCACGTTTGACCTGGAAAAACCTGCCACATGGAAATGTCCTACAGCAGTGGTTTGTAACCTTTAGGCTTCTGTGGGCACTCACGTAATCCTTACTGGTCCCCGGGGTCCCCCACTGAATCATTATTGGAATCCGGGGACCCCCACTGAGAAATTAATGGAATCTGGGGACCCTGGCCTAAGCACATTCAATGATTTGAACCCTTAAACAAACAAAATTACATAAACAAGCATTCATCAAACAAATGCACACAAGATGAAATGTTTTAATCAATTCACAAACCTAAAAAAAAAAAAAAATGGGAAAGTTGGAGCTTTGGGAAATTCAGTTGAGGCCACCCATCGTGCCTACTATATTATGTTTGATGCACTTCGCTGTTCCTGCGAATCAGTCTGAGGATACCAACTTAATTTTAGGCCTCCAATTTCAAACACCTTCAGATTTACAGAATGGCTATATACACTTCGTTGACTTGTTAATGCTGTTTTATTTTCTAAACTTTTGCGGACCCCAAGGGGGTCCTTAAACCACAGGTTAAGAACCACTGTCTTAGGGAATTTGATTCCTCGTTCTGTCAGTTTATCCACTACTGGTGGCAAGGCTCTTCTCTAGATCAGTGTGGATTATGATGTGTCCTGTAGCAGTAGGATCTTATCCCCTTGATAGATTGTCAGTTTTTTTTTGCTTCACTATGTTTTTATTAGGCTGTCTTTCTACTGGAATAAAGCTCTTCAGCACAATATTTGTGTGGAAGCTGTCTATACTAGGCTTGCATGGTTCAGTTCTGTGCACACTAAATATTTATTACTTCATTCTTTCTCTGCCAGTTTTTGTTCATCATTTACCCTCTTATCTCACTCTAACCCTTTCAGTGCTTTTTCTGTTCACGTGGGGCTATTGCCTTCATTTCTCTTTACTATACCGACCCTGTATGGCTCCTCCCATTTCTGCCTCCTTCTTTATTCCCCTGCACTTCCCCTTGTTCCCCTGGTGATGGCTGTTCATCTGTGCGATCATGCTGCTGCCCAGCACTCTGAGGCTGATGTTGTGCCATCGGTTTGGGTCTTCCTTCTGGTTTCGCAGAGGTCTCTTTTGCAACTTAATTACAGCCATTTTTTTTTAGGCAATGTCCAGTTTTCCCTCATGGGTTTTGGGGACAAGGTAGACTCCGCTGTCAAGCAGCTCCCGGAGAGAAGGGCTTCAGCATGCTCCCTGGGCTAATCAACCACCCCTCGCCAGCCACATCCGCCTTACTGCTCTGTTTCTGGCTTCAGCCGAAGTGCCCCATACTGCGAGCCCCTCCAACCTCCACAAGGCACCCATTAGTTTTGCAGCAGAGGCCGTGGTGCCCACCGCTCCTGCGGTGAAGGTCAACTGACCGTCCAGTCCACTAAGTCCCCCCCCCCCCGCCAAAAAGCTCGACCTGCAAAACCACCTTTTGTGTGCCCTTAGTGGAACACAGTCACCCGGTGGCCATCCTGCATAAGACGATTCTTGCTGGGTTGGCAGGCCATAACATCAAACAGGTGGGTCCTGCAAATTGTTCAGCACAGGATATGCCCTTCCCTTCATTGTCTTACCGCCAGACCTTCCACTGTCCCCCAGTAACTGACGGACTACAATCTCTACATTTTGCGGCAGAAAGTGCACATCCTTTTGGCCAAAGGGGCTATTGAGAGGGTGCCCATGCCAGAAGTAGGATGTGATTGTTATTACGCCTCGTTTCTGGTGTCCAAGAAGGACAGAGGCCTACGTTCTATTTTAGATCTGTGCCTTCTCTACACCTTTCACCGAAAGAGAAATTGAAAATGCTCACCCTGGCCTAGGTCTTGTGGGCCTTCGATTCTGGAGACTTGGGTGGTGGCGTTGGACCTGCAGGACACCTATTTCCATATACCTGTCCTGCAGGCCCATCTGCCCTACCTATGAGTTGAGGTGGGACAGTACTGTTATCCCCTTTGGTCTCATCAGCACTCAACGATTGTTCACGAAAGTGATGCCAGTGGTAGTAGCACACCTTCGGAGGTCAGGGGTGCCAGTCTTTCCCCTCTCGGCGACTGGCTGTTGAAGGCGTGCTCGCTCAAGGAGTCTTCAACCCCCTCCAGACTACGGCAAAACTCCTGTCATCTTTGGAGTTCATGATCAGTGTGCCAAATTCACACCTGACTCCTTTCCTCTGCTCGCCTTCACCCTTCCTGACCACTTCATCTGAGCCAGTTTTGGCCAACCCCCCACCCCGGGAAAGAAAGTCCAGGGCATGATCCCCTGGATTTCAGTGAGGTCGACTCTGATGCTGCTTGGACTGATTGCCTCCTGTGTCCTACTGGTCGAGCACAGCAGGTGGCATATGCAGACTCTGCAGTGGGATCTTAAGTCTCAGTGGGCACCAACATCAAGGGGACCTCTCTGACTGCGTTCAGATTTCGGAGGAGACTGCAAAAGTTCTGTAGTGGTGGTTGCTGAACCACGATTGAGTCAGTGGCAGACCACTCTCCCTCCCTCATTCAGTGGTGACCGATGGGTTCTTTCTGGGTTGAGGCGGCCATCTGGTAGAGGTGGCAATCGGAGTCCTCTGGTCTCTGGTAGCTTCCTGGCTCCATATCAACCTTCTGGAGATGAGGGCCATCCGCTTGGCGTTGAAAGTCTTCCTACCATCCATCAATGGGAGGTTGGTTCAAATGCTCATGGACAGCACCAATGCCATGTGGTACTACAACAAATAGGATGGGGTGGGGTCAAGGATACTTTGCCAAGAGGCCATGCACTTCTGCAAATGGCTGGACCACCAAGAAATTTTCTTGGTGGGGATCGACCTGGTTGGATTGTTGAATGCCAGGGCAGACGAGCTCAACCGTTGTTGCCATGTGGATCATGAGTGGCAGTTACACTCGGAGGGTGACGCAGGGTTTCTTTCGTAAATGGGAAGCACCTTGGATTAATCTGTTCTCCACAACCGAGAACGTGCAATGTCAGCACATCTGTGCGTTAGAGTTTCCGAGGCGTCTTTCGCTCAGAGAGGCATTCTGCCTAGAGTTGAACTTTGGACTCCTGCATACCTCTCTGCCGATACCACTCCTGCCTGGAGTTTTCAAGAAGAGCGGTGGAGACAGACCCCAATTCATCCTAGTGGCTCCTGATTGAGCATGGAGAGTATGGTATCCAAAACTCCTGGCCGTGAGCATTTGTCCTCCCATCAGAGCTGCTCCTCTGGGAGGATCTGCTGTTGCAGCAGCAGGGTAGGGTTCTGCACCCGGCCCTTTGCGCTCTCAGCATTGAGCAACGACAGCTGACCACATCTGACCTTTCTATGAAGGTGGTTGATATCATCTTGGCAACCGTGTGACCCTCGACAAAAAACGATATGTCTGTCATAGGAACAAATTTGTGGCTTGATGCTGCACTCTGCTTATAGACCCCCTGAAGGCGAAGTCAGTTAAAGGGTTCCTTGCCGCAGTTGCCATATCAACCCTCTCCAGTTGTTATGCATCTTTACTCCGTGCTTAATTTGTAAAATATTAAGTGCCAGGGCTCTGACCAGGAGGCCACTGCAGCTTGCACCACCCATCGCCCTTGTCATCGCTGCCAAAACAACTACTAACAATCTCTCTCGCATGTAAATGCGACAGTTAAGATTATGCCAGGTCCCCAAAGCTAAAGGAATGGCTGGGGAGGCAGGTATGAGCAATTTTAATGTATATTGTATTCCTAAACTACCGTTGTTCTGCTCATCTCTAAATTAGATGAGCAGCGCCACCATGTGGTGGACTGTTCTAAGTATGGTGTTGACAATTAGGTGCCGGTGCCGAGTACCGGAAACCAATTAAGTGCCGGTGCTTAGCACCGGAAAGCCCCGGCTCAAATTAAGCACTGTCCTTCCTTTTCTAATATGCACTCCCTTTGAGCCGCTTCACAACTGCCCCTTGCAGCTTCTCACTCTCAATACAGTGTTCTTTGTTGCCATTACATTAGCGCGGGGTGTCCGTGAGCTTCATGCTCTGTTTCAACCTGCCATACACCATCTTCTTCCTAGACAAGATGGTTTTGCAGACACAGACATGTTTCTTGCCTAAATGTTGTGATGCTGTTAAACAACGGTCAAAACATCACCTTGCTGCCATTCTATGGTTCGCCTCACTCCTCTAAGGAGGAGAGACTCCATCTCTTGGACCCCGAGAGATCGCTGAACTTTTTACATAGATTGTACCAAAAAACACTGGGTGGACGATCAGCTGTTTGTGGGGTTCTCTGGAGCAAAAAAGGCAATGCTGTGCAGAAGAGTACCATCTCCTCCTGGATCATGCTCTGCGTTTAGATCTGCTAAAAAGCAGTATCCGGAAGGACTGCCTGGACGGTGTGCTTATTCTACCAGGGCTAAAGCTGCTATCACTGCATTGGCATGAGGAGTCCCTGTCCTTGGCAGTTGCCAGGCAGCTACATGGGCGTCCCTCCATATGTTTACGAAGCACTATTGTCTGTACAATTCGGTTTGGCATCAGGGGCATTTTGCCCACTCTGTCCTGTAATCCTTTCTGATTTGAGTCCAACCACAGACCCACCTCCAGATAGGTACTGCTTTGGTAACTAGTCAGAAGGTGAGTAGTCTGTGTCAGAAGAAAAAATTGCTTGCCTTTGGTAACGCTCTTTCTGGTAGAGACTCTTATCTAGCCACAGAGTCCTCACCGATCCGCTCATGCTCCCCATTCTGTGATTGCACTATATCCATTAATAAAATCCCAAGTCTAGGAATCTGCACACTGGTCACACCAATTTAATTTTGGCGTTCTGCGCCTGGCGGCACAGACACTCTCAAAAGCAACTGATGTCAGCTCGTAGGAGTGGCACCTATATAGGCTCCACACATCATTTCCGAAGCGGAACGATGTAAGTGCAGAACCGAACAGCTCCACCTACTGGCGTGCAGAGGTACTGTTCAAATGTTTCCGGATCCAGTCTGATGCCTGGGGAATATTCAAAAGTTGAGGCATCTGCTGCTAGATAGTCTCTACTAGAAAGCACATTACCAAAGGTAAGTAACTTTTTCTTTGGTGCCAAGTACTTGCTGGATGTGCAGTATATGATATGCGCTTATCATAACATAACATTTAGCCGCTGTATCTACCCAAGCTTTTCCATCCTACTTCTATACATTTAGAACTTGAAGCAATTACAATTAAGGTGCACACAAATTTTTATATATTGCAGAGGACTGTGAACCTTATTATTGCAAAGTTTAAAAATTCGGTCTGCATATTTATGACTGATTTGTTTCTGTCTCTCTAGTTCCTTAAGCTTCCTTCACATCATGGAGATAACACTAAATGTGTACATGTATTATAAAACGTGATTAGTAGATTGCCAGTTTTACATTGCTCTTACCATTGTGTTGTTTGCCCTTAGCTTGGTGAAAGCAGAGAAATTTATCATTTCCATTATACAACATGGCCTGATTTTGGAGTTCCTGAATCCCCTGCATCATTTCTTAATTTCCTGGATGAGGTTCGAGAATCTGGCTCGCTGAACTCTGAACATGGACCTGCAGTTATCCATTGTAGTGCAGGAATTGGGCGGTCTGGGACTTTTTCACTAGTGGATACTTGTCTGGTCCTGGTAAGTGTGTGTTTGTACATTTCTCCGTTACAGTTTCATACTGCTATTACTAATCAATATGCCTTTAATTACTTACCTGTAATGGTACATCATTTGAATCTTTTGCTTTCTGATGCAGTTTCCATTGTTTCTCCTCTTGAAGATAGATTTTATAGGCTCGTAGTCTGCCACAGCAGATTCTGCCATATATGAAATTCCCTGCACCAAATTATTGGCTCAAATTGAAAGTAAAGGCCAATAACAAGGATCTGGGAATTTAAAGCCAGGTATAGTCCACTATTGTGAGCTTTAATACTTTTGAACCATTCTACCCTTTAGATAACACAGCCTTCCTCTGTGTCTATGAGAGCTTGGTCTACTGGCCCATCTTCTGTAAAGTTATTATGTGAGACGCAGAACCTTTTGCAGACATCCCATGTGCTTGTCAAGTGTGTAAACTGTAAGCGTATGATATCATTGTCGTAGCCTGTGTTTGTGTGTGAGTACTGGGTCTGGCCTATGAATAGTAAAGCCCTGAGTTTTATTCAGGAATCTTTCCTGACAGTTGTTCGTGTCTGTGGGCCAGATCAACCATTTTTTCCAATCAGGATTAGATCTGTTGAGCTGTAGTATATTGTCAACTGTCACCACTGCCTGTGTATTATTATCACTTGCAGGTGTTGGACAGAAGGTGTGTTCATCTCTTTGATCTTGGCTAGTCCAAGACAAGATGTTTGTTGGACAGTTTCATTCAAAAACATTATTTGTTCAGGGATGATACAGGCTCTAAATAACGCTTCTATCCCCTGCACTTGCCAATCTTTAGTACCCCACACAGTTTTTGTGTCTATTGTGTCTTTCCATAAGTCGAAACCCTGTCTAGACAGTTGGGCAATAAATGTTGCAGAGTAAATCTGTTTTGTATTTGTTAACATAATTTTCAGTCCTGTTTTGTTTACATTTTATAGTAAAACGTTTCTGGATCAGATGTATTGTAACCTGAAAAATATGGAAACTTGTTTGCAAATGTTTTTGAACTACCTTTTGGTGGTGTAGGACAATGCTCCCATTGGTTAAACATAAACACATTTCTAGGGTATGCAGATTTATGCAAATAATGATGACCATAGTGGTTATAGCAATACAGCTGTTCATAGTCTGATGAACCCTCTAAATATTCATTTTTAGAAAATGCAGCAGATTTTTCTAGGTCAAACATTATGTCGTTAACCGTCTCAAAGTCCCAATCATCAGAATAGGTACTGGTCGTAATTAGATCACTTAGTGAAATTTTAAACAAATGTGGAATGTTCAATTGTACCGTCGGGCCCAAGATATCAAATTCTGTTTTGTCCCACACTATACCATCCTGTATAGGAACGGCTGTGATGTTCACTGTTGACAAGTCTCTTGCTTCACGATGGGAAGATTTATGTGGTTTCAAAAGTATGTTCACATCTTTTCCTTCAGTATTCACATGGATGTATCTGCCACTTATAAGCTCGCTCATAGTTGTAACCAAAGCTAGCCAGAGCAGGAAAACAAATAGTCCAGAGATAATCCAGAGTTCAATCCATGGGGAAACCAGATAAGTCTTTTTAGAAAGTGAAGAAAGTCTTGTACTTGCTGCTTGAGTTTGAATGATGCTGGCGTCGTTTCAGGTTCACTCGGATCTTCTGAGAACGTATCAAAGTTAATGAAATAGCCAGAAGCAGTTCTGTCAATTGTTGGAATTGCATCAGGATTTGTAGAAATCGCTGGAACCAGTTGATCACTTGCTACATTGGTGTAGATCGGTGTATTTGGACGAACTGTTACTTGGGTTTCAAGAGGGATGAGTTCCATTGCATTGTTGCTTAGTCCTTCATCTGTTACAGCTGAATTCTCGATGGTAATCAGTCTTTCAGTCTGAACCTCTTGGATAGTAGCGAGAGGAGTGTGTCTGCTACTAGGTCGGAGTCCACGAGGCCTACTATTTAGTATTGGCCACATACTGTGGTTTGATGAGGTCGATGGACACAAATCTTTTCTCCTTTTTTCCAGCAAGGGGCGGCAGAAGTACTGTTCTTGTTCCTTGAACTGCTAGGACAGGTACTGGTTGTCTGTAAGAAGGTCCAAATTCCTTCTTGTCCGCAATCTTTTCTCTGACTAGATCCCCAACTTTTGGAATCCAGACAGGCCTTGCTGGGACCGCCGGTTTTTCCCCAGTGGTGGTTGGCTGCAGGAATACGTTGCTTTGTTTTGATCTTAGTTCATTGAGTTCCTGTAAAACAGCCAAACGATCTTTGATAGCAAACGGTTTATAGGACCTCATATGGAGTGACCCCCCCCTAGAGAACTTCTTGGCAGGTTATTTAATGAGCGTTGGACCCCATAAAGATGTTTGACCCACCCATCACCCGAACCTAATACCCTAGCTGTTATAGACTGCTTTATGTCCCGGTTTTTCCTTTCCACAATTGAATTTCACTCAGGATGGAATGGAGAGGAGTACCGCAATGCAACGCCCAGACTGGCCATGGCTTCTTTGTAAGCCCGAGAGCTAAACGCAGGGCCCTGGTCAGAATGTAGCGTGCCTATTGCGTATGTGCCGATAAAGACTCGCAAATCTTTTATAACAATTCGAGCGACAGCCGAGCGCTGAGAGCCATATCCACTAGGAACCTAGAGCATGAATCCACTGCAACCATGATATATTTATAGTTACCGTCCCTTTGCAAGGGACCGCAGTGAGTCCAGGTAAACACAAGCTAATGGTTTGTCTGAAATTAACAGGGGTGTCTGCGCAGGGCGTTTCACTGTGGAGACTTTCATCTGTTGGCAAATATCACAATCTAAAACATAGTTCTTTGTTTGTTTCCGAATGCCAGGCCACCAATATCTTTGCTTGAGTAAAGATACTGTTGCAGAAACACCTGCATGGGCAGAAGCTATCCCTTCGTGTGCTGCTAGGATTAGTCCTAATCTACGTTCCTTGTTTGGGATTACCCTATCCCCCACTCCAGGGATTTGAGCAAAAGGAACGCTGTTCGCATCAATTACATAAGAGTACTTGAGTGGAAACTTTTTTGGTAACGCTGCACCACTGCCTTTGCTTGTAGCATTGACAGCCAACATTATCTCGCTGTCTATTTTTGTTTTTGAATGAGTGATCGCAGCTACGGAAGCCGTCTGAACAGCCCCCTTTGCGGCTTCGTCAGCCAATGAATTCCCTGCAACGTGAACGCCATCACGTTGATGACTGTGTGTTGATCATGTGAGCCTTTGGTAGTTCGCTTTTCAACTGAACTACTTGTTCCCAAAGCGTTTTGTGCTTTATTGTGCCACCTTTCGCATCTTTGAAACCATTTTCTAGCCAGTTTTGTATATATTCATTATACGACTGAACACAGTAAAAGGAATCGCACACTGAGTGTGGGGAATTCTCGATCTGTACTTTCAAGTGCCAGTTTGAATGCTTGTAGTTCAGCTCGCTGAGCTGTACAATCCCCTAGAGATTGAGTTTTTGTGACCATAGGTCTGAAGATTCCATCTCGCATGCGACCTTTAACGATTGCACACGCTGCACTGTAAGCTTGCTTACCCCCTGTTGCGGGCTGTGCGGATCCGTCAGTGTAAATTATGAATTCGTACTGATCGAGAGGCAGAATTTCAGTGGGCACAGGACATTCTTGTTCATATTGCAGGAACGCTTGTGTTTTTAAATCTGGATCAAAAACATATTCAACATCTGTTGCAGCAAGAGAATTAACCCATTGTATCCATCTTGGATGTAATGCTTTAGCATTTGGAATGCTTGCTTTTGTGACCGCTTCTAAAGCTGGTACTGGGGTTACGACAATAATGCGTTTCCCTTGGGCTAGGGCTCTTTCTTTTGCTACAGCGGTTTGAACTGCTGTCAGAATTTTTCAGTTGAAGTGAAGCGCATTTCCGCTTGTGTATACAAATGAGATTTGTATGCAATTGGTATTTTTCACCCTTGTTAAATGTTAAGTAGGTGAATCCGCATTGACCCGAAAGTATTCGGATCACCAGGTTGCGTTGACTTACGCGTGTTTGTAAGTGATTTGTTGCTAACATGTTAGTCTGGAGTGAACGCAAGATTTCTGTGTGTTCATTTGTCCAGTTTCTGATTGAGAAATCAGGTTTGATTAATGCGTAGAGAGGTTTAACCCTTTCTGTGTAATTTAGAATGTATGTTCTTCCAAAATTTAGGAAACCCAGGATGGATTGTAAGTTTTTTAGCGTTTTTGGAGGTTGGAGCAGCGCACATTTCTCTAAAAGTTAGCTGCCAAGCTCTTGCCTTCACTTGAAAGCTCATATCCTAGAAATAGGACATTGAGATGGGCAATTCTGGACTTTTTGAAGTTGAATTTGTAGCCCTCAGAGGCGAAGCCCAATATAATGGTACTCACCCTGTTCAAGTGTTTTTCCAGGTCATCGTCTGTCAGATAGATATCATCGACATATGACAATGCCTCATTGTCATAAATGTGTAGTAACTCCGTTACCCTCGCTGAGAATAAACCTGGGCTGTTCTTGAACCCTTGTGGGAGTCGACAAAATTGACGCTGGGTCCCCATTATGGAGAAAGCTGTTAAGTACCTGCTTTCAGGTGCTATGTTTTGACAAAAGAAACCATTTGAGATATCTAATGTGGTTTTATATTTTTTCCGCACAATGTTATTCATTAATGCTGTGCTATGTGCATTTTGCACTGCAAATGTTTTAGAACAAGTGTTCAAGTGTCTGTAATCCAAAACTAGACGATATGTGTTGTCTGGTTTGGAGGCAGGAAACAAAGGATTGTTCATTGAGGAGGTGCTTGTTTCAATCACCCCTTGGTATTCAAGTTGATCTAAGATCTCCCTGACCTGTTTTTTAGCTTCTTGCTTTAGTTGGATACTGCCTTTGTGCAGTAGGTTCATGTTTCAGATGTATTTTATGGTGAGGGAGTCCTCATCCCATCCTACATGATTTTTATATAATGCTGGGGCCTGGGCTACTGCCCATTTCCTGGCATATGTATATTTTAGGTGTATTGGAATGTGGTTAGAGAAGGCGGGCATAATAATGTCCTCGCCGTGTGGGCACTCTGACAAATTGTGGTGGCCAGTCTTTTTCTGCTAGAAGTATGTCATAGCCCCTTGAACGTTTTTGCCAAAAAAGTGCTTTCACCTGTCTAGGTATGTCTCCCTCCATCCGGAGTGTTATTTCATATAACTTTTGTGGAGTACTAACCCTGGTGTCTACAGTCTCAACTGTAATGTACTCATTCAAGTCCACTATCTCCAGAAGTTCCTTCAGGTTCTGGCGAGCACTATTGTGACTTCTGCTGCACTGTCCAGCATTGTCTGAGCCCATTCTCCGTTCTTGAGTTGTGTTCTCAGTATTCTCGGCATGTCTGACTTTCAGACCTGATACTTTCTTTTTGGAGAATTGAAGTTTTGTTTTGGTTTTTGGAGCGTGTTTTTCCTCCTTGGATTTTACGCGTTCTTCTCTATGTTCTGACCGTCCTCTTCTTTCCGAAGTCTGTGATGAGATCTGAAAGGGACGAGAGGAACTTGTATCAGTATCTTGATACCTGTCAGGTTTCTCAAATTATCCCTATTCCTGAGGTTATACCTCCTTTCAGAGAGCTCCTTTTGAGGAGACCTACCTCGAGATTGAGAACGTTTCTCGTTTGAATTTTGTTTATTAGTCTCCCACTTCTTTTAGAAGATGTAGGAGTTTGTTTAATTGAGTCCTTCTCCGGACTTTCAGATAGTTTTGGCTTCACTGGTCTTCCACCCAAACTATCTCTGCCTAATTCTGCATAGGATTGTTCAATTATTCTGGGTAGCTCAGTTTGATGTTCTGTAACATCAAATTCCCTTAATTTTTGGCGGATCGCCACTGCTGCTGCCTCCCCTTTAATATTAGATAATATTATTGTTGAGACCTGGTCGAAATTTTTCAGTAATTTCATACCTAAATTCAGAGCAGGCTCTGCCCCGTATTCGTTTTGAATTTGTTTCAGGACATCAGGTATTACTGCAATTGACATATTGGACCAATTGTCTGTAGATTTTTATTAACTCTGGAAGTTGAGTAAGTAGTTCCTCATCTGACATTATATCCAGTTCAGGATGAGGTGTGTAGCCGGCTAGAATCGGCCATGTTGCTCCTGGTCTACCTAGTGGACTGAGCCTGGTTATATTTCTGTGATGTTTTAGGGCGCCTTTAAACCAGAGCTGATGCTCCTGGTATGTTAGTGGAATTTCAATATCCTCGAAAGGAATGTATTCCTCTGGTGGATCATCTTCTTTGTAGAAGTGAAACATTTTTGTAACTGGATTGGATTCAGGAAATATTACCCATGAATAGAATACCTCTGTCTGAAAGGATTCGTGTGCCTCCATCACGAAAACTGCTCTACCTCCTCTTGGTGGTAGGCCATGTTTTATGAGTTTTAGAGTGATGGCTCTTCTTAAGTTTGGAGGGATGTCTATAACACCCTCCTCGGTTTCATTTAAACCTGTAACATTAAAAACTGTTGCTAGGGCTGGGTCAGCCGCAGCTCCACCGGTGTCGGTGGCATTTTCCCTGTTGGACATTATGTTTTTCGAAAAATGTAGAACAAGTTTCAAGGAAACAAAGATAAGGTGCACAATATTTTGGAACACTGTATCCTTCAACGTTGAGCAAACCAAACAGCTAATATATAGGGTGCTTCCCTATGTAGCCGTGGCGGATACTTAACCCTGCCCACTCCAGACGTCTTTTGGAGTATATGGGTAGGGGTCTCTGAAGAAAAGGCACGGCTGAGTTACTCAGTATCTAACGTTAAATTACTGCCTTACCAAACCGTTGGGCGCCATGTAGTGTAGCTCCTATTTCCCTAATAGGCTCTGCGCATTGGAATAATATACCCTATAGGTTTGACATAGGACTAAGGTCGGTATGTCCCTATCGAGTATATTAAACTTAATTACTTGTGCCAGCTAGCTCAGAGGCCACTAGAAACTCCTTGGAAAAACAAGAAGGGAGTAGTTTCTGGCAGCCGCAAAACATGACAACTTTGTTTCCCTTTAGAATCAGAATGTGTCCCAGAGTCGTGGAAACAATAGATAACGATTTCACTCAGCTCAATCGTGCATGCTTAGTTTTCCTCAAAGTTACACAGAAAGAATAGACGGGCGTTTCAATAAAAGATTTATTGAACAGTCTTATTTCTCGTGTAAGTAAAATGTGCTGTTACGATCACAAGACAGTATGCAAGATAAATAATGTACAGCGTAAGCAGTAGAAATAAATAATACTGCGCTAGCATGATCTTTAGTAGATATTCATTTACATAAATAACATAGACTAAAAATGTGAGTACTCATACGATGCGGTTCTAAGCTAGTTCTACCCCAATGTACCTAACCTAGGTGTAGGGAGAGGTATGAAGTAGGTGAAGTATTCCTTACTATGGTATACTAAGAGTATGTTAAGCCTAGTATGCCAAGAGTCCCTCTAGGTTTCTAGTCCGCTCCATACCTTGAGAATGAGAGAGGTGGGAATCTCTTGCCAGACTCGAACTCCAACACCCCGCGAGGAAGTCAGATCACTGGAAGCTGGACTCTCTGCGTGCAGGGATGACAGCGTCTTCTCAGTGCGTCAGGCCGGGAAACGGGCTCCTCTGAAGTCGAGGTCTCCTCTGATTTACAGGGGCTAGGGAAGGTATATTTATACCTGAGAGGTACCTCAGAATGTTAGCATTGACGTGAATCGGACAGCGGAAGACGTCATGAATGAACCCTAAGGTATAACGGTTCATGCATAATAGATGAGTCCTTGAAGAAATCAATAGTCCTGTGCTAGGGAAACTCCCGAAGCCTAAGGGTCTGTTCTTCAAGAACTCGTTGTGACGTTAGGGTGGACGGATGTCGGAGACCATGCCTGTATTTGGAGTGCACGGTTTAATGCCTAAATAAGGACTGGGATTTTATGCCTATATAAGGGCAGGGCGAATTGTGCCTATATAAGGACATGATACAGGAAAACCTATATACGGACACCCTAAGAGGAATACAACACTGAGGCCATTACTGATGCCCCGGGTTTAGCTTGGTACAAGATGGAGGACGAGAATAACTTCCCCAGACAATGAAAGTGCATTGCCTGCTTTCTTATGGCTGGAGGGTGGAGACCTAGACCCTAAAGTGAAGGAAGGAGTCTTTCCTTGAAAATTCAGTGAGGGCCGGCCTTGTTAGCAACTAACTGCTGATCAGTTCCTACTGACAACTGCCATTTACTAGATGATAGGGTGAAACTGCACTTTATCTTGTTCAAGGTGAGGCAGTTTCTCTGCAGTGCCTGCACTTTTGTCTGTCTCTGGTTACTTCTTCAGGCTGGCTAACAATAGCCAGGCGCAGAGAATTCATACTTCATTGTGCCATGTTTTGGATGCTTCTTGCTTGAAGCCAACCCCATTGCTCCCTACTGTAGTAATCATCGCTTTAATTAAAGGCTGTGGCTGGAGAGCAGTCTGGAAGTGACATTTGAAAGAGAAACAACCCAAACCGTTTGTGATACCTGACCTTGAATCCACATTCCCAGTCTGGAAAATATGTATAAGAGCATGATCCAAACCACCCCATTTTGATCTTTTTGAAGTTCTTCATGACAAAGAAAGGCAGTAATCTGCAGAATACTTTAAGGAATGCTATGTGACTAGGGCTGGTGTCCGCATGACATCCAGTCTCCCAGAAATGAGGGGGCATTATCTGAAGTCTGCACTCTGCTACAGAAGCTTTGGATCTGGCAATGCTTGGAAGCCTTCCTGTTTACTGAGAAGGAAGGAGAGGGCGTTGCCCTACTAGTGTGTTCCCAGCTTGAGTCACACCCTGAGAGTGCGGACTGCATTAGAGACTGAAGCCAGCAGCGACCTTTGTAGTGAGTGGGTCTCACAGGATATGCACAGTTCTTCCTCCTGAGAACTGCCTCAAAAGACTGCACAAGCACAACTACCATCATGTCCTCTGGCAGTAGCTGTGGGCCGCGATCTCATTCTACCTCTAGTGACCGAGAAAGACGCAGCCAAAAGGTGGACTGGTCAGCCTAGGAATGCTGCAACTGCCAAAGATACATCAGCACTGAGAAGGGTGCAGCTACATTGCCACTGAAGACGCTGTACTGCGGGCCTCAGCCGTCGAACGGACACTGGGACTGAGGAATAGAGCACAAAGACTTTCTACCCAATTCATTATCTGGGCTTCAAACTTGCACATATTTTAGGACTAGGCTGTAGGGCGGCTGATATTGAAAGTATTTATAGCCTGCTGTCACACCATTGATTTCTGTAGGGCTCCCAACAATTCATTGTGTCAGTATTGCATTAGAACTGGTTCCAGAAGCATTGGCAGATGTCAGATGCCCTATCCATGAGCTGTAGACGAGGGTCTGTAACCGGAAAAAGGGTGTTTAACATTCTTATAGCCTGAGGCTAACAGTCTAAAGCACTTCAGAAAAGGCCATCCACTCTGGGCAGACTGTTATAAATTACCTGAAGTGAAATGGTAAGAGAAATGTCGGTAAGAAGGCTAAAACCAGGTCTTATACTTTCTCCATTTTCCAGTTGTCTTCTGTAACGCTTCCAACATTCTGACTTTACATTTGAGCATTATTGCCTGCAGCTATGAGCAATAACTGCTGTTAATTAACTGCTCCTGCAGTTTTGTGCCTAACCACAGGCGAGGGAGTAAAATGAGAGAGCAGGTAACTAACTTTCGATAGATTTGTATTATTTATTTTTGAATACCTTGATAAAGTGAACTCTCTTCCTCCTTTAATTTCTCCTCCCAACAGTACGGCTATATAGGTTCCAAGCGAAAACTGTGTTACATAACAGGATTTAGACTGAAAAGGATGACAATCCAAAGTATCCCTCTGATCATTTGGTAGGCACGATTTACCATGCTTTTAGCTTTGTTGTACATGTAATCTGTGTGCAGTCCTAAGCAAATTATTACAACTGTGTAAACCACTTCATAGAGTAGGATCTGTCTGTCTCTAATGTAATGAATGCTTATTTTGCATCCCCATTGTGTTCCAAAATCTTTGATACTAGTAATGCAAGTAAAGAATTCCCGCTGTACCCCGTATTGCCAGTAGTACCGGTTTAACTGATAATAGCATTACATTGACCAGTGCCCTGGTTCTCTTACAGAATCTCCCAAAACACTTGAGGAACCATGCAAGTAGGATTCATTTGGTTTTTTGGTACCTGAATTTTCAAGGCTTCTGTGGATGCCCCTAAGACACCCTTCTAACAGTCTCTTATCTTGTTTAAATCCCACAATATGTTCTCAAGTATCCCCATGCCCCATCACCCCCTTGGCACTTCTCTGATCTGTTGCTATCAATAGCATGTAGTCGGTGAGTTGTAAAGTGCTATCTAAATAGGAACTTTCTTGCTGCCTCCATTACCTGTGCATGGGTAACGCCCTTCCACAAACTCTTCATGATTGTTTTCCATTGTTCTTCTGACTGGGACAGACCTAGTTCCTCCTCCCATTGTTCCTAAAATCAACCCCTGTTACTCTTGCCCCTTTTTGTAGAAATGTGTGTATTCTCGAGATGAAATGCTTCTTTCCCTCAACTCTTGCAGTATTTTTTCAAAGGGATTGGTCTTGTGACAGCTGCTTTGAGTATCCACTGCTCGACATGGACATATCTAGACCTTGCACTTTAGACCAAAACTAGTTTTTAAGTCGTTGAACCACTTAATAGTTTTTTTGTAAACGTGTCTCTGGCCTTTTGCACACCTCGAAGTCTACCATTATTGCTGGACTTGTTGTAGGTTGGTGCCTCGACGTTCACAACATCCCAAATGAAAAGAAACCTAGACTGTTTTTACTACCTGTAATTATCCGTCCCCCTCAAAGTCCTGAGTGATACTGTACATGTGCCAAGACAACCTTTACTAATGCCTCCTATGACAGCCACCTGAGGCTCAGCAAGACTTGTCTTTCATGCGCCTTTAGTGCACTCGCTGTGCTAAATCCAACTCCTTACAGTTTGTGGTTGTACATTGGGTGTCTGAAGATGCCTTTGGGTTTTGACCTACATTCCTCTGTGCGAGCATATCTACCTTTGAAACTAATGTAAACATGGTGGGAAACTGAAATAAGATCCATAGAGAGCACTTAAAAATCTAAGGGCTTTAGTGTGTGTCTCAAAGGGTACTCAGTAACAATGTGGAATATATCTTGTCCACTGTTCAGTGCTGTGCTGTGCTGTGACTGTAATGCATTTGTCATAATGCGAACAGAACATGAACCACATTCTGACCGAGGATAAACATGGCAAGCAGGCCACAAATATGATCCATGCCTGTAGTGCTGGGTGCAGTGTTCTGTGTCTCTCTTGTACCTTGACTATTTGCCTTTCACCCATGCAATATCCCTATAAAAACATACCTAGGCTATGTTTTTTTCTACCTGTTCATGTCTCTGTCTTCTTCGAAGCTCTGTTTAATACCGGATACATGCCAAGTGAACTTTTACTAACGCCTCCTGTAGCAGCCACCTGTGGCTCAGGAAGACGTGTCTTTCATGCACATTTAGCGCACTTACTGTGCTAAATCCAGATCCTTCCAGTTTGTGGATGTGAGTTGGGGGATGTCTGAGGATGCCTTTGGAACTTGCCTTACATTCTGCGAACTGTGTGGGCATTTCTACCTTTAACACTGAATTAAACATGCAGGGGAAGACTGTTCTAAATTTACTAAAGAGCACTTTCAAAACTACTAGGGGCTTTAGGTTATCAGGATACTCCTTGAAAACATGGCGTATTTTCTGTCCACTGGTTTGTGCAATTCTGTGACTGTAATACACTAGCCGTTTGGCAAAAAGAACCTGAGCCACATTCTCACAGAGGATGAAGGTGGCAAGCCGGCTAAAAGACCAAGATTTTGTCAACTAGAGTCAACAATATGAAAGGCTGCTTGCCTAGTCTGATAGTGTCCCATGGAAAATATGTAGCCATGCACAGCCTTTGAAAGGTATATACTGTTAGTATGACAGCTCCACTTCAGTCAGTTTCCCAAAACTTCACTTGTGTATGGTACGAAGTGAAGCAAATTTGAAAACATAGGCCTGGATTAGATGAACACTGGGGACAGTAATACTAACTGTTCTGCCTCTTTCCTTGCATAGAGAAAACTCTGCATTGACAACATGGTTCCCTCTCTCCCCATGCTGCAGGAATACGGTGGGCAAAGTGCCAATCCTGCAGCCTTGCATTATCTTCCATAGCAGATGAGGTAGAAGCTACTGCTTCTGCAACAATAAGATTTTCAATTATGACCAACTGAAAGCCAAGGAACGACATCAGTCGTCCTGTGGTATGATGATAAACAACATAAGTATTGTATGTAAACCGCTTCTTATACTATGTGTAAGTTTTACGCATTGCATGGCTGAAGTACCTGGCTGTTTATTATCCACTCCACCTATGTAGTTGTTGTACTCCAGTATACTGTTGAGCTGTGAACTTCTGCCAACTGACACCAAATCGTCACCAGGGAGGCGCTCTCATCAAGGATTGTAGTGAGCACATATACATCCAGCCTATCTAAGAATTTGACTGTGAGCAATTTGTTGGAACGCAACGCAGTGATCTGGTCTTTCTGGAGCTTCTTACGAACAAGCTCCTGTGGGAATCCTTTGCAGTGACATTGTACTGTAGCATGCCACGATGCCAGTTTTGTACAGCTTGCCGAATGGCTCGACTCCTGCATAGAATTTGACCACATAAAGGTTATAACCTTTAAGAAGGAGTGATTGGACAAGCTTCCATACAACCTGTGCAGTGATTCCTAGCACGGAAGGGCAGCCTGAAGGATTTATAGCGGAGTCCTTCCCTGTACGTATTCTCAGGCTGTATACAAATCCAGTAGAGCACTCTCACATTATTTACATCTTGATGCTATAACAAGCTCTTTTGCTTGGTATATACTGCCCGAACAGCAGTCACCCTTTTCACAGGATCAAGGACTCATCCACTGCTATATCTTTCCTGCAGTGTAAATGTCTGGAAGCCTGGCAGACAAATGATCCACGAAAGGCTGGATTTTAACTAACCTATCTCTGCTCTTGACCAGTGAGAAGCTGTGTGTTGTCCAAATCGTGAGAGTAGACCAGTTGGAGTGTATGCTTGGTTTGTGCACTATTCGCATCTTGAGCGTAAAGCCCAGAAATGTTTCCCACTTCCCAAGTGAAGTGGGAGTCAATCTGTGTGCCCTAGAATGAGGCCCAAGAGTGCCTTCATGGTCCCTCAAACTGTTTAGCACACATTTGTTTGGTGCGCAATTTCCTCAAGTAAGTCAACATCCAGAAAGAGACGAACGTAGTTAATAGGCAAAACATTTGCAGTGTTGATTTTACATCCAGCATATGCAGTGAATGGGGGAATCTAGAACGGAACTAAATTGAGGGGCTGCCAAGAGAGAACTCTGTGCTTGGCACCAAACGTGCCTACTGTCTGGGCTACCGTGCTACAGTCTCTCGACTGCACAGATTGTGCTTGCAAAAGGACATCACAACTGCCTTGACCAAGTTCCTCAGAATCGCTTGAAGACGAGCCATCGGATGGAACTCTGCCGACTGAAAAAACGCTTCGAGATTCTGCTCCATTTTCCTTTCCCTCTGAAGCTCTCGGTATCCGATCCTGCCTCAGCGCTGTCCTCCATTACTTGAGTTGGTGCCTGGGCAGTAGTCTCTGTTGACTGTCTAAAACTCCATCTAAAACTTTCCTTCTGTATTACTATGTCCTATGTAGAAGGCAGAAGTATGCTTACAAATCTGTGGCGGATGTGTGTGAGTGAGATATGTCAAAGTGGAAAAGCAAAAAGTGCTTGGCTTCTCAATGCTGCGATCCAAAGGACTTCTCTAAAGACACTAAAAGAGACAAAAAAATCAAAGTATTATGTCAGCTTATCACACACCCAATATCACAGTATACTTCATGGGAAGAGGGGTAGCCCACTCCGGCCAGTGTTCATTTATTATGGGACTTACATGCAGCATAGACAATTTTAGGCAGGCGACCGCCAAAACTAAGGCATATCGGAGTCAGACAGGGTCAGAAACTAGGTTCAGGCACCACAATTAAAATTGTCCCCCATTAGCAAACCAGATAGCTAAACAAACATTTGCAAAGCCAATTAATATTGCGTTGGATGCCATCCTTTTGACTTTGTCAGTGCTTGTTTTGGTTTGACATGGCTTTTGCAAAACTTTATTGTTGGGTTAGCTGCCTAGTCATTTGCCAGGCAAAAATCTGTGGTCTCAGGAAGCACACATTGTCATATTAGCTCTTGGAACTTAAGAGTCTTACTTGGTGTGCGGACATGCTCCTGGTGAAATGGCAGAATGTGATCACTCACAGTGAAGTTAGCCAATGGCTGGAGTGGGCTGACCCATTCCTCGTACTGTACTTTGTACTGTGATGGAGAGCTGGTTGAAATTCCTTTAAGTATTTTGTATGTATAATTTTAGTAAAATCAAATGCTCATGGCTAATGCCAGACCTAAAATGTAGCTTTTTTGTGCACATTGGGGCATTGGCCCAATGTGAAGACATGCTTTATAGTTTTTTTTGCCAGGTTTGAAAGACTGCATTTGCTCTTGCTGCATGCAATCATGTGAGAGCATCAGGGAAATCAGCAGTAAAAACTTGCCCAACAGATCATAAAATAGGCCACTCACTCCTTGGTGGCCCAATGGATTTGGGACATTTTGTTTTCCACAGGGGGAAAGCGTGCCCTTCACGGGGGCCCAATCGCTCCCCCAGTGGTAAACCCACATTCCATCAAAATAAGAATTATGCCCCCCCCAAGGGGCGGTGTCGGCCACTGCATTTCTAAATATTGTGTTCCCCACAATGGGGTCAGTTGGCCCGTATGCCAGATGAGCTAACACCTAAACCCCTCACACCATTTGCTGTGCGTGCCATTTTGTTTTCCCCCTGTGGGGAGGACATATTGCACCCTCCTTGGGTCCGCGATGTTGCCCCCAGGTGAAAACTAGCATTAAGTAAAAATAAATAAAGCCCCTTAGGGAGGTGACGCCCCAAATACACTTGATAATCCCTGGAGTCTATTGAATTCGAATAGGAAGACTCTCCCCTTTCCAGTGATGTCTCCCTCAAACGTGGAGAGGCTGTCTATGGCCTGTAATCGCCACCGGATGAGCGAGAGAGCACTTGCCTGCTCCTTCCTTGCCACTCTGAAGGGGGTTTTTGACGTCAGTGTGCCTTGTGGCATGCTGACGTCACAGATTGGCGGACGGGTGAATTGAGGCTTAAGTGGAAGGTTCCTTTTTCACCCTACTCGGCGACTACCATCGGCGATGGCAGGCTGGGTAGGCTTTGCGGGCGTTAATGGTGTTAATGTTTTTAGTGAAGGTTTGCAATGTGTGTGTTAAATGCATTAATTAAGTCAAACTAGAGAAATAGACCTTGCAGTGCAGCAGTTCAATATCATCGGGTGTTGATATACCAGGGAAGTGTATACACTACTTGTGTGCTTGTATTCTGTTCCTTTGTTCAAACATACTGTTTTTGCAACAGAGACACGCTTATGTTCGTGGGATGTGTGGCTTTAAAAACACATGCTGTGCATACTTCTGCCATCTAGTGTTGGGCTTGGACGTGTATAATCTGTTTTTCTTCGAAGTCTTTTTAAGTCACAGGATCTAGTGACTCCATCTATTCGTGGTATAGCGTATGGGCATCAGCTCCAATGTTAGATTTTTTTCTCTGCCGTCGGGTTCAGATGTGTCGAAGTGAGCTCTGGTTCGACGCTGGGTGGTGTTCTCTCCGGGTTTTGGTTCCTTTCCTTATCTGTTCTTTTAAACAATCGCACTTAGTCTGTCTCCTCCGTCTTGTATCTTCTACTCCATGTTGGTCACCAAACTCTTGACACACGTCGTTCTAAGTTGAGGATGTCCTCGTAATGGAAAGGACTCCATTTCGGTTCTGCCCCACTTGCCATGCCAAGTGCCAATCTCCACAAGGTTTGCAACCTTTGCTTGTCTCCTGATCATCGTGAAGGCTCCTGTTCTGTGTGTCTTGTGTTCTGAAACAAGAAGAGCCTTCGAAACCAGCATGCCAGTCTGATCGCCTTGTCCTCCCTGGTGCACAGACAAGAGGAGGAAGATACCAAAAACTTCTTCGGTGAGCAAAAGGAGTCCGATGTCCAGCAACTGGATGTTCTAAGCGCAGAAGTAGAGTCAGCATGTTCTCCGGAAACTGTTGACTCCAAGGCGGACATCGAAACAGAAGAGCCTCCTCCGGCCCAGCATCAGCTGAAGATCATATTTTGTACTGGCACCCCTTCTACTCACCAAATGGATGCACCATCCTCGAGCTTCCGTACCACCTTTGATGCCTCTGGTGCAGCACTGCCTCCTGGCCATGGTTGACACTGCTATTCTGAGTCAGACCCGACGTCCTTTACACACACTGCACCAAAGTCCTCCACGAAGCTTCAACGTCGACTGACCCTTTGTCGCCGGACTCAAGGACGCAGACTCGTCTGCCCTCAGACTAGAAACGGATGGACCCAAAGCATTCGGAGCCAAGACACACCACCCAAAGCATTCGGAGCTGAAGGATATTGCCTGAAAGCATTCGTAGCCGAGGAATTCAGAGTCTAATTCGAGCTTGGCGCTGTCTGGGCGTATACTGTCTTCGGCTTCCTTCAGACCGCCGTCTACTGCTGCATCCTCGGCTGTCTCTGAGGACGTCGACCAACCAATCCTCCAGTGGCTGCAGGAACATCTTGACGCCAAGCAGCAAGGAATCCACTTCCAGCCGGGACTGATCGGATCCTGGCAAAGCCTCCACAGCTGCCGATGGACTCTGTTCCTCATAAGAGGAAATTTACTTTTGAGAAGGCCCTCAACCCTCCTCTGCCTTCCACTCCCAAAAGGCCTAAAATAGGCAACAGGGCTACCTCTCCACTTCCTCCTGCTTGATCCTCTCTTTCACTCCCTTCTGCCCCCTCTCCTTCTCCGTTACTGCATGTGGATTCTCTAAAACACTCCCCACAGGGTTCCTCACACTCAGGGTGTGAGGACAGTCCAAGGCTATCCTATGACCATCCTCTTCGCCCCATGGCCCAGACCCCTGGGATGATTATGATGCAGAACCCCCAGTGAACACAGACCCATATCTATACCCTGCAAAACCTTCACCCCCAGATGTCTTCACCGCTTATCATGAGATCCGTCGTAGCGCTGACTCCTTCCACAATGTGGAGATACCTGTGCAGCATGAGAAGGATGAATTCCTCATGGAGACCCTCTCCTCCACCCAGCGCTCCCTACAGTACCTTCCCAAGCTCAAAGGGGGTTCTAAAACCAGTCACTGAGATATTTAAAGAGCCAGTTAAAGTAAGGGTAGTTACACCGAGGGTAAATAAGAAATTTAAGGGCTCCCCTAATGACCCTCCATACATACCTTCTGACTTTCTATTTGTGCAGACAGCTAGAAAACGTGCTAACACACAAGGCACAGGTAATGCTCCCCCTCCAGGTTGGGAGAGCAAGAAAATTGATGCCGGGGGCAAAAGTGTAGCAGCACAGTCTGCTACACATTGGCCCATTGCCAACTCCATCGGCCTACTATCCCGGTACGTCTGAGCCCATTGCGATTCGGATGATGGACCTCATCCAACATCTCACAGGACAGTACCACAAGAAGGGACAGGAATTGGTGGCGAAAGAAATAATTATCTCGAAGACCAACATCCTTTGTGCGCTGGATGCCCCCAACACAGCCACTCGCAGCATTAACACCAGCATCCTCTTGCGTCGCCATGCCTGGTTGTGCGTGTTTGGTTTTAAACTGGAGGTCCAGCTGCACCTCTTAAATGTACCCAGCTTCTCTTTAGCCCTCAGATCGACAAGATGCTAGTAAACGACACTGACACAGCCAAAGCGATGGGCGCCCTACAGACGCCCACTCCCGTGGCTCCTTTCGACACTCCCAGTACCGTGGGGCAGCAAAAGCTCCTACCCTGGAAACCTCTTCCACTTTCACAAGGTCCACGCAACAATCTCCTTCCCCGGGCTACTTCAGAGGTGGCTACAGGTGCAAAATGGCAAAGGTAGAGGAAAGGGTGCAGCTCCAAAAGGGGCTGCCCTTCCAAAATAGTGACACTGGCGAGGGGCAGCCCCTTTTGGAGCACCATCTTGACATACTGACTTTGTTCCTTTTTTTCCACAGTCGTTGACGCAGATCCAGACTTCCAGTCTCAACATTATCGGTCTTCTGAAGACTCCAAAGAACTTTTTACTGTGTGCTAACGAATAATGTTTCCTCAAAAAATCGACATGATTCAAGCCATGTCAGCACTGGGGGAAGCAGATATCAGCCATGGACCCACACGAGGTATGCCTATGATGTTTGAGCTCAGGCTTCGTATAAGTTATGTGACTTAAGTGCCCAAATGCATCCTTTGACAATTAGGGACCGGAAAGCTAAACTCTACGCTGCAGAACAAAAGAAGAGGTCATGGTGGAAGCATAAGTCTATTTCCTGTTTCAGCTCGTGGGCCCATTGCCGGCCCAGTCATGAGCTGTCCCAGTATAAAGTCCACTTCCTACTTGAAGTTTTCTGGTAAGTTGAGTTCTAGGTCCAGGCACAAGGATAAGAGGGCCAAGTGTTCTAGACCCCATCCTGCCTATCGAAATTTAGAGAGAATAAGTGAGGGCATCATGCTAAAGTTCATACTCCCCAATGTCTGAGTTTGAACCGATTCTGAAATTGGTCCTGGTGCACCCTGAGTTTCTCAAACCTTTTATCAAACTCAAACAGCAGCCTTCAAAAGGCCATGCTGCCAATTTTTGGAGTGATTCTGGCTCCCTCTGGTAAACATTCTGTTTCCTTTCGAGCCTCGGGAATCTCCAGTCAGATTCCTGCCAGCAGGTCTGCCCCCCAATGCCATCTGTCCCCACAAGACACATTATGGGGCCTGTTCTAACTCTAGTACTGACATCTACTCCAGAACCAAGGTCCTCGCTGGTTCCTTCGTCACTGACACCGGCTTTGCAAGTGCAGGTCGCTGATCCAGTCCCAATGTTGTTCTCCATCCCTGAACTAATGTTAGCCTGCACCAGGGCTATGTCATGCTATGAAATCACAAAAGCACAACCAGTGGTTGCACAGCCATATTCAAATACCCCAGTCTTGACATCAGCATCAACATAGGATTCACACTCTTTTTGACTCTGATTCGGACCAGGCTCAGAAAGTCAGTGTCCCTTAGGACACTGATGATAATTAAGAAGAGAACAGAATGCTGCCTCCTCGTTATACTGATGATGCATTGTACCTAGGCATTGAAAAATAGCCCAGTGGGCTAGTATCCTCTTCTGAAACAGAGCATGACTCTCCACCTGAGCCACCAATGGAGGAAAGTTCTTTGTTTGCAGTGATGTTTCGGGTAGCACCTGAAACAAGTACAATGGGAGTTGCCAACTAAAGCAAATGTGTTAACAGTGATCTTTTAACCAGGGCCAGCTTCATCTGAATCATTGCCATTTATTGAAGCCCTTACTGATGCTCTTCTGACTACATGGTCCAAGCCATCCTCCTCACTAATCATTCGTCCTGTGGCTAGGTGACATAGACTGGCTCCTGGTGACCTAGACTTCCTGGCCAGGCATCCTACACTGGAGAGCCTGATTGATTGACCTTACTGAAGCCTGAACAAATTGCTCCCCGACCAATCCTCCAGATAAGGAATTGAAAAGACTTGACGCTTTCAGAAAGAGATTGTTTTCTTTGGCTAGTCAATTGTTAGATGTGCCAGTGCACTTTATCTCTTGAGAAGGTACACCCACACATTATGGGATCTGGCCAGTGGCATCTTGCAGGCTGCCCCAGGGAACCTTGGGGCCTCTTTGGCCCAAATAATACAGGATAGTTGGGAAGCAGCTATGCGCTCCGGGCTGTTCCAGATACTACAGACTGCAGTGGCAGAGCTATTGGCACCAGTGTCATACTTGGAAGGCATGGTTGGATTACATCAATCTGATTTTCTGGATATTTACATAGGTCCCTAATGGATATGTCTTTCGATAGTTCTAGGCTGTTCTGCGAAAAGGGCATACAACGCTGGAAGATTTAAGAGGGTCGCGCTACAGCACCTTCTCTGGGACCATCAACACCAGCTGAACAATTTCCTCCCCAATAAAAAAACTTCAAAGGCTATTCCAGAGTGCTAGTTTACAGACAATACTAGCCCTTCCCACAGCTGACCCAGACCTTTCCGAGCTGTGGCCACAGCAATGGTAGACACTTTAAAATAAGCAGGGCCAGCAATCCTCAGATTTTTTTTCTCTCCCCTGCTGTAACGTTTGCCAATTCACAATCTGCACTTAAGAGTTTACTCCAGAAACACTCATTCGGAGACTTATTCCATCAGAAATCGAAGGACTTACTCCTATACACATTTACATCGCTACTTCTCTTGCCTTGGGTTCAAGGAAGGTCAAGACAGCATGGGCCCAAATCATCCTCATTGCCCTGAACTGGGCCAGCAAAGTGTGGCACCCAGACCTCCTGAGCCGGAGTCTGTGCCCTCTGATGACGCTTCCCCTTAAGGATCTGCTCTGTCTGCAGCAGGATAGGGTTCTATGTCTGAAACGCCACAACTTACAATTCCATGCATGGTGATTGAGGGGCAGCAACTGAATGTGCTTGACTTGCAGACTGAAATGGTTGAAGTCATCCTTGCGGCCAGACGCCCTTCCACAAAGTCGATCTGTGTAGGGCACTGCAAAAATGCAAGTCCCCCGTTTCACGCACCAACATTTTTTATTTTTTTTAAACCGATTTTATTGGGATTTTTATAGTACCACATGAGCAAGTGCCCGACATATACCATTATACGACAAGACACTGACAAATTATCGAGTATGACAAAATCATAGGGTACATATTGTATATAAAGAAATAAAAATGAAGAACAAAACTTTACGCTGACATTCCCACCCCACCCCCACTGGCAAGCATGTGTGATTACTGATGTACGTCTTAAAAAGAAGAACCCAATTTCGAACATCATGGCGCCCAACCTCTCGCGGAAGCTGCTATTCAGGGGGTTTGCGAAGGAAGAGGAGGATGGTCTATGCCCCGGTATGTAGCCCATCTTGACCAGATTTTCCTATGCTTTTGAGGGCAACCCCGTGCCTGAAAGACCGCTGTTAAGTGGTTCCCCATAGAGTGTGCCCGACAGGAGGACATATCTACCACCGGGATCCGTCCAATGTTTATTATGGATGAAGGGGACGCGTCTATCAATGAGGATAGCTGTTCCTCTGGTGCCTCTAGTGAAACCCGCGTGAAAGACCTGTTGAAACCCAAACCTGGCTAAACAGGGAGCTATATTGCCCAAAAGATGAGTCTCCTGCAGGAGAAGAATGTCGGCACCATATCGTTTAGCTTGCCGAAGGACAGCCCCCGCTTGATTTTATTAAGCAGCCCACGAATGTTCCACGTTACAACAGTGAGGTCACCCACAGGAGAGGCAATTTGCTGTGTGGCCATGTGGCGGTGTTGGGGTCTAAAGGTGTTGGCCTACCTAGTGAAGACTGGAATGAGCGTCTGCGTGTGAAAGAAAACTGGGAACAACAAAACTTGAAACTCCATGACCCCCCTTTCCATCCCTCCCCCCCCCCCCCACCCCGATACTGCCAGGAACTAGTAGCATCTGTCGCGGTATGGAACACCCCAGGCCCCCAACTGGAGATCCCGGGGCTCCTCTGCCAATGGATCCCAACATTCCCATAAAACATTAACATTGGGGTACAAGAGTCTGGGTCAGGTCAGCCGCAATGTTCAATGACCACCTCCTCTTGATGCAAATTTGACGGAGTAGTTCTAACGAATGGACATGTAGATACGAACGAGAAAGGAGATGCACAGGCCATGGGATGATCAGGATGTACGCTCAGGGGTGGAGGAGCGCCGGTCGGATCTGGAGCGATGTCGTCTCTTCGATTTCGTCCTACGTGATCTGTTCCGCTGCGAGCCCCTGGAGGAGTCGGACTCAAGTGGCGGCTGAGAATGTGGTTTTAAATGGGCTCGTTCGTCAGACCAGGCGAAAACTGCTTCAGGCGAATCGAAAAAAAGGGTCTTAGAGTTATACACAACACGGAGCCTGGCAGGGTAAAGCAGCATGTATGATATTAAGATCACGCAATCTCCGTTTTGCTGCTGTGAAGGACTGTCTCTGCTGTTGCACTAGCCGGGTGTAATCTGGGAAAATCATGATAGGCCTTGAGTCGAAGATAAGTCTCTCCTTATGTGATCGAGCAAACTGTAGCACTGCGTCCCTGTCTGCATAGTTAAGCAGCTTGGCGATGACCGGCCTTGGGGTTTCCCCGGGGGTGGTTTCCTCGTAAGTGCCCGATGGGCCCTCTCGACTACAAAGCACGTGGAGATCATATCGGCAGGCAGCAAATCCTTGAGCCATGAGGTGAGGAAGCGATTCATCGAGTTGCCCTCGCAACCCTCCGGAAAACCAACAAATCGGAGATTATTGCGCCTAGGGCGGCCTTCCGCCTCTTCAGCCCGGGACGCAAGTTCTTGAGAGATGACCATAAGCTTATTGACGCGTTGCTGTAGGGTTGTCACATTGTCCTCAACGGAGGACACCCTGGTTTCACCTTCTGTGATGCGGTCCACAGCTTTTCGCAGGTCTTAGCGCAACAATGAGACTTCGGTGCCAACGGCGCCAATCTTAAAAAAGAAACAATTGATGGACGGAATGCTGAACAATGCAAACATTCACCCCCAGTCACAAGGATCTGGGTTTAATCCATCATTCTTTTGCTCACCACGCCACCTCAGTTTGGACCCAGCTATATGCAAATCAGGCTTGACCCTGTGCCTCATGGGAACAGTCCAGCCCGAACTGCAAAGCCAGGTCCTCCGTGGACCGGAAATAAGCATCCTGGGACCGGTTTCAGGGCATCATCCTTCATCAGCCAGGCTAGCTTGAATCCAGTGGCGCAGTGAGCAGGGGACCCACGTCTGGGCATACCTTTCCCACTTAGGGCGACAAATGCAAAAGAAACAATTGATGGATGGAATGCTGAACAATGCAAACATTCACCCCCAGTCACAAGGATCTGGGTTTAATCCATCATTCTTTTGCTCACCACGCCACCCCAGTTTGGACCCAGCTATATGCAAATCAGGCTTCACCCTGTGCCTCATGGGAACAATCCAGCCCGAACTGCCAAGTCAGGTCCTCCCTGGACCGGAAACAAGCGTCCTGGGCCCGGTTTCAGGGCATCACCCTTCATCAGCCAGGGCGCAGGGTCAAGACTGATTTGCATATGGCTGGTCCAATACTGGATTGGCATGGTGAGCAAAAAAACGATGGATTTAGGCCCAGATCTCTGTACTGGGGTGAATGTATGACATTGTTCTGCATTTTGTCCATCAATTGTTCTTTTTGCTTTTGTCACCCCGAGTGGGACGGGTATGCCCAGACGTGGGTCCCGTGCTCTCCATGCCACTGGAGTCAAGCTATCCTGGCTGATGAGGGCTGAAAGCCCGAAACCGGTCCTAGGATGCTTGTTTCCAGTCCAGTGAGGACCTGGCCTGGCAGTTCGGGCTGGACTGTTCCCATTGGGCGCAGGGTCAAGACTGATTTGCATATGGCTGGGTCCAAACTGGATTGGCATGGGTGAGCAAAAACTATGGATTTGGACCCAGATCTCTGTACTGGGGTGAATGTATGACATTGTTCTGCATTCTGTCCATCAATTGTTCTTTTGCTACCGAGCGCCAATCTTGGCATCAAGTGTGTCTCTGGCATCTGTTATGGCCACCAAGAGTGCCGCATTATCTGGTACCGGGCCAGGCGCGGATCCTCCACTTGCTGTCGCAGCGTATTGGTCCAGTGTACTCTGTTTCGGACCCGTAGCGCCCGGCTTATCTTTCCCCATTGTGGTTCGCGAGTGAGGTACCTCAAGTGAGCCAGGGGACCCTGTTCAGGATTCTTCATGGCCCTCTGGATTGCAATGAGACCAAAGCGCCACCCTGGGGGCTCACCAGGGAGTGTGTTGCGCGCCGGTCCTCACGGACACCCCCTACCGCCAAGCCACAAGCCGCACCGGGCCTAGCCCAGCCGCCTCCGCAGCAGGGAGCCAAGCAGGCCCTACTAGCTGGACCTAGCTCGCCGGATCACCAGCACGCCCCACGCCTCCAACTATCTCCGTGCTGCAGGGCTGACTTCTTGATTAACGAGGCAGTCAATTATTGTATGTAGCCCTATGTCTACAGGGCGTGTTATGAAGTCCTGCTGCTTCTCCCCACTACTCAGCTCGAGGGTATGGCTCCACACCTCGGCCCTAGCAGTGTCGCCCTGCGTCAGCAGCTGCATGTCTTCAATGTAGTCGAGGTGGGGCTCAGAGCCAGCGCACGATTGCCCATAGGGCTCCAAATGGGAGCTGCAGTGCCTCAACTCTAGGACTAGGCTTGCGCGAGGGGCTCTGGTCTGCCTCGCTCTCCCCAGCCACAGGGTATGTGTACTGCGCCCAAACCGTAGTCGGATGTGGGTCGCTCGACTGCAGGCCTAGATGGCGAATCCTCCTTATCAGAACCCTGCGTGCCTCGCCCAGGGGAGTACTCGAGCCCGGAGATCGCCGGAAGGCCCCGCGAGCCCGGCAGGCCGCGCCGACCCACACCCACCGCAGGAGGCCCGGGACAGCTATCACCCCACCCGCCGGAGCCGGGGCCCGAGCGAACCCCGCAGCGAGCCGGGGAGGGCCGTCAGGACTCACCCGGACCGTGGCCGAAGGCAGAAACAGTCGACCAATCACAGGCCCCGGCGGGGGCGAGTAAACAGCTCAACCATCGTACCCGCCCTAGCCCCCCCCCGCATCCCCACGCTCCTCACCACAGGGCTCAGTCCGCGGCCCAGGTCTCGACTGCACACCCTCGGGGATCGGGCAGCAGGCTGGCGGCTTCAGGCCCAGTCCACGTGGCGCTCAGCACAGCTCCAGCGTCCGCCTCGCTCCTACACTGGCACACAGATTTCAGCGCCGCGTCGGGTGCACCAGTTGAAGTAGTCATCCTTAGGGCTACGGATAGGCTGCACCGAGTCAAAAGCAGTAGGATTAACGGCGAATTAAAGAGGTGGACGCGCGGAGCTTGTTTAAGCTGCGTCCGCCATGTTGGCTGACCAAGCCACGCACCAACATTTTTAATGTTCTATTGATTGTTTTTTCCTTAGCACAAGGCCTTGCGGTGGACACATTAAAAAAAAAATGTATTAGTCCTTTTGACCTTTCTTTGTTTACCTGACCATCCTTCTTTGTTTAATTCTCCAGTTGTGGTGCGTTTTATAAAAGGTTTGAGACTTTTGTTTCCCCTCTCCAAGCCATTTGTTATGCCTCAACAGGACTTGAACTTGGTCTTAATGTTTCTCATGTGCACGCCTTTTGAGTTGATGCTTGATACGTGCTGTTTTTACCAACGTTTGCCATTGAAAAGTCTTCCTTATTGTAATCATGTCAGCACGTTGCATGATTGAACTACAAGTACTCGGTGCAGCCACCTAACACCTCCTTTCTTGCAGACAGACTGGTACTGAGGGCCAAGGCGACTTTACTGACAAAGGTCGCGACTCCCTTCCTTTTTCTTCAGTCATTTACTCTACCAGTGGTTTTTACCCCACCTCACAAAAGAGGAGAGGCTCCATCAACTTAACCTTAAGAGGGCTCTGAGTTTTTATATCTACTTCACAAAAGACTATTGCATGGATGATCAGCCCTTTCTGTGTTTACCTAACCAGCTGTCTTGTTTGTCACTGATCGTGATGTTTTGTAAAAGGTTTGACTCGCATGATTACCCCAAAAACATTTGTTGTGCCCCAGTGAGATCTGAACTTGGTCTTGACATTTCTCATGTGCACACCCTTTGACACAATGCTCAGGTGTTCCTTGAGGATTTTGACACTTGAAACTATCTTCTTCAAAGCGATTATATCAGTGCAGCAGGTAAGTGAACTGCAGGCACTTTCGATCTAACTGCTCCTTTCTCACCACCTTTGTTCCTGGACAGACTGGTACTGAAGACCAGGGCAACCTTCGTACAGAAGATCATTGTTAGATGTAGGTACCTTTGACCAAATAGGGACCCTTGCGTCTAGTCAGGGTAAGGGGGATACACTACTAAAATAACCCCTGCTCACCCCCTTGGTAGCTTGGCACGAGCAGGCAGGCTTATCTCAGAGGCAGTGTGTAAAGCATTAGTGAACACATACAGTAATCAAGTGACAACACTACAGATGGACACCACACCAGATTTATATTAAAAATAAGTATCTTTTATATAGATTTAACACAAGACCACAAACGACAAAAATCCACAATACTGTACTTCAAAATGGTAGAATTAGCTCAGTTCTCTTAAGATGGTAAATGCGACACTTTGAGTTCAATGTGCCTTAGGATACGTAACGCTATACAACGAAAGTGTTGCAGGGAAGGTGATGCGTCGGTTCCTTACACGCAAGAACGGTGATGCGTCAGGTCCCTACTGATGCGCAGGGGATGCGTCGGTTCTTCTCTGCGAGGGGAGGTGATGCGTCGGTTTCTTACTGCGCTTTCGTGGCGATGCGACCAGCAACGCCGTGATGCGCTGAAGATCCGGTGCAATGAACAAAGATGGCGTCTTCTTCTCGTTGCGACACGATGCGTGCACGCCCGACGGTCGTGCGGCGACTCTACGATTCTTCTGAGCCGCGACAGGCCCTGCGACATGCTTCCCGGTGATGCGGCGGCGTCTGATGCGACGTCGGTCCTCTTCTCCGGCGATGCGGGGCGCTTCGGCAACGATGCGTCTGAGCCGCGACAGGCCCTGCGACACGCTTCCCGGTGATGCGGCGGTGTCTGATGCGACGTCGGTCCTCTTATCCGGCGATGCGAGGCGCTTCGGCAACGATGCGGCAGCGGCGGCGACACTCTTCTCCATTGATGCGGCGGCGTCTGATGCAACGTCGATCCTCTTCGGCGATGCGAGGCGCTGCTGCGGCGGCGGCGCTTCTCCTTCGTGAGTCGCGCTTCCAGCTCCTTGCGAACCGCAGTCCCTCAAAGTCCAGCTCAGCAGCAGGCACTTTACAGAAAGTCTCTTGGGGAGCTGGTTGGTGAAGTCTGTTGTCCCTGAGACTTCAGCAGGAGGCAAGCTCTTTTCTCAAGCCCTTGGAGATCTCTTACAAGTTGATGAAAGTACACACAAAGTTCCTTTCGCCTTTCTTTGGCAGTCAGGCAACCACTGCAGGCCAATCCCCCAAACAGCACTCAGCTTAGGGATAGTCTCCTCCTCAGTTTCTCTTGGTTCCTCTCCTCCGCAAAGGTTTCTTCTTGTTTCCCAAAGTGATCTGATCTACTGATCTGATCCAATCTGATCTAAAGTTCTGGGGTTTGGGTCCCCTCTTTTATACACGTATTCTCTTTGTTCTCTGAAGGCAGAGAGGCCTTTGCCTAGTCCAAACCAGTTCTGGTCAGTCCTGGAGCACTTTGTTGACAAGACTCCTTCTTTCCTTTCACAGAGTAGGCCAGGGACATCAGACACACCACAGGAGGTGGAGCCAGCATTGTGGAGGGAAGGCACAGCCCTATTCAGGTCCCAGGTGCAAGTCCTCCCACCTATCTCCATGCAGATCTCTATATTCAGCCCTGTGCTGACTCACCCTGTCTCCTGGAGTCCCCCAGCCCCTGTCACTCACAAACCCAGACAAGGAATACACAACCTAGCAGATGCAAGCTTGGATGGTTAGGCAAGAAAATACCTACTTTCTAAAAGTGGTATTTTCAAACACAGAATGTTAAAACCAACTTCACTAAAAGATGTATTTTATCATTCTGAGTTCAGGCATACTAAATTCGTTTTTCTACCATGTTCCCTGGGTCAGTTAGGATTATAAGCTTTAATAATCAAAACTGCCCATTCTAGCCTATGGAAAACAGGTAGCCTTGCAGTAGTGAAAAACGAAAATGGCTGTAATTCACTATTAGGACATGCCACACACCAGGGCATGTCCTACCTTATACTTACAATGCACCCTGCCCTTGGGCCTACCATAGGGGTGACTAATATGCAGAAAAGGGAAGGTTTAGGGACTGGCAAGTGGGTACACTTGCCCAGTCAACATGGCAGTACCAGACTGCACACGGGCTCTGCAATGGCAGACCTGAGACACACTTTTACAGGCTGCTTCTGTGGGTGGCACAACCAGTGCTACAAGCCCACCAGCAGCATTTGGTTTACAAGCCCTGGGCACACTCAGTGCACTGTACTAGGGTCTGACAAGTAAACCAAACAACCAATCATGGAATCACTAATCCATACATCAATTTACCATAGGGAGCACTTGCACTGTGGCACTGAATAGCAGTGGCACAGTGCCCAATGCATCTATAACCAGCAAAAACACATGAGGCAACAGCAAAAAATGGAAGGGAGACCCACGTCAACAGTGCCAGGTCTAACACGTGTCCCCTCCAGCTGAAATGTGGGGAGAACTACCCTACCTCCTGGGAGTTCTCTTCACTAAGGCAGGAAAAATCTGGACAGACCATCAGCATTGGCGTGTTCTGTACCAGGGCGGTGTTCCACCGTGAAGTCCATACCCTGTAGGGAAATGGACCACCTCAACAGCTTTGGATTCTCACCCTCATCTGCATCAACCATCTGAGGGGCCTGTGGTCTGTCTGAACCCGGAAGTGAGTCCCAAACGGGTATGGTCTCAGCTTCTTCAGCGCCCAGACCACAGCAAATGCCTCACGCTCAATCGCACTCCACCTCTGTTCCCGTGGAAGTAACCTCCTACTGATGAAGGCTACGGGTTGATCTAGGCCCTCCTCATTTATCTGTGACAAAACAGCCCCCACACCATGCTCTGAAGCATCTGTCTGAACGATAAACTCTCTTGAGAAGTTGGGTGCCAGGAGCACGGGCGCCATGCACATGGCAGTTTTCAGGGCCTCAAAAGCTTTCTGACAGGTGTCAGTCCAAATCACTTTCTTGGGCTGCTTCCTGGAAGTCATCTCTGTCAAGGGTGCAACAATGCTGCCATACCCCTTGACAAACCTCCTATAATACCCAGTGAGTCCTAAAAAGGCTCTCACCTCTGTCTGGGTCTTGGGGGGGCTCCCAAGCCAGGATGGTCTCAATCTTGGGCTGTAGGGGCGCCACCTGGCCGCTCCCAACCTGGTGTCCCAAGTACACCACGGAACCCTGCCCGATCTGGCACTTACTCGCCTTGATCGTGAGGCCTGCCCTCCGCAGCGCCATCAACACTTCCCAGAGGTGGCGCAGATGTTCTTCCCAACTGGCACTGAACACTGCAATGTCATCCAGGTAGGCGGCACTGAACTCTTCCAGTCAACACCTGGTTGACCAACCTCTGAAAGGTGGCAGGGGCATTCTTCAGCCCAAAGGGCATAACCCGGAACTGGTAGTGCCCATCTGGTGTGGAGAATGCTGACCTTTCGCTTGCCCCATCAGTCAAGGCGATCTGCCAGTACCCAGACGTAAGATCAAACGTGCTGAGGTACCGGGCAGCCCCTAACCGATCGATGAGCTCATCAGCTCTGGGGATGGGGTGCGCGTCAGTCCTCGTGACTGAATTGAGCCCTCGGTAGTCCACACAGAACCGGAGTTCTGGTGTGGTACCCAGTGCGGCAGCCTTTGGGACCAAGACCACTGGGCTGGCCCAAGGACTGTTAGAGGACTCAATCACCCCTAACGCCAGCATCTTGGAGACCTCCTCCTTGATGCAAGCTCTCACCCTGTCAGTTACCCTGTAAGTTTTGTGCTTAACAGGAGGACTGTCTCCAGTGTCCACATCATGGATGCACCAATCAGTGACACTGGGAATCAGGGAGAACAAATCAGAAAACTGTCCCAGCAACTGGTGGCAGTCATTCTGTTGCTCAGGGGTCGGGGTGGAAGAGAGGTTCACACCATCCACTGACCCATCCCGCTCTGTCGCCGACAGGAGGTCAGGAAGAGGCTCAGTCTCCTCCTCCATTCCAGCATCTGTCGCTAAGAGCATGCCCACTTCGGACCTCTCCAAGTGGGGCTTCAGGCGTTTGACATGCAGGACCCGCAAGGGGTTCCTGGGAGACCACAAGTCCACCAAGTAGGTAACAGGACTTTTGCGCTCCACCACCTCAAATGGTCCGGTCCACTAATCCTGGAGCGCACAAGGCTCCACTGGGGCCTTGACCCACACTATCTGAAAGAGACACGTTAGTAACAGATTCCTTACCTTAGAATATCCCCAGGCGTCAGGCTGGATCCGGAAAGTTTTTGCGTAGCAGTACCCTTGCGCGTTGGTAGGCGGCGTCGTGCGGCTCCGCGTCCGTCGTCGGCGTCGTGATCGCCGGGATGACGTCGCGGGCAGTGCCTACACGCCGCCCCTGCGCGCTGACGTCAGTTCTAATTTTTCCGCGCCAGTAAGCGCAGATCCGGGAAGAGCAGTGCCCTAGTCATTTTTTGACTATATTTTTGGTGATTTTTCACAGTTTTTTCTCACGAGTCTATCGACTCCGAAGGTGTCGGTAGGGATGCCCGGCTTCAAGCCCTGCGACGTCTGTGGTCGTATGATGTCGATCACAGACCCGCATTTAGAGTGTCTCTACTGTCTCGGCCGCGACACGAAGTCGTGCCCCGACTGCCGGGCCTTGCACCCGAAGGCTTTGCGAGAGCGGTCTCGAAAGCTCCTCGAGGTCCGGCAGTCGGCTCCGCGCCACACCAAGCCCCGGTCACGCGAGAGGCCGGTCGCGGAGTCCTCATCGGTCGTCGGGGTCCAAGTCTTCGCACTCCTCCGGTAAGTCGAAGCATAAAAAGTCTAAGAAGCGTCATCGCTCAACGGCTAAGACTCCTGTCGGCACCGTCCCCGCGGCTCCGGGAGTGCCTGTGGAGCCGCCCCCGCATTACCCGTCCTTCCCGGATTCGGGGGCGACTCCGGCCGAGATACAGGAATTCCTGTCGGCCATGGCCCGCCTCTTCGGGCCTCAAGGTCCCCCCGGTGCGCCTTCGGGCCCCGCGGGCCCTGATTGGGTTTCCCCGGCGCCGACTCCGGTCCCGGCGCCGCCTGTCACACCGGCCTCGGTCCGGGCCCCGGCTTCGGCCCTGATCCCGGCTCCGGTGCTGCCGCAACCCCCATCGACGCCGGTTGACGTAACTACGCCTCCGCCTGCGCCGATGTCTCCGGTGCCGTTTCCGACACCGCCCGGGACTCCGGGCGTCGTCGTTACCCGGTTCTCTCTGGATCCGGACACGGCGCCGGACCAGCGTCGCTCGACGCCGGCTCCGACGCCGTTGAGACCTTGGGTCCCGCGTGTCTCCTTCTCCTTATTTTGAACCTGAAAAAGGAACAGGACTGGGCTGAGGAACTTGGGGATGCCAGTGGGCTGGACACCTCCCCTGACCCTGGCATGCTGTCTCCTCCTTCCGTGGCAATGGAGGAGGGAGCAAACTTTGCAACGGTGTTGCGTAGAGCAGCTGGGGCCTTACACCTCCAATTGCCTACAGTGGCCGTCAGGACTAACCTCCTGACGGAAGTGCTTCAGCCGGCGGCTACCTCCTCGGAGCCACTGCTGCCTGCCGTTTAATGACGCACTTTCTGACGTTCTTTTGGGCACCTGGTCCAAGCCCGCCACAGGGGCTCCTGTGGATAGGAACGTGGCCCGACGCCATCGCCCCGCTCCGGGCGACCCCTGTTCCTCTCCCAACACCCCACTCCTGAGAGCTTGGTTGTCCAAGCCTCTGCTTCCCAAACCGCCTTCCCTACCGCTCCTCCGGATAGGGAATCCAAACGCCTGGATCAATTTGGGAAGAAGGTCTTTTCTTCCTCCAGTGCTGGCTTGCGGTCTGTCAACACCGCTTGCCTTTTGGGCCGATATTCCCACTCTCTGTGGGACTCGGTGGTGCAAGCTTTGCCCCAGTGTCCTGAGGAGGTCCAGACACTGCTTTCCCGCGCCATTGCGGAAGGAAGAGATGCGGCTAAATTTACCATTAGATGTGGCCTTGATACCGCCGACTCGCTGGGTAGATCAATTGCAACCACTGGTTTCTCGGGTGATGTCCAGAACACTCTTATGGACATGCCCTTTGATGGGGTCGGTCTTTTTGGGAACAAGGCAGACCATGCGCTGGAGCGAAGGACTCACGGGCTACGAAAGCCAAGTCCCTGGGCCTTTCTGCTGTACGCCCTACGCAGTCATCTGCTTTTCGCCCCTTTCGTGGCCAAGGAAGGGGCGCCCAGTCACGTCCGCTGCCCAGCCACCGGCCTGCGCAGCAAGCGTCTTCGCGTGGCCGAGGACGTGGCTCCCGCCGTGGCGGGTCAGGCAACCAGCGTGCGGGTCAGGCCACCAACCCCGCCCCGTCCGCGACCTCCAAGCCCTCCTAGTCCTTCCTTTCAGGTGCACAGCACGCCAGTAGGGGGCAGGGTCCGCCATCACCTTCACCACTGGCGTGCCATCACCCCGGACAGGTGGGTCTTGGACATTGTCCGAAGGGCTACTCCTCCCCTTCGAGACCACCCCCAGCCATGCCACCTCAATTCCACCGCATGTCAGGGGATCACTTGAGTGCTTCTTCAGAAGGAAGTTGCGGCCCTCTTGGCCAAGAGGGCCATCGAGCGCGTTCCGACCCCTGAAGTAGGACGTGGTTGCTACTCCCACCACTTTCTGGTGTCCAAAAAGGACAAGGTGGACATGCGTCCTATCTTGGACTTCCGGAACGTCAATCGCTTCCTCCGGAAGGAGAAGTTCAAGATGCTCACCTTAGCTCAGGTCTTGACTGCCCTAGACCCTGGAGACTGGATGGTAGCGTTGGACTTGCAGGACGCTTATTTCCACATCCCCGTCCTGCCGGCGTTACCTGCGGTTCATAGTGGGCCTCGAGCATTTTCAATTTACCCTGCTCCCCTTTGGCCTCACAAGTGCCCTTCGGGTGTTCACAAAAGTGATGGCGGTGGTCGCAGCTCATCCTGCGCCGTGGCAGGGGTTCCAGTCTTCCCCTACCTCGACGACTGGCTGCTGAAGGCGGGCTCGTCCCAGGCAGTCGTCTCCCACCTCCAGACGACGGCCGAACTCCTGCACTCGCTGGGGTTCTCCATCAATGTGCCGAAGTCGCACCTGATTCCTTCTCCACAGCCTCCTTTCATCGGAGCAGTTCTGGACACGACGAAGTTTCAGGCCTATCCTCCCGAACGGCGAGTCCGGGATATTCAGGCTATGATTCCGATCTTTCAGCCTCTATCCTGGGTTTCGGTACGGATGACCCTGAGGCTGCTGGGCCTCATGGCCTCCTGCATCCTGCTGGTCGATCGTGCCAGATGGCATATGCGGGCTCTGCAGTGGGACCTGAAGTTCCAGTGGGCGCAGCACCAGGGCAGCCTGTCCGATCACGTCCAGATCTCGGAGGGGACTGCAAAACAGTTGCAGTGGTGGCTCTCGAACCGGCAATGGGTCATGGGCAGATCCCTCTCCCTTCCCCAGCCAGAGCACACAGTCGTGACGGACGCGTCCCTTCTGGGATGGGGCGGTCCACATGGGAGAGGCGGAGATCAGAGGCCTCTGGTCTCCGGCGGAGTCCCGGCACCATATCAACCTTCTGGAGCTCCGGGCGATCCGACTTGCACTCAAGGCATTCCTTCCCTCTGTCAAAGGGAAGGTAGTGCAGGTGTTCACAGACAACACCACCGCCATGTGGTACTGCAACAAACAAGGCGGGGTGGGGTCGTGGACCCTATGTCAGGAGGCTCTGCGCCTCTGGACATGGCTGGAACATCAGGGCATATTCCTGATGGTTCAACACCTGGCAGGTTCCCTGAACGCCAGGGCGGACGAACTCAGCCGCAGGTGCATGATGGATCACGAATGGCGTCTTCACTCGGAAGTGGCGCAAGGACTCTTTCTACAGTGGGGAGAGCCTTGGTTAGATCTATTCGCCACCGAAGAGAACGCGCAATGTCATCAGTTCTGCGCGTTGGAATTTCCAAGGCGGCATTCGCTCAGCGACGCTTTTCGTCGCGAGTGGAGTTGCGGTCTGTTGTACGCTTTTCCGCCTATACCACTTCTGCCCAGAGTGTTGAAGAAGATTCGGCGCGACCGGGCCCAAGTCATCCTTGTGGCTCCGGACTGGGCTCGAAGAGCTTGGCATCCCGAGCTACTCCCGTATGAGCGTCGATCCCCCGATCCGTCTGCCTCTTCGGGAGGATCTTCTGTTGCAGCAGCAGGGGACGGTCCTCCACCCGAACCTGTCCAGTCTACACCTGCTTGCGTGGAGATTGAGCGGCGGCAGTTGATTCCTTTCGACTTGCCTCCCGAAGTTTAGTGATGTGATTCTGGCAGCCAGGCGTCCCTCCACTAAGGTGGTATACGCCTGCAGGTGGAACAAGTTTGTGGCATGGTGCACAGCAAAGGCTGTGAATCCCCTCTCTGCCCCTCTTTCCGAGGTTCTTTTGTTCCTTCTTTCTCTGGCCCAACAGGGTTCTGCCCTGGGTACCATCAAGGGCTATCTTTGTGCAATCTCGGCCTTCCTCAGGCTCCTGATCAGCCCTCTCTTTTTAAGTCCCCTGTTGTTAACAGGTTTCTAAAGGCATTGCACACACCTCTTCCCTCCTGTTCCGTTTGTCATGCCTCAGTGGGACTTAAACTTGGTTCTTACTTTTTTAATGTGCGCTCCCTTGAGCCTCTACATAACTGTCCTCTTCGTCTTCTTACTTTGAAGACAGCGTTTCTGGTGGCCATCACCTCCGCTCGGCGGGTGAGTGAGCTCCAGGCTCTATCATGCAAACCTCCCTTTCTGTCTGTCCATCCAGACAAGGTTGTTCTTAGGACACGTCCGTCCTTCTTGCCAAAGGTGGTTACTGCCTTCCATATTGGGCAGACCATCACTTTGCCCACCTTCTTTCCGCCTCCTTCCAGAGAGGAAGAGGGGCTCCACCGTCTGGACCCAAAACGTGCGCTTTCCTTTTATATCACCGCACACTACACTTCCGGGTGGATGACCAGCTCTTTGTTGGCTACGTGGGTGCCAAAAAAGGTCAGGCGGTGCACAAGAGAACCATCTCCCGCTGGGTCACCTTGTGTATCAAAGCCTGCTATTCTTTGGCTAAGAAGGAGCCTCCTGTTGGGCTGCGTGCCCATTCCACCAGGGCAACGGCTGCTACCACGGCTTTGGGCCGGTGTTCCGCTGCAGGATATCTGTCAGGCAGCTACGTGGGCCTCGCTGCACACGTTTACAAAGCATTACTGCCTTGACAGTCAGGTCCGGAGGGGCGGCTTCTTTGGCCGTTCTGTCCTCCGGGACTTCCTTGTCTGATCTTTGTTCGCAGACCCACCACCGGGGTTGGTATTGCTGGGGTATCTATTCTAAGGTAAGGAATCTGTCACTAACGTGTCTCTTTCAGATGCACAAGTTACTAACTTGTGTAACGATATATCTGTAAGAGACAGTAGTTAGTGACAGATTCCTACCGCCCACCCATCCTCCCCGTTCTGCGAACTGATTTCTAGGGTTAAGGACATCCCTTTCAGGGCCCTAGTATTTTTCAGACTCTATGTCAGCTTCTTGCATGGTTCTGCGTTCCTGGCGCGGAAAGTCGTGTACAGAACTGACGTCAGCGCGCAGTGGCGGCGTCTACGTACTGCCCGCGACGTCATCACGACGCCGACGACGGACGCGGAGCCGCAGGACGCCGCCTACCGACGCGCAAGGGTACTGCTACGCAAAAACTTTCCGGATCCAGCCTGATGCCTGGGGATATTCTAAGGTAAGGAATCTGTCACTAACTACTGTCTCTTACAGATATATCGTTACAGAAGTTAGTAACTTGTGCTTCTGACCAGGCTGAAGCTCTACCAGAGTGGCATTCTGGTCGTACCACCGCTTCATCTCCTCCTGGCTGGCTTCCAGACTCGCCTCAGCGAGTTGCCTGAAATGCCTAGTCTGGTTCCTGAAGGCCAGCATGTAGCTTTATACATCCTGGGGAGGTTTCCTGGGATATTGCTCCCAGCCTTCCTTGACCAGACTCAGAGGTCCGCTCACTGCGTGACCATAGAGAAGCTCAAAGGGACTGAACCCTAGAGATTTCTGTGGCACCTCACGGTATGCAAAGAGAAGGCATGGCAAGAGGACGTCCCATTTACGCCTCATAGGTTCCTCAAGACCCATAATCATGCCTTTCCAGGGTCCGGTTGAATCTCTCAACCAACCCATTTCCTTAAGGGGGTGGTAAGGAGTGGTGAACTTGTAAGTTACCCCACACTCCTGCCACAGGGACTTCATATACTTGGAAATGAAGTTTGTACCTCGGGCAGACACTACCTCTCTAGAAAATCCCACTCGGGAGAAAATTCCCATCAGTGCCCATCCCACCACGGGGACCGTCACTGTCCTCAGAGGTATGGCTTTCGGGTACCGGGTGGCATGGTCCACCAAGACCAGGATGAACCTGTTGCCCATGGCTGTCTTGGGGTCCAGTGGCCCGACAATATCAATACCCACCCGTTCAAAGGGGGTGCTGACCACAGGGAATGGCTGGAGAGGAGCCTTCTGCTTCCTCCCACTCTTTCCACTTGCCTGGCAAGTCTGACAGGTCCTGCAATGAGTGTCTGAACTCTTGCGCATTTGGGGTCAATAAAAGTGGGTGACAAGCCTCTCAAAGGTCTTGTCCTGCCCCAAATGTCCTACTAACGGCACATCATGAGCCAGCCCAGCAGGGAAGGCTCTGAAGCGCTGGGGTACCACCAGCGCACGGGGCTGACCCAGGCTCAGCAACCTTAGGCTCAGTATACAGGAGGTCATTCTCCCAGTAGATCCAGACTGATCACCTGCTGCCTGGTCTGCAGCCTGCTGCCGCAAACCCACAAGAGAAGGGCATTCCTTCTGCTCCTTGCAGAACTCTTCCCTGGAGGGTCCTCCTTCTTGCTGCCAATGGGTCAGCTCATGCAGGTCCCCCAGTTCAGCTACTTGTTCCCCATGTAGGCTCCAGGGCATCCCCCTCAGGGTCTACCTCCTCCTAGACCGTGGGAACTTCGGGGCCGGTTGCAGCGCCCCCTGCCTCTTCTCTTTAAGGCAGGCACCTGGGCCCCCTCTCAGGCTCCAGGTCCTCTTGAACACCCTTACTGGCTGCCGCTGGACCGTGTGGTCACACACGCCCAGTCAGGCAGACCCAACATCTCCAAATGAGCACTTCGCTCCACCTTCGCCCAAGGTGAGCTCTCCAAATCGTTCCCTAACAAACAGTCAACAGGCATGGCTGGCCTCACAGCTACTTGAAGAGTACCAGAGACCCCCACTCACAAGGGGAACCTGAGCCACCTTGCAGTGGCTCTCTGTGTTGTCAGCGGCAACAACTGGGTAAAATGCATTGGGGACAACCTGCTCTTCAGAAACCAGGTGACACTTGACAGCTGTCACACTGGCTCCTGTGTCTCGAAGAGCCTCCACTCTATGGCCATTGATGGTCACCCACTGCCTATACGTTTTAGTGTTATCAGGCAGTTGGGTCCTGGGGACCACCTCAGTCTCCTAAAGAGACAAGGGACATCTCTGCGGGACCCCACCCACCTTGGACACCCCTCTCCTCCCCCAGGGCTACACTCGCCATCTGCCGGGGCGGAGCACCAGTGGGTGCTGTCTTTCCAAACTGTGGGCACTTGGGATCACTAGACTTATGACCACTGTTCCCAATAAGGTGCGCGCATGCGCGCCGCGCACCTCTGTTATCTGTAGCGCGCAGTGCTGTGTGTGGAGCGCGCACACACACAGCACATCAAACGAAAACCTTCGCGCCGCTGCTTTTAAAAAGCGAGCGGCGCGAAGAACGGGTGTTTCTTTCTGTAGAGCCCGGCTGTGGTGCATACTGTGTGCTTTTGTTTAAGTATTCATGTTAATTGCAGCGCCGTCACGAGCTGCGATTAACATGAATACTTTAAACAAAAGCACACAATCTGCCCACAGCCGTGCTTAAGTAGCAAAGAAATTCAGCAAGTCTACAAACACGGCGTGAAAAGCACACGTCGTGTTTGTAAACTTGCTGAATTTCTCTTCTTAACAGAGCTGAGGCTGCGGGGTGATTGTGTGACTTTGTTAAAGATTTCAGGTTAATTGCAGCTCCAGACGGGCGCTGCGATTAACCTGAAATCTTTAACAAAGGCCCACAATCACCCCGCAGCCCAGAGCTCTATTAAGAAAGAAATGCAGCAACTCTACAAACACGTGCGTGAAAAGCACATGTCGTGTTTCTAGACTTACTGAATTTCTCTTCTTTTTTTTTTTCCAATCACGTAATTAATTTATTTTATTGACGCCACAATATATACATACAGAGAAAAGTCATATCATCATATAAATCAAATATTTATTTCCAAAGAAACCAGAAGAAAATGCACAGATCAGCCTCATGTATTAATACAAGTTACAAAATAGCAGGGATATGAGATACAGGCACACAGATGAGCAATTGTAAAAAGACTGAAAGCATAACTAAATAAATATAAGAACTGCCTTTTGTCAGGTACAGCTAGTTTTTTTTGCAAATACCAGCCTCTAAAGAGAAACACTCCGGGCTTTTCTATCCCCACAATGATTATTCACTTAAATATAAAGGATTTTACAGATATGTGCAAACCGTTCCTTATTTGTTCCGCTCCCCTTGTGCATGGTTAAATCAAAGTATACAAGTATATTTTAAGAACTCAAAGAAATAGCCTCCCTTATAGTTTTACCGATGCCTTCCATGCGATTACATGGACTGCAATACTATACAAAAATGCAACAAGCATAATTCAGTAGTTCATGGCAAATAAAAAAAACAGATATAAAACAATTTAAAAGACTGCTGTTCCACCTGCGAGTTGGTTAAAGGACCAATTTAGGAAGAAACTTACTTCATGAACAGTTAACCAGTCGTGAAGATGCACCCAGTTTTACACCGGAATACATCAGAAAAAAAGCTGAAAATGCAACGCCATGGATGGCCTATATACACACAACTTAAAAAAATAGTTTAAAAACACGTGTAAAAAAGTTTTGGAGTGCATGTACGAGTTTAAGACCTTTTGGCTTAATTGTCGGTGCATAAATCAATATGTGCCAGGAGCTCTCTATGCTGGCTGGTGGGATACTGCGCCTTGCACCTCGGACACTCCAGGAAGCTCTCGTCCAGCAGGTTTGAACGCCGGGTGATGGATTCAGGGTACAGATCCTCAACCGGTCATCAAAATCGGCGTGGAGATTATAAGGCGATTCAGTGTAATGAAATTCATGGAGGTGCTTCACTGGCTGCAACAGCATTTGCTCTTTTGCCTTGTGCAACTCTTTCCGAACTTTGTATATCTGGTGTTGTGTGTTCTGGTTAACCAACTTTTCGTTTTCTAGCTCCGACGTACATATCTGAATCTGTTGCTCCAGAAAGGTGATCCTCTTATTTTCTTCTTGTTGTTTCGATAAACATTTTCGAAGAACTTCAGCCTGAGATAAAAGGGTATCATCGTTCCTTTTCCTCTACAAGTTTTTGTTTGGTTATTTCTATTTCGGTCTTCAGCCTCTGCACTTTTTCTGCCATATGCTTTTTTTCATTTCTCTCTGCTGATGTTCTTCTGCAAGCTGCGAGTGCAGGGTATTATTTAAATGCGCTGTTTCTCGACTTTTGTCATCATATTTCCATTTTAATTCAGTAATATCAAATTGCAGCTGAGCAGTCTTCTTTCTTTCTTCTTCGAGGTCTTTTATTGCTGTCATCAAGCGCTGGTCATAGTACTTTTGTTGTTCATCCAGTTTCTGACCTTCTGAACTGCTTTCTTTGGATTTATGTTGGAGTGTTTGGTGCGCCGTCTCAAGCTGCTGCTCCAAGTCATATATTCTGGACACCAATCCCTTAACGTAAGCCTTACGCTGTTGGTCATATACAAGCCACTGTTGGTTTTTTTCAAGGCATCTTTTAGCTGGCTTTCAATTACATTTTGTTCCACTGCCGCCCCACTTTGGACTACACTGATTTCCTGTGAAACCTGGCTGGCAATGGCTCTGTTTTCAAGCTCCACACTTTTGGCGGTGACCGTGTATAGTTGTTTCTTCAGGTTGTCGGTCTCTTCAGAAAGGGACTTGTACAGTTGTTCCCGCCTCTCGGCTTCCTTCGCTTTAAGCTGAGAGTTTACGGCATCGCCATCTTTCGACTTCAGCTTCTCTTTTAAATGTAGGATTTTTTTCCTCTTCTCTGAAAGCTCCTGGCTGTTCTTTTCCTTTTCAGTTTCCAGTGCAAGTATTTTCTCCAGAAGCTGGCTTCTCTCCATATCAGTCAGTTTGCCTTTGCCTTTAGAAATTTCCTCCACAGCATTTTTTAGGACTGAATTTTCTTTCCTAAGTTTCTCCAAGTCTGTATCAGATTTAGAAACTGCAGCTTTGAAACCAAGTTTGTGGGTAATTCGATCTTTAGCTGTCCTCGCCATCATTTCTAGAAGCTTCTTTTCCTTTAATCAGTCTTGGAAGGAAAATTGCGAACAGGAAATTGTGAAAGAAGAGGGTTGCAGTCAAGGGTTCGATCTCCAGGCTAGTGCTCCGCAAAGAGTAAAATGTCAGTCCCTTCAAACAGAGCACTTGCGAAGCTTACACCTTTTCCTGCTTCTTCAGTTTGAATATCGCGGCTGTGTGTTCAGACGTCACTTCCGATTCTCGTACGTCTCGCTGAATTTCTCTTCTTAATGGACAAGGAAGAAAAGAGGGATTTTTTTTATCAGCTGCAGGTTCAGTGTCGGGTGCAGAAATGACCAGGAGTTATCTAGGTGGTACCCGCAGGACACTGCATCTGTTTTGAGGAAAACACATTGGTGGCCCTACATTGTGGCCCTGGTTATGTCCATTGATGATTAATGTTTCAGTTGGTGTGATTATAGATTACTCCCAGTGCCCATCTTGGTGCTTCCTGGTTTGAATACTTGTAACCTGAAAGACAGACACAGGAAGTATCTATATTAAAAAATAATCACCAGACTGGGTTGAAATGAAGTGGCCGAGGTGGCCTTTTGGCCAATAAATATTTGGAAGATCTTAGATGTGCAGTATGTCCTAACACTCTCTATGTTGTACCTAGTCTGTTAGCCTCTGCAACATTGGCCAGAGTCATGACCTAATGAATAACATGTGAACTTTTTGTTGGATGGGTGCTGGGCTCGTCATATGTCACTATAATCTTTCATATACATAATGTGTGTGATCACGGTGGTGGACTAAGAGGGGATCCTTGGAGCCACTGTGATCTGTCCAGATTCAATTCTAAAAGTGTGCTAGTCTCTGCCCCAAAACACAGGCCTTACTTGCATTGTAGTGCATGTGCTCTGTACCTCATTGAAGAATTTGGCGAGTCAGTGTTCTTGTCATATACATTGACTAGGGAAGACTTCAATCTTATGTAGGCAACCCAGTACGATAATGTATCATCCCTGGATATTTGCTACTTATATCTACATTTAAAAGTTAAGGTCACTAGCCCTCTAAACTGTGTGCTATGACAGGATGTAATGTGATTTTTTGTAACTTGTAATTCGCTGATCCTCATGTAAAGCGCTCTGATACCTCCGGGTCTAGCCAGCGCTATATATAACTCTGCAAATAAAAAAATTAATTAATTAATAGAGCGCAGCTGTGGGGTGATTTACACTTTTCTGTGCTTGGCATAGTGTGCCACCCTACTTGTATTTCCCTGTTGCTGTCATTGCATCCAGATATATGATACAACAAGTAACATCATACCCAGGGCTTTAAGTGGGATGAAAAAACTGGGGGTCTCGCAAAGGGGCATGGCCAGTGTAATTAAGGGCGTGGCTTAAAGACACATAAGCTAAATATCTGTACTTAGCATAGTGTACCGCCCGACTTGTATTTTGCTGTTTCTGTCATTGCATCCAGATATATGATACAACAAGTAAATTCATACCTACAAGTCAGGACTATTCGCTTTGTCAATGGTTGTTAGTTGCATAAAGATAAATAAGCAGCAACTATGGCTACTATATAATATTGAAAAAGCTTCCACTTAAAGCCCTGGTGACACCACGACAATGTTGCTGGCCCTGAGTTTCAAAAGAGAAGGGAAGCAAGTGTTAGTGAAGAGAATACTCCCGACAGATGGATCAGTCATTTACACACTTGCTGCTGCTATTTGCTCAGACCTGCATCTTGGCAAGATTAAAAATTCTTGGCACGGCCTAACCAGCCTTCCACCCTTCTTAGTTCGTTCAGGTGAGCACGGTTACATAGAGCAAGCGTTCAGAAATGACAAGATGGCGAAAAGGCTCCTCATAGAACCCCCAACGTCGATATGCAGAGACGCTACTTCTGAAGCATTGCCATACCACACTCGCTGTCTTCTCTGACATATCTTTTGTCCTTTTTTCTTCCACTCCCCAGCTGCTCTCGCCATCTTCTTCTCTTCTTTTTCTTCTTCCTCATATCAGTCCCGCTCCACGTTTACCCACTTTCCCCTTCTCCCCATCCCATTCTTGTCTCCATTTCCCTCTCACTGCCTGTTCTTTGCTTTCTCTCTTACCGGTTTTCCATTCTCCGTTCTCCCTCCCAGTTCTCCAAAGCCTCTGGCTGCCTTTCTCTTTCCGTCCCTCTCTTACCAATTTCTCCATTACCCCCTTCCCCATTTCTCGTCTTTGCACCCTGACTTTTTTCTACTTTGTTCCTCTCTCCCCCTTTCTCCGCCACAAAATCCTATTTCTCACTAGTCTCCTCTCCTTTTCCTTCAGGCTATGTTACAATTTTGAAAACACATACCATTATCCCTGAATATTAGATGGAAGCACATTTAGAATTTGGACCAGTGTGCCTCTGCAGTGTCGGTGACCTGGCCAAAAAGGACATGAAAAAGCTGAAATTGGATCATAAATCCAAAGCTGTTCTAATCAGGGCCCCCAGAAATAAGTTTGGCCCAGGGCATTCAAAATCCTTAAGATGTCCCTGTGCATTTGTTAAAGTTTTCATGTTAATCGCAGCACCCATCATGAGCTGCAATTAACACGAAAACCTTAACAAATGCACACAATCACCCCGCAGCCCAACCCTATTAAGAAAAGAAATGCAGCAACATAGCTGCCAAGGTTTCAAATTGCAATGTGGGATGTTTTCATAATTTCACTGTAATTATTAGTGCCATTTGAACAGGGCTGGCTTTAGTGCTGGTGGCGCCTGCTGTGACAAAGTTTGTTGGCGCCCCAATGACCACCTCCGTCATGGATACTCTCATTACCAACCTTTAACAGTGCCCCTCAAGTCTCCATAACCCCTCTCTCTTTCATATTTATTTTGTTTAATGGCGCCACTCATACAGTGTAAGGTGTTAAGCACTTTGCATCGCATACACATTACACAGAGACACTGAATCATAGTGTGTAAATCAATGTATAGGAAATGTTACATCAGACAGAGGAATCAAATTTCTCTTCACAGAGCTGGGCTGCTAGGGTTTTAATCAAAAGTTTGGAGTGATATATGGCGCTGCACACACACGCAGTGTGGTTCCTGGCGCACAGAGCCATGGCTGCAGCACACAGAGACCCTACAGTGCCGCACACAGAGGAAAAAAATTAGAGGGAACATTGCTTATGACCCACTTCACCACACTTGTAGCACCTCAGGGGTCCCCTGGGAACAGGCCTACCTGTTGGGGCCCCGTGCTTCTTCTCAGGGGGAGGCTGGGAACCCGTCCCTTGGGGATTACTTTGGGGCCCTTTCTGGAACTCCCTCTGTTTACCCTTGTCTCCCCCACTCTTCTGCTCAGGACCCTGCCCACTCTTGGCGGAGTCTCCCACGTGACCCTTATGGACCTGGGTGCTCACCCAGCGGTCCGCCTCCTCAGCAAGCTTCCTAGGGTTAGTCAGCCTGCTATCAATCAGGTGCTGGCGTAGCTCTGGAAAACAATTACTTGACAAGTGCTCCCATGCAATTAAATCAAAGAGCCCTTCAAAATCATTAACTTTGCTACCCTTCACCCAACCATCCAATGCTCTGCAGAAGAAAGTGACGTATTCTACCCAGGTACCTGACTCCACCTTCTTGCAATTTCTAAACCTCTGTCTATACAATTCAGGAGTCAACCCATACCTGGACATCAATGCATCTTTCATGTGGCTATAAGAATTATGGACTTCAGAAGGCAAGTCTAACAGTGTGTCCCGCCCCTCACTAAGGAACCGCCCCCACAACCCCGCTCCCCAATCCTTCTCAGTGACCCGGTGGGAAGACATGGCTACCTCATAGGCCTTGAACCACTGCCCAATATCATCATTCTTATAAAACTCTCTCACCACATCTTTAGGAATGTACACTCTAGCTTCAACAGGCATTGACAGTGTGCTGCCACCAGAGGGAGTAATCTCTAAGCTTCTGGCTTTCAACTCCAACTCCCTCAAACTTTTCTCATGCTCCAACTTCTCTTTTCTTCCAGGGCCAATATCCTATTTTCTAACTCCAGTTGCCCACCCAACTTGAGCTTGGCAAGCTCCAATTCGTGCATCCTGTTTTTTTTTTATTTAATTTTTTTTTTATTGGAGTTTTATATAGCGCAAACTAGACCCGAAGGTATCAGAGCGCTTTACATGAGCACCAGTTATGTTACAGACGGACACATTCATTTTTGTTAGGCACAGGGAGATTAAGTTATTTGCCCAGAATCACAGAATGTTGAGCGACCCTGCCTTGACTCGAACCCGGTTCCCCAGCTCCGTTAGGCTACATTCTCTAAAGAGATCCTAGTGCAATCATTGCAGAGAGGGAGTAGAACATTACTGGATTGCAATTAACAACAAAGATTACATGGTATGAATGCAGAGCCACTGCAAAATACGTCCAGCTGCAAACAGTATATGATATCTAAACTCAAGACAGTGATGTAGGTTCCTGCCCTCATCATCTACATGGGCGCAACCAGCTTTGCCACCACTGGCAGTCAGGCACGCTACACACAAAGTGGCAGAGAGCCACAGTGCAGGAGTACCATGTCTGGAATGAGTAATTACAGAAGAACAGAGGACTCCGTGTAAGGGAGACCAGGGAGAAAGTGTAGAGATAGTTCATAATTCCAACACTGTTTATGGACAGCAGATAAGGGGGTTATAGCTTCTACTCCAGGCTCAACTCAATAAATAGAAACTGTGGGGTGTCCTGTGTGAAAGTGGAATTACGCTTCAAGTGCCAAAGTAGCACACAGATAGGAACAGAGGACACAACTTCTAAACAAGACGCATGTCACCCCCTGAAGAGAGAACGAAGAATGGGAAGAGCTTCTCTGTGAAGGTATACTGAGAAAACAAAAACAGATGCTCCATGGTGTCTGCGTTGTACATGGACCCTCGCCCCTTTTCATAGTCCAGGTACACTCCCAGCTTATTGGGTTCATCACGTGGATTCTTTCCTGTTTTCTTTCCTGTCCGCCAACTCCTCTGGGGACAGGCTTTTGGCAGAGACACTGCTACCTACTGGGGAAGGTGCTCTCCTCCCCTGTGAACCCAATGGCCCCTCCAGCTGCTCATCTGCATTCTCAGCCCCTTCCTCATTCTCAGGGGTATTCCTTGCTTGAACCCAGGCCCTCAGCGCCTTTTGGTACTCATCCTTCTTGGTGAGACCGGTCATAGCAACTTTAAATTTCCTGCAGAAGTGCTTTAGCTGTTTCACATTGTAGTATTCTAGTCTCTCCTCCTCCCAATCACAATCAACAGATGCTATGGATGCTGCTGTATCCATGGTGGTTAAACTTGGCAGTTCTTGGCAAAAATAGAAAATCCCAGAAAAAACAATCTACCAAAAGTATGTGGTCGCGTTTTGGTCTGCACTCACTAGTAGTGTTCACCAATCACTGTACATGAGTCACAAATGCAAATCCAGAATCCTCACCGCTGACCACCAATGTTAGATTTGGGGGTCTCTAGTTGGCAGAGGTAGGTACCTTTGACCAAATAGGGAACCTTGCGTCTAGTCAGGGTAAGGGGGATACACTACTAAAATAACCCCTGCTCACCCCCTTGGTAGCTTGGCACGAGCAGGCAGGCTTATCTCAGAGGCAGTGTGTAAAGCATTTGTGAACACATACAGTAATCAAGTGACAACACTACAGATGGACACCACACCAGATGTATATTAAAAATAAGTATCTTTTATATAGATTTAACACAAGACCACAAACGACAAAAATCCACAATACTGTACTTCAAAATGGTAGAATTAGCTCAGTTCTCTTAAGCTGGTAAATGCGACACTTTGAGTTCAATGTACCTTAGGATGCGTAACGCTATACAACGAAAGTGTTGCAGGGAAAGTGATGCGCAGGGGATGCGTCGGTTCTTCTCTGCGAGGGGAGGTGATGCGTCGGTTTCTTACTGCGCTTTCGTGGCGATGCGACCAGCAACGCCGTGATGCGATGAAGATCCGGTGCAATGAATAAAGATGGCGTCTTCTTCTGGTTGCGACACGATGCGTGCACGCCCGACGGCCGTGCGGCGACTCTACTATTCTTCTGAGCCGCGACAGGCCCTGCGACACGCTTCCCGGTGATGCGGTGGCATCTGATACGATGTCGGTCCTCTTCTCCGGCGATGCGAGGCGCTTCGGCAACGATGCGGCGGCGACACTCTTATCCGTTGATGCGGCGGCGTCTGATGCGACGTCGATCCTCTTCGGCGATGCGAGGCGCTTCGGCTGCGGCGGCGACGCTTCTCCTTCGTGAGTTGTGCTTCCAGCTCCTTGCGACACGCAGTCCCTCAGAAAGTCCAGCTCAGCAGCAGGCACTTTACAGAAAGACTCTTGGGGAGCTGGTTGGTGAAGTCTGTTGTCCCTGAGACTTCAGCAGGAGGCAAACTCTTTTCTCAAGCCCTTGGAGATCTCTTACAAGTTGATGAAAGTACACACAAAGTTCCTTTCTCCTTTCTTTGGCAGTCAGGCAACCACTGCAGGTCAATCCCCCAAACAGCACTCAGCTTAGGGATAGTCTCCTTCTCAGTTTCTCTTGGTTCCTCTCCTCCGCAAAGGTTTCTTCTTGTTTCCCAAAGTGATCTGATCCAATCTGATCTAAAGTTCTGGGGTTTGGGTCCCCTCTTTTATACACATATTCTCTTTGTTCTCTGAAGGCAGAGAGGCCTTTGCCTAGTCCAAACCAGTTCTGGTCAGTCCTGGAGCACTTTGTTGACAAGACTCCTTCTTTCCTTTCACAGAGTAGGCCAGGGACATCAGACACACCACAGGAGGTGGAGCCAGCATTGTGGACAGGGACATCAGACACACCACAGGAGGTGGAGCCAGCATTGTGGAAGGAAGGCACAGCCCTATTCAGGTCCCAGGTGCAACTCCTCCCACCTATCTCCATGCAGATCTCTCTATTCAGCCCTGTGCTGACTCACCCTGTCTCCTGGAGTCCCCAGCCCCTGTCACTCACAAACCCAGACAAGGAATACACAACCTAGCAGAGGCAGGCTTGGATGGTTAGGCAAGAAAATACCTACTTTCTAAAAGTGGTATTTTTCAAACACAGAATGTTAAAACCAACTTCACTAAAAGATGTATTTTATCATTCTGAGTTCAGGCATACTAAATTCGTTTTTCTACCATGTTCCCTGGGTCAGTTAGGATTATAAGCTGTAATAATCAAACTGCCCATTCTGGCCTATGGAGAACAGGTAGCCTTGCAATAGTGAAAAACGAAAATGGCTGTAATTCACTATTAGGACATGCCACACACACCAGGGCATGTCCTACCTTATACTTACAATGCACCCTGCCCTTGGGCCTACCATAGGGGTGACTAATATGCAGAAAAGGGAAGGTTTAGGGACTGGCAAGTGGGTACACTTGCCCAGTCAACATGCCAGTACCAGACTGCACACAGGCTCTGCAATGGCAGACCTGAGACGCACTTTTACAGGCTGCTTCTGTGGGTGGCACAACCAGTGCTACAAGCCCACCAGCAGCATTTGGTTTACAAGCCCTGGGCACACTCAGTGCACTGTACTAGGGTCTGACAAGTAAACCAAACAACCAATCATGGAATCACTAATCCATACATCAATTTACCATAGGGAGCACTTGCACTGTGGCACTGAATAGCAGTGGCACAGTGCCCAAAGCATCTATAACCAGCAAAAACACGAGGCAACAGCAAAAAATGGAAGGGAGACCCACGCCAACAGTGCCAGGTCTAACACTCATCATGACTTCCTCCCATGTTTGCCTATTGATTATGTCAGCGTTTGTTGGCTGTCCTCACCCCTCAAAAGAGAAAGATAGGTTCCATTGACTTCAACATGTTTGTGGGTTTCTAAGGGCCAGAGAAAGGTAATCGCGTGCAAAAGAGAACCCTCCAGCGGTAGATAGTCCTCTGTTAAAATGGGTGAAGCACTGGCCAAAAACCAGCCCCTTGAGGGTCCGCCGGTTCATTCCACCAAGTCAAAAACTACGATAGCCTTGGCGCGAGGCATGCATGTTCTAGATGTTTGCCAGTCTGCAATATGAGCATCAGTGCTTAAGTCTGCATTGACAGCCAGATCTCATGGAAAGGCTGTTTACTCACTTGGTTTTGTAGGACTTTTCAGTCTGAGGCTACTCCCTGTACCCTCCCCTTTTGAGAGGTACTGCAGGTGAAAGTGAGGAATCTGCAGTTAGAAGGATCTATCCAAAGAACAAGTTACTTCCCATCATCAGCACTCTGTTCCTGGTGGAAACTCTAACTCTGGATTCCTCGCTGTCCTCCTTCCTTTTTACCATCTCAGAAAGAGACAGGCAAAATAAACAGATGCCAATGTGCATGGATGTTGCATATATGTGGCTCAGCTCCATCACTTCCGGGGCAGCATTGGAGTCGCCATGAAACCATACGGCATTACCTACAGGCGGACAAGAGCTTTGCAGGAAGAATTCCGTGGATCCAGTCTGGCACCGGGGGATATTCTGAAGATGGGGAACCTGCGGCTAGATAGATTGTCCACCAGAAAAGAGTGTTACCAAATTTAAGTAACTTATTCATTTGCCACCAAGGGTTATTCTGGATCTCTTCAAGTACTTTTTTGCTGGCCTAAGTCCTTTTGGATGTTGTGAACTGGAGACTCCACAAACTTGCATCATTGCAGGTAATTTACACCTGCTAACAGGCTGAGCACATTTGGAAGATAATTAGACTTTTGCCCTAATCCCTATTCGCCAGACCAGCCTACAGCCAGAAGAATCGGGATCCCATCTTTAATGTGAAGGCACCAACTTAGCTTGTCTAGGGAACTACGATTTGCTCCTATACAAGATGTGAGATAATCTCTGCCAATGTTATCATCCTGTATACAACGAATAAAGAAATGTACCATATTACTCTAGAGATGAGAGAGCCAGTAAGAGAATACTCTATGAAACAAAATATATTGCAAACTGGTTTCCATACACTGTGAACTTAATTAGTAACAAACTAATCCTATCCTTCCTATACAGTACAGTAACAGTTCTGTCTTCTGTACTCTGACTTCTGTTTCCTGACTAACCTCTATAATATTGGAATACCAGCAGCAACACATTTTCTGTGATACGACTAGACTACATGTCAAAATCTCAGGCATCACACCCAACTCTCTCTCAAAAAACATTCTACAACTGTTCACTTTTAACCAGTCATAGAAGTCTAATCTTGGACATCTCCTCTGTAAGATACGTCTAAGCACAGGTAATGCATCCAACATGCTGTATGTCTAGTCATTTGATATGCCATGGATTGTCAGCTTTGCCAAACCTTGTATCTCATGAGTGTCTGCTGGCCAAAACCGCAGACAAAAAACAAACTTTTCCTGTGTTCAGTTCTTGGGAGGAAGTACTTTGAGTTTTCTATGGGTATTGGAGGAACCGCACTAGGGCCACTCAAGAATAAGGTGACCACCTCACTCCATGTCATTACAGATACTGTTTTGACTTGCAAATTACTGCCGTCAGGTGTGCCAGTCTAATTATTTTAATGGAAGCAAAGCAATACTACAACACCTATAATGAATTAGGCTGACATTCAAATGCCCAGGACTGGAAACTGTGTCCGTAATGACATCGAGTGAGGTGATCACCCTACTCCAGAAATTTCTATTCTATAGTAGGGCTACTGTATCTTTTCTGAAGTTGCCAGAACATTTGGTGCCCAGGCTTTCTAATTTTCCTTAAAAATCATTTCAGGCACATTGCAAGTCAGAATCACATTTCATTCCCCACCATAAGATTTACATACTGCAGAAAACAATCACATCTCAAACAGTTGCTTCTTCTTCTAGAACATACTTACTATGTAACCAATGCTATACCCAGGAGGTATTCTAGTCACTTGGCATCCATTGGCATGCCCACTGTGACTAGCTTGGTGCTCCTAAGTGCTAATGCCACTAAACTCTGCCGTAATTCATCATTACACAGTATGTCCACTAATGGCACACTGTCCTTTCACAGCAGAAAATCCACATCGTACACCTTCAACTGCGAAAGACTTCGGATACCAATGCTTGTCTCGTGAACATGCTTTGGAAAATACTTGGGGGCAGAATGGTGCTTTTCAAGCAATATAAACCATTGCCTTTCTAAAGATAATATTGTCACCCTTTTACGACACATAGCCTTCAGTCCAAGATTATGTGCCTTGATCAGCCAGCAGTATTCTGCATTTTTTTTATATGCACTGCTACATCACATAGACAAAATACAAATAATAATTTCAGTCTGCGACATTATTTTGTCTGCTGAGATATGTTGACGTTATAGCAATAATGATACATTTGTTACATTAGCTATTGAAGTGCTTAAAGCCAGCATAGGTATGCTTCTAAATTGCTGAAAGGGACACAGATACTTGGCCATTCAATAAGTTATTACTCAACTCAGTTTGTCTACCTAGGCCAGATGTTTTGCCTCTGCCTTGATTTGAATGTGTGGCCTGCAGGTTAGAAACCCAGATCTCAGAAGCAAATGCTTAACTCACTTATTCAAGATGTATGAATTCCACCTGCCCCCAGCTTCCCAGGACAATGCTAGCTATATTATGCAACTTAACGTTTTACTCCATTGAAAGCACCTCTATCTACCCTTGGAAATGGGTTTAGGTACTAACCGTTTTTTTTTTTCTGTGGTGTTGAGCCAGTGGAGGATGCGTAAGAATATAAAATAAGTATGTTTTTTAGTTTCCCTGGGCATTCCATTGTAGGCATGCCTTATATTTTGTTTTAAAGGATTTTGTATTTCCTTTATTTGGATTTTTTTTTTCTGTGTGTGAGGTAGGCTGAGCAGTGTGCTCAGCCTACTAAAACAAACTGCAAAGCGTGGTAATTTTAGGTACGTTGAACCATTTTGTGTACTTTCTGATAAACGTGGAAGTTATAGTAATTATCAGTCCAGTATTGTAAAGGAAATATTTTATTTTTCATCACCAAAAAACGCACTCCTATCAATAATTTTTCTTCATAATTTTGTACTTATTCACTATGCTGGTTGATATTTTATTTAAATTCACTATGCTGGTTGATATTTTATTTAGTGTGACCCTGTGAAAAGGGATGAAAGGGTAGAGCATTCCTGAAATAAATCTACTTGTTTGAAATAAAGTGGTCTATGGTGTGGGGTCATGAAGATTGGCGGGGTGGATGGGTGATATAGGCTTGCCCTACTTACACCAAAGTAAATACGATTCTGGCAAAGGACCACGCTGTCGAGAATTCCTTGCTACTCCATTGCCAAAGTCAAGTGCAGAAAAATGGAAAAGTGCCCCACTGTAATGTTTTCTTCTGCAGACAACACAACCACCCCTTTCCTGAAGATTTAACAGCAGAAACATGACAAAGCCATAAGAAGCTCAGTGTCTATACATTTTCATCTTTTAGCTTTAATGAGTGTAAGCAAAAGCTTTGTACAGCCCAATCTAAGTCACTAACACTTTCAACACCACTCTACCAGCAAATATGAGGAAAGTTCAATGATCACGGGCACATTCATCTTTATTTTTTTCTTGCCAATTTCCTTTACTTTTAATTTAGTAACTCAATGCAGTGTTCACAGTTAACCAAAGAAATATCACCTTGTAAAGAATATGCGATTTCCATGGTACATCACAATACAGCACATCAGAATGCAGTAGTTGTGTCAACTATTGTTAAAATCCATGCATTCTTATGTGTTTTGAAAGCACCAGTGCTCAACCTGAGTGTGTGTTAGCCTACCAACTATTGACTGTGATCGAGTACTGGCTATCCCCTTGGGCATTCTAGGTGACATTCTGTTTTTCCTGTCATAGTTGTATCTAATACGTTTCATATTTCTGGCATTCTTTGCAATATTCTAGCTGTCAAGTTCTTCCCGTACTGTTCTAGATATCCATGGAACAAAACTGGCCATATCAGGGGCACTCTTGGTGACCTACTGGTTATCTGGCACTTTGATGCAGCTTGCAATTTGTATCATTTTTACTATATTTAGTAGCAAATTTGCAATATACAATATTTACTCTAATGCATATTTATTTATTTACGCTTGGTTTGCGATGTGATGTGTGAATTACTACTGTCACTTTTTCAGTGTAAGATCCTAGTTTTGTGTGGCCTCATGGGTATCAAGATGACAGATGGTAGACATTTTTCTGCCTGTGGGAAGCACTTAAAAATATGAACATGCCAGGTGCCCCAGTGGAAATTGTACTTCTGTTAATTCCCAGACTATTTGAAATCCTTCATTATAGTAAAACAGTTGTGTTGATTTAAGCAATCTCTTTATCTCGTAGGGCAGCAAAGGTGAGCCTTTTCTCTCAAATTAAAGCTCTTCTGCCTAGAGTGCAGAGATAACTAGAATTTTTAATCCTTTCAGAAGAAGGGCACCAAATCGCCTTCTTTCCACAATTTTGTTTTGGCAAAACAGACGTTTAAAGAAAGCATTAACTAGGCCAATAGATTTCATGGCGGAGACTTATTGGCTTTGCCAACAATGTGTGTTATGTCTCCCCCTGTGCTTCTCCATTTTCCATTGCCTGAATCTTTATTTGTATAGATTACCGGCCCCCACATACCATGAGCATCCTTCACCTCGATCCAATCTTTTAACCCACTGTAGTGTCGTCCTCCTTCATGCTGCTTCTTGGTTTCTCATTTCTGTTTGGGTTACAGTGAAATAGAAAACGATGTACACAAACTTCCAATTGATATAAATGTAGGAATTGTGGGACGTTTTTGTGCAGTGTAAAAATGTTTATTTTGCTTTATCATCCAGACCTGGAGTTCCATACCAAGTCTGTGATATGGTCTTCATTTTAAAACCAACTCGTAATATATAATTATAAAAATTAATGTCAAACACAGTTTAGATTAAGAGCTGCTTTTTTGGGCTATTTCGGCAATATATATCTTCACCCTAAGGTTTTTAGAAAATTTGGGTATTTCACTAGGGAGGTTTTTCTCCACATTTTTTCATCAGGATGAAGTAGAGTCCCCTAGCTTGTGCAACGAATGGCACTCACCAGAGCACAATTATTATTGTCTCTAGTGTAATCTGTGCTTTTTCTTTTATACCTGTGCGGAGTTCATACAAGTACAAAAGAAAGTGCATAGATGACATTTTGCATTGCAAATTCTCATTTAGTTGAACCCACTATTCTACTCCATCATTAATCCAACTTCAGTGCTGATCGTTGCAAAAGCTCCAATAAATACAGTTACAAGCAAGTAACCGCATACTGTTTCTTGCTACCTCCCATCCTCCTGTCTCTCTACGTGTTGTAGCTTCCCCCCTCTCGCCCCTCTTTGTGTTATTGCTTGTCCCCTCCAAGCATCCCATCTCTTTGTTGTTGCTTTCCCTCTGTGTTGTTGCTTGCCCCCTCCCGTTCCTCTGTGTTGTTGCTCGCCACTCCTGTCCCACTGCATGTTGTCGCTTGCCAATCCCGCTCAGTGTTGGTGTTTGCCCCCTCCTGCCCCTTCCCACCCTCTAATCCCTCTCCATGTTGTTGCTTTCCCCTCAGTACCTCTGTTGTTGCTTGCCTCCTCCCTTCCCGCTTTGTGTTCTTGCTTTCCCTCTCCTCTGTGTTGTTGTTTGCCCCCTCCTGTCTCTCTCAATGTTTGCCCCCTCCCAACCGCCTGTCCCTCTTCATGTTGTTGATTGCCCCCTACCACCCTCCAATCCCTCTCCGTGTTGTTGATTGCACCCATCCGCCTGCCCGGTTCCTTGCTTGCCTCCTACTGTTCCGCTCATCCTGTTCCTTGCCTCTCCCTGCATTGCTTGCCTTCTTGTCAGCCTCCCACCGCATCCTGCATTGTTGCTTGTGCCCCCCTCCATCCCGCTTTGTTGCTTTACCCTCCCTCCCACCTCTTCCAGTGTTGCTGCTTGCCCCCTCTCGCCCCATCCCACGTTGTTGCCTCCCTCCCCATTCCGTGTTGTTGTTTGCCCCGTCCCACGTTGTTTGCCCCCTCCCGCCCTATCGTCCTGTCAGAATAGGAACTTGTAAAGCCAGAAGTTCGCATAGGTGAGACCTTTCGTCTTTGCTTATGCTTGTTTTATGTTGGTTATATACTGACATCAAGGATCTGATCCCCATTCTAAGAGAGCTTGAATTTCGAGAAATCCATGTCTGTTTTCTTTTTTTTCTTGTTAGTATCAGGATCTTTTGGAACATTATTTGCCTCAAGTGTTACTGATAAACAGAATATTTCCAAATCTAGGCTGAAGTACTTAGATCTAGGTAGGTGACAGCTGCCGTGATTGTGGATAGTAGAGGAATCGTTGTGGGTGTCTACTGTTGTACTGTGATAAAATATGTATGTTCTTTTCTGTTCTTCATACATGATTTTATTGGTTTACATTTTCCTGCTTTATGTACGCGATACAAATGAATTTTGTATACAGAATTTGTAGCTAGCATTTGTTTTGATTACAGCAGCTGCTGAGGTATCAAAGAAATGTCATTTTTGGAGTTTTTAGTATATTGCGAACTCCCACTAGCAATAAATGCTGTATTTGTGTAAAAAAACTTATCAGTATGTTTGTATTTCAGCGTTAATATTTCTGAATGTGAACCTTACTCAATTAAAAGTAATGGATGAAATGCTAGAGTATTCATTTTTGTTTTCTAAATAGTTTTATTTTAACAATTTTTGTTGCAGATGGAAAAAAGAAAAGACCCGTCCTCTGTAGACATCAAGCAAGTATTACTGACTATGAGAAGCTACCGAATGGGCCTTATTCAGACTGCTGGCCAACTTCGGTTTTCATATATGGCTGTCATCGAAGGCTCAAAAAGTATATTAAGAGGCTCCACTACACAGGTTAACATTATAGCCCTAGATCTCCACAAAATGAATTATTTTTTTGAGAATGAAGCTCCTAATATGGTTTAATGTAGCACTTCGTGCAGCAAATGGTTGCTCTAGAAAACTTAGACTATAGAAGGCTTGACAAGCGGGGCGATTTAGGCGTTGTTTACTCAATGTTGATGTAAGGATTTCAATTTAAAGCAGTGCATGCTTTTTATTGTGTGAATGAACTAGCTCCGCCCTGGGGCCCTATTATGTATAGGGCGCACATTCCCTGTTTGCGCATTGGCGCACCTTCGAACAGGTACGCTGGGCGCAAACAGAGAAAGTGCGCCCTATTACATAGAATGCGCTGCCCCCAGGACAGCCTCGAACTCGTGCTGCCCTGGGGGCAGCGCATTCAAGTAAAATACGGAGCAACTTTGAAGCAGCCGCTCTGTGTTTCACTGTGCAGGCGGCAACCCGCCTGCACTATGAAGGAGGATTAGAGAATCCCTTGCACTGGGATATCTGGCTTTGCCCCCTGCAGAGGGCTGCTCTCAGGGGGTGCACTGAGAGTGCGCCACCTGGTAGCTTTGTTGCATCTGCGCCCGCGTCTGTAATACGGTGCGGGCGCAGAGGCAAAGGGATTCCCTCATTTGCATGGGGCACGCTCCCATGCAAATGAGGGAACGCCCCCTGCATATAGCGCTGGCGTTTTATGTGCGCCAGCGCTATTGGTATTACAGAAGGGGCCGTACAAGCATCTGCGGCCCCATCTGTAATGCCAAAGTGCCCTGGGGGCGCGCAAAGCAGGCGCAAACGCCCGTTGCGCCTCCGGGGCACTCTCTGTAATTCGGCCCCTGACGTTTCCCTGCTGTGGGTGCTTGTGCACCACGTGTTTTACCTAAGAGGCCTTGATGTCTGTCTACAGTCTGTAGAGTCCCGGTAAGCTCTCACAGAGGCAGAGTGGAAGTGAGGAACCCTTGGCATGTGTTTACTGCAGTCATTCTTAGAGTTTTAGCCTACAGCACTTGGCATTAAGGGACTCTTAGTTTTGATTTTCCTGTTAAAAGAATTGACATCCTTCAGATGGGTACTGGCTGAAAATCTAGGATTGGCTTAATGTGTTAAGTGTATGCTGGGTCCACTCTGTATTTGTGAGGGTGGATTGTGTTAAGTGAAATAGCCACTCGCATGACTTGAACGCGCACATGTTTTGATTGCTGTTGCTGAGAGATTTGCAGGTGTCTGCCTATCTTGTCTTCCCAATCCATTTTAAGGCTTGTGAAACTACATTTAGGCATTCACTGAAGGCTTTTGTAAAGCCAGGATATCAACCAGCATCTTCCACCCAAACGTTAGCAGAACCTACAACACCTCATTAGTTTGCGGTTCCAAAGGGCCTGTCCTCCAAGTATTCTGTAATGTTTGCACTTCCATTCAGTATGTCAAAACCTCTGGCAACCCTTATTCCACCATCAGAGTAGCCATACTCTACCCATCCTCCTAAAGTTCACCTACAGTAAGCATCTCGGCTTATGTCCATTCCCTCATACTGTGGGCTGTAAGGAACCCCTTCCGTGGTTGGGAGACCAATCAGTGGCAGGGCTGGGGCATATGCTGGACTCAGTGGGGTTTTCTTAACAACTCTTATTCAACTCTGTAATGCTGTTTTCTTCGCCGGACCTTAGGACAAACCAGCATCTCGACAAGTACTCTTTGGTTGTGCCTCGTCTATTGTCCCCAGTTCTTCTTGGTGGAGCCATCAAGCATCCACTGCAGTTATGCTGGCAGAAAGTATAGCTCATACTCTGGTGCTTCAAGGCCCCCTTCTTTGGAAGGACAGTGCAGTGTACGTTGGGATGTTCTCTGCCTTCCTCAGTCCCAGAATAAGTTCCTTTGTAACATGTTCAGTGCTTTGAGCCAGGTCTGTGGGATACTGATACGAAGATTAGCAAAGTAATACAGTGCACTTAGTAGGATTACCACTTTAGTCAATGCAATCCTGGCCATTATTGTTTATAGTTTTTGTATGCCGGAATTCCACACATTCCGGAATGAAAGCAAGTCCTTAGTACATCTTATACCTGCTGGCAGCAGCTTCCAATGGTTTTGGGCAACATCACAGAGACCGGTTAGCAGCCCAAAGATGTAAGCATTTTTTATTTCTAGTTGGAAAGTGGTTTTGCTCCTTAGGCTTATCAGACCTCTAGATTTTTTCAGTGCATTGTGAGATTTTGGGGTGTTTTTCACTGAGAATGTTAAACTTGTTTATCACCTAGTCGCTTCAGTGCCCCCTTCCAGCTCCGTTCATGACAGCTGCCTCGCTTCTCCTCTACTGTCCCTTTTGGCAGTTTGCCTCGTTACATCCAATCTCATCAAGATGACTATAGAATGTATTCTGTCTGTGATGATTGGTGGGACTTTAAGTCATAGCCTGGACACCATCATAATGCACTGAGCAGATCTATGCATGTTTTAGTGTCTCATTGATAGACTTGTTTTTCCTGTGTAAGGTCAAAACGAGTCTGACATTAAAATAAAAAGATTCTATGATGAATGTATAGATGAGATTATCTGAAAGAGACACGTTAGTGACAGATTCCTTACCTTAGAATATCCCCAGGCGTCAGGCTGGATCTGGAAAGTTTTTGCGTAGCAGTACCCTTGCGCGTCGGTAGGCGGCGTCGTGCGGCTCCGCGTCCGTCGTCGGCGTTGTGATCGCCGGGATGACGTCGCGGGCAGTACTTAGACGCCGCCCCTGCGCTCTGACGTCAGTTCTTCTTTTCCGCGCCAGTAAGCGCAGATCCGGGAAGAGCAGTGCCCTAGTCAATTTTTGACTACATTTTTTGGTGATTTTTCACTGTTTTCTTTTTCGAGTCGTCGACTCCTAGGTGTCGATAGGGATGCCCGGCTTCAAGCCATGCGACGTCTGTGGTCGAATGATGTCGATCACAGACCCGCATCTGGAGTGTCTCTTCTGTCTCGGCCGAGACCACGACACGAAGTCGTGCCCTCACTGCCGGAAACTTCACCCGAAGGCTTTGCGAGAGCGATCTCGAAAGCTACTCGAGGTCCGGCAGTCGGCTCCGCGCCACACCAAGCCACGGTCCCGGGAGAGGTCGAGGGGCCGGTCGCGGAGTCCCCGCCGGTCGTCGGAGTCCAAGTCTTCGCGCTCCTCGGGTAAGTCGAACCACAAAAAGTCTAAGAGACATCATCGCTCTAAGACTTCGCCTTGCCGGTCTCACGACTCGGCTGAGGCCCCTGTCGGCACCGTTGCCGGCCCCGGACGTGCCTGTCGAGCCGCCCCCGCATTACCCGTCCTTTCCGGGTTCGGGGGCGACTCCGGCCCAAATACAGGAATTCCTGTCGGCCATGGCCCGCCTCTTCGGGCCTCAAGGTCCCTCCGGTGCGCCTTCGGGCCCCGCGGGCCCTGATTGGGTTGCTCCGGCGTCGCCGACGACTCCGGTCCCGGCGTCGCCTGTCCCGCCAGCCTTGATCCCGGCCTCGGCTCCGGCCCCGGCCTCGATCCCGGCCCCGGTGGAGCCGCAACCCCCATCGACGCCGGTTGACCTAACCACGCCTCCGCCGATGTCCCCGGTGCCGTTTCTGACGCCGTCCGGGGCTCCGGACGGCGTCGTTCCCCAGCTCTTTCCGGGTCCGGACATGGAGCCGGACCGGCGTCGCCCGACGCCGGATCCGGCGCCGTCGAGACTTTGGGTCCCAAATGTCCCCCCTCCTCCATATTTTTCACTAGAGGAGGACCAGGAGAGCTGGGAGGGGTCAGAAGACCCTCTCACACGGCAGTGTGAGTATGATCAGGACTGGGCAGAGGAACTTGGGGATGCCAGTGGTCTAGATACTTCCCCTGACACTGGCATGCTGTCTCCTCCCGTGGCTACGGAGGAGGGAGCAAATTTCGCAACGGTGTTGCGTTGAGCAGCTGGAGCCTTGCACCTCCAATTGCCTACTCTGGCTGTCAAGACTAATCTCTTGACGGAAGTGCTTCAGCCGGCAGCCTCCTCTGCGGAGACTGTGCTGCCGTTTAATGATGCACTGATTGACGTTCTTTTGGGCACCTGGTCCAAGCCCACCACAGGGGCTCCTGTGGATAGGAACGTGGCCCGACGCCATCGCCCTGCTCCGGGCGACCCCGTGTTTCTCTCCCAACATCCCACCCCCGAGAGCTTGGTTGTCCAAGCCTCTGCCTCCCAAACCGCCTTCCCTACTGCCCCTCCGGATAGGGAATCCAAACGCCTGGATCAATTTGGGAAGAAGGTCTTTTCTTCCTCCAGTGCTGGCTTGCGGTCTGTCAACACTGCTTGCCTTTTGGGCCGATATACCCACTCCCTGTGGGATTCGGTGGCGACTGTTTTGCCCCAGTGTTCTGAGGAGGTCCAGACACTGCTTACCCGCGCCATTGCGGAAGGTAGGGATGCGGCAAAGTACACCATACGTTGTGGCCTTGATACCGCCGACTCGCTGGGCAGATCGCTTGCAACGACGGTGGCGCTGCGTCGCCACGCCTGGCTGAGGACCACTGGTTTCTCGGGTGATGTCCAGAATACACTCATGGACATGCCCTTTGATGGAGTCGGTCTTTTTGGGTCCAAAGCAGACCATGCGCTGGAGCGCTTTAAGGACTCACGGGCTACTGCCAAGTCCCTGGGCTTTTCTGTTGTGCGCCCTCCGCAAACCTCTGCTTTTCGCCCTTTCGTGGCCACGGAAGGGGCGCCCAGTCACGTCAACAGCCCAGCCACCGGCCCGCGCAGCAAGCGCCTTCGCGTGGCCGAGGACGTGGATACCGCCGTGGCGGTTCGGGCAACCAGCGTGCGGGTCAGGCCACCACCTCCAACCCGTCCGCGGCCTCCAAGCCCTCCTAGTCCCTCCTTTCAGGTGCACAGCACGCCAGTAGAGGGCAGGGTCCGCCATCACCTTCACCACTGGCGTCCCATCACCTCGGACAGGTGGGTCTTGGACATTGTCCGAAGGGGCTACTCCCTCCCCTTCGAGACCACCCCCCCAGCCACGCCACCTCAATTCCACCGCATGTCAGGGGATCACTTGGTACTTCTGCAGAAGGAAGTCACGGCCCTCTTGGCCAAGAGGGACATCGAGCATGTTCCGACCCCAGAAGTAGGACGTGGTTGCTACTCCCACTACTTCCTGGTGCCCAAAAAGGACAAGGAGGACATGCGTCCTATCTTGGACCTCCGGAACGTCAATCGCTTCCTCCGGAAGGAGAAGTTCAAGATGCTCACCCTAGCTCAGGTCTCGACTGCCCTCGACCCTGGAGACTGGTTGGTAGCGTTGGACTTGCAGGACGCTTATTTCCACATCCCCGTCCTGCCGGCCCACCGGCGTTACCTGCGGTTCACGGTAGGCCTCGAGCATTTTCAGTTCACCGTGCTCCCCTTTGGCCTTACCAGTGCCCCTCGGGTGTTCACGAAAGTGATGGCGGTGGTCGCAGCTCATCTGCGCCGGGCAGGGGTTTCAGTCTTCCCCTACCTCGACGACTGGCTGCTGAAGGTGGGCTCGTCCCAGGCAGTCGTCTCCCACCTCCAGACTACGGCCGAACTCCTGCACTCGCTGGGGTTCTCCATCAATGTGCCGAAGTCGCATCTGATTCCTTCCCCACAGCTCCTTTTCATCGGAGCAGTTCTGGACACGACGCAGTTTCGGGCCTATCCTCCCGAACGGCGAGTCCGGGATATTCAGGCTATGATTCCGATCTTTCAGCCTTTATCCTGGGTTTCGGTACGGATGACCCTGAGGCTGCTGGGCCTCATGGCCTCCTGCATCCTGCTAGTCGATCATGCCAGATGGCATATGCGGGCTCTGCAGTGGGACCTGAAGTTCCAGTGGGCGCAGCACCAGGGCAACCTGTCCGATCACATCCAGATCTCGGCGGGGACTGCAAAACAGTTGCAGTGGTGGCTCTCGAACCGGCAATGGGTCATGGACAGATCCCTCTCCCTTCCCCAGCCAGAGCACACAGTTGTGACGGACGCGTCCCTTCTGGGATGGGGCGGTCACATGGGAGAGGCGGAGATCAGAGGCCTCTGGTCTCCGGCGGAGTCCCGGCTCCATATCAACCTTCTGGAGCTCCGGGCGATCCGACTTGCACTCAAGGCATTCCTTCCCTCTGTCAAAGGGAAGGTAGTGCAGGTGTTCACAGACAACACCACCGCCATGTGGTACTGCAACAAACAAGGCGGGGTGGGGTCGTGGACCCTCTGTCAGGAGGCTCTGCGCCTCTGGACATGGCTGGAACATCAGGGCATGTTCCTGATGGTTCAACACCTGGCAGGTTCCCTGAACGCCAGGGCGGACGAACTCAGCCGCAGGTGCATGATGGATCACGAATGGCGTCTTCACTCGGAAGTGGCGCAAGGACTCTTTCTTCAGTGGGGAGAGCCTTGGTTAGATCTATTCGCCACCGAAGAGAACGCGTAATGTCATCAGTTCTGCGCGTTGGAATTTCCAAGGCGACACTCGCTCGGCGACGCTTTTCGTCGCGAGTGGAGTTGCGGTCTATTGTACGCCTTTCCGCCTATACCACTTCTACCCAGAGTGTTGAAGAAGATTCGGCACGACCGGGCCCAAGTCATTCTTGTGGCTCCGGACTGGGCTCGAAGAGTTTGGTATCCCGAGCTACTCAGTATGAGCGTAGATCCCCCGATCCGTCTGCCTCTTCGGGAGGATCTTCTGTCGCAGCAGCAGGGGACGGTCCTCCACCCGAACCTGTCCAGCCTCCACCTGCTTGCGTGGAGATTGAGCGGCGGCAGTTGATTCCTTTCGACTTGCCTCCCGAAGTTTGTGATGTAATTCTGGCAGCCAGGCGTCCCTCCACTAAGGTGGTATACGCCTGCAGGTGGAACAAGTTTGTGGCATGGTGCACAGCAAAGGCTGTGAATCCCCTTTCTGCCCCTCTTTCTGAGGTTCTTCTGTTCCTTTTTTCCCTGGCCCAACAGGGTTCTGCCCTGGGTACCATCAAGGGCTATCTTTGTGCTATCTCGGCCTTCCTCAGGCTTCCTGATCAGCCCTCCCTTTTCAAGTCCCCTGTTAGCAGGTTTCTAAAAGGCATTACACACCTCTTCCCTCCTGTTCCGTTTGTGATGCCTCAGTGGGACTTGAACTTGGTTCTTACCTTTCTTATGTGCGCTCCCTTTGAGCCTCTGCACAACTGTCCTCTTCGTCTTCTGACTCTGAAGACAGCCTTTCTGGTGGCCATCACCTCCGCTCGGCGGGTGAGTGAGCTCCAGGCTCTTTCATGCAAACCTCCCTTTCTGTCTGTTCATCCAGACAAGGTTGTTCTTCGGACGCGTCCGTCCTTCTTGCCAAAGGTGGTTACTGCCTTCCACATTGGGCAGACCATCACTTTGCCCACCTTCTTTCCGCCTCCGCATCCTTCCAGAGAGGCTCCACCGTCTGGACCCAAAACGTGCGCTTTCCTTTTACCTCAACCGCACACAACACTTCCGGGTGGATGACCAGCTCTTTGTTGGCTACGTGGGCGCCAAAAAAGGTCGGGCGGTGCACAAGAGAACCATCTCCCGCTGGGTAACCTTGTGTATCAAAGCCTGCTATTCTTTGGCTAAGAAGGAGCTTCCTGTTGGGCTGCGTGCCCATTCCACCAGGGCAACGGCTGCTACCACGGCTTTAGGCCGCGGTGTTCCGCTGCAGGATATCTGTCAGGCAGCTACGTGGGCCTCGCTGCACACGTTTACAAAGCATTACTTCCTTGACAGTCAGGTCCGGAGGGAGGGCTTCTTTGGCCGTTCTGTCCTCCGGGACTTCCTTGTCTGATCTTTGTTCGCAGACCCACCACCGGCGTTGGTATTGCTGGGGTATCTATTCTAAGGTAAGGAATCTGTCACTAACGTGTCTCTTTCAGATGCACAAGTTACTAACTTGTGTAACGATATATCTGTAAGAGACAGTAGTTAGTGACAGATTCGTTACCGCCCCACCCATCCTCCCCGTTCTGCGAACTGATTTCTAGGGTTAAGGACATCCCTTTCAGGGCCCTAGTATTTTTCAGACACCTATGTCAGCTTCTTGCATGGCTCTGCGTTCCTGGCGCGGAAAGTCGTGTACAGAACTGACGTCAGAGCGCAGGGGCGGCGTCTAAGTACTGCCCGCGACGTCATCCCGGCGATCACGACGCCGACGACGGACGCGGAGCCGCACGACGCCGCCTACCGACGCGCAAGGGTACTGCTACACAAAAACTTTCTGGATCCAGCCTGACGCCTGGGGATATTCTAAGGTAAGGAATCTGTCACTAACTACTGTCTCTTACAGATATATCGTTACACAAGTTAGTAACTTGTGCTTTTATTTTAAATATTATATTCCTAATTTGTAATGAATGCGAAGGAGGTACTCCTCTGAAAATGTCTGAGAACTTCCCTCAAAAACTCCATCCATCCCACCCCTTCCACAATCTACCACCAAAACTAGGGACCATATAGCTGAAGAGCCGCCAGCACAAGGAAGGTAATAAAGAAGCACTGACTTCGATATTCACCTCAAGGTGGCATTTTCCTCGCACTTTGGGAATGAACAGTGTATAGAAGGCCTAAGCACCTAGTTTAGTTGGGTGATAGTGAGAAAAGCCTCTGAAATCTGGAGGCAGTATGTCCTCGGGAGAATCCACAGGTAGAATTCCATCCAACCTTTCACCCCTGTGATTAAAGGAAACTCCATTGGTGGGTTCCTACCAGAGTATAGCTTCGACTTCATAAATTGTAAGGTGATCCTTAACCACTGAACTCTAAATCAGCCCCCAAGGCTTGAGAGGCTTTTACTTACTTTTTTTGTATGTTGCTTTATAAACTGTTTTTGTAAAAGATTTCTTTTGAAATTTCTCACCCACCCTAGATAGTTAGTTAAAAACTGTTTATTTTTCCTGTCTAGAATCTGAAAGAGGCTGTGGAAGATGAAGACTTGTGTTTGGATAATCCTGTGGCGTATCCTTCAAAAATGTCTGGGGAACGATTTAATGGTAATAGCCTGTGTTCAGATGGCCAAGATTATCCCATAGAAAGGAATAGCTTGGAAATGGCCAATAACATTGAAGACAGCATTGACGGGAGCAATGACCGGTAGGCTACCAGAGGATGTATCATTACATTATTGTTTTTTTGCGAAGGTGCTGCTTCCATTTTTTGTTCATAAGACATGTTGGAAAAAAATGCACAAAATACTCTCTCTGTGTGTTTAGGTAAATTTGTATATGTGTGTAAGTTTTCTCTCATTCTCGCTAGGTTGACCCGACTTCTGCTGAAGGTAATGTAGAGTGATGGGCATTTGTCTGATGGATATCCCTTAAATTGCCCCTCATTAGAAGGAGATGGGTAGAAATGTAACTTACACTACAGTTGGCGCCCATCTTTCATCTTTTTTAGTAGTCTTATTTGCATACCTGGAGTCCTGCAATAGGTTTTTTTATTTCTATAAATTTTATTTATTTAAAAATTTATTGAAAACATACAATCTGGCTGGGCTCTACAGCTGTCATACGATTACAGTTTCGATCATGAGTGCTGTACGATGATGTACACCAAAGACCATAGCAATATACGTCAGGATAAGTAACCTAATGACTAATATTACAAGTTTTATGGTAGTGATATCGAAATTATAATGCAGTAAATAGCCAAAAACACATTAGAAAGCAGCTATACATAAACAGCATTTTGAAATTGAGTCATGACCATTGTGACATCTATATATCCCTTCTGAGATCATGTGTTCCATTATCGCCCTGAGGGTACACATTCCACATCAGTCCTACTCTGTCATCGCAGCCTCACCTTCTGTCTCCTTGCCAATTAGGTAAGTCTGGTATGGACCCCAATGATTCTTGGGACGACTCTGGGACGGGAGTAGTTCACTGTACACATCCGATTGCATGTTGCAGTAAACCATATCTGTGTGCCATTCCTTAAGTGTCGGGACTGGACCTCGAGCCCATTGCATTGCCACCCGGCGTCTAGTCCGTAGTAGGCCAATGGCGACAAACCGCTGAACTTCCCTGTCATAACCCATCAGCAGCAGCATCGGGTCAAACTCTAATGATGATCCAGTGATGACCTCCAACTCGCGAAAAAACATACGCCAGAACTCATGCACTCCAGGACAAAACCATGCAAGATGCGTGAATCCAGCCTCACTTTCCCCACACCTCTGGCATTCCGCAGAGTCACATAAGCCATATTGGTAAAGTCTTTCTGGTGTATAATAGACTTGGTTAATATACTTAAAGTGTATCAGTCTGTGTCTTCCTATCAGTGAGACAGTCTTGACCATGGTACAGCAATAGTGCCAGTATTTGTCACTAATGGTCTTGCCTAGATCTCTTTGCCAATCAAGTCGCGCCTTCGTCAGCCCAGATCTTTGTGCTTCTTGTGCAAATGCGTAGAATTTTGCTATCAGTCTGGTGGGGACATCCGGCTGCAGTAGGGAAGACAACGTTGGCATGTCCGGAGGTTCCAGCATGTCTTCACCCAGTAAGTCATGTAATGTATGTCTGGCCCAATGCTAATGGAAATGAGTACGGTGTTGGTGCGCTCGTCCTCTTGAACCACTTCCCACCCGCACACCTCGCCATCCTGAAAGAAGTCTCCCATAGTGTTATTCCCTAGTGTGTGTAAGGCTCGCGACACGCCTTTCTCCTGACCCACTGGAAAGCAGGAACACCAGTCTAATGGAATGTGCAGCGAGTATAAGAGGGAGCCTGCTTGTCTCTCCAGGAGACTCTGCCAGGCCTGTACTGTGACATTCAAGGAGTCGAAAAAACTCTGGCGTCAGGTTTCGAAACAGTGTCTGAGGACATGTATAAGGGTCCGAGGCATCTATTTTCGACGTGTATATGTGGCGAATCATGCAGGCCATGTATCCAGTAGTGTGCTAACATACTCTGTGCTCCTTTATAGTGAATTTCAAGATCCGTTGCATTTAGAGAACCCATGTCATATGGCAAGGTAAGCACTTCCCACCGCACTCTCGGTTGTTTCCCCGCCCAAGCCAGCCTTATCATCAAGAAACTTAAAATATTGAACACAGCTCGTGGCAAAAGCATTGGGATGTTTTGAAATAGGAATCTGGGAAGCACTATAATTTTGATAATGGCTATACGCCCAATTAATGACAATGGCAGTTTAATCCAGCTCTCCACCTCCACCACTAATTTTTGTGTCGCCGTCCCATAATTGTCAACAAGTACTATTTGGGGAGAGGAGTTGGCCTAACGGCTAGGGCGGTCGACTGCGAATCTGGGGAACTGGGTTCGAGTCTCAGCAATGACGCTGAACATCCTGTGATTCTGGGCAAATCACTTAATCTCCCCGTGCCTAACAAAAATGAATGTGTCCTCGTGTAATACAACTGGTGCTATGTAAAACGCTCTGATACCCGATTTGGGTCAAGTTCGCGCTATATAAAACTCTGTAAAATAAAAAATACTATCGCTGGGTCAGTGTGGATCTGTATCCCCAGGTAATGCACTGAATCCATCGTCCACTGAAAGGGATATTCCAACGTTATTGGTGTCGTAGCGGGGGTAAGAGGAAAAATTATAGATTTATCCCAATTTACACGAAGGACTGAGAAACCTCCGAAACGCACTACCACTCTAAGTGTAAGATTGCTCTCCGGTTTGCGGATATATAACAGTGTATCATCAGTGTATGCTGAAATTAGGCGATTGTAGCCTTCAAATCGCAATCCTCTATGTCCATGATACTCACGAAGCGCACATGCTAATGGCTCGGCTACAAGTGCATATAATAAGGGTGACACGGGGCTACCCTGCTGGGTGCCTCTAGTGATCACGATTGGAGCAGTCACGATACCGCCTACGCGGATCCGGACTGTGGGTGCGATATATAACACTGTGATCAGTCGTACGAATACCTCCCCCACTCCAATATGACAAAGGACAGCCAGCATAAGCCCCCATTCGACAGTCGAATGCCTTTTCGGCATCTAGAAAAACAGCAGCCGCCCTAATCTCTGGGTCAACACTTTGGCACTATCCAAACAGTGTTCTAAGATTGTATTCTATACTACGACCTGGAAAAAACCCAGCTTGCTCTGGGCGTGCCACCCCAGGTAATATTGGTGCTATTCTGTTGACCAATACCTTGGTGTTTAGCTTAGTATCCACATTTAATAGTGACAAAGACCTATATGAGGGATAAAGGTGAGATTGTTTGCCAGGTTTCAGGAGAGTAACTATTAGAGCCTCCCGCATCAAAGGGAGCATAACTCCTGTCTTCACCATTTCCTCATACAGTTCGACCAAATGTGGTGTCAGCAAATCTTGGTAAGGCCGTCTGTGCCCGGCACTTTCCCCAACTGCATACTTTTTTCTGCTGGTTGCAATGGTGCCATCTAGTGTGTTCAGTGGTGAGCCAGGTCATGGCTATATGTGCTAAGTAGTCAGTGGTTGCAACTTCATCAGAAGGGATTTACGAGTGATCTAAATCTGCATAGTAGACACAAAACCTCTCAGCAATTTGATCAGTGCTACTTAATGGCTGCCCCTTTTCTTCTTGTATTTTTAATATCACTTCAGACTCTTTTAGGTCGCAGTAGAGCTGCTAATGTGACTCCTGGGCCTTCCCAATATGTTTGTGCAATAGCGTATTTGCCCAAATGTTATTCTTTTTATTAGCTATTTCATAAAATTCCTCTGTCTTAGCTTTAATATCCCCAAGTAGACATTCATCGGCTGAACTCTGGTGTCTCCTCTCCATCTCCGCGATCTCTCCTTCTAGGCGCGATAATCGATCTTTCAGCGACCTAAGGACACCCGCATGTTTGGATATTGTAATGTCTCTAATGTAGACCTTGTCTCCCGGACTGTTGCAAACTATCGACCGTTCCCACATTGTTATAGAAGAATTTCTTAATGGTTTGAGTTATTTCGGCCTTGAAGGCCAAGTCTAATGAGGAATAGGAGGAAATCGCCAAGTGAATGCTGTGGTCCTCCGGGTGCGGAGTTCTAGCTCTAATATCACTGGTAAGTGATCAGAGTAGATCCACGGGAGCGGTTCACATTTGTGGATATGGGAGACTAAACCTTTTGAGACCAGCCAAAAGTCTATATGTGTATGAATATAATGTATCGTGGAGCAGTGTGTGTACCCAGTTCTGGTGGGAGACCGATGTCTCCAAATGTCCAGCAAACACTCGCTGTCAGCAATCTCTAGGAGTACTTGTGCTGCTGCAGAGGGTCGGCGGGGTGGGCCTTTGAACGATCACACTCAGCGTTCAAAACACAATTAAAATCCCCCCCCCCCCAAATTTGTGGTAAGTCACTCCATTGAAGTAGGTGAGCACTAAGTGTGTAATAAAACTGTGGATCATCATAATTGAGTCCGTACACCCCTACAAGCAATATAGGCAAGTCCTCTTTATAGCAACGGGCTATCACAAACCTTCCGCCCAGGTCCACACACACCTCCTGTAGTCTAATCACAGATCAACGACCCACCCATATAAGCACTCTGCGAGCATGTGAGATGAAGCCCGCAGCATAGCAAAGATCCTGCATTCTATGCTGTGTCAATACATTGCTTCCTGGTGTTAGATGAGTTTATTGTAGTATGGCAACATCTATCTTATACTTCTTGAGGTACTCCACCACCCTTTGTAGCTTTCTGCCATCATTTAGGCCTTTAACATTCCATGTAAGGAATCCAAGCAACAAGCGGGCTGATTGGCCCACCGCTGCCTGGTGTATGCCAGCAATCGCCCAGTGCCCATTAAATAACATTGGTCGGTCCCACCCATACAGCATATAACACATTTTCTCATGAACAATAAAAAATTAAGTTTTATTGAAAATCTCACTCACGCTATGTGATCCCTCAACTTGCATGACATTAGAGTCATCACGTCCTCCGCATCCTATACCCTTCTCTCTGCGGTGTCTAGCCTCTCCACATGTTTATCTAACCTCTCCAACATCCTGTCCATTGCTAGGCTATGCTGCATTGTCGTTGGTATATGTTTCAGGCCTGTGTCAATAACCGATCCAGTGTTCTCCTTTGCGGCCCCAGTGTCGGTTGTTTCGGTCTCACGGGGTCTGGGAGTCTTGCGCAGATAAAACTAAAGCTTGGGTTGGGATCTGTTGGTTTTACCCATGCTGACTGTTTAAAAAGGCAATGTACCCTGAAGTGCAGTCCCAACGTTGAGCGGACTCTCTCTAAAAGTGATGGGGCACAGTGTGATTGTTTCCTGGCGGTGACGAAGCCCCTGAGGGGGGAAACGCATTGCCGCAATAAATCTTTTGTGGAATTGGAACCTGTGGTGTGCGAGTCTTTAAGGAGCTCTTGTCTCTTGACTCGGGCCGTTTTGACATTTAAAAGGGCCTTGCACCCATGTACTTGCAGTGACCCCATATGGTGGACGCGGGCGGGCTGCAGCAGGACTTTCGTTTTGTGTGTATATGTATATCACAGCAGCACCCGTGTCTCAGAATTCAGATTCTGGCTTCGAGGAAGACCATTCTAGTCGAAACACGTTAGTCGTTATAAATCAGTAACCTAAACTACCTCTGGAGTGAGAGTCTTACTGGCGTCTCATTGATTCTGAGACACGGGTGCTGCTTTGATATTTTACAGGGGCCTGTGCCCGGCAACTCGGCATATATCTATCGTTGGCGTCCGTTGACGAATCTTCACAAAAATATTCCCCCCAAAAAAGTGTCGGTGAGTCTTATTGCGCATGGAAAATTTCGGGGTGATCTGTCAAGCGGGGACCGTGGAAAAGGAGTGAAGGGGGGAGGGGGGGGTAAAAAAAAGTCCATTACCCATGTTAATTCCCAAAGAGATTTTAGACACGACTACAGCCCGAACAGCTAAATGAAATTACACCAAATTTGGCAAAAAGGTAGGTCTTGGTTCAGAAAGCTACCTTTTTGTGTTTTGGTGTAAATCTGTTCAGTAGTTTTTGAGGTACTAAAGAAAATCCAAATTTGTAAAATTAGGGACGCGACCCCCCTCGCGAATCCTCCTGATCTTGTGCAGAAATCTGATTGACTGCCAGAAGTGTTGGCAGCCATTTTGGGACTCTGCTTGAATCGAGTCCCAAAAAAAATAATAATAAATAACGAAAAGGGGGCAGGGTAGGAATATCCTGACCCCCTAGCCCTGGTGCTGGGGTCCACTAGGGACACCGCCAAGGCAAAAAGCTTTTATTAAAAAACATTTTGCTGTTAAATTGTGACAGTCGAATATTCGCAGCAGAAAATTTAAAAATACAAGCACCGTCTCCCGCACTTATTTTTATTAAAGCCCCTGGGTGGGCCAGGTCCTAGGGGCATAATTTGCAATATATTTTGGGCTCCCGTTACACGGCTGTGCAGATCGGCAGCGTCTGCAGCGGCTTGGCGCCTCTTCTGGTGTCAGTATGGAGTGTGGCCGAGGCATTTCATGGCTCGCTGAGACCTGCTCAGGACAAAGAAGCTCCAGCCACTCTCCGGGGATGCCATGCTTCCTTCCATCCGCCAGTCGCATGGGCCGGGCCACGCACAAATGGGCTGTGCCATCGGAATCCGGACTGCTGGTGACTGGAGCACACCATCCACCCCGTGACATTCATTCCCATGTAGTAAAAGAACTAGGTTGCCTGAAGAGCAGGGTATTGGTAAAACGGACTGCTTGAAGAGCTTAGCGCAGGGAGATCTGGAGTTTGGGAGAGCTAGGTGCGCGAAAAGCTGGGTTCTTGGAGTGATTGCAGGTCATGGGGCTGCAAGGGCTGGGTGCTGGTAGAGGTGAAATAGGCGCGAGGGAGGGCTGGTGCTGGAAGGGACGAGTGCGGAAACCTCTGATAGAAATGGGGATTGGAATGCACTTGAGCTCGAATTTCTGGGTGCTGAGCGAGGAGGAGCGAAATGGTGCTAGGACAGGTATCTGAAAGAGACACATCTGAAAGAGACACGTTAGTGACAGATTCCTTACCTTAGAATATCCCTAGGCGTCAGGCTGGATCCGGAAAGTTTTTGCGTAGCAGTACCCTTGCGCGTCGGTAGGCGGCGTCGTCGGCGTCGGGACCGCCGGGATGACGTCGCGGGCAGTACTTAGACGCCGCCCCTGCGCGCTGACGTCAGTTCTTTCTTTTTCCGCGCCAGTAAGCGCAGATCCGGGAAGAGCAGTGCCCTAGTCATTTTTTGACTAACTTTTTGGTGAAATTTTTCACTGTTTTTCTCGAAGTCTCTCGACTCCGGTGTCAGTAGGGATGCCCGGCTTCAAGCCATGCGACGCCTGTGGTCGAATGATTTCGATCACAGACCCGCATCTAGAGTGTCTTTACTGCCTCGGCAGCGACCACGACACGAAGTCGTGTCCCGACTGCCGGGCCTTGCACCCGAAGGCTTTGCGAGCGCGGTCTCGAAAGCTCCTCGAGGTCCGGCAGTCCACTCCGCGCCACGCCAAGCCCCGGTCACGTGAGAGGTCGAGGGGCCGGTCGCGGAGTCCTCATCGGTCGTCGGGATCCAAGTCTTCGCACTCCTCCGGTAAGTCGAAGCATAAGAAGTCTAAGAAGCGTCATCGCTCGACGACTTCACCTCGCCGGTCTCGCGACTCGGCTGAGGGTCCTGTCGGCACCGTCCCCGCGGCGCCGGGAGTGCCTATGGAGCCGCCCCCGCATTACCCGTCCTTCCCGGGTTCGGGGGCGACTCCGGCCGAGATACAGGAGTTCATGTCGGCCATGGCCCGCCTCTTCGGGCCTCAAGGTCCCCCGGGTGCGCCTTCGGGCCCCGCGGGCCCTAGTGGGGTTCCTACGGCGCCGCCGGCGACTCCGGTCTCGGCGCCGCCAGCAACACCGGCTCCGGTGCTGCCACAACCCCGATCTGAAAGAGACACGTTAGTGACAGATTCCTTACCTTAGAATATCCCCAGGCGTCAGGCTGGATCCGGAAAGTTTTTGCGTAGCAGTACCCTTGCGCGTCGGTAGGCGGCGTCGTGCGGCTCCGCGTCCGTCGTCGGCGTCGTGATCGCCGGGATGACGTCGCGGGCAGTACTTAGACGCCGCCTCTGCGCGCTGACGTCAGTTCTTCTTTTTCCGCGCCAGTAAGCGCAGATCCGGGAAGAGCAGTGCCCTAGTCAATTTTTGACTACATTTTTGGTGAATTTTTTCACTGTTTCTTTTCGAGTCTTCTCGACTCCTAGGTGTCGGTAGGGATGCCCGGCTTCAAACCATGCGGTGCCTGTGGTCGAATGATGTCGATCACAGACCCGCATCTAGAGTGTCTCTACTGTCTCGGCCGAGACCACGACACGAAGTCGTGCCCTGACTGCCGGAAACTTCACCCGAAGGCTTTGCGAGAGCGGTCTCGAAAGCTCCTGGAGGTCCGGCAGTCGGCTCCGCGCCGCACCAAGCCCCGGTCCCGTGAGAGGTCGAGGGGCCGGTCGCGGAGCCCCCGCCAGTCGTCGGAGTCCAAGTCTTCGTGCTCCTCGGGTAAGTCGAAGCATAAGAAGTCTAAGAAGCATCATCGCTCGACGACTTCACCTCGCCGGTCTCGCGACTCGGCTGAGGGTCCTGTCGGCACCGTCCGCCGGGAGTGCCTATGGAGCCGCCCCCGCATTACCCGTCCTTCCCGGGTTCGGGGGCGACTCCGGCCGAGATACAGGAGTTCCTGTCGGCCATGGCCTGCCTCTTCGGGCCTCAAGGTCCCCCGGGTGCGCCTTCGGGCCCTAGTGGGGTTCCTACGGCGCCGCCGGCGACTCCGGGCCCGGCGCCGCCAGCAACACCGGCTCCGGCCCCGGTGCTGCCACAACCCCGATCGACGCCGGTTGACCTGACAACACCTCCACCGGCGCCGGTCTCTCCGGTGCCGTTCACGACGCCGCCCGGAGCTCCGGGCGACGTCGTTCCCCGGTTCTCTCCGGATCCGGACATGGCGCCGGACCGGCGTCGCTCGACGCCGGCTCCCACGCAGATGGGACCTTGGGTCCCGCATGTCCCGCCTCCATATTTTGAACCTGAATTGGAGGACGTAGAGGACTGGGAGGGGTCTGATGACCCTCTCACACAGCAGTGTGAGTTTGATCAGGACTGGGCTGAGGAGCTTGGGGATGCCAGTGGTTTGGACACCTCCCCTGACCCTGGCATGCTGTCTCCTCCTTCCGTGGCAACGGAGGAGGGAGCTAACTTTGCAACGGTGTTGCGTAGAGCAGCTGGGGCCTTACACCTCCAGTTGCCTACAGTGGCTGTCAGGACTAACATCCTGACGGAAGTGCTTCAGCCGGCGGCTACCTCCTCGGAGCCACTGCTGCCGTTTAACGAGGCGCTTTCCGACGTTCTTTGGGCACCTGGTCCAAGCCCACCACAGGGGCTCCTGTGGATAGGAACGTGGCCCGACGCCATCGCCCTGCTCCGGGCGACCCCCTGTTCCTCTCCCAACACCCCACCCCTGAGAGCTTGGTGGGTCAAGCCTCTGCTTCCCAAAGCGCCTTCCCTACCGCTCCCCCGGATAGGGAATCCAAACGCCTGGATCAATTTGGGAAGAAGGTCTTTTCTTCCTCCAGTGCTGGCTTGCGGTCCGTCAATACCACTTGCCTCTTGGGCCGATATTCCCACTCCTTGTGGGACTCGGTGGCGCAAGTTCTGCCCCAGTGTTCTGAGGAGGTCCAGACACTGCTTACCCGCGTCATTGCTGAGGGTAGAGATGCGGCAAAGTACACCGTTAGATGTTGCCTTGATACCGCCGACTCGCTGGGCAGATCGCTTGCGACGACAGTGGCGCTGCGCCGTCACGCCTGGCTGAGAACCACTGGTTTCTCGGGTGATGTCCAAAACTCTCTTATGGACATGCCCTTTGATGGAGTCGGTCTTTTTGGAACAAAGGCAGACCATGCGCTGGAGCGCTTTAAGGACTCGCGGGCTACAGCCAAGTCCCTGGGCCTTTCTGCTGTGCGCCCTCAGCAACAGTCTGCTTTTCGCCCCTTTCGTGGCCACGGAAGGGGCGCCCAGGCACGTCCGCTGCCCAGCCACTGGCCCGCGCAGCAAGCGTCTTCGCGTGGCCGAGGACGTGGCTCCCGCCGTGGTGGGTCAGGCAACCAGCGTGCGGGTCAGGCCACCAACCCCGCCCCGTCCGCGGCCTCCAAGCCCTCCTAGTCCTTCCTTTCAGGTGCACAGCATGCCAGTAGGGGGCAGGGTCCGCCATCACCTTCACCACTGGCGTGCCATCACCTCGGACAGGTGGGTCTTGGACATTGTCCGAAGGGGTTACTCCCTCCCCTTCGTGACCATCCCCCCAGCCATGCCACCTCAATTCCACCGCATGTCAGGGGATCACTTGGTGCTTCTTCAAAAGGAAGTTGCGGCCCTCTTGGCCAAGAGGGCCATCGAGCGTGTTCCAACCCCAGAAGTAGGACGTGGTTGCTACTCCCACTACTTTCTGGTGCCCAAAAGGACAAGGAAGACATGCGTCCTATCTTGGACCTCCGGAACGTCAATCGCTTCCTCCGGAAGGAGAAGTTCAAGATGCTCACCCTAGCTCAGGTCTTGACTGCTCTCGACCCTGGAGACTGGATGGTAGCGTTGGACTTGCAGGACGCATATTTCCACATCCCCGTCCTGCCGGCCCACCGGTGTTACCTGCGGTTCACGGTAGGCCTCTAGCATTTTCAGTTCACCGTGCTCCCCTTTGGCCTTACCAGCGCCCCTCGGGTGTTCATGAAAGTGATGGCGGTGGTCGCAGCCCATCTGCGCTGGGCAGGGGTTCCAGTCTTCCCCTATCTCGACGACTGGCTGCTGAAGGCGGGCTCGTCCCAGGCAGTCGTCTCCCACCTCCAGACAACGGCCGAACTCCTGCACTCGCTGGGGTTCTCCATCAACGTGCCGAAGTCGCACCTGATTCCTTCTCCACAGCTCCTTTTCATTGGAGCAGTTCTGGACACGACACAGTTTCGGGTTTATCCTCCCGAACGGCGAGTCCTGGATATTCAGGCTATGATTCCGATCTTTCGGTACGGATGACCCTGAGGCTGCTGGGCCTCATGGCCTGCTGCATCCTGCTGGTCGATCATGCCACATGGCATATGCGGGCTCTGCAGTGGACCTGAAGTTCCAGTGGGCGCAGCACCAGGGCAACCTGTCCGATCACGTCCAGATCTCGGAGGGGACTGCAAAACAGTTGCAGTGGTGGCTCTCGAACCGGCAATGGGTCATGGGCAGAACCCTCTCCCTTCCCCAGCCAGAGCACACAGTTGTGACGGACGCGTCCCTTCTGGGATGGGGCGGTCACATGGGAGAGGCGGAGATCAGAGGCCTCTGGTCTCCGGCGGAGTCCCGGCTCCATATCAACCTTCTGGAGCTCCGGGCGATCCGACTTGCACTCAAGGCATTCCTTCCCTCTGTCAAGGGGAGAGTAGTGCAGGTGTTCACGGACAACACCACCGCCATGTGGTACTGCAACAAGCAGGGCGGGGTGGGGTCGTGGACCCTTTGTCAGGAGGCTCTACGTCTCTGGACGTGGCTGGAACGTCAAGGCATTTCCTTGGCGGTTCAACACCTGGCAGGTACCCTAAACGCCAGGGCGGACGAACTCAGCCGCAGGTGCATGTTGGATCACGAATGGCGTCTTCACTCGGAAGTGGCGCAAGGTCTCTTTCAACAGTGGGGAGAGCCTTGGTTAGATCTATTCGCCACCGAAGAGAACGCGCAATGTCAGCAGTTCTGCGCGTTGGCGTTTCCAAGGCGGCACTCGTTCGGCGACGCTTTTCGTCGCGAGTGGAGTTCCGGTCTACTGTACGCCTTTCCGCCTATACCACTTCTACCCAGAGTGCTGAAGATCAGACGCGACCGGGCCCAAGTCATTCTTGTGGCGCCGGACTGGGCTCGAAGAGTTTGGTATCCCGAGCTACTCAGTATGAGCGTGGATCCCCCGATCCGACTGCCTCTTCGGGAGGATCTCCTGTCGCAGCACCAGGGGACGGTCCTCCACCCGAACCTGTCCAGCCTCCACATCCTTGCGTGGAGATTGAGCGGCGGCAGTTGATTCCTTTCGACTTGCCTCCCGAGGTTTGTGATGTGATTCTGGCAGCCAGGCGTCCCTCCACTAAGGTGGTATACGCCTGCAGGTGGAACAAGTTTGTGGCATGGTGCACAGCAAAGGCTGTGAATCCCCTTGCTGTCCCTCTTTCTGACGTCCTCTTGTTCCTTCTCTCTTTGGCCCAGCAGGGCTCTGCTCTGGGCACTATCAAGGGCTACCTTTCTGCTCTTTCAGCCTTTCTTAGGCTGCCTGATCAGCCCTCTCTTTTTAAGTCCCATGTTGTTAACAGATTTCTCAAAGGCATTACTCACCTTTTCCCTCCTGTTCCTTTTGTCATGCCTCAGTGGGACTTGAACCTGGTTCTCACATACTTGATGTGCGCTCCCTTTGAGCCTCTTCATAACTGTCCTTTGCGGTTATTAACTTTGAAAACTGTGTTCCTGGTGGCCATCACTTCCGCTCGGCGCGTGAGTGAGCTCCAAGCTCTTTCCTGTAAACCTCCTTTCCTGGCGGTTCATCCGGACAAGGTGGTTCTTCGACCACGTCCCTCCTTTCTACCAAAAGTAGTCTCTGCCTTTCATCTCGGGCAAACTGTGACTCTGCCCACTTTCTTTCCGCCTCCGCACCCTTCAAGAGGAGAGGCTCCACCGTCTGGACCCAAAACGTGCACTTTCGTTCTATCTCAACCGCACACAGCAGTTCCGGGTGGGTGACCAGCTCTTTGTTGGCTACGTGGGCGCCAAGAAAGGCCGGGCTGGGCACAAGAGGACTATCTCACGATGGGTTGTCTTGTGCATTAAAGCCTGTTACTCTCTGGCTAAAAAGGAACCTCCGGTTGGGCTGCGCGCCCATTCTACCAGGGCGACAGCAGCTACTACAGCATTGGGACGCGGTGTCCCCCTGCAAGACATCTGTCAGGCGGCCACTTGGGCCTCGTTGCATACTTTCACAAAGCACTATTGCCTTGACAGTCAAGTCCGGAGAGACGGCTTCTTTGGCCGGTCGGTTCTCCGTGACTTTCTGGTGTGATTTCACTTCGCAGACCCACCACCGGGGATGGCATTGCTTGGGTATGTATTCTAAGGTAAGGAATCTATCACTAACGTGTCTCTTTCAGATGCACAAGTTACTTACTTGTGTAACGATATATCTGTAAGAGACGTTAGTTAGTGATAGATTCCTTACCGCCCGCCCATCCTCCCCGTTCTGCGAACTGTTCTCTAGGGTTCAGGTCATCCCTTTCAGGGCCCTAGTTCTATTGCACCAGTAGTCGGTCTCTGGCATGGCTCTGCGCTCCTGGCGCGGAAAAGTTGTGTACAGAACTGACGTCAGCACGCGTGGGCGCGTCTAAATAGCTCCCATGACGTCATCTCGGCGACCACGACGCCAGCGACGTACGCGGAGCAGTACGACGACGCCTACCGACGCGCAGGGGTATTGCTGACAAAACTTTCCGGATCCAGTCTGACGCCTGGGGATATTCTAAGGTAAGGAATCTATCACTAACTAATGTCTCTTACAGACATATCGTTACACAAGTAAGTAACTTGTGCGACAGGGGACTGGAGCCAGGTCCAGCAATCCAGTCTATTTCCAGACTCACTATCTCTTTCATGCTTCAGTTCCTGCAGTAAATGTCTTATTTGCCCACTGCAGTCGAAACCTTTATAACCAGTGCACCCCTGCTGCAGGTCTCTGGTGTAGGCGGGCACCAGGCTGCAGCCCTCTGTATCCAGGCTCATTTTAGAGTGTGCCCTTCATTTATTGCACTTGATACCCCCTCCCCACCACCCTGAACTGCAACCCCACTTATTTTATTTATTTTCAGTTTTATATAGCGCAAACTCTGCCCTATGGCATTGGAGCTCTTTACATGAGCACCAAATTGCATCACACAAGGTCCAATTCATATTTTAGGCATGGGGAGATTAGGTGATTTGCCCAGAATCGCAGCATGCTGAGCCCAAGCCGAGACTCGATCTTGGTTCCCCAGTGCTGATGCCTATAAGCCACATCTCCTTTCCCTTGATACCAGGCATCGCTTCTGCATATCTGTGGTCCAGGCAGATACTAGTGCCACAATGCCCCGTTTCAATACACATTTTCTCTTGCTAAATATCCCTCCCGCACTACAGCCCCACCCAACCCGGTTACCAGTGCATTGCTGCATGCCTCTCCAGACTTGTGGTTTCTTGCGTGCTTTGTCTCTTGCGTTAGCTGTTCATGCACTGCTCCCCAGAGCTGTAAGTGCATTGCAGCCACACCAGCCCTGGCCCCTTTATCCAGTCTCAGTTACCATTGCACTTTTTTTTTTTTTTTTTAAAGGGAGGGGCCCGGTCTCTAGTCTGGGTTCCCTGGTCCCACCCAGACACTTTGTTGGGGACGGCGGGGGGAGTTTGAACGCCCCCGCAGTCCCTGCCGGCTCCCTGCGTCCTGCGGGAGCCGGCATCGCTTTTGGACAGAGGGAGCTGCTGAACATGCAGCTTCCTCTGTCCAAAAGCAATTCTCCTCCTCTTTCAGCAAGTGAGAGCATTTTATTGCTCGAGTTTGCTGAAAGCGGAGCACCGTTTGCTATGGCTTGGCGGGGGCTGTAATGCTCCGGCCAAGCCATAGCAAACTGCAATGTCCCAGGGGTGAGCACCCCGGGACATTGCAGGAACCGGCCCTGGGGGGTGGGGGTCCCCAGGGCCATGTATGGCACCAGGAGGGCCTGCCGCAGGGAGGTGGTGGGGGCCTGGGGGTGTTGTCCATGAGGCCCCCATATCAAAAACTAAAAGCCCCGGGGAGGATGTGGTCCCGGGAGGGGCAGGGGGGTTCCGTGGATCCCGCCAAAAACGTTTAAAAAATGCTTTTTCTTTGGCCTTTGGGACACCCCTCCCTCCCCCTCCTTTCAAGAGGCCTAGGGGGTCAGGGTATTTCTACCCTGCCCCCTTTTCTATTATTTTGTTTACATTTTTTGTGGGACTTGGCTTCAAGCCGAGTCCCAAGATGGCTGCCAACACTTCCTGGTTGAAGTGTTGGCAGCCAATCAAATTTCAGTAGGATTTTGGGCTCCCAGATAGCTATATTTTTGTAAGTTAAATATCTCTGAAACTACTGAACGGATTTACACCAAATCACAAAAAGCACGCTTTCTGGACCAACATCTGGCTTTCTGCCAAATTTGGTGTAATTCCGTCCAGCTGTTCGGGCTGTAGTCCTGTTCAAAAAATGAAAAACCCCCATAGACATAACATGGGGAAAACGTGTTTTGGGACCCCTGTAAAGTATACGCTTCACTGTTTTCTTCTTAAGTTGAAGCTTTATTGTTGAAACACAGACAGCGGGGATGAAGGAGGGAAACCGCTTCAGCTCTGAACTCCAGGCAATAACTGCCTCATTAAGCTCTCGTCAGGAATCTAGAACATTAGCTGACAAGGCTCGTGGAGAGGGTTTCAAAGATAAATAATACAATAATAGATAAGCAAAATACATAACACATCTTCTCTCGTAAAAACAAAACATAAATGAATAAAGGGTTATACAAAAATATAATAAATACAATTGTAAATAAATGAATAAAAGCATAACGGATAAATTCACAGTAGAAACCAAATTGTATTATAATAAATATTCAGTTATGTGACAAACAAAATCAGACATCCATTTAGGTTTGACACTCACTCTCTTGTTGTGCACCTCGTTATCCACAACTGTCTAGCTACTATGCCCTACACTATTCTCAACTGGTTTGCTATTACACTTGACATTCTTCCTCTCTTCCTGTTTTCCAAAACTGTCGGAGTCGCCGACACAAGTGAAATCTTTCTCCCCGTTCTCCTTCAATATCTCTTCTTTCTTCACATTGTTTACTCTTTCCCACAACTTGTTCAACCTCACCCACACCGTTTAAATCCTTTGCACCATTAAAACTAGAGGAAACGGGACTAGAGCTAGAACTGGAGGTAATGGGACTAGAGCTAACACTGCCACACTCATCAACTTCTACAGGACCTCCATCCATATCATCAAAAGCAGAAGTAGCACCGGATATGTTCTCTTCATCATACTTGTATATATCATTGTTGCCTTTTAGGATAGGAATTCTTCTTAAATTCCAAATTTTTCCATCACTCAAAAGCACAGCATTAAGAAACAGTTTCCTGACCTGTAGAGGTTTCGAAAACTGACTTTCACCTTTTCGGACTTTCCAAGGTTTTTTTACTTTCACCCACATACCAACTTTGATATCCACCTTTTCTGATTCGAACTTACAATCAAAAGAGCGTTTATACTGTAGATGTTTTTCTAAAATATTCCTTTTAACTGTTTCCATGGAAATATTCAAACCAGTACCTTTAACCAACCATTCTGGATTACATTTGGTCCTAGCAGTACGTCCTCTCATGATTTCAAGCGGTGACATTTTCAAAGCCTCATGTACATTTGTCCTATAGGTCCACACTGTTTTATACACCTGCAATTCCCATTTCTCACCCTTCTTAACAGCAATTTGAATGGCGTTTTTCAAAACTCTATTAAATCTTTCACACATACCATTATCACTTGGATTATAAAGTGACGTGGTTCTGTCTCACTCCAATCCTTTCAAAATAGTTATAGGCTAACTTTGATGTAAATTGTACACCATTTTCACTTATAATTTGAACAGGTAGACCTTCATCTATAAAAACACTGTCAATAAATTTCAACACAATGGCAGAGTTAACTTTGTCAACTATTTTGATGGTTGGCCACCTTGAAAACATATCAATTAACTAGATTATGTACTTGGCGGGGTTGCCAATAGGGCCCATGATGTCTACAGCAACTGTATGCCATGGTCCTTCAGGAATAATGGGCTCACACATATCCGGTCTCAATGTCCTCAGCGATTTGTCTCAATTAGCACAGACTACACAATTTCTTACATTCCTTTCCGCACACACATCCATGCCTGGCCACCAGTACCATCTTTTGACTCTTTTCTTAGTTTTTACTATACCACAATGGTCTTCATGGCACATTTTCATTATAGTTTCTCTCAAAGAAGTGGGAGGTATAGCTTTGTCTCCCCGAAACACAGTCCCATGATTTTCAGATAGTTCATTTCTTACTTCCCAAAATTGTCTTAATATCATTGACACTTTGCTTTTCTCAGGCCAGCCATGAACTACATAAGTGATGAGATTGCAAATCCTCCTCCTTTAAATATTCCTCCTTCCATTTCTTTTCCTCCACACGAAAAGTTCCTTCATCATGAGTAAGAGCCACTTGAAAAGTATCCCATTCATTCACCTTGCACTCTTTTAGGTCTAATGGCATACGAGAAAGAAAATCTGCTAAGACGTTGCTCTTGCCCGGTACATACTCCACTCTATAAATGAAATCCTGTAATCGCATTGACATTCTTGCAATCCTGGCAGACGCCTTATACAGACCTTCAGTGGTAAGTAATTTAACAAGTGGTTTGTGGTCACGCCTAACAATACACTCTCTTCCCCACACAAAACTACGAAAATGTTCTAAAGCACAAACGCAGGCTAATGTCTCTTTTTCAATCACAGAGAACTTACTTTCAGCTGGGGATAATGCTCTCGAAGTATACGCAATAATGGACTCTTTGTTACATTCATTTATCTGAGATAACACTCCACCCAAGCTTTTATTGCTTGCATCCACCTTGACCACACATAAACTGTTGACATCAAAAGAGCTCAAAACAGGAGCATGAATGATAGCTTCCTTGATGCTCTCAAATTCTGTTTTGCATATATCTGACCAATAGAATTTTACATTGCTTTTCAATAATTGTCTAATGTTAAATAGGCTTGAAACATTAGAACATTAGCTGACAAGGCTCGTGGAGAAGGTTTCAAAGATAAATAATACAATGATAGAAGCAAAATACATAACCCCCTTTTTTCTCGGCCCCCACTTGACGGATCACCCCGAAACTTTCAACACATCACCTGACTCAAAAAGGGGGTGTTTTTTTGACAATTCTGTGAAGATTCGTCAAGTGGCGCCAAAGTTATTGGGGGGAAAAAAACGCTTTTGTTTTGGCAGACAATTAAACCAGTTCGGCCTTCTGAAGAGATTCTAGCAAGAATTATTACAGTTCAAATCTTGAAACCCTAAGGTATATCAAAGGGGGTAATAGTCACCAAACTCCTTACCTAAAAACTCTAATCTGAGATCTCAAATAACAAAATACATCTGCAGGCTTTAACATGGTGCAATAACAATCCATTTGTAAAGGTCTATTGGTGTTAACAGGTGTTTCACAGTAAATAAATCCGGTCTACTGTCTTTGTTAGTACTTTTCATATGAGACAAATTGCTTTTCATATGAGACAGGTTAGACCTATGGCATCTGAAATAACGCTTCCCAATAAACCGATCATTTCCATAGCATTTGTCATTGGCACATCACTGTAATCGAGTAAGGCCAACTGTGTTGAGCATAAGCTTCTCTACAAGGCAACAAACAGGTATACTGTTATACAATTACAAATATGTAATTCAATTATACGTGTCTAAACAAATGCCAGATTGGTATTCATTCTGCATAATTTCCCCCAACTATTGTGTAGCTATGTGAATTTTGCACACCCCTAAATGTTTTTGAATTATGTTTGTAGTATATCATGGTTTGTATTCTGTTTTTGGGGTCGCTTGGGAGTTCACTGCAGAATGTATTAACCAAGCATTCCCAATCCAAAACATTGTGTCAAATAACGAATAAAGGGATGGTGTTTCTTGACCAGTATGTCTGAAGAATATGCAGAGTCCTATTTCATGATTGAAGGAGAGGTAGAGGCAATCTGGCAAAAGGATTCACTGTGTTACACTGCTTAGGCTCCCTTCTGCAGAATGCTTTGTCGCTCACTGATTTTATTAATCACTCAAACACTTCTGCACTAACTCACTTAGCTTCTCATTCTCTCACTTGCTCACTGACATGCTCATTTTCTCACTCACCCCTTCAAACTCTTGGTCAACATTTGCTCACTTGCTTATTCTCTTGCTTGTAAACTCACACTCACTGAGCCACTATCATGTGCTCAGTCACTCCTTTACTCTCCTCTTAATCACTTTCATAATATTTCAGTCACTGACATCCACACTCTTTCAGTTGCTTTCCGACTTATTTGCTGCACACCCTTTCATTAATTTTTCACTTGCTTATTCACTCTCTAATTTACACACTTGCCATGCAATCATCACTCCTTCATTCACATACTCACTTTTTCCCACATTCAGCTGCTCTCCCACTCACTTGTTCAATCACTCCTTACTCATTAACCCACTCAACCACCGTTTCACTTGCCTACTCACTTGTTCGTTCCCTTACTCGCTTGGACAGTAGCATGCTCATTCAGAAGCTCACAAATTCATTCACTTGCCCATTCATTCATTTCTTTTCTCTTTCTTTCACGAATTTGATGTTTAACCTGCATGCTCACTAATTCATTCAAACCAAGTTACTGCACAGAAATTGCGATTAATTGAAATATTTTGATTTGCAAAGTTTCTAATGGAAAGGATGAATACATTATGTATTTATCTTTAGCTCTTAATTTGCATCCTCGACTAGCCTGAGAATATCGTAATGGGGTAGAGGGTTAGCTTTCTGGTTCACGTTGCAAGGTACTTAAAGTCTTGTTTTTATAATCAGATAAGTAATATTGTGCAATAACTCCCTAATGCCTGTTGACCGTTCAGATACTAAGTCCAGGGGCATGTATTTCCATTCACCACTTAAAGTGCACTTTATCATTATCACCAGAAGCACCTGCTGCAGGAGAGGCTAATTATCAACCTTAACCTAACATGATGCACGAGCAGCATAGACACAGCGGCTGTGCTCTGCCTTCTCAAATTATAAACTTGGAAAACTCCTGTGTCTCAGTTCATCGGGACACAAGCGAGAATGAGGAAAGTCATATACAGGTATCTTGTAATGCTACTCTGCATCAGTCCTCCACTCCTAACGGAAAACCTGAAGCCAGGGCCCTGACAGGCACTACAGAAAAAATCTGAATGGATATTGAAGCTGCCACATTTCGTCTTGTTGTTCTCTGGGGGGTGAGCAGAGGGGCGTGACAGACTGTCTTCAGGCTGCAGGGAAAGGAATGGTGATTATTTCCTGCTGCTTCGGGACTGCGCAGCTTTAATACTGTCAGCGGCACTTCAAGCATTTAATGAATGTAGCGGAATCCTTTGTAGTGCACTCTTATTGTAGGTCCGCGCATAGAGAAACCTAGGTGTGCGCCTCGCTCAGGTGCACAGAGAGAAATATGGTCACTGCCGATCTTCGGAGGTCAGGGATACCAGTTTTCTCCTACCTTGACAACAGGCTGTAGAAGACCGGTTTGCCACAATCATTCATAGACCACCTCCAGATGACACACAACCTACGGAAATCATTGGGGTTCAAGCTCAATGGGCTGAAGTCTCACCTGGGTCTCATTAAGAGTAGCGCTGAGGCTTTTTGCCCTTTTAGCCTCTTGCATCCTCCTTGTTGAATATGCTAGGTGTCCGTTGCAGGCTCTGCAGTGGCATCTGAAGTACCAGTGGGCCCAGCACTAAGAAAACCTATTGGATGCCATTCAGATCTCCCATCAAGACCAAACAGCAGTGATGGTCACGTCACTTCTGGGTTGGGGCGGGCAATTGGGGGGGGGGGGGGGTTGGAGATCAGAGCACTCCGGTCGCCGATAGAAGCCCAACTTCATGACAACTTGCTGCAGTTACGAGCCATTCACTTGGGCTTGAATGCATTTCTACTGCTCATCAAAGGGGTGCTCATGCAGGTTCTCACGGATAACACCAATAGCATGTGGTATTTCAACAAGCAGGTGGTAGTGGAACCCTGGGTTCTGTGCCAGAGGCTCTGTAAGTCTGTAGTTGGTTTGAGTGTCAAGGCATCCTTCATATTGTGAACCGCCTGGCAGGGTTTTTGAATGTCTGACCGGTAGTGAGGCGACTCCCGGCTAGATCTCTACACCATCATTGAACACACAGTGTCAAAACTTTTGCGCGTTGGAGTTTCTGTGAGAGCACTCGCTAGGAGATAAGTTACGGCTGGAATGGAGATAAGGACTTCTGTACGCCTTCCTGCCTCTTTTGCCCCAGTTATGAAAAAGATCAGCAACAACCAGGTCCAAGTCATTCTCTTGGCTCCAGATTGGGCCAGTCGAATTTGGGACCCAGTGCTTCTGGTCACGAACACCTGTCTCCTGAGCAGGCTGCTTCGTAAAGATGACCTCCTGTCTCAGAAACAGGGCAGGGTCTTTCACTTGTATCTACATCTCCATACATTGGAAATTAAGTAGCAGCAGTTGACCATGTTTGATCTGCCACTGGAAGTGGTGGATATCATACTTGCAGCCAGGGGCCTTCCACGAACTCCCATTTATGGGGAGCAATGGGAGCCGTGTGTTGCTGGATGTGGTGACTGCAAGATTGACCCTTTACAGTCTTAGCTGACTAATGTTCTTTTGTTTGTTTTGTCTTTTTCCCACCATTACCTTGCAGTGGACATTATTAAATATTATTGATTGGTCCTTTCGGCCTTTTTACGTTTGGTGGACCAACTGTCCTGGTTTAAAGGTTCGGTTGTGATGAGGTTTAAAAAGAATCTTGACACAAGTTTCCTCGTAAACAGTTTGTGATGCCACAGTAGGACCCTAATTTGATCTTTACATTTCTCATATGGATGCCCTACAAGCCGATGCTTAGCTACTCGCTGTCTCTCTTGACTTTGAAGACTATTTTCTTCATTGTTATTACTTCATCTTATTCCAAGAGTGTGATTTTAAGCACTGTCTGTGCATCTGCCCTACACCACCATTTTTGTAGACAAACTGGTGTTGAGAACTCGAGCAGTCTTCTTGCCAAAAGTTGTGACTCGTTTCCACATTGGGCAATCTATACCCGATGCACGTTCCTGGCCCCTCCTCTTCCTAGGAAGAAGAGCAGAACCTTCTTCGGCTATACCCCAAAAAGGGTTTAAGCTTTTATACTGTACCAAGGAACAAAGTGTTGACAAACCGCTTTTTGTGGGGTTCTCCAAGGTTAAGAAAGGGAAGGCTGTGCAGAGGAGGACCCTGTTGAGGTATATCCTGCTTCATTAACACATGCTACGCACTGGCCAAGAAGCAGACACCAGAAGGTCTGAGAGCCCACTCCACTGCGACTAAGGCTGCTACCTGTTCTTGACATGTGCCAAGCTGTGGCGTGGGCATAAACGCATACGTTCACAAAACATTACTGCCTTAACAGCCAGGCCTGGCGGGAAGGATGTTTCATACGCTTGGTCCTGCAAGATATTTTGGTCTGAGTTCACTCCACAGACCCTTCACCTGGGGAGGTACTGCTTTGATAGCTATTCTGATGTGCGGGATCTGCGGTTAGATGTATCCCTTCGAAGTCAGAGTTACTTAACCTTTGGTAACGTCGTTTTTGGGGGATACTCTAATCTCAGATTTATCACTGCCCACCCAGCTCCCTGTTCTGTGGAGTGGCCTCTTTTCAAATGTTAAAAAGGTCCCAAGGTAAGAATCTGCACTCTGGTTCCAACAATTACTCATGCTATGCGTCTGAGATTTAAGAAAGAGATAAACAAGAAACTGACGTCTGCGTGCACGGGTGGTGCTCGCATGCGGTTCCACTCCGTCACACGTCAAGCAGTACGGAGCCCGTGCCGGGATCTCACAGCACTATCTAGTAGTTGCAGGGGCATTAGCTGGTAAAGGTTTCCAGGTTCAGTCTGGCACCTGTGAAGATTTCTGAGGTGAGGGAGCTGCCATTATTTGAGTATCCACCAGAAAGAGCATTACTAAAGGTAAGTAATGTGTTCTTCCGGTTTGTTAGTGATTTGCGTTCTCAATGTAAAATTAGACCATTTGGATCTGAAAGCAGGTACTCCATCATACCTCCCCCAAACGGCTGGTCTTGATAACAGTTAAGCTATAGCTTCAAAAGTTCAGCTGTGTTACCCTTACCTGGACCCATCTCATAATGCTACTATCTTGAGACCTAGCTGCTTTCATCTTAACATTTTGAATTCTGTTCAGTCTTATGCAAAAATCCTCTACTGTATCTGTTAGAAAATACAGGTGACATCGGCCTGTCTGGCCATTGTGTGTGCATGGCATTCAACAAAGATAACGGCCAACAGGGCTACTGTGAACTGCTCCCTGAAGCATGGATCAAGACTTTCATCCCTCCAGCCATCAGGTATTGTTGTGGTCCTCCACATAATGCCATAAATGCACTCTTCTCCACTCCATGTTGCAGAGTACTGGGATACGTTGAAGGAGTGCCAGTTAAAGCATTCTCTAGTCCACGCATTGCTTCATTCATCCTTCAGTGGTGGTAATGTGCCCCAGCCTTCAAGTTGGCTGTTCCTTCAGCCTTGCACGGCTACATGCCGTGATAACAATGGACTAGTCAGAGCTGGATTTGGTCAGTGGGCAAGTTACGGCAGGGATTAGTCCATGAGTGCTTTATGTGACGCTTCAGTATAAATATGCTTAAAAGCTTTCCTACTAGTGACAAAGCGATTTTTTTTAGTCTGGGAAGTGTTTAAGTATGGTTTGAACATTGAACAGAGGGTGCACTAGGAGGACAGTACAATATTGGAGACTGAGTCTAGAGGGATGTTTACAAGTGGAACCAGGGAAGCAATGGGGCATGAGAAGTGGAAATACAAGTTGCAGAAGGGGTTCAAAAAGAAAGGTTTAGTGTTGGTGTCTCAGTTGGTACCTGCAGTTGATAATCATGCACAACTCTTCCACTATATATCTGGAAATAGTGCACCTGATAACATAGGTGTGGAAGTGGGCCACTTCCCAAGATATCTTTCTTCTGCTGTTCCACATTACAGGAGGTATTAGTGCATGGATTAGTAGTCTGAGCAGACACCTGTAGAAAGTCCTCTGCTCCCTCTTCAGGGCCTGTGGTTGAATAACTGCATAGGTTTTCGTGACTCATCTGAACTCAAAAGTTAAAATAAAAATTGCCTCTTTTATGGCTAAGGAGCTTGGTAGGAGAGTTTCATGATCTGTTATTTGCCCTGTGCTCTCTGAATCTCCTAATTCCCACAGCCCTCCAAAAACTTGAGGACAGCCGGGGTCATTTTCTGATAATGATGGCTCCAGCCTGGCCACGTTTCATTATGGGAATTCTTAACACATCCATCAGTTGAAAGTTGTTTGGCCCCCTTCAGCCAATACTTCCCGACAGGTAAGGCGAGACTTCCATCACTCTAGCTCAGCTTGAGTGGCTGGTTGTGAGAAATTGACCTTTGCTCACTTTGGTCTTTCCTCTGCTGAAGTCTGGTGGTTGGTAAAAATATCCATCACCAGGTGTCACAGGACAGTAGTAAATGAGCGAGGTTCTGCCACTGGGCACTAGGTGGGAGAGTAAACCCTTTAAAATGCTGTGTCAACTACGTTATGTATTTCTTGGAGTAGCTGAAAAAATCTGACATTCTAGTGGGCACCTGTGAAATATACATGGCAGACAAATGCCTTATAAATTGTTTTCTATTCCTACAGTAACAGCCAAACAATATCTGATGTGTGAAAGCTGTTAAACAAGTGAAATGTAATTAAATTGTAAAATTGTAATATGATTTTATAATTCAAGATGTGTAAATCACCACTTGTAGTACATGATCTTCCAATACACCCCAACTTCCCCCACCCGCTCCATAGACCACCTTTTCACCAGCGCCAGTATTACAAATTATGTAAACGGTACACATTGAGCTTCAACAAAGAGTTGGTCCCCAGTACTTCAGAGGTCTAGCAGAGACAGCCCGTTTATGGACCTCTGTTAAGTTTGCATTTGGATATCTTTACATTTATTCAGTAACGTGCCTTCTAGGCAGTTATTCAAGACTCTTCACTTTTTGGGAAGCCATCTACATGCATTCATATTGAAGTTTTCAGGTGGAATGCGAGGGCCAGAAGGCAACATAATGATGTTGTGGTCTAGGCATGCTGCTTCTCTTCTGCTGTTTTATATGGTCACTTGTTAGGCAGTCTTTCAATCGAATATTCGAGAGAAAAGTATCCATTACAAGAACAAGATAGCTGCCTTCAGTAATGGTCTTATTGCTCTACTTAATCCACTCTGGTTTGGAGATATTCAGCCAGTACATTCAAAAGCTTTTTTGTTTAGTTCATTGTTCAGTTTGTGGCCCCAACTCTCAGTGACTCTGGAAAATTAGGTTGGGGCCACTCTCAGTGACTCTGGAAAATTAGGTTGGAACTGAAATTGGGCAGTGGACATTTTCTTAACAGTACAAGTACATCACTTACAGCACCACCATAGTAAGTTTTGCCAGGTTTGCTGAAACCAGTCTGCGCTTCAAATAACTTTTAGTTGATGATGTCTCTGCAGGAAGCAGTGAATATGCAGCAAACAAAGTTAGCAAAAGTAACTTGTTATATAATATGGTATACCATTACAATAAATGCCTGTTTGCTGATAAAATTATCTTGTGAATTGCTCATTGTTAAGTTGATATGTTCCCTGTTGTCCAAAGTAAACACCCAACATTTTAACATGTTTTGTGTCAAACTAATCCAGACTTGTTCGGAAACGTTTACGAGAGGACCGAAAAGCAAACACAGCTCTTCAGGTGCGGCAGATGAAACAGAAACTAAGTGACGAAGAAAGGAAAAGAAAAAGGTGGATATATTGGAAACCTATTCTCATGTCAGTTGGGTGTGCTGCAAGCATTTTAGTTTGTGCATATGCTTGCTGGAAGATGTATGTTAACGAAAGATTTTTGTAACCAAATGCTTATTGCACAATGGCAATGTATGCACTATTTATTTGATATTACTTTAGAATATTCACCAGGAGTTTTAACTTCCAACTCAAAAGAAGCTCCTGTAGTGATGCACTCGATTAAAGATAACCAACCTTTTTCTAGCTTGATATAAAGTTGAGATCTCATATCTCTTGTATGCAGGTACTTTTACAATTCCACATTATATTTCTATTTCAAACTGTTAAATATAATGGTACGTGTTTTTAGCAAACTTATTCCGACATGTTTGATTTCATGCTAATCCAGGCTTTTGTGGCTTTATCTGGGTTAATCCCTAAATAGGATCTTGGGTTCCATTTCCATGTTTAAATGTGAGCAATAAAGGCATTGCTAGAATTAAAATTTGAAATTCAAACCTGCATATTACCTTTCAACCTGATATTCTCACAGACTTACTGTAAATTGTTTTATATTTTTACAACTCTCAAAATGTTGTATATTTTATATGTACATCATATATACGTTGGTAACTGCTTTTTTTTTTTTTTTTTAAGTACAATATGAAGCACTCCTTCCTCCAATTCTTTTTTCTAATCCATTGTGTATCATTGGATTTTGGTACCATACCACAGTTTTAAATAATTTGCAGTGCTCTATGTAAGCAGTGAAAATTATCTCGTAGCCTAATTTCATTGTCCCCTCTTCACACTTTTTTGCACTCTTGATTCTTCAAAAGCATCAGTTAATCAGGTGTAAGATTTTTAGTCTTGCATTTTCCTAGATTTCCTACACGTCATGTGTCTGTTTCTTAAAAAAATGCTTCTAGCCTGCAATACCATCTTGTACTTGTAGTATAGGACCACTGCAGATTTTGGATTCCTCGCAATAAAGCATTTTTTTCCATATTGGTAGGATGGGAGAAAAGCTTGGGTAGGGTTTTTGGTGCTGACCTTATCAAAGAATACCATGTAAATTGTTTTAAAAAATGTTATGTTTTTGTTATATTTCACAATTGTTCTGTAAAAGTTCCAACATTCCATTAAATGTGAAGCATGATACTTGGTGTCGAAACTTTTTTTTTCAGTTTTAGAACAATTAATATTGATGATGTATTGGCTGTTGCTGAACAGAAAAAATATGCTTAGCTTTATTTAGATATTTACTTAATATTTGACATTTTGTATATTGGCTCTTTGGTGCACACTTTAAATCAACTTGCTTCCAGGCATCTTCAGCAAATGCAATTATTATAATAATAAAAATCAAATTATAAAAGAAATTACTTGGAATAAATTAAAAAAAATTATATATATTTTAAATTGGTATTCAGTGTTCAAAAGCAAATTATTACATTTAACATGTTGTAGGTATTCTTTATCAGCTTCTTTATTCTATTTATCCGGGTCACAGGTATAAAGGCAGTACCATATTGTGGCTATTCACATGTAAGAAAATCTATAGTGCTTAGAATCTGCCCATCCACTTTGCTAACTCTGATATGAAGCTGACATCACCTCAAAACTCACTCCTCCGGAATGCAACACTTATTAATATTTGACGTTGAGCAGTGGACTGCCTTTCTCTATAATAAACCCCTTAAGCTTCTCCTGCTTCACTCCCTTCTAAGCATCTACCGATCTTGCCTATTAAAAAGAAAATAAGGTTGTCAAGGCAGGTCCCCCTCCTCGATTAGCAACCCCGGATTGAAGTGGTTGCTCTGTTAAACCCAATCATTCTCTCCCTTCCTCCTATTCTTCTATTTTGGATATGCTAGGAAACCTGTTCAATATGTGTTATCGCATTGGTCAATAGGTGGCTCATGGCTGGCAGGCCACATTTTTTCCCTTAAACTGAACACTGTGGCCTTTCAGTGGCCCATGTGGCAAGCAGAAGTTACTGGGCCCACCCATTGTGACTGAGGATTTTACTCCTGATGTCCCGGGGACTTACCTACTGTGGATCCTGCTCAACTGGGCCAAGCACCCCTTCTGCACCTGACTCTGTTGGGTAGCGTCGGACAAGCAGTCAAGGCTCCTTCTTGAGGAAGTAGAGATACAGACCAGTGATCATGAATCAAAAAGAGGGGGACTAGGAGCCAGATTAAGGTCCAGTACCCGGGCGTCTCACTATAATTGACACGTCACACCTTACACATTATACCCCACACACCCGCATTCACCATCACGGCTGATACAAGAAAAGATCTCTGCGGGGTCCGTGGGGCATTGCAGCGCTGGCCCCACAAGGAGCAAAACTCCCGATGATGAAGCATGATACTCACAAGGGTGTGTGAGGGCAACACTTCCAAATAAGGAAGATCCCCCTGGAACCATATATTCCAATCACACCTTTTCTTTAACGTTTTCTATACCCTCTCCACATAGGAACAAGTACCTACACTAATTAGACACGATACAGATCAGTGAACATGACTCATAAATTAACGTGAAAGCAGCGCGTCCAATAAATCAATGTCCGGCCAAATACTTGTTTTTTATATATAACTTTATTTAATTCTAATTCTACTCATGCGAAGGTAAACAACATTCAAAAGCAAGAACACAATCCCCATTGAGATCGGGGCTAAAGTAGTTGTCAGGCACCTCCCTGTCCTACTAACTTTAGTGCAAAAGGTTCAGTGTTATTCCCCATTTACTGATGACCACATCCGGGGAACGTAAACTATTAGAACGTTACTCAAGAGTTCTCTCGTCTGACTCCTTTGAGAATTCAGTCACAAGAGTCTACGGGGTTGCAGTAATGATGGCAGAATGTCTCCCGGGGCCCTAAAGGCCCATTTTATGACTTACACGCTCTGGCGGTATGGGACCCTTCAACGGTGCAGCAAAGTCCTGCTCCGAGTTGGGAAAGTCTGGCTGCACGCCCTCACAAGCAGACACAGGCTCTCTCCTCTGAGCCACTATACCGGCTGGTTCTAGCGCTCAGGGTTGTTCCCGCTCCGGTTGATCTCCTTGCTCCGATGGGGCTCCGGCGTTGCCCCTATATTCTCGGGCTTACTTCGGTGCAGTTCAGTATGCGGGCCAGACCCACCTTGGTCACAACAGAGGATTCTCGGTCGCGGGTGATGGCCCGAAACCTTGGCCTCAGCTTCCATGGCGGCCCTTCCTGGCTTATGGGGTCAACGCAGCAGCACTTACAAATCCAGTCACGCTGACCTGGCGTTGAGGTTCATGGGGGCCCCCTCTCTGGCACACAGGGCCATCCCCCACGAGGTCGTGCAGACCTGGTGCTCTCTACCCTCCATCCCCCCCCCCCCCCTCCCCACTCCTTTGCCACACGGGGGTTACTGAAACAATCCAGCACATAGGCTATGGCCCGATCGATGCAAGAGCAGATTCCTCACACAGGGAGTCCTCACGATGGAGCTCCCCCCGGACCTTGCTCCTTGCACCACTCTTCTCTTCCTCACAGGGCACATTGGTCTTGGCGAGTAGGCAGGCGCAGGTGGTCTTGGTTTCCTTGGGTGATGTCCCCTCACCAAGCAGGGAGACTAGCAGGCCAGGGCCCCCAGCCTTGTCACAGGCAGAAGTCTGGCAGAACTTCCCCTCCTCACGCAGTCTGCCTGGCTGCTCGGCAGGTGACATCGTTTGGGGTCTCAAACTTCCCTACTCGTAGTCCTTTTTCAAGCACAAAATTGAAGCGCTGTTACCTCCCATAAATTCTGTAGCGCGGGGACACACCAGTCTGTGTAGCCAGGCGCTCTATAAATGAAATGATTGATTGATTGATTGAATTTAGTGTCTGAGTCGTTGAAGTTTTATGTTGGGGTTCTGCTTCTTTGAAATGGACATCTTTCCCCTTTCTTCCTCTTGAAGGATTTCTGTCAAAACAGGCAGGACTCCGAAGCTGATTAGGCTACCACAAGTTTCATAGGAGTGACCAAAGTTCACACCTGGATGTCACCCACAGTGATATGTGCATCAAAAGGTTAACCCTGAGCTCCCTGCCCTACTCTTTGATTCCCTAATCAGCCCCATCTCTCTCTTCCAGAGTTGTATCCAGGCCCCTTCCTTGTGATCTGTCATTGAATCAAAAAGCTCTTTGAAATGCACAGAGAGAGCCTGGCTCTCCCATCCTCCAGTGCATGTCCCTCCCAGCTTACAGTAATGTAGCAGTACACAAATCCGTCTGGGGGGGTTCTTCTACTCCTCAGGTTTTCTCCAGGCAGGTCTGGGCTTCCCACAATGGAACCCAAGGTCCTCTGTGTAATGTACCAGTGCAGGTACACTTGCACCCCGTGTTCATACACAGCACACTTACCTCACAGCACTGTTATCCTCATGTATTATGCCACCACAAGCAAAACTACATGCAGCAAACACATTCAGTCTGCGCACACTGTTCAGTACTGCAGCCTTTCTGTATTGTAACAGTGTTAGTTTGAAATGCACACTGCCAGCATACACACATTTACCATGCGCGCACTGTACTACACTTCGCCCCTTGTGTAGTGCACTTCCTGCGAGCACACATGCACACAGCACGTTTCCATCACACGCACTCCCACATCAACCTGATGTAGGCCAGGGGTGAGTTAAGCACACAGCAGTGGAACTTTTCAAAAGGTGAGTGAGCTTGTAGGCCTCACTCCAGTGACACAGGTTAAAAAGAACTTGTTCACTACTACTGATCACTACACAGTATGCTGCCACCACCGTGCCTGTGCTGCTTAACTCCTGGTAAAGGCGGTAGCCTTCCGCCACTGTGAGGGCAGCACTTTGGGCACCCTACCCTGTCCAACAAGACCACAATCCCTGAGACCAGCCTAGGTCATGGCGTGCACACATGATCCGTGTTCGCCTATGATAAAAATAAATCGGCATTAGGGACCCAGACAACAGTACAGTTGGGCACTCAGAGCAGAGGTACACATGTCTTACCATGCAGAGAACTTTTCCGTCCTAACACCTTACTTCATCATGTCACTAGGATTCCTAAATATGCTTTTTCCATCTCAGGCATATGTTTTTTAGGTCGAGCCTTGGCAGTGCATGCGAGGCATGCAGTATTGGAGTATGGCTTGGAAGCCCCGCCCACTCTTCGCCCATATTTTTCATTGGCTTATGTCATTGTCCTTCGTAAACACTGGCTTCCGAGTCGTTGTTAGGCTTGTTAGTCCCTCCTTGGTACCGCCTTGTCTGCATTTGTTACCTCCCATAACGAATGGACCTTTTACTTGTCTTGTTACATGGTCTGCTTTATCTTGGCTGTGAGCACTATTTTGTTTAATGATTTGCCCCTATTCCACCTACTACGTCGCAGCACCCCGCCCGCTTTTATTTACTTACTAACGGCGGTCCATTTTAACTATAGTGGTAGCGTTTCTTTATTTTAGCAGTGCGGTCCGGCTGCACTTACTTATTATTTTTTTTGTGTGCTTGTTTACTAGCGCCCATGTGGCGCTTTCACATTCATGGAGGCCGCGCCCCTTTCGTTAGACAAGCCGCGTCTAAAGAAAGGTGCGCGGCCGCTATCAATGTGAAAGCGCAGCATGGGCGCTTTTACAAAAAAAGCCATTTGTTTGTCAACTTGACAAACGGGTGCTTTTTTTTGTCACAGCGCCCCATGCCGCGGTTTCACTTTAATGTCGGCCACGCAGCTTGTGTAAAGAAAGGGGCGCGGGCTCCATGAATGTGAAAGCGCCGCATGGGCGCTAGTAAACAAACAAATATTTGCAATGCAATAGGTCTCGCATTTGCGAGAGTTCAAGCTATTGCATTGCCAATAGCTCAAACCTTCGTAAATGTGAGTCCTATTGCATTGCAAATACTTGTTCTTTTCTACTTTCAGTCCAATGCTTCTTTAAATTCAAGACTGGATTAATTTAAATGATCTTGGGATTGTCTTTCAAAAATTCTCTAAACAGCAGCACATTCATCATGCTGCTGCCCCTTTGATTATGGGTCTCAGGAAGTTTGACTGTTACCAACTTTAACCAACTATATCAGATAATCATGCATTAGCTGCCTGTCAGGAACTTATTATCTGCAGGGCTCTTAGTCTTTTCCTTAATGTTGTCCATTGACACATCCTTCCATTAGAGCTTTCAATTTTACTAGATCTAGTACACAGTGTGCCCTGCATTCTGCCTCTAAGCTCCTCCTAATAACAAAGGTTCAAGAAGAAAAAAATGTGGTGGAAAATCCTTCAGGATTTCACTCAAACTGGGAACCAATTTGGTCAAACTTCTAAGGCCGTTGATCTATATGTGATGATCCAGTAGCTTTGAGTTGGTCGGTTTTTCTAGGCATCATTTTATAGTGCTAAAATACCTCATTCGTGGTTTGGAAATTTGGCTCTACAAATGCCTATTGAAATTAGACTGAATTAATTAGTTATTTACCTGCATGTGAAACCGAAATCAATTTACTTCCATCTGTGTTTCTTTCTTACTTTGGGGAACTCCTATTCCTAGGTCATGTTCGTTAGAGGATCACTCCAGGGATTGCAGCACTGGTTGTGCCACCCTGCACGTGACCCAAATAAAACATATCTTCCAGTCTGCCATTGCAGGCTGGAAGAGCAGTTTTAAACTGCTAGCCCAACCTTGCCATTTAAAGCAATGACAAAGCCAAGCCTACCTCTGCAATATGTCACTCCTAAGTCAGGCCTATCACACCTAAAGCAGGGTGCAGCATATTTCATGGGCAGAGCATGTAGTTTACATGTTCTGGCAGTAAAAATGCAAAACTTTTTTTTACTGTGGAAAGACTTGGTCGGCCCCGTTGTCCAGTACAGAGTTGCACGCTGACCCCTCAGCTGAGCTAACTCTGGAATGGTGCAACCAAAGTTGATACTCCAAGGAATCAAACAACTCTTTACATTAAGCCTGACTTGATTTTCAAGTCGAAATTAATGTAACATGCAGTGTTCAACTTTTATAAAGTTGCCACTTTGTTGCCTTTAACTCTCCTGTGCTCCTTCATCGGGTTTGTCTCTTACAGCTGCCGGTCCTCCTGGTGAGACAAGCCAGGGCCTCCCAAAAATGGAGATAATAGAAGCCTGAGTGGGAGAGAGGTTGCTACCTCTCTGGCAGGAAGCCACACGGTGTCGGCTCAAAAGGCGAGCTTCAAAGGTACCTCTCTGGCAGGAAGCCACAACTGTGTCGGCTCAAAAGGTGAGCTTCAAAGGTGAAACCGCCTTCGAAGAGTAAATGGGGAACACAATTGGCAGAGCGGCTCCCATATTGTTGAGGTAGTCAGGCTGGCACTCTGGAAGGAGAGGGAAAACCAGTTGCCGAACTGGTTTTCCAGGGGCGTGAAGCCCACTTGGTAGCTACACCTGTGGAGAGGAATTTTGCCATATAAAAAAAAAGTGGGCAGAATGGTGAATCCTGGAATAGTCAGATGCTGCACTTCCCAGGAAGTGGTCATCAGAAGGGAGGGAACTTAGTAGTCCATTGTCTACTGACTGCATCTACCCTAAGGGAATTTTCTGGGCACAAATAGAGCACCCCTGGCACCCAGAACTCCGATATTGTTTTGGACTGGAAGAACGACTACCCTGTTTCATCGTGGAACCGGGAAAGAGAGGCTGCACCTGCTGAAACTGGTGGCTAGCAAAGGAGAGGGACTGCCTGCTGTGTCCTGCTCATGTAGAAGTGTTCTCCGGAGCCCAGCTGAAGACTCCAAGGGTCAGTTGGCTGACCTGTTTGCAGCACAGGACCACCACAGCTGATGAAGCCTGCTGGGACAAGTTGGTAGCCCACATCTTCAATCCGGTGCTTCTCATCGCCGTACAGCACCAGAAACCAGGACCCGACGCCCAAAGTTGCACCAGAATTCACTGAATCCGGGAGAGTCGACGGAGTGCAGTTTGGTCGCCCAGAAGGCCAGTTATCACCGAAGAAAGATTCCTCTGTGACCATGATACGGGGCAAATGGTAGCCTAGTGGCGACTAGACTTCTACCAGGACCGAGGGGACTTTGAGGGACATCAGCTCCTGTGGCCTGGACCACCTCACGAAGCCCATTGACCGAGGAGTAGGCATAGGAAGACCTCGTCGACTGCATCGCATCTACTGCATCCTTGAGCATCTTCAGCATACTGTATCCCTTGCATCAAGACTACTGCATAGGAATCTACAGCAGAGGGAACTCACTGAAGACTGCTTCTATCTTCGAGGCAACTGTTTCTGTGGCCCTTGCTGGCCCTCCTTACTGGGTCCCTACCGGAGTTGGCCACCTCAAGTAATTTTAAGCAACTGCATTAACATTTGCCAAAAGTTTTCCTTGAAAAGATTTGCGGCAAATTTGTTGAATTTGCCAATTCTTGTCTGCGGTTAAGTGAAAAAGTGCATATTTACTATACCTTGTAAATTGTATATCTCAGAAACTCTCAGGTGGATCTTGTTTGTTATGGTGTCTAAAAACATTTTCTACACTTGTTTTGGTGGTGTTTAAATGCTTTAAGCTTGTTCCTTTGTGAAAGCCTTGCTGCTCAGAGCTGCAGCTACCTAGTGTTGAGCTTAAGGTTTGACATATGAAACCTACTAGTCCTAAAGGGGTTGGTAAGTGTATCACATTGTGAGGTCACACAACCACATCATATAATGCACCCCATCTCCTCACCGTGCACCAAATTATTCAGTGGGATTAACTCTTCCATTCACAGAAACCCCACCACTGTCGTACTCATATCGGCTAATGGAGGATCATCTCTCCCGGTTACGCCAGGAAGTACAGGCTCTTTTGGACAAAGGGGCTATCGAGAGGGTGCCAACATCAGAAGTAGGTAGTGATTGCTATTCCCCCTACTTTCCTGTGCGAAAGAAGGATGGAGGCCTCCGCCCTATTCTAAATTGGCTCCCTCAACCAGAAATTCAAAGTGCTCACGTTGGCTTAGGTCCTGTCTGCCCTAGACCCCAGAAATTGGAAGTTGGCACTGGATTTGCAGGGCACATATTTCCATATACCCGACCTGCCAGCCCACAGACGTTATCTGCAGTTCACGATCGGCCACACGCTCTTTAAGCCCTCTGTGCTTCTCTTTGGCCTTACCAGCACCCCTCTGGTGTTCACAAAAGTAATGGCTCTGGTTGCAGCCCATCTGCGGAGGTCAGGGGGTTCCATTCTTCCCCTACCTCAACGACTACCTGTTGAAGGCGGGCTCACCCCAGGCTGTCATCACCCTCTTCCCGACTACAGCAGACCTCCTGCACTTGCTGGGGTTCCCTATCAACGTACCAAAGTCACACCTGATGCCATCTCAGACGTTCCTTTTCATCAGAGCCATCCCGGACCCAGTGCAGTTCCGCGCCTATCCTCCAGAACAGCAAGTCCAGGATATTCACGCCCTAGCCTATGTTTCAGCCTCTATCCTGTATTTCGGTGAGACGGACTCTGAGGCTCTGTATCTTGCTGGTAAAGCTTGCCTGCTGGCAAATGCGTGCTCTGCAGTGGAATCTGAAGTCCCAGTGGGCACAGCATAAGGGGGATCTCTCCGACCTGGTTCAGATATCGGAGGGGGGACAGCAAAACACCTGCAGCAGTGGCTAAAGAACCACGATTGGGTCGGCGACAGACCCCTCTCCCTTCCCAACCCAGACCTCACAGTGGTGACAAATGCATCACTCTTTGGGTGGGGCAGTCGAATTGGAGAGGTGGAGATCCAAATGGATTGTACTCTGAATTGAGATATGATACGCATTGGGCAAAAAGCAAACCCCTGAGGGCTTGTGGGCTCATTCCACCAGAGCCAAAGCTGAGACCACTGCTTTAGCTTAATTGAGTTCCCATCCTGGACATCTGTCAGGCTGCGACCTGGGCATCCTTGCACACGTTCACCAATCACTACACTCTGGTCCATCGTAATGGGCACTTTGCCCATTCGGTTCTCTAGGACTTTCAGCCAGAACTAGTTTGCAGACCCACCTCTTTAGAGGTATTGCTTTGGTATTCTAAGGTGAGGAATCTGTAGCTATAAGTCTCTTTTGGAAGAACAGGTTACTTACCTTCGGTAATGCCTTATCTGGTAGTGACTCTAGCCGCAGATTCCTTACAGACAAACGAGTCTTCCCACCTAAAAAGATCCCTGTAGGCCCTTAGTTTCTGCACAATGGTCATTCGGCCTTCTGACGTGGCTCCGTGCTTCTGTCGTGGAAAGAGTCACATAAAGAAACTGATGTCAGTGCACTGGGGTGGTACCTATGTAGGCACTGGGCACCTCACATCCAGTATGGACAGCACTGATGTGGTGCTGATTGCCGCCACCTACCGGCACGCTGAGGTACTGCTCAAGATTTCCAGGTCCAGTCTGACACCTGGGGAATATTCTAAGGTAAGGAATCTGCAGCTAGATAGTTTCTACCAGGTAAGGCGTTACCGAAGGTGAATAACTTGTTCATTAAGCTAACACTTCTGACCTGTCGTGTTTGCTCCTGTGAGTTCTTCACACATGCCCCTTGTAACGTTGGGGCTCATCTGGTGGGTTCAAATACAGATCCAAAGATTGGGTTGAAGTCCATCCTCTTGGCTACCGGTACTAAACTGGCACTACCATACTGTCATGGCCAAGAGTTTGCAGGAACTGTCTACCAAGATCCTGGTGCCTGTGTCTGATATTGAGGCTCCTAATACCATGGTGGCCATAACAGGTTCCCCCACTAAAGCCAGCCTTGGTCATAGAGCCTCGTATTCTCAAGCGTGATCAGCAGATTTGAAAGAAGCAGTTTCCCAGTCCTATCATCTCAAACACAGTAGACCATGTCTATCTGGCCCGAAGGACAGTCCAGTCTTTGTTTCTGGGGTTCCCCCAGCTCAGTCTGTTTGGTGCTTCCTTAGAGGGTAAAGCAACATCCTTCCACAGGGACAAAGAGAAGACTAAGTGCTTGAAGACGTGAGAAGGGATTGTATAAGTCCCTGATAACTCGCTAAGACAAGTCTATGCCATCATGGCCGGCCAATTTCTCCGCTTATGCAAATGTTTAACAGGTACATCTCCTGCTCCAGGATTATGCCTAAAAGTACACAGAGTAATACACAACCTTGCCAAAGAGGCTATGGAAGAAAATTGCATTTTTTCATGAATCTCATTGATGCAACAACCCGGATAAGGAACTCCAGTGTAACCATGCTTTTGAAGTCATGGCTCGGAACTAAATTTGAAACTCAAGGAAAGTCCTGGACATCCTCTTTGATTAGAACTTGGGAAGTTAAAGATGCAAACCTAAGCTTACATTCTGATAGCGGACCGAAACGATGACTGGCAGATTCTTTCTTTCATGCACCTGCTCCCCATAGCTCTGCCTGTTGGCAGAGGCTTGTGAGAGTGGTTGTTTCAATGTAGCTTCTAGCTTCATCCTGCTAGTCGCCTCCATTGCAGGGATCAATAATGCCTGAAAAGAGAGCTGGAGCATGATTCTCCATAAGTGGGAGATCATCCAGAGCATCCTGGAAACTATCTTCAAGGGCCGGAGTCATCTACCAATAGCCCCCTTCGCAAGCCATTTAAATATCAAGCACCGTTTGATTCTTTAATGGGTATATGTACTGTTCTCCCTAATCCTCTCACACTCACTCCTCCAACTCTGATACCAATGGCCGTCCAAGAGATCAGAGTGTCCTGGGTGCATGACGTCTGGTTCTCTGCCATGCACAAAGTACTTGTAAATGCAACATCGTTCTCCTCAAAAGGAAAGACATCCTGTGAATAGAGTTAGCGAGAAAAGGATGACTCTCCCTACCATCGCTCAGGTAGAGCACATGGTTCTTGAGGAGCTGGTCTTTTAGTGCCTACATTTCTGCTCTGAGAGCTTAAGAAATCCTGGGGACTGCTGAGAATGCCTCCACCAGCACTCAGGCTGAGGCATTGCCACCTGGAACCAGCAAAGAACATCAACCCACTTATACTTTCAGTGGACTATGTGGTGAGGTTTTAAAGCCTTTTGGAAAGCTAGGAAATTTGAGTTCTTCTGGGAGGAGAGTATATGTTATTGGAGATAAGGCCTGACTAGTTATTTTCTTTTTTTGGGCGTGGTTTGGTATATTGGGGATTTCCAGTAGGAAACAAGATTTGCTGTTTACTTCTCCGGAAGGGTCATATTTGCATCTCAGGTAAGTGAAGAGACTGAAGTGAAACATTTTGTGTGTGACACAGGCCATTTAAGTTAATTTTGGCCTTGAGGCAGAGCCAGTGGAGGGTTCTCGGAATAGGTGTAAGGCGTGCTGCAGCATGTAAAATGGCATTGAGAGGTGCAAGGGAAATTTATGGGAGTCCAGCTAAAAGAGCAGTCTTGCCACCAAGGCATGATAAGTAGTGCTTGTACTGCTGCTCTGTTGTCATAGAGTGGGATAATAGGCTTTAGTTTTGTGAAATACTGTTTTGACGTGCTTGGAAATGTGGGGTATTAATTGTTATTTTCTGGTTGATGATTAAGCCAAGTGATTTCACTGACTGGGCCATTGTGTGAGGGACGCCTAGAGACTAGAGTTAACCAGCGGAGCGGGATTGATTAGGTTCACGAGTGTGGTGAACCTTTTGACAAAAGTGTGATTACAAAGCACACCACCCCCTCCCTGGCCAGTCTACCGGTATCCCCTAAAGCCTAGGGTTGTTTGCGTAAATCGGTTCCTAAGAAAACCCAGGTAGGACTCACCTGGGTGGTTGTTTTTGGTGATGTACTAGCATTTCCAGGTAGAATAGAATGAGCTTAATGTGTATTTGTAGGGAACATATAGCCCTGACAAATGCCCCAGACCTGAAAGGCTACCTATTGAAGGCAGAAACATGTTGGTGAGTAGTAGACTGGTTTGAGCCATTGCGCTCTTCTTACCCGCCCATAAAAGTGTTTTAGATATACCTAGAGTCCTCACTAATAAAGGTGATAACCGAGGAGCCCTAAGGTATTTTTAGATTACCTGGATCCCGCTTTGTCCAGTAGTTTTATTTAAGAACTCCCTTCTACTGCCAAGTCTTTGCGGAGGTTGAGTCTGCCCTGGTAGTACCATCTTACCAGGGTGGGGAAAGGATGCCGACAATGAAGCATGACACTATTATATGTGTAAGACATCCTCTTCCATAAAAGATGGCCTTCCCATTTTAATTTTAATTACAGTCATGCTTAATATAGCCTAAATAGACTGACATCTCCTAAAATCTAGGTTTTGGTCTCTTCTATGGATCCCTGATTTAATTTTCAAGCACCCTACTTTAATGTAATACTTCCATGTTTGTACCAGAGAGTAGCCTCTAAAATAGGAGGAGGGACTTTTGCTGTGTTTAATTTTATAGAGTAGTAGCTCATCCAATATATTAGTGTGGTTAGAGAAGACCTCATTCCACATCAAAGTTACTTAATCAGTTTTGGACATAAATACGTGTTTAAAAATTATTTATTCAAAGTCCATTTTGACTTCCTACCAGCACTCCATTTTCAAACTGATAACAGTCTGTTAGGGATTCACAGGAGCAAAATGACAATGCTGATTTGTACCTCAATTTTTTTTTTAACTAACCTTGCTACAAGTATTGTTATGTAAATTAACTGCATTAATCAGTCAGCATTCAAGTTAAGCAAATCAGTATACATGGTTACAGCACAAATCTTTTTAAATGAATGCTATCACAAATCTTTTCTTGACAATTATCAACATAATTGAATCATTCCATACCTTTAAAGTAGTGGCGATGTTAAATAAAAATGCCAGAGCTGACTTTCTTGTTGCAAAGAGCCACATCTCTCAGACCATAGTACCATATTTTGGACTAAAATCTTAATAGCATTCAAACTGTCCATGTTCTTAAATACATCATACTGTGCCCATATCTGAGAAGAATGTACAACATAACAAAATTTAAGTTTTATTGGTGAAACGAAAGAGTACAGTTGGCTATAAATTGTTATAAACTGTACAAACTATAAAGCAGTTTAAGCACACACAGAGGTCTACATTTTTTTTTTAAAAATGGATACAATTGGAAAGTAAGCAGAATTGGTAAAAATGTAGGTCCAGTGCACATTTTTAGGAGGATGTGCACACATGATGAGTGCAACAGAGCTAATGGTCCATGTGGGCGCATCCATTCACCATTGCCGCATGATGTGAACAGATGAAGAAATCCTTGGTAAAAAGGGGTGACTCAAAGCTCTTCTATGTATTTGTTCAAAAATGTATTGTATTTTTGTTTTATTATATAAGGCTTGCAAGGGAGCCAAAGAGCGCTCTATGACAGTTTTGGAAAGGGGAAGTTAGCAGACATCCACTGTATTTTAAGTTTAGTTTCATGTGATCAATTGCTACAAATTTTAGAGCGGTTATGTTCCCCTCAGAGGTTTATAATACTGTGAACTTTATTTTCAATCTCATGACACTTGTTCCTCAGTTCTTGTTTTTAAGGAACATGATGCTAGGTTGCATTGGCTACATAAGTAGTGAGACATTTAAGGCTTGATCTGACCTTAGATTGGTTATTGAAATTGCCATAACTGTAGAAAGTGTTCAGACATTTAGAAGCAAAATGGGTCATCTTACAATGTCAATTTGAAAAAAATGCCTTTAGACTTGGGGGACTAAACATTCTTTGGATTACCACTGGGTAAGTAAAGTGGTTATAAGGTGGCATATCACCCAAGTTCAGAAGTCTGCTGAAAGTGAGCTGGAGAAATTTAAATTCAAATCCTATACTCAATTACTAAATGCCAATATTTTTGTAAAATGTATTGAATTTGGTATTGGTCAAAATTATAATTGCTAATCTCAGTCCTCAGATTTTTCATTTTTAATTTCTGTTGTGCCTCTCCCAAACAGTAACGATTGTCTCTTCAACTTTTTTCACTCCAAACTGCTTTTTCAGCGGTCTGTTTATTAACTTGTTTAATAAAACAATTAGTAGTTCATTTGGTTTCCTCACTGCAATCTTCTGTGCTAAAGTTTTGTTGTATACCCAGGTAACCATCAGAATAGGTGCTAGTCTTCAGAGTTGCCTGGTGCAGAAGTTAGCATTAAGAATCTAATTTGCTGACGTTTCCTTGCTATGAATTTAAATCTCATCTGATCCATAACTATTTTGAGACACTAAGAAAAAACATCTTTTCTTAAATCAAGATTATGGTTAATCTTATGTCATAGAGATCAGCCAAGAAAGTCAAAAAGGTGAAATAGCAGATATTGGCCTCCCTTCCAAATAAGATATCCTCAGTGTACTTGAGCCAAGTAACGACATGCTGCATGACATTTTCTTCTGTTTGCCGTGCATATTGCTGCATCCACCACCCCATCATCAGGCTAGCAAATTACAGGGCAAAGCAACATTCTGTTAATGTTTCACATACTTAACTTTAAAATTTCTCTTAAAAGATATTTGTAGATCAACACAAATCGGATGTTCGCTTGAGCCAACATCGCACATGTTGAGGAGGTATTCTACAACTTTGATAACATCATCATGACAGATAGAAGTATAGAATGAACCTGTATCCATGATTACCAGCCAAAATCCTGTTTCCCAAGAAATCTTTAATTGCTTCTGCAAAACGGAAGAGGAGTATTTTAGATAAGAGGAAACATTTAGTGCACAGACCACCAGAAATCTATCAGTGATATTTGTGGTGTTATATTGATAAATTGCCTGGGTAATACACAAGCCTTTTTAACCAATGGCTTCCTGTGGCATGAAATGCATTTCAGAGGATACTTCTTTCTTGGTGGGCAGATCATCAACCAGGTGCATAAACAACCTTCATACACGGAACCACAGAGCCTTAGACAGTGTTCCATAAGAATAGTGTGAGTCCTTGGTGTCAGAATTCCATCTCAACAAGGATTGGTCTTTTGAATTTGACATTTTGTTTCATGTCCCACGGCTCATTGACTGAGAAGTTCTTCCCGAAGCTGGGCATCAAACATGCCCTGCGCCACTATTTGGATTAAACCAGGAAACTTAATTTGTAGGACTAGCTTTTTGGGACCTTTGGAGATGGTGTCTGTCGTGAATATTGCTCTCATTATACCTACTGACATGGTTAGAAGCACTAGATAACACTTGGTGCCGGGGATGTACTCAAGTTGAAATGAGAGAGAGGCTGCATACTAAGAATAACAGAACCATCATAAAGGTATCTTTAGCCTTCTGAGCTCACACTGAGGGACTAGACCAAGGGTCTGGACAAGTAGCTGCTTTTTTTTGGGGTTCTATTAGCCTTCTTCAACTCACTGGTGGCTTTTTTTTAACCATCCTTCTGTATGTCCTGAAAGTAAGAGTGAACATTTGTAAAATCTGCCAAGTGCCATCTCAGAGGATGCGATCCAATGGCTGCCTTGGAGGGGGAAAGGGGTGGGGGTTGCAAAGGCTTTCCCTATCCATGGAGCAGAAAATGTCACTTGTGGACTTGGCATGTCAAAACCTGCCCATAGGCAATGGAATCGAAATTTCCGAAGGCAATAGTGATCCTGGCCTTTTATTTTCAGATAGTACCTCCACAACTCACTCAGTACCATGTGGCCTCTCGTTCAGGCCTGGAGATGTACTTCCTAACTCCTTTGTTCCAATTTCCAAGGTGATTCCTCCGGATATGGAGCTAGAGATGTTTTGACTTTCAGTGCCTGAGATGGGGGGATGCCCTGCGTTTTGTCATGACTTCTAGACACCTGAAAATGGAGTTAATCTGAAAGCAGTTTTTTTTTTTCAGAATTGATGCTTTTCATTTCTGGTGAACAAAGCCAGGGTCCTGGCTATAAACATAACTTCGCCTTATATTAGTTTTAAAAAGCAGGCATCCACTTCTAGCGGTTATCGACTGAAATGGGAGTTTTGACAAAGGACACGTGGCAAGGTTCCACACATATTTAAGAAATTCAGAGGCTAAAACTTGAGAAGGAGATTTTGCTTGTATTATCCATCCATAAATGGTAGCCTCATGGCGCAGATATGTGTAATTTGTTCTGCTTTCGATAGTCCCATAGATGGCTCTTTTGCCAAAAGGAATATCGACTTTCTGCTCTGAAGGGGTGGTACACTTCCTTTCAGTGGGACATTTCCTGTGCTGCTTGGGCTTTTTCTTGTATGCCTTCTGAGAATCCTGTCTCCCGAGTGTCCCACCAGGTTTAAAAAAACCTTAGCCTTCTGGATGGTTTTAGTCTCCCAGATGGGCCAATTCGATCAGAATTTGGACCATTCCAAGTTGATAAAAATCTTTCAAATTGTTCTTGCATTGTTCACTCATCCTTCCATGCCGCTAACATGGAACGTGGCCCCAATTTCATTCTTTTAAACATATTAATGCCAGTGAACACATCCAGATCCTGAACAGAAGTTTCCTTGGGTATGTTGTTCTGTAACTGGATTATTTGGGATGCATGATTGCTGCCTATCCTGCGGTGTATATTGAAAAATACCTAGAAAGTGGTTTGAAGAACAATCTTGTCACAGACATGCAATCAAGCACCACCTTGCGGAAAGAAGAAATGTGTGCAAAGCTGACAGGGATGCCTGGAAAACAGCCTTATGTTCAGGACCCACTGATTGACAATGGAGTCATTTTTAGGCAGGCTGTCTTCCTTTCAATCTGCTCTTTGCATCCGCAACATACAAGGAGTTCTATCCAAATAATCTTTCCACCATTTTGTGCGGCTAGTGAAACTGGAACAAAAGTGCCCTGTGAAGAATAAATCGGCTGCATTTTGCCCCATTATTAAAGATTGTAATCTGTCCTGCTTGTCTACCATAGTTTTCTTGTTGTAAGTTTGCATGTGGCTTGAGGTACTTGATGATAAACACTAATGTTCTAGAAGTGGGCATAAGTGATCACCCTTTTAACTTCACCACTAGAATGTTTTTCATTTTTAGTTTCTTCAATGCTGCATTCCAGATGGGTAGCCAAGTAGTCAGCAAGGACAACAGCAGAAGTTCCCTGCTCCTGATGGCCTTGTGCTAGTGACGTAAAACTCCTAGAATGCCTATAGTGACCAGAACCATGGCCTACATTTCCTACAGATCCAGTATTATGCACTAATCCTGCTACCTTTACAATAAATTTCTGCATTTCTCCAGCTTTCTACCTTCGGGGAAGTATCTTCAAAGACACGTTAAGAACATTATGCAAAAGCTCTGTCTTGCTGCCAGCGTCATCAGCATCAAATTCTAACTTTTATTGTCTCCGCTGTCATACCAGTTTCTCCCCCCTATGTAGCTCCATTGGATTATAAGAACACCTTTGTAAATTTGACACACTGTTAGCCACTGGTTCCTCTCTTAGGATGAAATTATTAGACTTTTCTTTACTTATAGGTTACTGGGATTGCTAATTTCATTGTGGGGCTTGCCAAGCACAGAATATGAAGGTATTTTGTATGGGTAACACTTTCCACTTCAATACCCTAGTTGTCAAAGAGCTGCCTTTCTGTTGACTTGGAGTCCCATATCTCATTTCAGCCTCCCTACCCTGCCTTTACCCCCACTCCAGCCCCCTTTCCACTGAACGAAATTCATGGGAGAAAATTAAATGGCTTTTATTAATGTTGTTGTTAAGTGTTGAAGTTCCTAGTGCGAGGTCAAAAGTTTATCAATATTTCCTTAACTGAGGACATCAGGGAGGCGATAGGACTTGTGTGCTGGATGAACCATCAGGGCATGCAGATGAACAGTTTGTGGTCCTCTTCCTTGGACTTCCCCTACAGTGATCTTTGTTACCTATTAAAATCTGAGCATAGACTGTAGCGAAAGTGATCTCTTCCGTTTTATTAGTGAGAGCTTAGGCCCTGAAGCCTTTAGTCTTTTTTGGGGGATACTGCCTAAGTGGCCTTAAAAAAATCTTGTTCAGAATGATTCCATTTTCCCCTATTTGTTCTTCAACTGGTGGACCTCCTTTGTGTTTATTTTATCTTACTGCCTCATTCTCTGTAGTTAAAAAAGGGACATGAGTGAGTCTTGAAATTGGCAGCATGAATTTGATTTGGACTTTTGGACCTCCAACCAGACGGCATGACAGTGACACACTTATTGCATTTTGTGTCGGAGGGCCTGGCTGTCAATCGCAATGCAGCAGAGTCCTTGGCTCCTACAGCACCCTGCGATTGGTTCACTATTGTGAACAGACTTGCATAATGGATACCTCAATGAGATCTGCGGGCAGTACACCGTAGAGAAACAAAGAGAAAAGGTGCCTTAGTGAGTCCGAATAGCAGATCCAAATAAAGTATTTGCAGTACATTTCATCCAATATGTATGTTATCAACATATTGCTGAATAATTAATTCATGTCGTAGTCTTGATTTTGAGATTTACTGATGTATTCATTGTATTATCAGGATATATTTGTATTTCTGTTTATGTAAGACATTTACACTGCAGGAGGTACCTCCCAAATAGACCTAACAACCAGATGCATCTGTCATCCTTAATTTCAACTATAGTGCCATGGTTTGCTGAATTTAGTTAGTTGTACCACAGGTATGCCCACTTCAGTCTTTTTGTTATTTCTACAGTTCTCACTGGTCCATTCAGACGACATTACTTCCTTATGTGCTGCCATTGTAACGTGAGGTAATGGTTGGATTATTACGCAGTAATCTTCATAACACAAATCCTCACCTTCCTAGTCAGTCTCTATTTGTCCTTCCCAAGGCAGCCTTTCCTGCATATCATAAGTTCATACACTTTTGTTTACTTTTATAAATCTTGTGGTTTTTCTACTATTTTATTAAAATTGATCTGCCTCTTTCTCCAATTAGTGGTGCTGGAAACTAACTGGGCCTTTACTTTCTCTCTCGCACTCTAGAAGACTTCCTTTCCCTACCAGCTATAATACAAGGTGGTATAGCTCAAGGTGTTATAGTACAAGGTGGAAAAGTTGATATATTTACTTAGTCATTTCAGAGGATGCGCTTTAGTAGCCTATATAATTACCTCACTACCTTTCATGGTGGTCCCGCATTATTAGCTGGAACATCGAGCTGAACCCTGCACACTAAGAGAGGCATGGGCTCTGAGCTTAGCCAGTCTCCAGTATCTTAGAACAGATGTGTGCTAGTGCAGCACATTTATAGTAGACAAATCTTGCCTTGTTATATAAATCTTGTTGTAGTTGAGACTTCCTATCAGGCCAGGTTTATTTAAGGCTCCAGCTTAGCAGGACTGCCATTTTCAACCTGCATTCATAACGGAGGGCAATAAGTGGGCCTAAAAATGAAGCACAAGGAAGAACTCGCGTCTGCTGCTAGGCAAAAAGAAATTATTATCTTCTCTCCTAATTTGCAGGAATTGGTGGACAAGGAAGATGCAGTTGCTTTACAAGCCCAAATTAAGAATCTTAATATTGATGGCTCGGATGAAGCTGAGCCAGAATTACATAGAAGGAAGCAAGTGCAAGGAGTTTAGCCAACACGGTATGTCACAGTAAGGAAAAGTTGGATTTTCCTATGGAAGAGCAGTCTGGAAATAGGGATGATTTGATTGCTTTGGTACTAATACTCCTGATGCTTTACTGCTTCATTCTGCTGCCAAGAATATTTTCTTAAGAGTATGGATGACAAAGAACAAAATGGGCTTTTCTTGACAATGCCATTTAAAAGACTTTGATGTTGAATTTCCACAATCTGTCAGAGTAGATTCATCACTTGCAAGTATGACATCATCTTAAGCCACTGAGGATTCTTTTCTGGCAGATTCAGTGCATAAAACAGTAGCAGGTTCAATGAAAAGAGCATATGCTGCAACTAACTTTATACTCTGTACAGCAACATATGCAGCATATTCTTTACAAGCATTATCAAAACACTTCCAAACCCTTTGAGTGTTTTTCCAAAGTCATTGACTGCTCCAAACTGTTAAGCAGAATGCTGTACACTTCTTATCTGAGTCTAATTTCGGGCTTTGTGTAGATGTTATCTCTTCTGGAGCTACACCAGCGGGCAGAAGGCATATATGCTTAAGACCATTGACACTGAATGTTTCCCTAAAAGCACTTCTATCCCACCTTCCGTTGATAGGTCCCTAAATCTTTGATCAATCGCTAGAAGAGCTAATTAAACTGCAGAAGAAAAACTATCTAGAACCATCTAAAACTTATAACAGAGAGCTAGATCTTTTCTTTTTCTAAGGAGCAAACCACAGCAGAGAGAACCCTTACAATAGTTGGCCAGTAATCGCCTCAAGGGTGTCACCCTTGCAGATAAATCCCAACTCGCAGGATTACCTGTGCTCCACAACCTCCAAAAGCCTGACTGTGCTGGGAATATTGCTGTTCCTGTGGAGGTCCACTACTTTACTACATGAGTGTTAAAAGAAATGTATTGTTCAGAATTCAAAGCCTTACCCCTGAATCCGTTTCACCAGCCTCCTCTACTAAAAGATCAAATGAGAAAATAAATCTTTGACAGTCTAGAAATGCAATTTAGAAGAAGGCCATAACCATGGTGCAACAGAAGAAAAGGGGCACCGCCATGTATTCAATTCATTTTCTAAGAAAAAATTTATTTGGGGGAATTGAAACAATATTAGACCCGAGAAGAGCGAATCAATTTCTAGCATTAAAGACGTTCAGATTGGTTGCTCTACAATTATTTAGTCCGCTCATAGTTCTAGGAGATTGATTATCATTCTTGGTTCGCCAAGGTGCATATTTCTATGTTCCCATTCATACTAGCTCACAAAAATACCTTTGATTTGCTCACTGAGAAAATCAATACCAATTTATGCTACTTACATTCGGTCTCTCTGCAGCTCCAAAGTCTTCAAGATGGTATTGGCTCCTATGAAGGCTCATTTACATTTGTATGATATTCACATTTTTCCCTACTTTGACTGAGTAATTTGTGCTCCTTCTCTATTAAAGGTACAAGAGCAGACAGATGGTATGTTTGTTTTTCAAGGGTTCAATTTCCTTTTCAGTCAAGCTACCCAGTTTCTATCTTTAGAGATCTATTTATATTTGGCAGAGTTAAATCCTTTCGCATTTCTCATTTGCTGTTGGTCGCTATTGGAGGGAATGTGAGGGGAAAAACATCTACAGCAACACTAAGTAGGTGGGTGAAGTCTGCTATAATTTCAACACATAAAGCTGCAGGGCAATACTACTCCATCTACTGTCAAAGAATGCTCAGAGAGAGAGCAGAATGTTGGGCAGATTTCAACGGAGTGTCTTTAGTGAAATATGTTGGTCTGCCTTGCGGAATTCACCCAATACATTTGTTAGCCATTATAGACTGGATAGTAAAGAACCAGGCAAGTGGGCAGTAAGATGCAAAAAGAACTAAGTCACTTAGAAACATGGTACCAAAGGGGTCTTCTAACATGGAAAGAAAAGAAATACCTTTGTATACAACATTCAGTAATAGCTACCCTCTGCGTACATAAAGTTGGATTTTCACTGAAAAGGAGACTAATTATAGCGGACATTGACTTCATCTGCTCCCGACTTGGAGAATATATAGACTCCCAAATTAAACCTTTCGTGAAACATTAACAGTATTACATCAGTGGTGCCAATGATTTACTACAAAAATTGGAGAGTTTCGACTGGCAGGAGGACTACATCCTAACAACGATTGATGTGGTCCGTCGTCAGAAATGCTTTATCAATCAAATCTGCACGCAATCTGTAGAGCAATGAGAGGATCATAGAGATGTTAAAAGTTTGTCTCACCCATCTTTTTTTACATTCAATGTGGATATATTCCTACAAAAAAAAAAAAAACCCCGATGGGGGCCAAATTTGCACCCCCTATACTTGCATACACATGGGTGAGGTAGCAAAATGCTGACTCTGGGATAAACATTGACAATACCTCAAATGTGATCTTCCAAAAACATAATCTATAACATTAAAAGGAGTGAACTCCTTTTTGCCAATATGAATTGCAGCAAACACAATGAAAACATCTCAAAATCCCAAGACGTATGTAAATGATTGGCAATGAGAGAGCACGGCCAAAAACTCCTGAATAAGACAAAGATAGAAGTTTCTTAAATAGACCTTCAGAATTCCAAAGATCAGGATATTTCACCTGCCAAAGAACTGATTGAGTTAATCACAAACTACAACCTTCAGCAGATAGTTGGGAAGATTCTTCTTAAACACTTGCCACTACTTAACAGTAATCCCGTAGTAAACATGGAATTCGCCAAATCTCATATTGATTTGACGAGGAAGACCAGGATCTAGAGTGCTGACTATTACCAGTAAGTAATCCAACTATTACCTCAAATTACAATGGTAACACACAAGTAAGTAATCTTGTTATCCCATTGCCAGGTTCCTAGTAGCTTTGTAAATTACATTGTAAGGAGTATCTGCCAAGTACAGCATCTATTTGTGTTTAAGATGTCATTGTGTTCCCTGGTGCAATATTCCTTGATGCATTAAAATCATATTTTATGATAGACTTGCCATACTTTGAATAAATGGAAGAAATACAACCAAAACAATCAGTGTAGTCTGGGTGATCTTGGAGGTGCATCAAGTTATGTTCCTAAGTTTCTCGAGCAGAGGTACATTGCATGTAAGATCATATTGATGCCACCAGAGAATCAAATTAGTGTTTTGAACATTATGATGGCCCCATCTACATGATTTCTATTCTTGAAGCTCCAATACACCTAGCTAACAATGTGGGGCATTGTGTTTTGAAATAAAAAATACATTATTTTTCTCCTTGAACATACATATGTTTTTGCAAAGCCTGTATTTGAGAAATCTGTACAAACCTAAATATGTATGCATATTTTTCCTCAGTGATAGCAGGACAACTGTAACTAGGAGAATCGGCTGCCAAGCATGCACTAGGACTGTGCGCAAGTGCAGCCTCTATTTAATCAAGTCAAAGCAGTTGTGCTGGGTTTTTTGTGAGTATCATATTCCCAGACATTAACTGTTGAGAAGGTCCATGTCTGGTTCCACGGCTGTCATATTGGAGAGCTCAGTATTTCAAAAACTTTATACAATTTTGCACATTATGCAACCTTTTTATAACTCCTGTTTGATAGTGTGAATTTGAAAAGGATTGTCCTTTACATTAAGTGTGCTTGCATATGCCTGTTTTTGTTGTATAGTGGAGAAATACATTTCATTGTTTCCAGTGGAACTGACCACCCCCTCCTTAAAACCACCCATACCTCTTTAATTTAAAAAATGGCCTGCTTTCATTGAATTCTGCGCAGGGCTGGCCAAAAAGGGGACTACCAGCTATGGATTTTGTGACACATACCTGAAACTTATTGAATTTTCTCCCTTTCCAGCACCTATAAAATGCCCTGTTTTATGGGGTGGGTAAACTGCTTCCGAGGGATTTTGGTTTAGACTGAGTAAAAAGTAACAATGTATGTGAGATTGTACCATGAAGATCCAGAAGCTCAGTGACAGTGCTTTACAGAATATGTCACTGAACATAGATGCTCAAGAATAGTGTCATTACGACAGTGGAAGATGCTTGGCCTCTCCAGACACCTTTTAGGTCTGCATCCTTGTTGGCATGGTAGCAATAGACCACGCCTATTGCGGCAGTATCACTATACTGATACATTATTGCCTTTGAAAATGGTCTGGGCCAAAGCCTCAAACATGCACACTCCATAGATAAAAATCTTGATTTATTTAATCAAGAATGAAGCTTGAGATGAGAGGGATTGGTACAAACTTAATATAATTTGTTCCTTTGCAGCATTACCACAAACATCCCAAATTATCTTTCTTAATCCTGGTGGGAGAAAACCAAGGCAGGGTCACTAGATAAAAACATGTGGCATCTGTCAGTTTCCAAGAAGTCATCTGGCTTCTGACATTGAGGGCAAGTTAGTGAATCAACCTGTTGCTTCCAAAAAGCCATGTTCTTAGAATGTTTATCTTCCATCAGTCAGTAGGGTGGACACCAGACTCAAAAGTATTCTTGTGTTACAGCATATTGCTGGTAACAGTTTCACATTTGAAAGTACTGGATTTACCAGGTACAAAACAATTTTGTTTAGAGGGAATTACTTTGTAACCAGTTTTTCCTCGCTTAAGTTCTGACAACAGAGGATTTTATCTTGACATAGAGGCCTCCCAATGTTGGACCATTTTGGTATGTTTGGTTAATTTAAGCAAATTGCTTTATTTTACATGTCACTAGTTTTTTAATGTTTTTTGTCCAAAGCACCTTCGCCACTGGGACTGTGAAGATGAATGTGTGGTTACTTTGCAGTGGCTAGTGGATAACTATTGATGTGTACTAAATATTAGCTAGAATTTCACCCCCACCCACCCTAAACCTTTACACTTTGTCACAGCTACCACATGAAGATGTATTATTTGGTTTCTGAAGATGCCTCTTTCATCTACTGAATTAAATATAAATGTTTCCAAGACTACTGTGCTGTCATTTCCTTTTCTGGTATTCTTGGAGAGAGCTAGAAAACTCAATATTTTATATTATATTGTGTTCTTTGGTTCGCTATTAAATGTACCAAAACTTTTAAGAGGGTCCTTACACTTGGTCACGGTTACCAAATGAAGCTTTCTGAATCCACTCTTCTACCAATAAACATTGCCTTGGTATCGTTCTCCTTCCACTTTCCCCAGCCCCTCTTTGGCGATAACACTCCAATGTTTTTGTCTCTGACCTCCGTCATAGAGTTAATTTAAAGCCCTCTGACAGGCTGTCATGTTTCCCATTAAGGACTGGAGGCCAGATGAAATTAAGTTGCATGTTGCCTGTTTCAATGCACCTAAATCTGGTCCTGTTAGGCATCTCTTCTCCAAGTTACAGTTGTCTATCCCTTCTGCCTGCAGGTTCAAGTTTAATTTGGCCAATGAAATTCAGTTCTCCAACTTCATCACTTCGACTGATCCATGCCAGCTGCTTTGTATCTGTTAGATCTGTCCACTGTGGAATGATCCCAATAAACACACATCACCCAAGCAAACCTACTGCAACAGTCTCTCAGAGACTGCTCTAAGCAGTTTTCCCATGTACATAAAAAGTGGTAAAATACAAATTAAAAATATTACATGAACTTTCAGAAAATAGAGCAATAAGTTAAACTAAACAAAAGCAAGACCGCGAACCTTCCAAAGTAAGTATTCCTCCATCACCATTTTCTGGTATAGCATGCACACTTGCGAATTAGTGTTATAATATTGCCCTTAAAATACAATTTGATGTATTTGATACAGGAATTTAAAAGCCAGAGGGGACAGATTTGTCCATATTTTTATATAAATGACCAAAATGTAAACCTATAGTTCCTGGTACTTTTGTTGGGTCACTAACTGCAAAATTACCCGTTAGATAGATAGTTGTCAGAATTTGCACAACCGCCTACTTGACCGAAGAAGTACAGAAAATAATTTATTCACTATTGACTTGTTTGCTATCTTGTCCTTCTTTAGTGCCACTTATAGGACTTGGCATATTTATTCAGTTAAATTGTTTTTTAATAGTAGTACCTTGAAATGTTGTCATGTTTAAAGGGTGAGGCTTCGATTCATTTCATTGTTGTAACCTTCATAGTGCCAACCAATCCTCTTTTACTCTATGGCTGATAAGTGAGACATTTCAATTATATTAAACATTTAAAGCATTTTTGTTCATGCCACATATTGTTTACAGAATAGCCTTAATGAAGAAGTTAATATTTCTATTTTTACTTGCATGCATTATCACTTGCCAAATTTGTATATTATAAAATAAAAAGCTGTTCTTCAAATGTTTACTTAGACTGGTATGTTTGTTTTGAAGTGGTTTAATGACATTATGTTCATGTTGAGTACAGTCGGATATCAGACTTTAAAAGTGTTATTGAACGTAAGAGAACATTTTGACCAGTTTTCATGGTCCTGTGTATGTCCATTCATGTATTAAAATGTCATGGAACCATTTCATGTGTCTTAGTTTTTATTTGTTTCAAAAGTTGAAAGAGTATAATGTACTAATACAAATGGCATCCGCGGAACATTTAGCTAATCCCAATCTCACCTGAAAACCTTTGAGCCCACCAATCACCTGCAGGGAGTAAACATAAAAACTTTATTTAAAACTCCACTTTCCCAACTCAAAATCCCCATTTTGGTTTGGGACCATAATTGCTGAACATTGGGCGTAGCTGAGCAACCTACATCTGTAAAGGACTTCCACTCAACTAGGCTTTTACATTTCTGTTGTAATTGCTAACCTTTTCTTTACTTCTCTTCAAGACACTTTGGTAGGACTAACGTGATCAATTTACTACAGGCAGGAGCAAAGTAAATTTGTTTTTTCTTTCAGGTGGCATGTTGGAATATTTTTACTTGATTTTTACATGCAGTTTTACTTTGTATTTTTTATTCTGTACTGAATCAGTGATTTGTTTTTTTTGTTTACGTTGTGTGTCATAGGCCGAGACTGACTGACACCTAAAACTCCAAGACTTGTGAATGTTGTGCAGCTATAAACTGCGAACCTTTGACATGCAAAGCAGGACATGACACCCTCTTCGGGAACAAAAGTGAGGTCTGATAGATACTTGGATGACCTCACATTATCTGTTTACAACGTAAACTACTACATCCAGGGGATGAAGAACTCCACCAGCATGAGTCTTTGCAAACACAGTTCACTTAATGTATTGTCAAGTGTTTTTTCTAATGCTTGTATGAATTGAAGAAGTAAATTCAAAAATGCTTTGTATTTTACTGCCATTCCCATTGTATTTTTATACTTTCTGGCAGCATTAAATATTTTTTTTAAATTGATATGCAGTTTTTAAGTGGTTTCATTATTTGTAACTGTTACTGACTAGATATGGGTGCTTAATCTTCACCCTGATGAGAAAGTAATCGGAGTTAACAACTTTTGAACTGAATTTTCATTTCCCTTCTCCATGTCACCCAGCTTTTTAATTAATCTCTCTCTATGCAGTCTTTCAGTAGTTTTTTTTCTTGTGGACTTTGGTTTTCCTGTATTTTTTCCAAAATTGGTTGATTGTTTCACAGACTTTTCTTGGAAATATATATATTGGATAAGAACAGTGATTTTATTTTCCCAATCATTAATATTGATGTGTACTAGTCACGAAAGTAAGAGCCCAAGATTACAGTATAGTGACACCACTGGCTACTCCGTATAATAAACTCATATCCACCTGTCATTGGTGGTGTGGAGGGGGAGCACACGAGACAGGAAGAGAGCAAATTCAAAACTGGTTCTCAGTAATGTCTTATGACCTGGGCATCATCCTCTTTAACCATTAAACTATTTGGGATAAATTAGTAACAGTATTCCAATTTAGGGCTAGCTTTTCCTAAATTTTCCAATTTAATGCTCTGTGCTGCTGAGGCATGGTTTATCTTATTACTTGCACTCTTTGTTGGACTGATGCACTTTCACCTCCTTGAATACATGTTTGCCACAGATGGAGAACTTGGAGGGTAATCAAACAGACATCGAACATTCATTTTCAGAAGTGGCTTTCTAGCTGGTTACAAGACATTCCTTTTATGTGTTTCAAAGCTCAATGTGAGAAAGAACAATCAACAGTTCCTCAGACTTAAAATCGGAGTTCATTGTGCTGCTGCCAGCATGACCACAGTAACTTTACTACAGTTCCTAGTAATCTGATTTCTGTTGGTGATGTTTACCAGAGCCACTGCCCAGTAAGATACTTTTTAGAATCTTGACAAACAGTGTTCCGTATAATTCTTGTGCTATTTTGTGAGAACCTCAGACTGGGAAAGCAGTGGAGATGGTTGGTGTTAAATGTTTGACATGAGATACTAAAGTGTCCACCACTATTTGATACAATTTATTCATCATTTGCTGAGTGTTATTAATAAGTCTCAATGAAGTATCTCCTGGCTCACAGGAGCATGGCCACCCTTAAACAGGAACTGTTGTAAATTCTGAAAATGCAAGATTCAATATTAAACAAAACCCAAATGAGTAATGTACAATTCAGGCAAATAATTATAATAATGTTCATTACCAGATATTACTCTTAGCAAATGAAACTCACTGCATCAAAAATAAGTAACTAGCCAACAGGGATGTAAGTATTAAATCCTTAGAACACATGGTTTATTCACATTACTACTAAGTCAATGGGCAGTGGAAAATTGTCTAGAAAAACTGTGGGGTGACTTTTCAAAAGTACTAGCTAGGCGAATCTCTTAAACTTATTCAGGTCAAAATGGAACCAAGCAAACTAGCATGCTTACTGGCCAAGCTGAAACAGTCACTTAAGGACTCTTACTTGATTGTGTGTTTTACAAAGCGTGCAAAATTTGAAGTTTTATTAAGCTTTTTGGGCCTTGTGTACTTATGGGGCTTACTAAAAAGAAGGAAAATGAAAAGGAAGTGGGGGAAGTGTATTTAGGTGAAGAAGTGATCTCTCATTTCAAAACAATACATTTTGGTTTTGTACCTAATCAGTCTCTAAATTATGATGTTGGTCTGTTTCCTTCAGTTATTCCTTCTTGTCAATAGCCTGCTAGATTGAAAGGTGCAGCTGTGGGGAAAGTGGGTACATATGAAGTGAGGTGCTAAGACTTGTGAAAATGAGTTTAAAAACTGCAATTTCCAGGGACATGGTGTAAGAGGGTGGATTGCTTCTTTTATTTCAGTTTTCCCTGAAGTTTCCAAAGTTTTCTTTGTATGGGTGCATGCCGGATTCTTATTTGGGAATCCTATCCGCTTTAAGTAATCACCTTGTTTTCTTACATGCCCATATTTTCCCTCCAAACGGATTGCTGTGTGTCCAGATCTTTGGATGGCCCATTGCATTGATTGCTACAACTTTTGATCCCGTCAGTAAGGGGCCAAAATATTCTTCAGTACAGATTGTTAATTTGCTAGACTCTTCTTTAAAGCCACAAGCTGCAGAAACATTTCTTCTTTGCAGCTCAGAGTGATAGTCTAAAGAGAAATGAGGACGCCAGCCATTTATATGTTCACTTTATACATTTTATATGTCCTGTGGCTTAATTATACATGGGTCTACTTGGAATGGAGTCTTGCAAGCACCTTTTGTTTTTTAGTGTCTCTGGGTTCATGTTGGGAAGGCTCATGTATTTTAGCTGTAGTAAAATTCTCTCTAATAGACCTCTAGCAGCAGATTCCTCAGCTTAGAATATTCCCAAGGCATCAGACTGGATCGGAAAATCTTGAGCAATACTTCTGTGCGCCAGTTGGTGGCGGCGTTATATGGTTCCTATGAAGTAAGTAGGACTGTGTATCGGGTCAACATGTACTTCAGAATATTGGGACTTGGTCCACACATACCATCAGAAAATGTTGGCACAATTCCTAGCTAGCTCGCAGTGCTCCATCTGAACCCCTAACCTTACCAGGGTACCAAATGGTATCAGCAATCTCGAACATGACCACTCTTATTCCTGAGGAAATCGTGGAAACAGATCTACCCTTTTGTTGTTGGTCTGCATGCCCAAGATAAACACAAGAAAGATAAGAAAATGGCTTTTCAAACATTTATTGAAACAACTGTATTCTTGTATAGAAAGCATGAGCTGCGATTATTAGGCAGATGAAACAAAGCATTGTAACTAGCATTATGAGAATGGTGAAAAAGATAAACAATTCAACCATGGTAAAGTTACTATGTTGTTACGCTCCTATCTACTACGACCTACACTAACAAGAGCATAGTGAGAGTACCCTCTGCCAGATCCAGTGGGATAACCTAACTCGCCGAGTATGCTGTGCCAGGAAGCCAGTCTGATGTAGAACAGGACAGGCTATTGTCCCTTGCAGGATAGAAGTCAGCAGGGCTGCATCTTAGTCAAGGTGCACCGCCTTCCAGGATAATACCAGCAGAAGTACTCCTCTCCCGAATGTAGCACAGAGGCTGTTTATATAATAAAAGCACCATTCATATCGCGCTGTCAAAGGTGCAGAGCTGATGCGATGGTTTGTCTGGAGCCTTAGTGCCCTCTCTAACGGACAACATAATACAAGGGCATCACATTCTATGTGCCTAGCCTTGAACAGAGTGTACAGACAGCAAGGCAGCAATGCTTACTAGGAATAAGCTGCACATACAGTAGCTTCTCAGTACAGTATCCTGTTAATGTAAAAATGTAACCACTAGAAAAAGATGTTGAGCTAAAACATGAAATCTAAAATGGACACTCAGAGCGGGCCCTAATATACTTCACTACACCCTCCCCTTGACCGGAAGGAGACTCAGTTCAAAATTAATAGCATATAAGCCAGCCTAGAATGTCAAGTGGAATTATTGTGAAATATACTTTAGTAACAAAAGCAGATGAAAGCCATATAAATGCCAATTAAAAGTACGCAACTGATAAACGAACAAGTCAATTTGTTTTTAAAAAAAGGAGGGCCGAATTAAAAATCTAGGAGGCTCCCGAAATGTTTCCAATGTTGAGTGTCACTGGGGTTCAGGAAAGAACCTGCATCCGCACACGATAGATCCACAGTACCCTGAACAGCAAGTTTCAAGGAACAAACATGGTCGCATTCAGCCCAATCAGCAGATGCTGATGGTGTGGCAGCTGGTAGTGTAACCACAGTAGGATACCCAGATCCTAGGAATCCAGGAGCCGAAGCATCTATGTCAACCGGTGATAATAGTTGATAGTAAGCACCCTGCAGCAATGGCAGTCTCATAGGGCAGTACTGAAGATGAGCCCTCGACATACGCACCTGCAGATCCATATCCGTAGATTGAACCAATTGCATCGCAAGGCACAGGTCCAGTGTACACTTGAAAAGGCACCACAGACAGCGGAACACAGGCTGCACACAGTGTAACCACACAGGTCTGAAGGACAAAGACCAGTTTGCGTTCAATACCTGAAGTAAAGACACTCCAGAGTGCTGTATCATATGCTCACGACACAGCAGGACATGTACATCCATCACCACTTGGCCTCGAGGTGGAACATCCATTGCAGAGGACCAAAATAGCAATGACCAGGAATAACACAAGCGGTATGCCTCCAAATACACTGGAAACCAAAGAGTGCAAAAAGGAAGGTATTACTCCGAATACAGTCTGGAACGTGCTAACATACTCAGACCAAATCGCATTAAAAAGTGTACCATCCCCTGCTGTATTTGAAGCATTAAATATTCGGTGTACATGTTCACCAAAATGCTACAGCAAATTTGTGCGCAGTAGCGATTGTACTTCAGAGGAAGACCTTGCAACTTGAAGATCAAAATTTCTCGAGCTGATGTTAATGCCACGTCCTTTTGAAACAATAATGCTTTCAATTGGCTCAACTTATCAAAGTTAATGTTAAAAATAGGAATTGACGGCCACAAGGTAACTTTCCTAATCGTGTGTGTGTTGGTGGAAATAGCACAATTACTACAGGTGATGACCCTGGAATCTGTTACCACATATGGGACTCCTGGCTTCATCCCATAACAATCTTGGTCGTTCAGGATCATATAACTTCCATTTGAAAGCAATCGGAACACTGTCCGGATCATGACTGGGACATCCTTCAGCTAACACGCTAAATTAGCCATGGAAGCATTGCACGCCCCATTAAGTTGAATTGTCACCTCTTCACAAACTAATGAATGGCCTAAGGAAGTTTCACGTTCGTTTCCGCTAATGAAGACTTCAGTTCCCCCACTCAAACATCTGTAATCAAAGGGCAAAACCAGGTTTCGTGGAAAAAACTCTCCCCCATAGCTTCATATCTGCCTACTTGAAAATGCTTCAGACAAGATGTAAAATGAAACGATGTTGGTAATGAAATGAACCCGTTAATTAGCCATACAGCAGATAGTGTCTCGGCTGCTGTAAAGGGCAATTTGTCTAAACGCTCTGTGTTCAACATTGTATAAGTTGCATTTTTCTTTGCCATCAGTCTTTGCGTGTTAAATTATAAGGCAAAAAAACCTCTGTCACTTTCAGATATTTCCGTCAGTTTGATTTTAAAACCTGCAATGCCCATTTCAGTTGCATAATCGATTTTGACTGACTTTGCCTATGACTGAGGGAAAAGAGACATGTCATTCTGCATTGTATCAAATGCAGATGATACAATACTATTCAAAGAATAAATGAGTCCACACTCTAGTAATGCCATTATCCACAACAGCCAATGCTTTTTCCAAGTTAACCCTGTCAGTTTGTCTCAAGAGTTCAGCAGCATCTTTGCTGAGAAATCTTCCAAAGTTCATAGTAAGTGACCTATATGAAACATTTAGAACGTGGTGACCTAGGACCCAAACAGAAGTCTTGTAAATCCATGTCATCGGAAAGGGGAGATTGGTGTTCCTTAACTGCAGATAGGTTAGAATGCTGTAACCATTGCTGGCATAACTTCCCTATGCTATAGGTGGTAACTACCCTTGAGTGTTGTGCCTGCATATGCCGGGGGTCTGGTCTGCTAGTTTTAAAACCTGTTGAGTTTAAAAAACGTGTCTTAACGCTATTATGTTGACTAGCTACACTAACCATCTGTCCGAACCTGAAATTTAAGAGTCATATGTACCATTCTGTGCCATACTATTGAGCTGTTCCTCTGTAAAATTTGCAGTGTTGCCAATTATCAAAACATGCAGCAGATGGAATGTTAGGTGTGCTCGTATCTTTAATTTTAGCCAGACCCAGGCAAGTAGTTTTTTGCACCTGTTTTGTCCAGAAAGATCATTTGTATAGGGATCAGACAAGCATCAATGCCCTGGGCTTGTCAGTCCCATGTTCCCCATATCAATTTCAATTCAGTGTTTTCTTTTCAATATTCCTAGCCCTGTAGGGGCAATTGGGAAATAAATGAGTCAGAATAAATACATTTTGTTTGGGTCAGCATATTCTTCGCTGGGGAAGGGGTAAGCTAATAAGAAACTGTGTCTAAATATGCAAACCTTTCAAATATGTTTTGAACCACTGGTGGTGTTGGGTAATGATCCCATTGTGTGTAATTGCAACCTGTACATGGAGTTCCAGCTCTGTGTAAATAATGATGGGCCTAGTGATAACAAAACATTTTACCATAATTAGCAGAATTGAAATACAAATCTTCAGTTTCGAATACTGTATAACATTCTAATTCAGACAGCATATTTGTAACAGTCTCTACATTCCATTCATCAGATATTGAACCCGGAGTATTTATTTCATCCATAGCGACCTTAAACACATAAGGGATCTGTAAAGTTTCTGTATGATCAAAAATGTCAAATGGGACCTTATCCCGAACAATTCCACCAGAGACAGAAAAGGCAGAAATATTCACAAGAGACCGGTATCTGCACTTTGTGAAGAAGAATGATGAGTCAGCACCTCAGCTACCAGTTCTAGAGCAGAGTGTTCCGGAAGGTAATGTACATTCAGAAGCAAGAAAAAACTAACAAATCCAATCCAAATGAAGAGGAAAAGCAGTGAAATGGAAATCCATGTATAGGGCCATGGAGGAATCTGATAAGTCGGTTTCAGTCAAAGAGGAAATGCACGTACACCATGCAGTGAAGTATGTGAGGAATTTGATGAAAAATTATCAATATTGATAAAGTAACTAGAGGCAGTCTGTGCAAAACGGGAACCTCACATGGTAAAGGAGAACTGGTAGACACATCCATAGGTGGTTGATAATAACTTCGTTGTTAGGAGTAGCATTAGAAAACTGTAGACTCGCATCTAATGTGTCCTGTATTCTCAGTAGCAACAGGAACTAGTGGAATGTCAGCATCTGAAGTCCCCAGCCGGGGAGAAGCAATACTGTCATTTCTTAATGTTTGTAGTGGTATCTCCTACAGGGTAGTGAGAGTCGGGGAACTTCCCAGGAACCCTCATGGTCTACTGTGTAGGACTGGTCACATAATGCAGCTTGATCAGATCAACAGAAACAAATTGTTTCTACAAGCAGCGGCAAAATCACAGTTCTGGTACCTTGAATGCCAAGGTCTGGCACCTGTGCTTGGTATGACGAGCTGAACTTTTTCTTGTCCGAAATTTTCTCCCAAGCTAGATCCCCAACTTTAGGATTCCAGTCAGAAGTTGCTGGTTGGTCCTTCACTTTGTCAGCGGCAGAATGTTTGGAAGGTTCATTTGATCGCTCATCCCGGAAGTCTTGTAGTTCCTGTAAGACAGCAAAAAGTTCATTTATGTCAAAAGGCGTATCTGCCGCCACTGTGCCAGGGTTATCAAGATCTGGAATGTACATTTGATTGTCCAAGAGGATCTCATAGGTGGTCCGGCCACCCAAAGATCATCTTGGCAGATTATTTAAAGCTGTCTGGGCTCCATATAGGTGATGCACCCAACGCCGACCCGAATTTAATACTCTAGCTGTTAAGGACTACTTTATGTCAGGGGTCTTCCTTTCCACTATCAAATTTCCCTCCGGATGACAGGGGGAGTAATAATGCACAGCAACACCCAGGGTCCCCATGGTATTCCGGAAAGCCTTAGAAGCAAATGCTGGTCCAAGTAAAATGATGCTACTGCATGTGGCCTGATAAAGACCTGTAAATCTTTAATAACAGTTAGAGCGTCAGCCGATCACTGTGGCCACACCCATAGAAATCTAGAACAAAAATCAATGGCCAATAGAATAAGTTTAAACGCTCTTTCTGAGTATATAGGTCCGCAGTGATCCAAATAGACACATTGTAGTGGTTTATTTGAAACTAAGGGGTGTCTGTGGTAATCAAGCTGCAATGGAACTTTTAATTTGCTGGCAAATGTCACAACTAAGGGCATATGTTTAGTCTGTTTGTATAGACCATGCCACCAGTAGTGTTTTTGTAGTAAGGAAACTAGCTTCCACATCTGCATGGGCAGACGTTAATCCTTCATGAGCTGCTATGATTAATTCTAGCCTGCAGTCCTCGTTGGGTATCACTCGATCACCCATTCTAGGAATGCGAGCAAAAGGTATGTATTTTGCTGGATATGTTTTTAGGTAATGGAATGCCATCACGCGAAGCAGTGACAGCAGCCATGTCATCATCCACCCTCATGTGTGAACGAGTTGTCGCAGCTACAACAGCAGTCTGAACTGCCCGTTTGGTAGCTTCATCAGCCAGAGAATTCCCTGCAACATGTACTCTAACACACTAATGACTCAATGTGTGAATTACATGAGTCAGTGGTAGGCAGTCTTTAAGATGCGTTATTTTTCCCCAGAGCAATTTATGCTTGATAGCATTTCCTTCAGAATCTCTAAATCCGTTCAGGCGCCAATAATGTAAATTCTCATTAAAAGACTGGACACAGTAATACGAATCACACACTATGAATGTGGGGAATTCAGGATCCGTTTTCTCCAGTTTCAGAATCAAAACTTTCAATTCAGCCAGTTGAGCGGTAGAATCCCCCAAGGGCTGTAAATGTTTTTTGTCCATGAAACACTCCATCCTTCATGACAGCGCATACTGCAGCACAATGAGTATCATTGTTTAGTGTCAACAGCGGGCTGAGCTGAACCAGCAGTATACATTATGTAAACATACTGATCAAGAGGCAAAATGTCACTGGGCACAGGTTACTCTTGTTCGTACTGGAGACATTTTTGTGTTTGCAAAGTAGGGTCTAAGACCTAGTCAACATCAGTAGATGTTAAGGAGGTGATCCATCGTGGATGTAAGGCCTTTGCATTAGGAACACTTGCCTTGGTGACGGTGTCTAAGGCTGGAATGGGAGTTACTACAATCAATCAGTGTTTTGTAAAGCGCACTACTCACCCGTTGGGGTCTCAAGGTACTGGGGGGGAGGGGTGCAGCTCTGTTGGGGTCATTCGAAGAGCCAGGTCTTGAGGTCTTTCCTGAATTGGTGCAGTCTCGGGCTTCGGTGGAGGGGGAGCTTGTTCCATGTAATGGCTGCAAGGTAGGAGAATGACCTTCCACCCACTGTGTTCCTGTAGAAGCATGGGACGGTGGCTAGGGAGAGATCGGCTGAGCGGAGGTTTCTCTTGGGTGCGTGGAAGGAGAGGTGGTTGTTGAGGTATTGTGGTCTGATGTTGTGGAGAACCTTGTATGTGTGCATGAGCAGCCTGAAAGTTATTCTTCTTTCGACGTGGAGCCAGACTACTATTGTGTATTGTACCTGAGCCAACAGTCTTTTCTTTATAACAGCTGTCTGAACTGCAGTCAGTATTTTTTCAGTTGATGCAAAACGCATTTCAGCATTAGAGTATGAATGCAATTCATAAGCAATCGGCCCAGTATCAATTTCATTAAAGGTGCCATATTTAAAACTAGTGGATCCCGCAGTTATGCAGCTCACCAAGTTAGTTGTGTTGACACCAGTGTGTAAGTGTCTGGATGCAAGTATGTCAGTTTGCAGTGTTCTGAGAATCTGTGTGTTCTGATGTCCAATGTGTACTGGAGAAGTCAGGACAAATTAAATTGTACAGCGGTTTAACCCATTGTGTATAGTTTGGTATATATATTCTAGCAAAATTCAGAAAGCCCAAAAGTGATTGTAGCTTTTTATGGTATTCGGTGGTTGCTAGAGTACATATTTCTCCAAGAAATGTGGTGCAAGACTTTTGCCTTCATTTGATATCTCGTATCCCAAGAATAGCGCACTGAGAAAAGCAATCTTTGTTTTTTGAAAATTGAATTTGTAGCCATCTTCAGCGAAACCCAAAACTATGCGATGTCTGTGTGTTCAAGTCATCGTCCATGAGGTATATGTCATCAACGTAGGGTAATGCTTCTGAGTCAATTACTTGTTAAATTGACATTATAAGGGCAGCAAACAGACCTGGACTGTTCTTATGCCCCTGTGGCACGCAGCAGAATTTTCTCTGGACTCCTAATGCGCTAAACGCCATTAAGTCTCTACTTTCAGGCACTATATTTTGGCAGAAAACCCCACTGAAAATGTCCAATGTTGTTTTATATTTTTTACAGTCAATATTGTTAATTAAAGCTGTACTATGGGAATTTTGAATTGCAAAAGTGCGTGTAGGGCTGTTCAAATGTCTATAGTCTAAACTATAAGACAAAAATGATGTGATGTTTAATTACAGGAAAAAGTGGATTATTTATGGAAGAGGAGGGCTCAATCACGCCTTGGTACTTTTATTGTGAGAGAATTGCTCTTATCAGGCTATTAGCTTCATGTTTTATTGGGTTTTGTGGTTTCAACTGCGGGCTGGAGCGTGTAGATATGACATAAGGAGAGTCCTTATCCCAGCCCACATGATTGTGATATAATGAGGGGCCTGTGCAAGATCCCATTTTGTGGCATACGCTTGTTTAATAACTTCAGGGACAAGAACAGAGAAGGAAGGTATGATTACATTCTTCCCTTTTGGGACTTTTCTAACAAACTCAGGCGGCCAATCTACTTCAGCTAAGAGAATCTTGTAAGTGTTGGTAACATTTTCCCAGAATATTACTTTTATAGTACGTGATATGTCACCTTCAATTTGGATGTCCAAATCATTAAGTCTGTCAGTAGGGCTAACCCGCTGATCTGGTGTTTCAACTTGAATAAATAAATTAGTTGCTCTTGCAGTCAAACTCAAGGAATTTCTGGTGAACTATCGTGACCTCTGCTGCGCTGTTTAGCAGTATTCATGCCCATGTCTTCTTTTGAAGGAACATTCTAAATATGTGTGGCAAATTTAGTGGAAACAACTGCCACCTTTTTAAACAGGTTTTTGTGTGGAAGTTTTTCTTCCTTGTTTATGTCAGATGAGCGTTGTGAGTCTGTTTTTGGCTTCACATACTCTTCATTCCTGCGTTTGTTTCGTCCCCCTCTCTCTGAGCGTTTGTCGGGTGAGTCCTAAAAGTAATGAGAAGGACATGTATCCGTGTACTGATACCTATTAGGCTGTTTAAGTGTATCAAGGTTACGCAAATTATGTTTTTCATTGGATTCCGGTTGCGGGGCTCCACCCCGTATTTTTGTTTTAACCTTATTTTTTGTTTTGTTCCTGTGTTTTTTTGTGGGCTTTTTTTTAAGACTGAGGTGCTGGATTGGTATTATCTGATTCAGCACTGCCTTTAAGCTGTGGCTGATCAGACCTGGCTTCCAAACTATCCCGACCTAAAGATGTATAGTTTCAGAAATAATTTTTGTCAATTTGCGCTCTTTTTCCACATGGGGAACCTGCATGAGACATTGGTGTTCTGCCAGCACTGCCTCCCCTTTGATATTACTTAAAATAATTGAGGAAATTGTGACAAAATTGCCTATTAATTTCATCCCCAAATCCAAGGCAGAGGCAGCCCTGTATGCATTTTGAATCGGTTTTAGCACTTCAGGCAAAACAGCAATTGATGGTGTACCATGTGTTTTGGTATATATAGCAGCAAAGACTATGCTCCAAGGTGCACAACGGTGGGGACGTTTTTCAATAAGCACATATTGAACCAGCGTCATTCTAGTGTAAAATAGGTGTGCTGAAACAACCATTAGACAGTAACGGATATAAATGATAAGCACTAACAACGTAAAAGGATGATCGATTTCTATCATTGTGCTAAGACAAAGAATACAGGCAAGTATATAAAATACATGACAGTAAAATGCGTACTCCTACGATGCGTCCCTAACTAGATGTACCCAAGTGTACCTAGCATGTATGTGGGTGTAAAGCCAAGAATCCCTGTAGGATAAAGTCAACCCCATTACCTGAAGTGAGAGACTGTGGGACCCGTCTTGGTCTCGAGTTGAACACCCCGCAAGGGATGTTAGACCACTGCGAGCTGGAGTGTCTGCGTGCAGGAGCCTCAGCGTCTCGCATCAGTGTGTCGGCATGGAAGTCCTTTTCTCCTCTGACTACCGTAGCAAGAGATGTTGTATATATATACCCAAGTGTTTAACTCCTGGGGATATACCTCGCTGTGTCATGTCGGACTGGGATGACCCTTGTACATAGTTTTTATGCAGGAGATGGGAGGCCTGCTGTACTGTTGTGATTTCAAGAATCCTCATGCATAATGAAAGGCTTAAGCTTTTCGGAGAAAACCCCATGTCATCTTTGGACATTACCGTAACTAGGTAAAAGGTCAGTACTAAGAATCGTTATGCAGTGTAATGGTAGGGGAGAATATAGGTGAAGGGCTAGGTGACTACCTGAGCCTATATTAGGGTACCTATATGGAACATAACACCCACTCCTCATCCGACTGGACGACATACTAAAAGGTCTACGTACTGCTAAAACGTGGTACACAACTATTAATAAGTTCATTAAAAATAGTACTTAAAAAATGTAAAATTTCTAAAAAATGCTAATGAGACAATAGTCCATGCAATAGAAGTCTGTACTAAATCAGTTCGTATATATAGTCCGAACAATGAGACTGAAAGCCATGCAGTTTAGATAGTGTCTTGTTTAAAATGGCAAATTTGGTTGGTTTGAAAAAGGCTGTATTTTCCCAGCACACGATGAGCCAAATGTTTGTGTCCTGGCTGGGAGATGCAACATCACTGTTGCCTGCAATCACAGACGACGTTCCCTGCAACACCTTGCAGATCAGGTCAACCGAACACAGATGTTCCTCCGTATTCACCACAGCCGTTGCTGGGGATGTACTAGTGTCATCCGAGGCCTGAGCATTTGTTGAGGAGCCGGTATCCTTCCTAACAGGAGCTGAAGCATACCGTGATGGCTCTAAGAATGCAGACATCAACACCGGAATACGCTGAGGACACTGCAGAACATGGGCCGTTATTGGGTCCAGTAAAGCATCAACGTCCGGTGGCGCAATTGTTGTGTCAGACAGAGGTCCAACACACATTCTTGTCTGCAGAACAGGCATCGGAGGACAGGCAGAATACAGTCGATCCAGACTGGTCTAAACCAAGACTCGCTCAGTTTTCAAAGACGAGGTGTGCCCAGATGGATTACCATGCGTTCACGGTATCGGCGCTCCAAGAGCGTTTTTTTTTCCATCTCCTTGGTGACTGGGACGTCCATTGCGTAGCAGAAAAATGACAATCAGGATACCTGCTATTAGAAACAGGATCAGTGGAAACCCTCCAAAAATGCTTCGGAATACGGAGTGTATAAAGTTGAGAACAACTCCGAGCATTGTCTGAGAGGTGCTTAACAGTCCAGAACCTATGGTCTTAAATAGGTGAACAATACCCGTCATATCAGACATGTTAAAGATACGTTGTACCATTTCTTTGAAATGGAAAGGGCAGTTTGTTCGTATCCGTGCCTGTATCTCAGCCGAGGACCTTGCAACTTGACCATCCTAAGTTTCTCGGGCGGAGGTTAAGGGCACGGTTTGCTGTAAAAGCATGGCTTTCATTCTGTTCAAAGTATCAATCCGTATAAAGGAAACATTCAATGAAGGGCATAACGGCGCCTCCCTGATTGTGTGGGTCGGTGGAAACAATACTTTCATACAGCAAGTAACCCTGGAGCTTACAGTGACAAGATATGCGATGCCCTGGAGCATCCCACAACAACCTTGCTCATTCAGCATCAAGTAACTCCCATTCGAAAGTAACTCGAACACCGGATTTATCACGGCAGCTGGGGAACCTTTCAAGTGGCAGGATAAGTTTGCAACAGAACCATTACAGGCCCTGTGAAGCATGATATCCTGGCATATGTGAGATGCACTTAAGGAATTCTCACAGTTAGTACCGCTAAGAAACACTTCTGTGTCCCCATTCCTACATCGAAATCTGTACGGCAATTACCAAGATTCCTTGACGAATTCCCCACCCATCGCTTCATATCTGCCTGCCTGGTGTTGTTCTAGGCAATATTGAAACTGGAAAGTAGTGACCAGTAGTGTTATATGGCCATGGATTAACCATTCTGTGGATGGTGACTCTGCCACAGTAAAAGGTAATTTGTCCAATTTTTTAATTGGCAGCATTGTATACTTTGCTCCCCTTTTGCCATTGTAATCTGCTTTTCAGTTAGGTTGTAGGCTGAATATTGAGACGTACTGTTGATAAATCGCCAAGGCACATAACCAGCGCGCAATGATTGCAGCGTCCAGCTTAACAACATAATAGAACGTAGTTGAGATTGTCCGTCTTGTAGTATGGACAAGTCTTGTTCTAGTATAGCAATAGCAGAAGATACAATGTTGCCCAGTGAATAAATCCTGGAGGTTAATGTAGTCAGACCGTTGTCCACTACAGCTAGCGCCTTTTCTAGGTTAATTCTATCTATTTCACGAAGTCTCATCCTCAGCTTCTTGTTGAGAGATTTTCCAGAGTTCATTATAGACAGCATAATAGAAACGTTTCTGACGTGGCTTTCGGGGACCTAGTAAAAAATCCCTTAAATCCACCTCATCTGATAGTAAGGATAAGTGCTGTTTCACCTGGGACAGTGTCGATGTTTTTAGCCAATCGAGGCACAACTTCCCAACACTGTATGATGTCACTACCCCCGGATGTTCTCGTTGTACATATCGTGGGTCTGGCCTATGGATACTAAACCCTTTGGTTGTACCCCTGAATCTTGATTGACATCTGTTTGTGTCTGTGGGCCAAACTAACCATCCCTTCCAATTGGGGTCTGTTGTATTGTACTGCATGATGTCATCTATTGTATCCCCTCCACTTGATGTAAAATTGATGTGTGAAGGTGTGGGAAACCGTGGTGTGTTCAAATCCTTATTTTTGGCTAATCCAAGACAGGAAGTCTGTTGCACAGTTTCATTCAGAAATATCATTTGTTGCGGAATGAGGCACGCTCTAAATAGTGCTTCTGTTCCCCGAACTTGCCATTCCTTAGAACCCCAAACTGATTTTGTGTCTTTCCATATGTCGAAACCCTGTTCAGATAGCTGGGCAATAAAGGATGCAGAATAAATCTGTTTGGTGTTAGTCAGCATATTTTTCTGTGCAGGTGTAGGTGCAACCTTATAGTAAAATGAGGTCGGGTCAGAAGTGTTAAACCCTGAAAAATATGAAAATTTCTGTGCAAAAGTTTTTGAACTAACTTCCGGCGGGAGGAGTTGAATAAACTGGGAGCCAGGGCGCAGTTAAAATTTCCAGCCTCACTCCGCACAATGTGGAACAACCATATGTATGTACACCTCTCAGTGGAGGAGGTGGATGAATTGATTTCAGAAATTAAGAAGGGAGTAGATACTTAGAGTAGGGGGGAGAAGGGTTAGAGAGGCAGGGAGCCCCGAAAAGAAATAAGTGAATTTAATTACACCCGGGAGACTGAGGCCCATTAGGCACTATGCCTATGATAGTAGGGAGGGTTCCCCAGGGAGAGGGGGTAGATGGGCACGGGTATTGGGAGGGGTGAGGGGGGAGCACGAGGTGGGGGGCAGTGGGAGAAAATTTAAAAAAGAATCCTCTAACATCAGAAAATCAGCTGTATGATTATTATAATAGTTTTTGTCCTAGTTAGGATGACATTTGGATGGAAATTTCCTATCAATGGGAATCAGTGACTTAAGACTTCTTTCTTGGAACGTCAATGGCTTCAGATGTATGCGCAGACCGAGATTGATTATGAAATATCTAGAGCAGAGTACAGCACAAATATGCTTGATCCAGGAGACCCACCTGGATATTTGGGAGAGTCGTGCGACTTTCCCCGCGGTATCCCTGGATAGAATTCTTTCATGCCTCAGAGCAGTCAGTTCACTGCAAGGGGGTAGCCATCCTGATTAAACGAGGGGCAGGCTGTTATATAAAAACCATTAAAACAGTTAAAACCGGGAGGTGCCTTATTGCTCTCCTAGACTTTGGAGGGACGGAGTTAGCCTGTGCATCCTTCTATGGCCCAAACATTGATGATCCTACTTATTTATGTAATCTACAATGGAATCTGATGGAAATCACGGCCCCTTTGATAATTGGGGGGGGATTTTAACGTCCTGCTTGATCCTCTGCTTGATAGATCGAATCAGAGTCGACACGTGGGAGCTCCTCGAGTCCGTCAGGCCCTAAATAATATGATGCATGATCTGGCACTTTTGGATGTATGGAGGGCCAAGAAGGGTAATACTCAGGGATTAACTTTTCAGAGCAAAAAACACGGACATTTCTCAAGAATAGACTATTTGTTAGCAGATAGATCCACTACAGATTGTATAACATCTATTAATACCCACCCTAGTCATATTTCAGACCATTCTGTGATTACCATCTCTTTGGTAAGCAGTAGTCAACCATCGAGTCCAAGATGGACACTAAAGAGAATAATGCTGACTGATCCTGAAATAGCAGAAGCACTTAAACATGCATGTGTTGACTACTTTGCAGCCAATATTGGGTCCACATCCCTAGATATCGTATGGGATGCTTTTAAGGCCGATGCGAGGGGCACATTACACAGTCTTATATGTGCCAAGAATAGAGCGGAATCTCGAATTTAAAAAAAAATGGAGGATAAGGTAGGCTTACTAGAGGCTGATCTCACCCGGATGAATCCGGGGTTGGCTGAAGCAAAGTTACGGGTGCAGAGATTGTTGGACGAGGCCCGTCAGGATTATAGAATCAAGCTAGACCAGAGATGTAAAGCACAATGGTTTGCAAAATCAATGCAAAAGTTTGAGTACGGTGAAAAATCGGGTGCGCTCTTGGCTTGGAAGGCTAGAGTAGATCGGTCTAGGAACCATATAAACCAACTAATCGTAAATGAAAATGGGGATATATCTAACAAAATGGAGAATCTGCAAATCTGTTTAGTCTCACTATTCGCCGAGTTATACAAGGAAGAAAATTCCCCGAATCCAGAGGCTCTTAAAGCCTGGCTAAGGGAGATTTCCCTACCAAGTTTAACATCCTATAGCCGTGAACTCCTAGACGCTCCAATAACAAGGGAGGAGATCCGTCTGAGTCTTGGTAAAAGTAAGAGTGGCAAAGCGGCAGGTATGGATGCTCTGCCCAATGAGTTATATAAACTCTTGATAGAGGAGCTGGTCCCGATATTGGAAACTCTGCTTAATTCGATCTTTCAACCTGGGGGCCAAGTTCCTAGGTCCTTGAAAGAGGCAACGATTGTACTCATTTTGAAACCCTCGAAAGATCCCTCGAAAGCAGATTCCTATAGACCAATCTCCCTGCTGAATGCAGACTATAAGATCTTTATGAGCATTTTGGCAGGGAGATTGGCCAAACTTGCACCACAACTAATACACTCGGACCAGAAGGGTTTCATCCCCAGGAGGTATATTCAGGAACAGACCCAACAGCTCATTGGCACTATAGATCTTGCCACTGAACGTGTTGAGCCCTTGGCTGTGGTGGCCCTTGACGCAGCCAAGGCATTTGACAGAGTTTGCTGGGAGTACCTGTGGGAGGTGTTGGAAACAATGGGCTTCGGACCCATTTTTTTTTATATACCTTAAAGAGCTACGAGGGTGCCTCGGCTAGGATTTTGATAAATGGGACTTTAACAACTAGCTTTAATATATCGAGAGGGACACGACAGGGGTGCCCCCTCTCACCCCTGTTATTCGATATATATATATAGAGCCGTTGGCCCAGGTGATAAGATCTGATGCCTCTGTAACTCCCTTTAGATCTCAATCCTACAGCATTACGGTCGCGCTCTAAGCGGACGACCTGCTGTTGTACACGGCCGATCCGGCAGTAGCAATTCCTTGGGTTGAAAATCTCTTAGAGGAATTCGGGTCTTTATTGGGATACTTAGTAAACCCAGCAAAAACCGAGGTGATGTGTTGTAATATCCAAGACTGGCATGGGAAAGTTAGCCATGATTTCAAGTATCTGGGTATTATAATTGTCAAGGAGATAGATAAGATCCCACAGATTATTCTAGATAGGGCTGCAAGAGAAATAGCAAGGTGGAAAAATCTCCCTCTAACCATCTATGAAAGGGTCAATCTAATTAAAATGGTCATACTCCCCAAACTAACTTACCTATTTAATACCATCCCTCTGGGTTTTCCCAAGTTAGGCATCAATAAAATACATGGGAAGATCGTAAGCTTTATATGGGCCTATAAGGGTGCAAGGTTGGCATGGAAGAAACTTAGACGAAAGCTTATTAAAGGGGATTGGCTCTCCCAGATGTTAATTGGTACTGTGTAGCCTTCCAATTCAAAAACATCCGGATGGTGCTTGACAAGGTAGATGATTCTACTTGGGGGAGGCTTTTGGGCGAAATGGTGAGGACGGGAGGCGGGGATGGTTTTCTATATAAATTCGGTGCTCCCAGGTACTTCAAGAAAGTCCGCCTAAAAATACTGAAGTCTGCCCTTCGTTTGTGGACGCGCTAGAGGCAACTAAGGTGATATAATCAGTATGGTCGGTACTGCAGCTTGCGGAGTGCCTGGTAAGGGGCTCCCTGAGACTTGTGTATTATCTTGCTCTTTTAAAAACCATTTTTAACTCACTCGTAACTTGAAATTGATTTTAATCTGTTTTTACAATTCTAATGAATCAGACTCCTCTCACCTGTCACGCTGTGCACTGTCCCTCATTGCGTGCTTCCCTGGTCCACCGCGGATTGTTCCGATTGTGTGGAGGGAACTGACTCATACCGGAAGTGATCCTAGAGACTTCCAGTAGAAAGCGGAGCGGAGGTCAGCAGTCTAGTTGCCCACCTGTCTCCATAAAAACCGATGCCTGCCTCGACGCGCAGCGTACGCGCTAGAGGCAACTAAGGTGATATAATCAGTACGGTCGGTACTGCAGCTTGCGGAGTGCCTGGTAAAGGGCTCCCTGAGACTTGTGTATTATCTTGCTCTTTTAAAAACCATTTTTAACTCACTCGTAACTTGAAATTGATTTTAATCTGTTTTTACAATTCTAATGAATCAGACTCCTCTCACCTGCCACGCTGCGCACTATCCCTCATTGCGTGCTTCCCTGGTCCACCGGAGATTGGTCCGTTTGGGTGGAGGGAACTGACGCATACCGGAAGTGATCCTAGAGACTTCCGTTAGAAAGCACAGCGGAGGTCAGCAGTCTAGTTGCCCACCTTACTCCATAAAAACCGATGCCTGCCTCAACGTGCAGTGGCCGTGCGCAGCGGGCGCGCTGCTGGCGCGCCGAAGGCAAGCCCGTCTGCGCCCGTCCGTACCTGGACGTCGCCAGGAGCAGGAACCCCTGCCGGTTTTTTCCCGGACCCAACTAGGAGCGCCAGCGAGCGTCACTCCTATACTAGCCATGAACTACTAAAGATCAAACACTGCTGCTTCCCTAAACACCATAATAATACATGCACCATACCTACAATGATAGAAGGACCTTTCGCATGTAGGTGCTGTAGATTTCAGTGCATGGGACCAGAACCACCCCAGGCAAAAAATAGTCCACCTAACCAAGGAAATCGCCAACACCACTATACTAATAAAAAGGAAAGCTCTCCCCTGACCATATACAACAAAGGAGGCTGGAACTGCTTTTTGGTGAATGTTAGATCTCTCCCCAAACACGCAGTTAACATCTGGGATCTGCTCTCCACCAACCTCCCTCACATAGGATTTTTAACAGAGACCTGGACTAAACCCTGCTCTAACCCTGCTATTGCGATGGCTCTCCCAGACGGCTGTCGCATTCACAAATTAGACAGACCACACAGGGCGGGAGGGGGAATAGCTATTATCTACAAAGACCCCATCAGAGTCTCCATCCTAGACCAATTAAGTAATGACATAATGGAAACCCTAGTCTTTAGAATTGACCTACACCCTCAACTCAGCTGGAAAGGAGCTCTTGTATATAGACCCCCGGGACCTCTCTCTAACTTTGCCCCACAACTGATGGAACTCATCTCCCCGACTGCCATTTCATTTAGAAACTACCTACTCTTAGGAGATTTCAACGTGCATAGTAAAAACATTGCCAACCAAGAGGCATCCTTACTATTGACAGACCTGTCAACACTTGAATTAATCAAGATCAATGACGAGCCTACTCACTCGAAAGGGCACACGCTAGATCTAATTTTAACAAATTCCCCCAACATTTCGTGTGGAGCAACCCGCCCCTTGACTTGGTCAGACCATTCACTGATCGAATTTCAAATCAGGGGCACTAAGGAACCTACTATTCCCAAACCGCAACCTAAAGGGTGGTACAGACAGTGGCATAAACTTACGCCCAACCAGTTTCATGATCTGTTTACACCACCACAGAATCCCGATTCCGATAGTGTGGAAGAGCGCTTACCATCCTTTAATACCAGTATGGAAACCACTGTCAACCGTCTAGCCCCCTTAAAACAGCGCTCAATATCTGCCAAACGACACCAGACTACGTGGTACCCCGCCAAACTCCAGACTGAAAAAAGCCATTGTAAAAAACTAGAACGCCTCTGGCGCTCCTCTCATGACCTACAAGACAAAGAAAGATTAAACTAGCACTGACCCAATACCATAAAAATCTGAAATCCGCCCGTAAAATGTATATTGCGTCGCAACTCGAACAGGCAGGAAACACCCCTAGAACACTCTACCAGATTTTTAAAACTTTTACCAACCCTAAGGCTTGTGACACCGAAGAAGCTCCAACCCAAACCCTATGCGATAATATAGCAACTCATCTCACCCAGAAAATAGAAACAATATACAACAAAATAACCTCAACCAGGGACTCTCAGAAAGACACTAAAATAGACTATCCTCAGTCTATTCCAAATACCGTAACTCTGGAGAATTTTCCAGCACTTACGCCGGATAAGGTAGAATCTCTTCTAAAAATAGTTATATCAGGGTCCCCATTGGACCTCATCGCTGCCAAAATCACCTCCCTGCTATCCAAGCAACTAGCTGTCCCCATCTGCTCAATTCTTAATAGCTCCATGAAGGATGGCAGTCCCCCTCTAGAGTGGAAAGCGGCACAGATTATACCCATCAGAAAAAATCCTAAAGCCCCCTTGGACGATGCATCCAACTATCGCCCCATCTCTCTGCTCCCCTTACAGAGCAAACTCCTAGAAAAACATATCAATAAGCACTTATCTGAATTAGTAGAATCCTCTAACTGCCTCGATCCCTCTCAGTCGGGGTTTCGATCCAGACATAGTACAGAGTCTGCACTGGTGGCGGTCACTGACATCAGAATGTCCCTGGATAATGGTCAAGCAGTACTTCTTGTGCTGCTTGACCTATCCGCTGCCTTCGATACCATCTCTCACCAGACCCTTCTCAGGAGACTGAGGGACAGTGGCATGCAAGGGAATGCCCTAAAATGGCTGTCCAATTTCCTGACAGATAGAACCCAGACCGTCAACTTGGGCCCTTTTCGTTCCCAGACCACAAAAGTGACCAAGGGAGTACCGCAGGGCTCTTGTTTGAGCCCCACTTTATTTAATATTTGTCGCTCCCTTGGCAAGCTTACTGAGGAAACTAGGATTCTGTCCTATCTCCTACGCTGATGACACTCGGCTTCTACTCTCCTTCGACAAAACTAACCCTAACACTCAGACCACCTTTATGGAGGGTATGAAGGTCATCGCTGACTGGATGAGGGATAACAACCTCCAGCTTAACGCAGGAAAATCAGAGATCATGTTGTTTGGAGACGCTGTAACAAGGTGGTCCCCTGGATGGTGGCCAGAGGAACTGGGCTCTGCCCCAACCCCAAAACTAGTGGCAAAAAACCTAGGAGTTCGGATAGATCAAAAACTAACCCTAGAGGAGCACGCCACCTCTACGGCTGGGGCTTGCTTCCACACACTGAGCCTCCTACGAAGAGTTTTCCCCTTCTTGCCATCCTCCACGTGGAAAACTATGATCCAGGCATTAGTGCTGAGCCGCCTGGACTACTGCAATGCTTTGCTGATTTCAGCCAAAGAGGTTTCCTTGAACAAATTGCAGGTTGTCCAGAACACTGCGGCCCGCCTGGTTGCCATGCCCCGCCCAGAACAGCTTCTCTTCCCTTACTTCAAAAGCTCCATTGGCTCCCGGTTCAAAAAAGGATAAAATTCAAGATCTGCTGCATGGCCTACAAATCTTTACATGACCTGGGTCCCAGCTATCTATCAGACAAATTTGTCAGATACCAGCCATCCAGGTCACTCCGGTCAGGGACCAAAGCACTGCTGCACATCCCACGCTTCAAAAAAGCTTGCATGGGTGGCAAAGCCTTCTTCCATCTGGCTCCCCTCTATTGGAACCAACTTCCTATCCACCTACGTCAATGCACTGATTTCCTGGTAGTCAGAAAGCTGCTGAAAACCCTATTGTTCTGAATTGTCGCTCCCTGGTTGGCTATAGCAGTCTTAGCGCGGAGATACCCCTGATGGGGTGATTCGGGCGCTTTATAAATCAATAAATCAAATCAAGGTCAGGAGTAGGTGGGGTCTAGGTTATTACTCTGACCTAGCCCCAATCTGGGAATCTCCTGGGACCCCGTTATGTTTAAAAGACAGCTTGAGTACACCAATTAGAAGGGCAGGTATCACAAAATGGTCAGATCTGAAATCATCGGAGGGCATACACCCCTGGGAGGCTCTGAAAGCAAAGATTGGGAATGACCTCTCCAGGTTCAAGTTTATTCAACTAACCTCCTGGTTTATAGACATAAGAAAAGAAGCTTGTGGTGTTTGGGAATTGGAGCTATTTTTGCAAGATGTAAATCTTAAAAACAAGGAAGTCTCTAAGTGGTGTGAGAAGCTCTTGGATGCGGACGAGAAGGAGTGCCCACCGCAACATCTCGTTTGGAATGGAGCTTCCCTTGAGTGTGATATAAAGACAGTTTGGGACAATTCCTTGAGGCTCCTTTACAACTTCGTGAAATCAGCCAATTTGAAAAAGAATCACTTCTTCACTATAAACCGTTTATATTGGACTCCGGCTAAGATTGCAAAGTTTACCCCAACTCCTCCCCCCAAGTGCCCAAGATGTGATTGTATAAGAGCTAATGATCAACACATTTTTTTTGAATGCCCAAAGCTGAAAGATTACTGGGGTGGGATTGAGATCGCTTTTAGGGGTATCTTTGGCAGACAGATTACTCTGAATACAGTTCTTGTTTTATTCGGAGAAGATGGCATAATTAGTAAGTGGCTGAAGAGCCCGCATAGAGGGCTGTTATTTTATCTGATCCTGATTGCCCGAAGGGAAATTTGTATAAAAAGGAGGGACCCCTTGCCCCCGAAGGTGGAAGATTGGGCTAAGGCAGCCATTAAAATCGCTCGTTTAGACCAAGCAGTGGTGAAGGAGACACCCTGACATTTGGTCTGACTTTTTGACATGGAGTAGATCCTTGGGTCTTGAATATCTTTCCTAAGTCCAATGATTACAACATGACACCAACAAAGGTGTTGGTCTGGTAAGGTTTGCAGACCGAAGCGAATGCAGAGGGCGCACAGTTTAGTGGGCGGCTTCATAAAGTATTGCAGACACTTTTTTCTGGTGATATGAGGATAAAAAAAATATATATTTTTTTAAAGTCCGCATATTTTTCTGCCAACACAAGGAGATGATGGACGGAGAGCTGAAACTTTTCAGACAGTCACCCCCAGTCACAGATCTGGGTTGAATCCATCATCGTTCTTTAGCTCACTTCGCCACCCCAGTTCAGACACAGCTATAGGCAAATCAGTCTTGACCCTGTGCCTCATGGGAACAGTCCAGCCCGAACTGCCAAGCCATGTCTTCCCTGGACCGGAAACAAGCATCCTGGGACCGGTTTCGGGCTAACAGCCCTCATCAGCCAGGCTAGCTTGAATCCAGTGGTAAAGTGAGCAAGGGACCCACGTCTGGGCATATCCTGCCAACTTAGGGCAAACAAAGCAAACACAAGGAGATGATGGACAGAGAGCTGAAACTTTTCAGACACTCACCCCCAGTCACAGATCTGGGTTGAATCCATCATCGTTCTTTAGCTCAATTAGGCCGAGATCTCTGTACTGGGGTGAATGTATGACATTGTTCTGCATTCTGTCCATCAATTGTTGTTTTTGCATTTGTCACCCCGAGTGGGACGGGTATGCCCAGACGTGGGTCCCGTGCTCTCCATGCCACTGGAGTCAAGCTATCCCGCAAAAAAACTATGGATTTAGGCCCAGATCTCTGTACTGGGGTGAATGTATGACATTGTTCTGCATTTTGTCCATCAATTGTTGTTTTTGCATTTGTCACCCCGAGTGGGATGGGTGTGCCCAGACGTGGGTCCCGTGCTCTCCATGCCACTGGAGTCAAGCTATCCTTGGGCACAGGGTCAAGACTGATTTGCATATGGCTGGGTTCAAACTGGAATGGCATGGTGAGCAAAAAAATGATGGATTTAGGCCCAGATCTCTGCACTGGGGTGATTGTATGACATTGTTCTGCATTCTGTCCATCAATTGTAGTTTTTGCATTTGTCACACCGAGTGGGACGGGTATGCCCAGACGTGGGTCCCATGCTCTCCATGCCACTGGAGTCAAGCTATCCTGGCTCATGAGGGGTGAAACCCCGAAACCGGTCCTAGGATGCTTGTTTCCAGTCCAGGGAGGACCTGGCCTGGCAGTTCGGGCTGGACTGTTCCCATTGTGCACAGGGTCAAGACTGAGTAGCATATGGCTGGGTTCAAACTGGAATGGCATGGTGAGCAAAAAAACAATGGATTTAGGCCCAGATCTCTGTACTGGGGTGAATGTATGACATTGTTCTGCATTCTGTCCATCAATTGTTGTATTAGCATATTTTTCTGTGCAGGTGAAGGTGCAATCTTATAGTAAAATGAGGTCGGATCAGAAGTGTTAAACCCTGAAAAATATGAAAATTTCTGTGCAAAAGTTTTTGAACTAACTTCCGGCGGTGTTGGGCAATGTTCCCATTGGTGATATGTGAAAACATTACGAGGGATACTCGATTTGTGTAAAAAGTGATGACCATAATGATGGTAACAGTACATAGTATCAAAATCAGATGTGTCTTCCAACATTTCATTGTTTGAAAAGACAGCAGATTTTTCTAAGTCAAACAACATATTATTGACCGTTTCAAAATCCCAATCATCAGGAAATGTACTGGAGGTAATGATAACATTAAGAGAAATTTTAAATAAATATGGAATCTTCAAAAGTTCAGTGGGACCAAATACATTATAATCAACCTTGTCCCAAACTATACCATCAGGAATTGGAACAGCTGTAATGTTCACGGAAAACAAGTCTCTCTGTTCACAATGAGATGATGTATGAGGTTTCAAGATCAAGTTCACATTGGATACTGCAGAGCGTTCTGGGAGATAATTTCCATTCACAAGTAAGCAAAAAACAGTCACTAGGCCAATCCAGAACAGAAAAAACAATATTCCCGATATTATCCAGAGCTGGAGCCAAGGTGATACTAAGTAAGTCTCTTTTAGATAAGTGTAAAATTCACAAATTTGTTGCTTACGGGAAACTGGAGCTGGCGGTGTCTCAGGTTCGCTGGGATCAAGAGAGAAGGTATCGAAATCGATGAAGTAGCCAGATTCAGTTCGATCAATCTTTGATAACTCGGCAGGTTGTGTTGAACTGGCAGGTGTCTCTTGTCGAGGCATATTGATGTATACATCGGTGTTAGGCCGAATTGATATTTGTCTTTCGTCTGTGTTTTGAAGTTCTGATTCCAGAGGAACGAGTTCCATTTCATTGTTGTAAACTCCATCACTTCGAATTGTTGACTCTTCGAACGTTATGAGTCTTTCTGTCTGTACTTCCTTGATGGTAGCGAGAGGAGAGCGTCGGCTACCAAGGAGCCCACGAGGCCTACTATTCAGTATCGGCCACATAGTGTGGTTTGATCAGATCAATGGAGACGAATCTCTTTTCTTTTTTGCCGGCAAGAGGCGGAAGAAGTACTGTTCTTGTTCCTTCGACAGCCAGGACAGGTACAGGCTTTCTGTAGGATGGCTCAAATTCCTTCTTGCCCTCGATCTTTTCTCTGACCAGATCCCCCGACTTTTGGGATCCAGACAGGTCTTGCCGTGACTGATTTGACTTTCCCAGTGGCGGTGCGTTTGACCTGCACGATGCTTAGTAGTGCTCTGGATTCATTCAGATCCTGTAAAACAGCTAAACGTTTATTGATGTCAAATCGTTTTTCATCCACCACTGTGCCTTCACAATCGAGATCAGGTACCCACATTCTCGTCCCAAATAGAACTTCATACGGAATAACAGCCCCTAGAGAACTTTTTGGCATGTTGTTGAGGGCACGCTGTACCCCATATAGATGATTGACCCAACTACCACCCAAACCTAATACTCTTGCTGTTAAAGACTGCTTTAAGTCCCGGTTTTTCCTCTCCACAACCGAATTTCCCTCGGGATGGTACAGAGAGGAGTACCGCAATGCTACACCCAAACCTTCGAGGGCTTCCTTGTAAGCCCGAGAGCTAAACGCGGGGCCACGGTCAGAATGTAATGTGCCAACTGCGTATGTCCCTATGAAGACTCGCAAATCTTTTATAACAGTTCGAGCGTCAGCCGAGCGCTGAGGCCATACCCATAGGAATCTCGAGCATGAATCCACTGCCATCAAGATATACTTGTAAGCCCCCTCCGAATGTAGTGGGCCGCAGTGGTCCAGAGACGCACGCTAGTGGTCTGTCTGATATTACTAAAGGTGTCTGCGCTGGATGTGCTGCGGTGGAACCCTTCATCTGTTGACAAATGTCACATTTTAAAACAAAATTCTTTGTCTGTTTTGTTAATCCAGGCTACCAATATCGCTTTTTCAATTATGAAACTGTCGCTGTTATCCCTGCGTGTGCAGAACCTAGACCCTCATGTGCAGCTAGTATTAAACCCAATCTGCGATCCATGTTTGGTATTACTCTATCCCCCACTCCCGGAATCTGAGCATACGGAATGTTTGCATCCAACTTGTAGGAGTACTTGAGTGGAAAACCTTTTGGTAAGGCTGGGCTGTTTTTGCGTGAAGCAATGACAGCTACCATTATCTGTCAGTCTATTCTCGTTTTTGAATGAGTGATTGCAGCTACGGCAGCAGTACGTACTGCCCCCTTTGCAGCTTCATCAGCCAATGAATTCCCTTCAACGTGAACCCCATTACGTTGATGACTCAGCGTGTGTATCACGTGAGCTCTTGGTAGTTCGTTTTTCAACTCCGATACCCGTTCCCAAAGCTTGTTATGCTTAATTGTGCCACCTTTCGAGTCTTTAAACCCATTTTGACCCCAGTAGTGAACATATTCGTTGTATGACTGGACACAGTAAAAAGAATCGCACACTATGAGTGTGGGGAATTCTCGATCCGTATTTATTAGTGCCAGTAATAAGGCTTTTAATTTTGCCAGCTGAGCCCTGCAGTCTCCTAGAGACTGTGTCTTCATATCGCTGGGATAGAACTTGCTTTCCCGCATATGACCTTTTACAAATGCACAAGCGGCGCTATATTGTTGCTTACTTCCTATGGCCGGCTGAGCAGATTCGTCAGTGTAAATGATATATTCATACTGATCTAGAGGCATTATTTCATTTGGTAGAGGATACTCTTGTTCATATTGCAGAAATGCTTGTGTTTTTAGCCTTGGGTCATATCTGTATCCTACATCCGTTGCAGTGAGAGAATTGGCCCATTGTATCCATCTTGGATGTAAGGCTTTAGCATTAGGAACGCTAGTCTTTGTAGCATCCTCTAAGGCTGGTACTGGTGTTACGACAATTATTCGCTTCCCCTGAGCCAGTGCTCTTTCTCTTACTACAGCGGTCTGTACTGCTGTCAGTATTTCTTCTGTAGAAGCAAAGCGCATTTCATCGTTTGTGTACAAATGTGATTTGTAAGCTATGGGTACCGTTTCACCTTCATTGAAGGTTAGGTAAGTGTACCCAGATTGACCCGCTATATTGCGGATCATTAGATTGCGTACGTTTACGCGTGTCTGCATGTGTTTTGAAGCTATCATGTCAGCTTGTAGGGAACAAAGGATATCTGTGTGTTCCTGTGTCCAATGCCTAACTGAGAAATCAGGTCTTAAGTCGTAGAAAGGTTTTACTCTTTCTGCATAATCCAAAATGTATGTTCTGTCAAAGATTAAAAATCCCAATATGAATTGTAAGTTTTTCAAAAATTTAGGAGGTAGGAGCAGCGCACACTTTTCTAAAAAGTTAGCTGCCAGGCTTTTTCCTTCACCTGATAACTCGTATCCCAAAAATAGGACGTTGAGGTGGGCTATTTTTGATTTTTTAAAGTTGAATTTGTAGCCCTCAGAGGCAAATCCCAAAATGATGGTTTTCACCCTGGTCAAGTGATCCTGTAAATCATCATCCATCAGATAAATATCATCTACATAGGACAATGCCTCTTCATCCAAATTCTAAAGTAATTCTGTTACCCTAGCGCTAAACAACCCGGGGCTATTCTTATACCCTTGAGGGTGTCGACAACATTGACGCTGGGAACCTAGTTCGGAAAATGCTGTTAAATACCTGCTTTCAGGGGCTATCTTTTGGCAGAAGAATCCATTTGAGTTATCTAATGTTGTTTTGAATTTATCCGCACAATGTTATTCATTATTGCGGCACTGTGTGCATTCTGTACTGCAAATGTTTTTGTGCATGTGTTCAGATGTCTATAGTCTAAAACTAGACGATATGAATTGTCTGGTTTCATTACGGGAAACAAAGGATTATTCAATGCAGAGGTGCAAGGTTCTTCTACATCCTGGTATTCAAGTTGATCTAAGATCTCCCTGACCTGTTTTTTCGCATCTTGTTTTATTGTGTATTGTCTCTGTGGAGTTGGACTAGTTTTTACTGGGATTACATGGTGTGGTGACTCAGCATCCCACCCAACATGGTTGCGATAGAGTCCTGGAGCAAGGGCTACTGCCCACTCCAGCGCATATGTATGTTTTAAGTAAATTGGAACGTGGTCGGAAAAAGATGGTGAAATTACCGTTTCTCCCGTAGGGCAATCCATAACAATTTCAGGCGGCCGATCTTGTTCAACTAAAAGTATGTCATAGCCAAAAGTCAAGTTCTCCCAAAAGAGACCTTTAACTTTTCTGGGTTTGTCCCCTCTATTGGGAGTGTTATTTCATGTAACCTTTGTGGGACACTTACCCTCGTATCAGGTGTTTCCACCATGATATGCTCATTCAACTCCGTGTCACCAGAAATTCCATCAGGTTCCGGCGAGCTATTGTTACTTCTGCTGCGCTGTCTAGCATCGTCAGAGCCCATTCCCCGTTCAGTAGTTGAGTCCTCAGAATTCTGGGCATGTCTAACTTTGAATTGAGGTTTAGATTCTGGCTTGTCTTCTTTTTTAGAAGTGTATCTTGAAGCGCGTTGCATGTTTCTGGACTTCGTAAGCTCTTCTTGTCTGTGTTCTGACCGTACTTCTCTCTCTGAGTTTCTTGGTGAACCCTGAAAGGAACGAGAGGAGCGTGTATCAGTATCCTGATACCTGTCAGGTTTTTTAATGTTATCCCTATTTCTAAGGTTGTATTTCCTGTCGGCGTTCTCCTGCTGAGGAGACCCACTCCTAGATAGAGATCTATTTTCTCTAATCTTTTTGTTTTTATTGTTATTATCCCATTTCTTCTTGGAAGAATCAGGTGCTTGCTTGGTGTTATCCTTCTTAGGACCACCCATTAGTTGAGGTTTTGTTGCTCGAGCTCCCAAACTATCTCTGCCTAATTCAGCATAGGTGTCAGTGATAATTTTGGATAATTCACGTTCCTGTTGTATAGGAGTGAAATCCCATAGGCGTTGGCGTATTGCCACTGCTGCTGCATCCCCTTTGATATTAGCTAATATAATAGCTGATACCTGGGCAAAATTACCTAGTAATTTCATCCCTAAGTTCAGAGCAGGTTCTGCTCCATACTCAGTTTGTATTTGTCTTAATACGTCTGGTGCTACTGCTAATGACGGGATACTATGTGTTCTGGTATATATGGCAGCGAAAATTGTACCCCAAGTGGTACAATCCTCTATCTGGGGAGCTATCCCCATTGGCAAGCAGATTGTTAGCATTCTTTGTTTTTCTTGAGGGCTTGTGTGTGGAAATAATGCCTCTAGCTGTATAATTTTCAGAGAATGTGGCATTCTACACATAACTGCGTATAGCGTTTGTGGTGTAATTTTAGTTGCAGAACTCTGAACTTGATTTGTTTGTGTAGCTCTTGTTGGCTGAAGTGTGAGCGTTCTCATCACGAACTGTCATGTTTCTGTAAAGTTTTATTGTTTCTTTGTGAAGTGTACGTAGGTCTGCTACTGGCATTGTGTCAATGTCTGGATGCGGTGTGTAAGCCGCAAGGACAGGCCAAGTGGCCCCGTCTTTTCTGAGTGGACCTAGTCTTGCTTTATTTTTTGTATGGGGGAGGGCGCCTTTAAACCAGTTTATGTGCTCCTGGTAGGTGAGCGGAATTTCAATGCCATCATATGGACAGTATTCCTCTGGTATTTCATCTTCAGTGTAAGAATGAAATGTATTTGATTGTGCAACTGCTTGTGGGAATTTAACCCATGAATAGAATACCTCTGTTCTATATGACTCTTGAGCCTCAATCACGAAAGTTACTGTCCCACCCCTAGCTGTGACTCCGTAGTCTGTTAGCTTTTGAGTAAGGGCATTCCTGACATTTTCTGAAATGTTAATTTCCTCTTCTTACTGTACTAAAACGTGCCATGCTGGCACAGCGTCTTCTGTCATTGTTAAAAAAGAATCTCAAGGAAGAGTTTCAAGGAAACTGAGATAAGGTTTTATGCTTCAAGTTTGACAAACCTACAGCCAATACATAGGAGATTTTTGCCTACTCAGCTGTGGCGGATAATTCCCTTCCCACTCCAGATGTCTCTTGGAAAATGTGAGTAGGGGTCTCTGAGAATAGTAGGACTGAACTACTCAGATTTGACTGTTAAATAAGTACCAAACCAACGTTGGGTGCTATGTTGTGTAGTTCCTATAAACCTATATAGGATCTGCGCTTTTAGACAACATATACTGTAGGATTGGAGTCAGACTGATTCTGGACACCCCTACCGAATATGTCAGCCTGTATACCAGCTAGCTCACAGTGCCACTAGAAACCCCTCTTATCAAGGAGAGAATAGTTCTTGGCAACTATCGAACATGACAACCCTGATCCCTCAGAATCATGGAAACAGTGCCACGTTTTGCTCAGTCACTTGTGCTCACTTTGTCTCAGAGAGATACACAGAATAAATGATGGGGACATTTTTCAATAACCATTTATTGAACCAGCGTCATTCTAGTGTAAAATAGGTGTGCTGAAACAACCATTAGACAGTAACAGATATAAATGATAATAAGCATTAACAACGTAAAAGGATGGTAGATTCCTACCATTGTGCTAAGACAATGAATACAGGCAGATATATAAAATACATGACAGTAAAATGCGTACTCCTACGATGCGTCCCTAACAAGATGTACCTAAGTGTACCTAGCATGTATGTGGGTGTAAAGCCAAGAATCCTTCTAGGATAAAGTCAACCTCATTACCTGAAGTGAGAGACTGTGGGACCCCGTCTTGGTCTCGAGTTGAACACCCCGCAAAGGATGTTAGACCACTGCGAGCTGGAGTGTCTGCGTGCAGGAGCCTCAGCGTCTCACGTCAGTGTGTCGGCATGGAAGTCCTTTTCTCCTGTGGCTACCTTAGCAAGAGATGGTGTATATATATACCCAAGTGTTTACCCCCTGGGGATATACCTCGCTGTGTCATGTTGGACTGGGATGACGGAAGGAATGACCCTTGTACATAGTTTTTATGCAGGAGATGGTAGGCCTGCTGTGATTCCAAGAATCCTCATGCATAATGAATGATGCTTAAGCTTTTCGGAGAAAACCCCATGTCATCTTTGGACATTACTGTAACTAGGTAAAAAGTCAGTACTAAGAATCGTTATGCAGTGTAATGGTAGGGGAGAATATATGTGAAGGGTTAGGTGACTACCTGAGACTATATTAGGGTACCTATATGGAACATAACAGTACCAGATGGTATCAGCAACCTCAAACATGACCACTCTTAATCCCAGGGTAATCGTGGAAACAGATCTACTCTTTCTTGTTGCTCTGTATACCCAAGATAAACACAAGAAAGACATTTATTGAAACAATCGTATTCTTGTATAGAAAGCATGAGCTGCGATTAATAGGCAGATGAAACAAAGCATTGTAATTGGCATTATGAGAATGGTGAAAAAAAATGAACAATTCAACTATGGTAAAGTTAATGTGTTGTTAGGCTCCTGTCTAACATGACCTACACTAACGAGAGCATAGTGGGAGTAACCTTTGCCAGATTCATTGGGCTAGCCTAACACCCTTACCCGACTATGATGTTCCAGGAAGCCGATCTGATGTAGAACAGGCTATCGTCCTTTGCAGGATAAAGGTCAAAGTCAGCAGGACTGCATCTCAGTCACAGTGCACCACATTCCAGAATAATCCCAGTAGAAGTGCACCTCTGCCAAATGTAGCACAGAGGCTGTTTGTATAAGTAAAGCACCATTCATATCGCATTGTTTCAAAGGTGCACAGCTAATGCGATGTTTTTTCTGGAGCCTTAAAGCTGTCTCCAACAGACAACATAAAACAAGGGCATTGCGTTCTTTGTGCATAGTCTTGAACAGTGTGCACACAGCAACGCAGCAATGCTTACTAGAAATAAGCTGCACATACAGTAGCTTCTCAGTACATTATCGTGTTCATGTAAAAACATGTAAATAGTCACCACTAGAAAAACCTAAAGCTAAAACATGAAATTTAAAATGGAGACTCAGCGCGGGCCCTAATATACTTCACTACAGTGTCAGTCAGCTCCGCCTTGGAGTCGTCTGTGTCGGAAGTGACATTGCGGTGCCCATATAACCACCACCCAGTGTGCTGACATCAGTTCCTTTCTTTCCGCGTGAACAGCTCAGATCCAGAGAGTTACTGCAGTCATTTTTTGACAAACTTTTTCAACCCTTTTGTCAACTATTGCTCCCAGTGTGCTAGGATATGTCCCCTGAAAAACCTACAGGATTTACACCTTGCAGGGAATGTCACAGGCAGATGTCTGTGTTTGATCCCCACTTGGTCTGTCTCTGGGGCCTCGGATCAGACCACGACACTGATGGAGCAGGATTTTCGCGAAATTAAACCTGCTCGGATTGAACTCCCAAAGTGTGAAATTATTAATCGTGTGATGTGCAAAGTAGATGCGAAAAGAGCTAACCTAAGGGAAAGTGAAAACTGCACAAGCAAAAACTAAAATGCTGGAGTAGGCCGCAAATGCTTATGACTAATGGAAAATAAAAGGACTAATGCTGCTTGATTGTTCTATACTAATATGTGATGGAAATAACCTTAACCTGGGATGCGCATGGGCAAATGCATCACGCAGGGTGGGTATATTATGGTAGAGCATTATAAGTGATTAATAATGAATGTTTGTTTTCCGTAGAAATATGGTTTTCTGCTCTGCAGAAAAGGCCCGAGAGTCATTTTAGAAAATAAATGCAGGTTTAATTTGAGCGAGAAAGGGAAGGTGGAAAACTGTTCGTCTTTCACGGGTCCTGTGTGCCTGCCAAAGTTTGCATGGAGAAACAAAATATTCTTCGGAAGCGGAACACTTCCTTAGAGAGAGGCGCATTTGAACAATCGAGGCACAAAAGTTGTTACATGACCAAGATGGAGGAAATGTGTACTATGACAGCAGCACGAATTTGTATTTCCTGGGTTGGAAGTTGATAAAATGAGTAAAGAGGACAATGGACAGTTTTACAGAAGCATCATGATGAGAATGGTGTGACAGTACACCCCCTTCCTTAAACAATAGAATGAAGGGAAATTGTGTGTTATGATACAATGTGGGTTGGCCTTTTTGGGTTTTAGGGTATAATATTAGGTACTTGGTGGGAGGGGTTTAGGTGGTGTTGCGTGTTTTCTTTCTGCATGAGAGGAGAGGGCTGCATTGCTGTCTCCTATTTGGGCTGGCTATTTCCTGTTTGCTAATTCCTGACTTAGTCTTTGCTCTTCAATTCTTCTTGAGGGGCTTTGCTGCTCTCATGGCCAGAGAGTAGTTTTCCAAAATTTCCTTGTGGGTTAGTATAATATTCTGAATTTGCATAATTATTTTGCAAATGTCTCATGTCTCTAATCCTTTTGTCTCTATGCCTATCCACTCACTCATTGCATTGATGTTAAGATGTACTTCTGTTATTCACATTTATTGTTTCTTGTATGGTGATCAATGATTCGAACTTTATTGTATTTGATGAGCAATCACATTATTTTAGATAAAGCATTATAAATATACAAGTGAGTTTGTCTTTATTAGAGATATTAAATTTGGTTTATAATGAGTATTACTAGTTCCAAATATTAGTTTGCCAAACCCTGATTACATAAATAAAGATTGCATCGCCACAAAGTATATCCGAGGATGATATTCTAATTGGAAATTGGTAAGTTTGGTACTTCACTCACCCAGCGTGAAGGGGCTTATTGGGTAATGAATTGGGCCCAGGTAATGAAAATTTGTTAGTCCCAGATCGCTGGATCAGTTTTGGCAGCAGCTTGATGGTTTTAATTAATTATTTTGGCAAATTAATGGTTGGGATTAATGATTTTGGAAACTAACATATTGTGCTATTGTTTTATGTAGTCTGGACGGAAACGGATACGGAGTTGCCTAAGATCCCGGGATGATGTTTTAGCCTCAGGGGCAGAGGAAGAGTGTGGAAAGTATACACTAGAGACGTGTTTTGTCTGCTGGTGTGATATTAAGCAAATAGAGAGGTTGTTAATATTGCATAGGGACCTATTCTTAAGTTAGTAATAGTAGGAGATTATTGGGAAACTTTAGAGAGCGCACCTGAAGAAGTACCAAGAGTTCTCTTGCTTGATTGAGAGTGGAGTAACGCTGGTCGATATTCCGCTGGATGTAAAAGGATTTCTTTGAGTGTTTGAACTATCTCTTTTTTTCGGTGGGGCAGACAAAGCAGCAGTATTTTGTGTTGTTTATAATAATTTTTATTTAGAAACGACTTTGTAAATTCATTGCCGTAAAATTTTGTGAAGGGAGGGTCAGTAGTTGGAGTTATACTGACGTCACAGAGAGCCGCGCTGGCATTGGTAAGTTAGCGAAAGCGTCATCAGAGAATAGTGTGAAACCATTGGTTGGCTGGTGTGAGTCGTGCTGGTATTGGATAGTGTGAAGGAATAGTGTGAGTAGAATTACAGAAGGATTTCCTTGTTATTCCCGAGTTTTAGAGTAACGAGAGAGAGTTAAAATTAAATTATTAAAGTTGGTGAGGACTTTGTTTAGAAAGGATGAGCCTATACCTATTAGAGAGGGGGTTCCTATACCACCTGCTGGTTCGCCTGCTTCTTTTATGACATTAGAGCGTGGATATCATACGTGTACTTGGTTGGAGAATTGGGTGAATTATACGGAAGGAGATGGGAATTTGGCTTTCCCAAAAAATGGTACTTTTAATGTGAGGGTGTTAGAAAACTTGAGGAATCAGATGAATCTATTGAGACCAAATCCTAGACCTATGCAGTATGAGGCGCTTGAGGAATGGGAACATGAGGTGTACAGAAGAGAGACAAGTCTGCGACAAAATATAGAAATACAGTGAGTAGGTATGCAGTGGCGAAATGGGATGCTCAAATGAAAAGATGGAGGAGAGATATAATCTCAGAGGGATTATATCCAGTGATTGTTGCTGAGGATGAGACTGGAGGGAAATGCAAAGAGAAAAAGAATAATGTAGAAAGTACAGAACCAGATCCAAATGAGATTGATGATGAATTATTGGATGAGATGTTATTAAATAGACCTCTACCATATCATGAAGATCAGAAAGTAATTACCCCAAATGTTCCATTAATTGAAATAGAAGCTCCGCAAGCTTCACAAGTTCCACGAGCTTTACAGGCTCCACAGTCTTCACAGGAGAGAGATGTAGATGTAATTAATAAGGCGAAAGGTGAATTGACACAGAGAATTAACCAAATGAGTTTGAATGCAGAGGCGTAGTCAGTTCCAGTGACAATTGGTCCCATAGTCCCATTGTATAGTGAGGGCCAGAATATTTCACGAGTACATGCATTAACAGTACCAATGAATAATGCTAGGAGTAATTATGATGTTGCAGCAAATGAAATGGGAACTTTGATTGATATAGCAGAGAAACAAATGGAAACTCCAAAGAGAAGTGTGCAAGTAGACCCTAGAAGATTAATGCAGAATGCGAGAGAAGTAACTCCCGCTTCAGGGGGATCAGTAGGACCGTCACCAGAAGAATTAGATGAATGGATCAGAGGGATGGTGTCTAGTAAAATTAAACCGAGTATGGATGTGACCAGATTAAAAGCAGATTTGGAAGAAATGATTCTAGGTACGATTAGTCCAGAGAGATTGAATAAATACCCGGAAGAAGAGTTGTTATTCTTGTGTAAGAATATTACGATGAGAGCAAAGAGTTTGCATGAGAGGTTTGCTGAAGCTGCACAGGCATACGGGGTGGACATTGAAAAATCAAAAGCTTTGCAAAAGACATATAGATTGGATTTTAGTTATAAGGATCTAGAGAGTTTGAATGCATCTGGTAAGCGACTGCAGATAAAGGAATTGAATAATACCTTGAAGAGATGGGGGGAATTGGAACATTAGAAAGGCAGATGGGCTAAAAAAAGAAGAAGACTGCATCCCCTTTGCTTCCGATGAGGGAGACAGAGACAGTGAATGCTGAAATGATATATCCGATGAGGGAAGTTCCAGGTGGAGGATATGTCCATATTCCTTGGTCAACGCAGGACATATTGGGGCCGATTCCGATTCGGGCCGGAAATCTCTCCGACCGAGCCGGACCTGGAGAGATTTCCGACCGAATCGGACCCTAGCAGTCCAACCGAACGAGTACGATGCGCACGTATGCCATCGGACTAGAGTCGGTCGGACTCCCATTGAAGTCAATGGGAGCCTGTCGTACAACGTATACGCGGGCTCCCATTGACTCAATGGGTGCGAGGCGGACAAGGGCGCCCCCTACAGCGTGTATGCGGCAAAGCGACTCGCGAAATACACGCACAGGTAGGGGGGACCCATGGGTCCCTCCTGTGTGCGACTCGCGCGGCTACGCTCTTTCGAGCGGGAGTGCGCGGCTCGGTCGGACTGCTCGCGGCGCTCATCGTACTTACTCGGCCGGTGAACGTCTCCATTGCGCGTTGCGAGTCGAGTCCCGGCGAGTCGGTCGGTGCGGTTAGACCCGGGAGCAGAGTCGGTCGGAGAGGTCGGGACGCCCGGACGAGTCGGTCGGCGATTTCGCATCGTACTCGCTCGCCCGGACGCGCGTACGAATCGGTCGGGCAATAGGGCTCCAAATCGGAACCGGTTAAGCCAAATCCGATTCGGTGCCCTACCGGCCGAGATCGGAATCGGCCCCATTGTCTTTTACAAATGAGTTCCCTAGATTGAGAGAAAAACCTGTTGAATGGTATAAACAAGTAGAGAGGTTTGTAAAAGTTTCAAAGGATTTGCTGAAAGACTTAGATGGTTTGTTTGATATTGTGGTTCCAGCTGATTTGTGGACTGAGTGTAAAATCGCAGTGGATTGGCCGAAAGAAGAATATCCTAGAGATGTTAAAAAGGGAGCCCTGTCAGAAGAAGTGATGAAAAAATATATTCAAGTAATTACCTACTTGAAGAGTAAGATTTCCCCAAAAGAGACAGATTGGGTTAAGATTGATAGAACGACTCAGGAGTCAAAAGAATCAGTGCATGCTTATTATGAGAGACTCTTACAGGTGTTTAAGCAGTATAGTGATTTTGAGAGCATAACTGACAAAGATATGGGACACTTTGTATATAAGTTTGTGTTTGGATTGAAACCAGAGATTAGCAATATGATTTAGCAGCACCTGATCTGCTGGCAAAACAAAACAGTAGATGAAATACTGCGGTATGCAAAATATTGTAGTGATGATATTGAGTCAAGACATAAGAGATTGAAAGTGAAAATGATGTGGGCACAAGTGAAAGCACAGAAGAATGGGAATTTTGTTGATTATTCTCAAACAGGTTTCCAAATAAAGGGGCAGAATCAGAATTTTCAAAATGGTCAGATTCCTAATGTGAATGGTGTTGTGACAAATGGTGGTGTCCAGGTTCAGATTCAGGGAAACGGTAGAGGTAATAAGGAAGATATGAAAAAGAGATTTCCTTGTCATGCGTGTGGAACATTTGGACATTGGAAGAACGAGTGTAGGACCTTATTGGGAAATAATGGAATGAATCAAAATATTAATCCACAGATGCAGAATGAGGTGGTTGTGAATCAACAGCAGCTGCAGCAGCAACAGGTAGTTTCACCACAGGTAAAACAGGTACCGCAGGTACAAATACCACAAGCTCCTATGCCTAATAATGTGAATGCTCAGCTACAGAGATACAGTGCGAATGCTGGTTTCCATACAGGTGAACAAGTTGGTAAGAATCAAAATGTACAAATGGTTTCACAATACTGGTTACAGTGTCCTGAGAGTGATTCAGATGCATCTCAATGACTGTGCCTGAGGGGGGGAAGAGGAGTGCGTGCTTGGCGCATCTCTTGAGGTAGATCAGTGTGGTCCTTTTGTGGATGGCAAAGTAGAAGGTAATGTTGTTACATTCCTTGTGGACACTGGTGCTTCCCGTTCTACTGTGAGAACAGCAGAAATTCCAAACCTACCCCTCTCGGAAGATACTATCCAAGTTGTGGGTGTCTCAAATCAGCTCATCAAAACTCCAGTGACAAAACCAATGAAGGTACACATTGGAGAATTTAGAGATTTGCATCGATTTGTGGTGTGTGATACAAGTCCAGTAAACCTTTTGGGTAGAGACTTGTTGTGTAAGATGAATTGTAATCAATCAATCAATCAGGGAATTGTAAGCGCGCTACTCACCCGTGAGGGTCTCGAGGCGCTGAGGGGGGGTCCGAGATCTGTTTAGCCGAAGAGCCAGGTCTTGAGGGTCTTCCTGATGGTGTTCAGGGAGGGGGCGCATCTGATGTCTGCCGGTAGCTCGTTCCAGGTCTTGGCTGCAATGTGAGAGAAGGATCTTCCGCCTGCTCTGGCTCTGTGGATGCACGGGGTTTCGGCCAGTGCGAGGTTGGAAGATCGGAGGTTTCTTTTGGGTACGTGGAAGTTGATTCTGTCGTTGAGGTATTTGGGTCCGTTGTTTTGTAGGCATTTGTAGGCGTGAGTGAGGATTTTGAAAGTGACTCTTTTCTCCACGGGGAGCCAGTGGAGACTTAGTAGGTGTTGGCTGATGTGTTTGTGTCGGGGGATGCCGAGGGCGCAGTCTGGCGGCGGTGTTCTGTATTGTTTGGAGTTTGCGGAGTAGGGACTTGTTGATGCTGGCGTAGAGTGCGTTTCCATAGTCCAGTCTGCTGGTGATGAGTGCGTGGGTGACTGTCTTCCTTGACTCAGGGGGGATCCACTTGAAGGTCTTGCGGAGGATGCAGAGGGTGTTGAAGCAGCTGGAGGTGACAGCGTTGACCTGTCGGTTCATGGTGAGTGATGAGTCGAGAACGATGCTGAGGTTCTTGGCGTGGTCTGAGGGCGTAGGTGGGCTTCCAAGGGCGGTCGGCCACCAGGTGCTGTCCCATGCAGAAGGGGTGGTACCGAGGACGAGGACTTCTGTCTTCTCTGCATTGAGCTTCAGGCAGCTGTTGGTCATCCAGACTGCGACGTCTTGCATTCCTTTCTGGAAGTTGAGTTTGGCAGTGGTGGGGTCTTTGGTGAGGGAGAGGATGAGCTGGGTGTCGTCGGCGTAGGATATGATGTTGAGGCCGTGTTGTCGGACGATGGCTGCGAGGGGGGCCACGTAGATGTTGAAGAGGGTGGGGCTCAGTGATGAACCCTGTGGGGCTCCGCAGGTGATTTTCGTGGGGTCAGAGAGGAAGGGTGGGAGTCTGATCCTTTGGCTTCTTCCGGTGAGGAATGATCGGATCCAGTCCAGGGCTGTTCCTTGTATGCCTGCGTCATGTAGTCTGGCGACTAGTGTGCGGTGGGAGACGGTGTCGAAGGCCGCTGATAGGTCAAGTAGGATGAGGGCTGCGGAGTGGCCTTGGTCCAGGAGGGTGCGGATGTCGTCTGTGGCGGTGAGTAGGGCGGTCTCTGTGCTGTGGTTGCTTCGGAATCCGGATTGGGATGGGTCGAAGACGGCGTTCTCTTCAATGAATCGTGTCAGTTTCCTGTTGACTGTTTTCTCTGCAACTTTGGCTGCGAAGGGGAGGAGCGAGATGGGCCGATAGTTCTTGAGGTTGGTGGGTTCAGCTGTGGGCTTCTTGAGCAGGGGTCTGACTTCTGCGCGCTTCCAGTCGTCTGGGAAGGTGGTGTTGATGGTGCGTTGTAGTTCGGGTGCGATGGCGGCCGCAGCTTTGTGGTAGATGTGAGGGGGCAGGGGTCGGTGGGGGCCCCCCCGAGTGGATGCTTTTCATGGTCGAGGCGGTGTCTTCAGCCGTGATCGGTGTCCAGTTGGAGATGGTGGGCTGGCTGGTGTTTCTGGGGGGCGGGGGGCCGTCTGTGGCACCTGGTGGATGCACCATCTATTGTACACCGGATGGTATTGCTTTTCAAATGCCAGATGAAGATGTTGCGTTCAAAGTGATGATGGCAAGGCAAGGGACAGAAGTGAATGATTTATATCGTTTGTTTACAGCGAAAGATTTGCCTGTTGAATTGAGAGAAACAGTGATGACTGATGTGTGAGATTTTTCAGGGAAAGACATTGGATTGATGAAAGGAGTTGACCTTATCCAAATCTCAGTCAAACAGGGAGCAGAATGGGGGGCGCTAGAGGGCGCACTGCGAAATGGCTGCACCCTAGTGCTGCTCCGCCGGCCGGAATATTAATCCGAACAAAAAGTATGCAAATGGCCCCTAAAACAACGGGAAAAGCATAAAAACGGACATCGGAATGTGCCTGCCATAAGAAGATGTACATGGTTCGTGAGTAGATGGGCAAATAAGGGCAAAACTGCCAAGTAAACGGCCCACGGCTTGATTTCCACCGGCCGAAACAAAATGGCGGCGTGCACGGCGACGTATCCCGAGCCCGCGATATAGCGTCTGACTGACTCCTGGAGCAACGACGAGACGCTGCTGAACTGGTGGAGACTGCCGTCGACTTTGAAATATGTGGTGGGAGCAGCGCTCGCCGTCCGAGAGAGAAGTACTGCGGCAATGCGAGTGCCGGCGTTGTATAAAACACTGCCATAATTGCCTGCTGTAACTGCCTGAATGATGCGTGATTGCCATACCCTTATGAAGCTGTGACATTAAATAAATGTGACGCTCACCACACCGGAGGACAATAACAGCCGCCTGCTAATCCACCTAGCTAGCAGCGTATACGTCAGCAGAGGCACAGATGATAGAGGACTTAACTGCAGCCCACGGAAGAGAAATACCGATAATGGCGGCCATCATGCTCAGTGTTTTACAACGCACTAAAACGTTGCATCCCTTCTGCGACGACCACTAAGTGACACTACACCACCAATAACGCGCCACACAGTAGTGGAGGGTATCCGGTGAAAGCTGGGTGAACTGGACTGGAGCACAAACCCCTCTACCAAATGATTACCAGTGCAGAAAGTGCAGAGAAGAAAAAAAATAAAAAATAAACCCAAAATAAACGGGCGCCGCGCACCATCGGCAAAGAGTGCAAAATGCAGTTACGGGCCTAATCCCACCGAAACAGTACCTATAATTTGCGCTACGGAAAAGCGAAGAACAATTACAGGGACGGCGCGCAAATCAATAACGCACTCTGGGTAACAAATACGTGCACAGGTACTAAGCCACGCCATGAGGACCAACTAGGGGCTGTGACGAAACAGAACGTAACTAAGCACATCCAGGACGTTCAGAATAACAACAAATGACATATAAGTGCGGAGACTGACCCTGTGTCAGGTGGTGCAGGACACGGCTATACTGCTATGCCCAGGGCCCTGTGAGTTAGAGGGCATATTCAACCGGCACCTGTGCACCGCGACCCCATCTCAGCACCTACAAATAACGAACCGCTAAACACAATGGGCAAACCAGATAAGCAGCAACCAAAAATTTCTTTTGATACCCGCTGTACGCCAAGACTCACCTCCGCTCACTCGGACAGAGGAACTGGACGCAGCTCCAACTAAAGATACCACTATGGAAACCGCGCTTCAAGCTATCCAACAAAGTCTGCAAAGCATAGATGGTAAAATCGACACCTTAACTAACAGGGTGGATAACATGGCAGCCAAACTTGATAAGCAAGGGGAAAGACTGGACGTAGCGGAACAGAGGCTGTCGGCGGTGGAGGATGAGTCGGGTGCCACAACTAAACGATGTACAGACATGGAGAAACTACTAGAAAGTATCAAAAACAAAAATGAAGATTTGGAAGCGAGATCCCGCCGTAATAATATACGCGTAATGGGCGTACCGGAGAAGTACGAACACAGGGCGATTGGAAAACTATGTAGAACAGCTGCTACATGAGGTATTTGGTGCAGACAAATTTTCGCCCTTGCTGATCATTGAGCGCGCCCACAGAACACTGGGAACGAAACCTCCTCCAGGCGCTCCTCCACGCCCCATCATAGCTCGCATCCTGAACTATAGGGATAGAGATACGATTCTGAGACTGGCACGAGACAGACAAAACATACAATACCAAGGCAATAGTATAGCATTTTATCCAGATTTTACCATCGCAGTACAAACGGCACGTAGAGAATTCCTATCGGTAAAGAAGAAACTACGAGAATTGGAAATAAACTACGCCATGCTATACCCAGCGAGATTGAAGATTGTACATGAGGACCAGACAAAAATATTCATGACGCCGAAAGCTGTACAGGACTATCTGAAGAGGATCACACCGAGGCAACAATCCCCTGTACATGAAAGGCCATCACTACAGCCAACAGGACACAAGAGCTAAGTAAGGATGCTGACCACGGCTGTTGCAGATGACAGAAGTACAAATGGCCGAATGGATGGCACAGGTCGCGGATGACTTGCGTAGAACTTTGAAAGGTAGGATCTATGCAATGCATATATGACTGAAACACACGGACTCGCTCGCGGACAATGGGACATTAAACTGCCCTGATATAGGCGAAGTGTATAAGCTATACCGTTAAGAAGAGAGACAAAGTACAGTAAAGATAAAGTTAAGCTCTAGATGCTCACTGCAAATGGGGTAAAAATTGCTAGATACAGACAGAGTACTATGCTGTATGTTTATTATGCATCACAGAGCACTAACAATATACATAATGTACAATATGGACAAGCAGAGATGTATAACGCCCTTCACGATTCCGATGCACGTCTGTATAAGACAATGGCCAAACCATTAACCGAAATTCTGGCCGCATCCGCTCCGCGGATGTGTATGTGGGTACCTAGCGGACCCCCCTACGGGTATTCCCCAACACAGTTCTAATGTTAAGTTTATATTTTATAAGGGTATGTCTTTGGCATGATTGGGATGCTAAAGTGGGAGGGGGGTTATGGGGAAAGTTTAGTTTCTCAGGCAAAACAAGGCGAGGTATAGTATCAAATAGCATGACTGCAAAACTATACATTATATGTACAAGTATAAAATATGTCCGATTCAGTATACACATAACACAAAACAGCTACATATCCAGCGACAACACACAACCCATAAGATGAATGATCATACACGATCGATGCAGATCCGATTACTAACCTGGAACATACGGGCCTGATAATCCAAAGAAAATAAGGCAGATGTTTGCATACATGGATAGACATCAGGTGGAAATAGCCATGATACAGGAATCACACCTACCAAAACAAGAAAAATGCACGATAGGTAAAAGATGGGCGGAAATGACCTTGGCATCCTCTTATTCATCATACTCGAGAGGGTACTACTTGATTAAGAAAGGAGTACAATTCCAATTAGAACATACTATTAAAGACGAGCAGGGTAGATATATCATAATTACGGGATATCTCCGTGGACACCATGTGGGACTAGTTAACAAATATGGCCCCAATACAGATGACCCTGACTTCTTTGACGATATATGGAAGGAATTGCGAGAACTACCCGACATAGCACTCATATGGGGAGGGGACCTCAATGTCTCACTAAATGCAGACCTAGACAGATCAGGACATACACAAGAACCACACAAAAAAGCGGTGAAAGCTATACACGTCGGCATGGCCGAATTTAGAATGGTAGATGTCTGGCGTGAGCGCCACCCACAGCAATTAGCAAGTACACACACCTCCACACCTCATAATAGCTGGTCCCGGCTGGATTATTGGCTAACTATAGAGACAGCCTGCACCTGGGTGCAAAACATCAAACACTTACCAAAAACACTATCGGACCATAACTATATTCCGCCACCCTTTATATGGCGATTCAATGCCAAGGCATTACTAGACCCATTGTATAAAGAAACAATACGGGAGGCTATAGAGGAATATTTCTCTATAAATGAACACTCGGTAGAGGATGCTAGTCTACTCTGGGAGGCTTTTAAAGCCACGATACGTGGCATTTGCATAAGTACAAAAGCCGGGATCCTAAAAGATATACGGCAGCAACTTAGTCAGCGAGAAACACAACTTATGAAACTAGAGCAGGAATATAACCGCACAAATTATGTAACCATCCTTGCTAAAATTAGGGAAATAATATCGGAATATCAGGACTATGCAGACACCGAGCTAAAATATATAACGAACAGGCACACGGCAAGAACCTATGGCGAAGGGGGCAGAGCAGGGCGTATGTTAGCGCAAAAAATCAATAAAGATCATCAAGCGCACACAGTCACCAAAATAAAAGATAGCCAGGGAATCACGCACTATGATACTACAGGTATATTAAAAGCTTTCATGGACACATATAAGGAAATGTATACATCTAAGGATACAGCTAATGCTGGTGAAATTATGGAATACCTAGAAGACATAGCTATAGCCTGGCTATCAAACAACCAAAGGGAATACTTAGCACAACCAATCACGAAAAAAGAGCTACAAGATGCCATTAAATCTATGCCCAACGGTAAATCCCCAGGACCAGATGGGTTTACGGGAGAATTTTATAAAGAGTATATGGAAATAATATGCTCTTACTTGGCTGCAATGTATAATGATGCATATGACAAACAAATACTTCCCCCTACGTTACGAGAGGCATTATTAATAGCGTTACTAAAACCCGACAAAGAACCAGACCAATGCATATCATATCGACCACTGTCATTGATCAACACAGACACGAAGATTCTAGCGAAAATTATAGCACAGAGGCTACAACCCCTAATGACGTCTATTGTACTACCAGACCAAGCAGGGTTCATACCTACAAGAGCCACCTCCCACAATATCCGCACATTATTCGCTTTATCACACCAACTCAACCCGGAACTGGAGGCGACGGCGGTATTACTCGATGCCGCCAAAGCTTTCGACTCAGTTGAGTGGGAATACCTTTTTACTGTCCTGACTAAAATAGGCATGCCTCCTAGTCTCCTACAATGGATCAAAATTCTCTATACCAAACCGATAGCACGCATAAAAGTAAACAAACATATATCGGACCCAATACAAATAACTCGAGGTACCAGGCAGGGGTGCCCACTGTCACCATTATTGTTTGCAATCGCCCTGGAACCTCTAGCCTGCAAAATCCGGCAACAACACAAAGCCACAGCCCTACAATTCCCACAGCGTCCTATTAATATTTCACTATACGCGGATGATATGGTGCTCTATGTGCGAGAACCAAAGGTGAACTTAATGCCGTTATTGCGGGAATATATTAAATTTGGTAGGCACTCGGGCCTCCAGATAAACTGGAGTAAATCAAATATCATTCCACTTACGGACATAACCAAGCCTCACACTATTGAATACCCACTTGAATGGCAAACCGAACCTATTAAATACCTAGGAATTTGGTTTCACCGAGACCCAAGCACAGTAATAAAGGCGAATTATGGAACAGCTATCACTAAACTAGAAGAGCAAGTAGACCGATGGATCCGATTACCACTAACACTGGCGGACAGAATAGCCATAGTGAAAATGGTGATACTCCCAAAATTCCTATACTTATTTAACAATATCCCCATAACACCTCCAACACCAGTATTTCAGCAACTGAAAACGCTAATAACGAGATTGATATGGGCTGGCAAACAAGCGCGTATCGAACTGAGGACACTGACTCTGCCCTACTCCAAGGGGGGATTTACTGTGCCGGACCTCCGGCTATACTATCTCTGCGCTCAGGCACAATATGCACATTATTGGTTTCACCCAGTACCATATATGACCCATGTGGCAGTGGAGGATGGAGACGCCAACCCTGTACCACTCAGTAGTATACTTACACACCGACGCCCACACATAGACAGAAATGAAATAAATACAATACGTACGACTAGCTCAGCATGGCACCACATGGGTAAACTAACACATAAGCTACCATTATACGCACCGGCGCTACCACTGAGACATCACCCGGCTATCTCAGTGTCACAAGAAGAGATGGGCATGAAACTACTACAACAAGTGGGAATAGACAAGATGGGAGATTTGTATGACAATGGTGTCTTTATAGATAGCACTGATCTCAAATATGTCAGCAACCAATCGCTCCTATTTAAATTTAACCATCATAGAATGAAAGGAGCAATTAAGAAGCTATACCAGGATTTTCCTGCTGAACCACCGACATTACTAGCGCTCCAAATGATTATCACCAACCCGAATGGTGCACACTTAGTCTCCAGACTCTACAAATTACTGCAGGAAGACATGGCAGGGAATACTGAAAAAGCTAGGGAAAGATGGAATACACATCTAGAAACACCATTAGATGTGCCTGACTGGAACTCTTGTTGCACACTAACGGAAATGCTGACTCCCAATGGGAACCTGAGAATTATACATTATAAATACCTGCACCAAACATACCATACTCCACTGAAGCTACAGAAATGTGGTTTGAGGGAAGATGCGAGATGTAAACGATGTGGTTCAGACAATGCAGACTTTATCCATCTAGCATGGCACTGCACAAAAATTCGGGAATACTGGACCGAAGTAATGAACATATTAAGTAAAATGATAGCAAATACACTAGATTGCACAATACATGTCTGCCTTCTAGGCTTGGTGAAACACTTGCGCTCTGTAAAGAAAAAGTTATGTACTATAGCATTGTTATTAGCGAAAAGACGGGTTTCTATATGTTGGGATAGTAAGAATAGTCCAAACAGTAAAATGTGGTTGAAAGACATGGTGTATTGTAAGGACACGTTAAAAACCTATGAAGAAGAGCTTCCTTCTGGCTCAAAACCAAGAGACTATTGGACACTCCTTACAGACTTCTTGCTGCTAAATCCGGACATTTTAAAACCTGCTAATGTGTAAATTGTCAGTATATCACTGAAAAGTTGTGTATTTATCCAAAGTATTGTACGTTATAGACCAGATCACATATAGTCATACTGTAACCTCAAATGTCATTCATGCCTGAAGGTTTTATTGTGTTATATTGTTATGAAATAAAAATCTTTAATAAAAAAAAACAAAAAAAAAACAGGGAGCAGAATTTCTAAAAACGCCACAGTACAAAATGAGCCCAGAGACTATTGCAGGAGTTACGCCTGTAATTGAACAAATGATTGAACAAGGCATCTTGAGAGAGATATTAGGGAGTCCTTGTAATTCACCTATTATGGGGATTAAGAAACCGAGCGATAAGTACAGGATAGTTCAGGACCTGAGAAAGGTGAATAATATTGTGGTACCTTGTTGTCCAATAGTACCAAACCCAGCAGTGATTCTTTACCAAATTCCCTGTGACGCAGTGTGGTTAACAGTGATCGATTTGTGCCAAGCATTGTTCTCGATACATTTGCATCTGGATAGCCATCATCTTTTTGCGTTATGGTTCGGAGACCGCGTTTTGGCATGGTGCCGAGTTCCTCAAGGGTATACCGAGAGTCCTTCAATTTTCAATCAGATACTGAAAAAGTGTCTGGAGTCATTGGTAATTCCAGAAGACTCAGTGTTGGTGCAGTACATAGATGATCTATTGGTCGCATCAAAGACACGAGAAGCGTGTGTTTTTTTTGTGTTTTTTTTTATTGAGAGTTCGTGCAAATTACAAAACTACATAACTGTCAAGTAAAATGCATATTACAGAATGATCAGAATACGTAAAAACACATTATTTCATACAAAGTTAAATGCCTTCTAAAGTGCAGAGTGCTAGCCATTTGAGATGAACATATCTTCTCTAACTCTCACATCACCCTGTTGAAAAAGGTAAATACTATTGTGACAGAGCGGCCGCGGCAGGGGCGGTACCTGAAGGCCCCGGGGGCACCACCGAGGACGCATTCCTGCCAGCCGGAAGAGAACGCCACAAGCCGGAAGAAGAAAAGTGGGTTAGGAAGGCGGAGCAGGCGCGCGGAGTGAGCGGAGAGGACGGAAGACTAGCAGACCCAGCGGAACAGACCAACACAGCTACCGTGCAGCGGAGGGCGGAGGTAGACCAGGCGGACGAGGAGGCGACGGCACCCAACGCGGACTGAAGGGAAGGAGACAACACCGAGAGGACCGGAGGAGCAGAGGACGCCATCGCCAAGGAGGGACCAGTCGTAGCAGACCAAGATCGGAAGGCCCAGCGCGAGGAGAAGGGCTCCCTTCGGGAAGGCGCTCTGGACGAGACAGCCGTGACCCCGTTGTCTGGTCACGGTAACAGGCAAGTGAGGGCAGGGACCAGGGGAGTGTTGCGCAGCTGGGTGTTTAGTCGAGTGGCATTCTTGGGTTATTGAGGGTGGGGACGAAGGTGGAGCATAACCCAGGCACGATCTTGTGGGGCACAAACAAGATAGAGAGGTGCCACTGAGAGACAGGCCGATAGGATTTAGCGGGCACGTAGGAACCAGGAGAGAGGCGTTTTCTCGTGGTTCATCTCCCTTCCCTCACGAATGGGCATCCCCCTCACACAACCCCCCCCTTTTCGGTCTTGTGGCGTGTGAAGGAACACGACAGATCACCTGTGCACATAAAGGTTGGGAGGAAGCCACGCAGGCTAGCAAAGCAACACTAACAGTCTCTCTCTTCTCCGTTTTCCCGAGGAGGAGGACCCATAGAAAAGGCAAACAGAAGACCCTGGAAAGGTTCCCTGTGGAGAAGCAAAAGAATCCCCCCTGCGAACGGGAAAAAAAGGACCAGCCCTGAGACGTTGTTACACAATAAAACTCCCCTAGCCACTGATACCGTGAGTCCCGTGTCGTTCTTGGTGCGTGACAAGTGGTGTCAGAAGTGGGATTCCCCTTCCTGTCCCGTTGCGCAGCAAGAACATGACCCAACTTCTTGGCCTCGAAGACATGTTGAAACAGCTGGCCGAGGGCCAACGCCACCTCCAGCTGGTGGTAGAAGGGCAAGCCACTGAGGCTAAAACAGACCGGGAACACCTACAGGAGGCCCTCCAAGCCCAGGCGGGCCTGATCGCACAGAACCAGACGGTACAAGACTCTGCCATACAGCGTTTAACCGACACCATCGCCAGCAGTAAAGTGCACCCCAATGTGCCTTGTTCGGTTTTGCAGAAATATCAGCCTGGCGAAGACCCCGACTTCTTCTTCACAAACTTTGAGCGCGTCGCGGGTACTGCCCAATGGCCGGCCGAGCGTTGGGGCCAGTACATCGCCCCCCTCTTGTATGGGGAGCTACAGACCGCATATCAGGCCGCCAATCCAGCGGGCACAACATCGTACGACGTCATCAAGAAGACCATCTTAGAACGACTTGGTTGCGACCACGAGCACTATCGAATGAAGTTCAGGAAAGAGAAATGGCTTCCCCAAGATATCCCCAGGGCGCTGTTCTATCGAGTTCAGGGTCTGGGCAACCGATGGTTGCAGCCCCACAGCTCCACCATGTAACAGGTGATGGACAAGATCCTCTTGGAACAGTACCTGGACACTCTCCCTACCGCCACTCGCGCTTGGGTAAAACAGCACCCCAACGTAACGATTGCAGGCGCCATGGAGCTGGCTTGCGCCCTTCAAAGAGCCCCGGAAGTGAGAGCCTTCGTAGCGCGACCAACACTGGCCGGCGTTTCAAGGTGGAGACCACCTGTACCTGGAATCGCACCAACCCAGATCCGGCCCCTTATCGATCCCGCTTTTCTCCCGCGCCCCACCCCAAAGGAAGGGGGGTCAGGTCCCCAATGTTTCCGCTGTGCCGAGTGGGGGCATATAGCCCGCCTCTGTCCCCAGAGACACAACACAGTTGAGCCCATGGAGGTAGGGTACGTGAAAGGGAGGGTGCTAGTAGCGGGCGACAAAAAGAAGGCCTACCACCTAGGTCTGGTTGTGAATGGTGCTCCCATCACCGCCCTTATAGACTCCGGGTGTCACCACTCGGTGCTCAGCCAAGAACGTATCAGGGATCATCGGTGGGGAAAGGGTGGCTATTACATGTGTCCATGGAGACCAGAAGTCCTACCCGGTGGCTGAGGTTATCCTAGGGGAGAAAGGAGAGGAAAGGGGCCTGAGGGTGGGCACGATACCCAAGTTGGTTGAAGAATGTATTATAGGAACGGACTTCGCCGACTTCCCGACATACCTAGCCAGGGCCATTAAGGAAGAAGAAGAGCGCCACTGGCTGAAAGACATGGCTTTCTACTCGGAGGACATAAAAGGGGGTAGGTACAGGGAAAGGAAATCGCACAGCACCAAGAGAAAACACAACCGAGAGGTGGTGCTCAACGGGCTGTCTAATATCCCTTCTGCCTCCTCCTCTGTTGCAGACGGTGTGACGGAACGTCCACGCAGTTTCAGAGCAGCACAAGCAGAAGATCCCACCCTGGGGAACGCCTGGGCCCGGATAGTACCAGAGGAGGACGAACAGGTAGGACCCTGCTTTTGTAGATCAAAGGGGTTGTTGTACAGGCGAATAAGGAAAGACACCGAGACGATAAGGCAGCTGTTAGTTCCCGCTTCCTTCCGTCAACAGGTCCTCCACCTTGCACACAACCAAGCGGGAGGGGGGCACTATGGGAGAGAAAAGACCGAGGAGTACCTCCTAAGGCGGTTCTATTGGCCGGGGGTGTTCTCCGATATCAGACGCCACTGTGCTGCCTGTCCTGTATGCCAATGGACCAATCCCCCGCACGTACCCCGGGCACCCCTACAGCCCCTCCCGATCATAGACACACTGTTCTCCAGAGTCGGTATGGACCTCGTGGGGCCCTTAGTCACCTCCGCACGGGGGCACCAGTACATTTTGGTACTGGTGGACTACGCAACCAGATACCCTGAGGCCATACCGCTCTCCAGTATGGCGACCAATAACGTGGCCCAAGCGATGCTGGGGTTCTTCAGCGGCGGTGGGCTTCCCTAAAGAACTCCTGACGGACCAGGGGACTCCGTTTATGTCCAAACTCATGGCCCAAATCTGTAAATTGCTGGGCATACGACAGATACAGACATCCGTTTACCATCCACAAACAGACTGGCTTGTGGAACGCTATAATCATACCATTAAGAGTATCCTAAAAAAGACTATATCCGCTTCTGGTAGGGACTGGGACAGACCACTTCCCCTCACCTTGTTCGCTATCCGTACCCATTCTCAGTCCTCCACCGGGTATAGCCCCTTTGAGTTAGTGTTCGGGCGTAAACCCCGCACCCTGTTAGACATGGCCGCAGAGAGGTGGGAAGAGGAAGGAGACGAAGAACAGGGACTCCTGGACTATGCCACCCATCTCCGGGACAGGCTCACCACGTTATGGGGAGAGGTGAGAGAGAACTTGGAGGCAGCACAGGAAAGACAAAAAGGGGCATACGACCGTCAGGCCAAACTCAGAACTTTCCAGGTAGGGGATAAGGTGCTCCTTCTCCTACCGTCATCTGTTAATAAACTCCTGGCCCGATGGAAGGGACCCTTTAGCATCACACACCAGGTAACCCCGTCACCTATAGAGTAGCAGTTCCGCATACCGGGAGGGTAGGACAGATCTATCACGTCAACCTCCTGAAGAGGTGGGAGGACGACTCTGACCCAGAGCCAGCTCCATCCACCGCCCTACTGATAACCAATCACCAACCCCTGGCCATCTCTTTTCCACCCCAGAAACAAGGCCCTATGCCCTGTGAGATCCCGTTAGGGCCCCGACTAGACACGAACCAAAAGGAGTCCCTCCTCACCCTGGTCAACGAGTATAAGGATGTCTTCTCCAAACACCTAGGCAGGACACCCCTGGTCCAACACCATATCAGAACCGACGGGGCTAAGCCTGTTAGGTTGCGTCCCTATCGCATCCCAGAAGCCTGGCGAAGAGTGGTAGAGCGGGAGGTAGAGGACATGTTACGCGACGGCATCATAGAGAACTCCACCAGTCCTTGGTGTTCTCCGATTGTCCTCGTGCCAAAGCCCGACGGATCCGTGAGGTTCTGTGTGGACTTTAGACAACTGAACTCCCTCTCTCGCTTTGATTCCTATCCTATGCCCCGGGTGGACGAAATGATCGAACAGTTAGGCACCGCCCTATACCTCACCACTTTGGACCTAACAAAAGGGTACTGGCAGATAGCTTTGGCACCAGAGGCCAAGGAGAAAACAGTGTTTTCTACCCCGTCCGGACTGTATCAGTTTAGGGTCTTGCCTTTCGGCCTCCATGGAGCACCAGCCACATTCCAACGACTAATGGACATTGTGTTAAGGGCCCACCAGAAGTATGCAGCCGCGTTCTTGGACGATATCGTCATTTACAGCCCTACTTGGGAACAACACACCATCCACTTAAGAGCAGTGCTGGACCGCCTGCGGCTAGCAGGTCTCACCGCGAACCCTGCCAAGTGCATGCTCGCAACCGACTCTATACGATTCCTAGGCTACCACATACGGTAAGGACACATCAGGCCGCAGGTGGACAAGGTAGACGCCATCAGGGACCTACCCTTACCCGCTACCAAAAAGGGGATACGGGCCTTCCTGGGCCTGGTGGGTTACTACCGGAGATTAATACCCTGTTTCTCAGAGGTCGCAGCCCCGCTAACAGACATGCTATCAAAGGCGTATCCCAACACCATTAGGGAATGGACAACCGAACAACAGCAAAGCCTAACCATGCTGAAAGACGCATTATGCCACGAACCCGTACTGCAATGCCCTGACTTTTCAAAACAGTTCACTCTCCAAACCGACGCCTCTGACCGGGGCTTGGGGCGGTCCTGTCCCAACCCGATAACACAGGCAGCATGCACCCCGTTGTCTATCTGAGTCGAAAACTACTGCCCCGCGAAACCCGTTATTCCACGGTGGAAAAGGAGTGCCTGGCCATCAAATGGGCTGTCCAATCCCTCCAGTACTACCTGCTTGGCCGCTCCTTTCTTCTGGTCACCGATCACGCCCCTTTGGTGTGGCTGGCCAGGAAAAAAGACACCAATGTTCGGGTCCTGCGTTGGTTTTTGGCCTTACAGCCTTTCTCTTTCCAGGTGTTCCATCGGCCTGGCGCTCTGCAGACCAACGTGGACTTCCTATCCAGACCGGATGCCGTTTTGTGTCCCGATCGGCCATGCCTGGTGGGGATGCCCTGTGACAGAGCGGCCGCGGCAGGGGCGGTACCTGAAGGCCCCGGGGGCACCACCGAGGACGCATTCCTGCCAGCCGGAAGAGAACGCCACAAGCCGGAAGAAGAAAAGCGGGTTAGGAAGGCGGAGCAGGCGCGCGGAGTGAGCGGAGAGGACTGAAGACTAGCAGACCCAGCGGAACAGACCAACACAGCTACCGTGCAGCGGAGGGCAGAGGTAGACCAGGCGGACGAGGAGGCGACGGCACCCAACGCGGACCGAAGGGAAGGAGACAACACCGAGAGGACCGGAGGAGCAGAGGACGCCATCGCCAAGGAGGGACCAGTCGTAGCAGACCAAGATCGGAAGGCCCAGCGTGAGGAGAAGGAGGGCTCCCTTCGGGAAGGCGCTCTGGACGAGACAGCCGTGACCCCGTTGTCGGGTCACGGTAACAGGCAAGTGACGGCAGGGACCAGGGGAGTGTTGCGCAGCTGGGTGTTTAGTCGAGTGGCATTCTTGGGTTATTGAGGGTGGGGACGAAGGTGGAGCATAGCCCAGGCACGCACGATCTTGTGGAGCACAAACAAGATAGAGAGGTGCCACTGAGAGACAGGCCGATAGGATTTAGCGGGCACGTAGGAACCAGGAGAGAGACGTTTTCTCGTGGTTCATCTCCTTTCCCTCACGGGCGGGCATCCCCCTCACACAACCCCCCCCCCATTTTCGGTCTTGTGGCGTGTGAAGGAACACGACAGATCACCTGTGCACAAAAAGGGTGGGAGGAAGCCACGCAGGCTAGCAAAGCAACACTAACAGTCTCTCTGTTCTCCGTTTTCCCGAGGAGGAGGACCCATAGAAAAGGTAAACAGAAGACCCTGGAAAGGTTCCCTGTGGAGAAGCCAAAGAATCCCCCCTGCGAACGGAAAAAAAGGACCAGCCCTGAGACGTTGTTACACAATAAAACTCCCCTAGCCACTGATACCGTGAGTCCCGTGTCGTTCTTGGTGCGTGACAACTATCTAAAAAGTGCAAAGTGCTAAATATTTCGGCATAGACCTAAAAAGGATAAAACAATCATGCAAAGCAATTACTAACCACAATTGGATAAGGAGGAGCATAGAGGATAGATCTTAGGAGATAAACATAACCCAATGTTCTAAGACTGACCTTGTCTATAGCCTATGTCACCAATAGACTCCAGCGTTTTTCATACTTTTTATAGAGCCTGATCTTATTGCATATTTTTCCTCCAGTTCTTTGATTTTACTTAGCTTCGCTCTCCATGCGTGAAACGAAGGTACCTTATCTGATCGCCAGCATTGTAAAATTAAAGATCTTGCTACCAATGCTGCAATGTACAGGCATTCTTCCTGTGCAGTAATATTAGGAGAGCAACCCAGAACTGCGATATCTACATTTATGGAGATAGAAGGGTCTAGGATAGATCTGAGATAAGTTTCGATTCCTTCCCACAAACTACTGATCTTTGGACATTCCCAAACAATGTGTAACCAGGTGCCACCGCCCTCTTTTGCGCATCGGAAACACCTGTCCTCAATTTGTGGGTATATCTTATGAAGAAAGGAAGGGGTTCTATAGATCAACCATTTTGAATAGAATTGCATGCGCTTGAAATTTGCGCCTCTGAGTGTTGATGCATTAAGTTTATTTATTCTATCCCAAGTTAATTTTGAGACCTGCATCCCTTCCCTTCTCCACCATCTATCACGAACTTTTTCATGTGTGGGGGGGCGCTAGAGGGCGCACTGCAAGATGGCCGCTCTGTTGAGCTGCTCCGCCGGCCGGGCTCATAATCCGCCTAAAATCCTCGACATCCCGCCTTGCCCTCTACCTAACCTGGCAGCTGTAGTACCCTGACAGGCTGGGGACTGCCCTGGATGAGCGCTGAGGGATAAAGACGTCGCCATAGCGGAGCCTGCGGACTGTGTGGTGCTGGGCCTGCGCCTGCAACGTGGCGACCTGGGAAGCGCTCCGGCCGGGCGCTTGAGGTAGGCCACGGCTGGCGCTGCTGGCGGACTGTGAGTGCCTGGGGGCGTGCTCGGTTCCCTGAGCCTGGCGTGTGACGGACCGTGCGGGGGTTACCGGAGGCCTGGTGAGCACCCGATCGCCAACTGTCGTTGCGACGGGAAGCCTGCGCCGCCTCCGGGTCTCCCTCTGCGCGGCCTCTCTGCGTCAGACTCGTTCGAGGGCTGCGCTGAGTCTCCTGGTCTCGCGGTCGGCCGGCGGGCTGCTGCGGGCCCGCTTGAGGCTGCTCGCGCACGTCGCTCTGTGCCCCTGTTTGCCTACTTGCTCGGCGCTCCTTCCCAGGCTGGTTTCGGGCCTCCATTGCCTGTGCCCTCCATTGCTGCGACGGTGTGGGGGAAGGCACCCTCACCGGTGATTCTGCTGACTCTAAGACGCCACTCAAGCGCCTGCCTTGCGGCGCACTGCGACCTGATCGCTGCGGTGGACGCTGCAGTGTGCAACCCACCTGGCTGCTGTGCCTCTATCTCCCTTGATCTGCCCTGCGGTGTTCCTCCTGTCTGGGTGCTCCGTTGTTGTCGCTGTACCTGCTCTGCCTCCTTCACATCCACCCGGTTGTTGTGAGGCCTCAGACGCCTCCCAGACTGTCTCACCGCGGGGTTGCGTACCCGCTACCTCTCCATTGCTCCCATCCTGATCTGCTCGGAGTGGTGTCGCCTCATCGGTCCTGTGCTGCACTGTTCTACCCTGGGGGAGCTGTGTCTTGCCTACACTTTGTCTGGTGCGGCCCCACTGCCTCTCCTACGGCTGCCTGTCCTTCATTGCCCTGAGACCGCAGCGTGTTTGTGATACTGCTGGGGCCTGTGCTTCATAGCTATACCTGTTTACTGGGGCGCTTCGGCACACGTGGGCGACATGGGGAAGAGCCAACCCCGCCTCACCTTTGAGCCTCGGAAAACTAACAGATCTGCCCAACATGCAGCTTCAAATTCGGAGGCGGACACCTCTGCCGACCACCTCACCAACATTGACAAAACGCTCCTTGCGGTGCAGGCCAGCCTCCAGTCCATTGATGGCAAGATAGACCATCTCAATCTCCGCATGGATCACATGTCGTCTAAGTTGGACAAGCACGCCCAGCGCCTGGGGGAGGCTGAGACCCGTATACAAGATGCTGAGGATGGCCTGCAGCAGGTGACACATAGGGCGGCCTCTATGGAGAAAGTTCTTGCCGTCATCCAGGCCCGTAATGAAGACTTAGAAGCTAGATCGCGCCGCAACAACGTGCGCATTACGGGCCTGCCAGAATCTACCAACACGGGCCGCCTCGAGACTTACGTGGAGAAGCTGTTACGAGACATCTTTGGGGCGGAACAGCTGTCACAAGTCCTCATTGTGGAGCGCGCTCATCTCCTTGGCTGCACGTCCCCCTCCGGGTGCTCCACCTCGCCCTATAATTGCCCGTCTTCTCAATTACAGAGACCGGGATGCAGTTCTCCGTCTAGCCCGAGAGAAGGGCACCATCACGCATGAAGGTAAAACCCTTGCCTTCTACCCAGATTTCACGCTGGCGGTGCAGGAGGCTCGTAGGGAGCATCAACCTGCTAAAAAACTTTTCCTTGCTGCACACGTACCATATGCCATGCTCTATCCCGCGCGGCTGCGGGTGGAGGATAATGGGAAATATAAGTTTTTCACCTGCCAGAAATCGGCTCTGGACTTCGCCAAGACTGTCTCCCGGCGCAATTGGTCCCCCAGGCATGCAGGAGGAGACGAAACTGCAGGAACTGACGACACAGCAGTTGGCCACGGCGAACTTTGATCCCGGAATGTTGGAGGGGTGTGGGGCTCCTGGCTCTGCATATCTTGTTCTGCTGTATCTTGGTTGGTGGGGTCACTGGTGGGACGTGACATGTCCTAGAATGTAGCGTGTAGAAATTGTCGCAGGCCCCCAGATCGCACTACCTCCTCAAGAAGGTGCTCTCCTATGTTTCACTTGGTGTCTGGCTGCAAGGCCTGGAATTGGACAAACACGACAGCCCGGCCACCTCCTGCTCACACCGGGAGGGAGTTTGTGCTCGGCGCCCCCCCTATATGGGTGTTCCCCATCGTTGGTTATCTCCTTGGTACTGCACTGGGGATTTGTTACTGGATGTTCAGGATGACTTTAGCATGTTGGGGTTGCTAAAGTGGGTGGGGGTGGGGGGGTATTCGGGGCTTGTTCATGTGGCTAAAATGTTTTCCTGTCATACTGAGTATTGCACATGCTCTCAGATCTCTGATTGGTCATGGGGTGGATTCTATAATCTATATATTTTGCTCTTATTGTGCACAGTAATGGTATAACTATCTCCTGTTTAACTTGGAATGTGAGGGGGCTTAACTCGCCGAAAAAGATTCGACAGGTGATAGCTCATTTAGAATGCCACCACATCAGCATCGCCCTCCTGCAAGAAACGCATCTCACACGGCATACTGACCAGCTAGTTGGGTCTCGCTGGGCCGATTTTCACCTGGCCTCCTCTTACTCCTCCTATAGCCGGGGGGTGCTCACACTGGTGAAGAAAGGCCTTCCGTTTGTAGCCCACCGCACTCATGTTGACTCTGCAGGGCGCTACGCTATAGTACATGGCACTCTAGCAGGCAAATTGGTCACTATCATTAACTGTTATGGTCCCAATATAGATGACCCTGGCCTGTATGAGGGTCTTCTTGCGCTTCTACGCGATTGGCCGGATGCAGCGATCCTTTGGGGGGGAGACCAAAACACACACTTGGACCCTAGAAAGGACAAGTCTAGTGGTAAGGAGGGACACTCACCAGGGGCGGCTCACGTTATTAATTCCGGGCTGGCGGAGTTCGGTCTGCTTGATCTGTGGCGGCACAGGCACGTAGACACACTCGCAGGCACACACATCTCCACAGCACATGGCAGTTGGTCTCGCCTAGATTACTGGTTGGTTAGTGACAGTGTGGCGGGCTGGGTGTCTGAGGTGGAGAGCCTACCGCGCACACTCTCTGATCACTGCCCGGTGCAGCTCACCCTCTGCATACCCCAAGTGACTCCTCGATCCTTCACCTGGCGCTTCCGTGCCGAGCCGTTGTTAGACCCCCTGTATGTGGAAACCATTCGTGAGGCCATCACTCAATACTTTGCAAACAACACGGGGTCTGTAGATAGTGCGGGAGTACTTTGGGAGGGATTTAAAGCCACTATCCGGGGCACTTGCATAAGCACGTCGGCTGGCATATTAAAAGATCTACGGAGTCAAATAGCTATGGTAGAGGCCACGTTAACTCGCCTTGAGCGCGAATACGAACGGTCACCCAGTGAATTGACCCTGGCGTCCCTCAAAGAGACTATCCTCGAACACTCGAAGTTGGCGGAGGAAGAGCTAAGGTATGTCTCCAAGCGCCATGTGGCTCGCTCCTATGGGGAGGGCGGGAGGCCGGGGCATCACTTAGCAACAAAAATTAAGCACCGTCTAAGCCAAGACACAATCACTAAGATCACGGATAACGCAGGGCGCAACCACTATAGTGTCACAGACATCACAGAGCAATTTAGACTGACTTATGAGGCACTATACACCTCCCAGGGCGAGACAGACATTGCAGAACTCGACGCCTACTTGTCGCAAGTAGCACTTGCCTGGTTGTCAGAGGGGCAGCGGGATTATCTGGGTCAACCCATCACAGTGGAGGACATCCGCGTGGCCATAGCTTCTATCCCTAACAAGAAGGCGCCTGGCCAGGATGGCTTTTCCTCTGAGTTCTACAAGGCGTATTCTGAAGAACTCGCCCCCTTTCTGCTGGGAATGTATGCGAAGGCTTATGATTCCGGTATACTCCCCCCGTCTCTTCGTGAGGCATTAATCATTACCCTATTAAAGAAGGACAAGCCGCCCGCTCACTGCGACTCCTACAGGCCACTATCACTTATCAACAGCGATGTCAAAATTTTAGCGAAAATTCTGGCCACTCGACTCCAACCGTTGATGCAAAATCTGGTTCTACCAGACCAATCCAGATTCATACCCACACGGTCTACCTCCTATAATCTTCGCACTCTGTTCGCTCTGTTTCACACCCTATCTTCTGACTTGCCAGCGGCGGCTGTCATGCTGGACGCTGCCAAGGCGTTCGATTCAATAGAATGGAGCTATTTGTTTTTTGTACTCCAGCGGATGGGCTTCTCTCCCTTTTTTGTTAATTGGGTCAAACTTCTCTACGCATACCCTGCGGCGCGGGTCCGGGTGGGGGGTCATACCTTGGCTCCATTCTCTATAACTAGGGGAACTCGGCAGGGATGCCCCCTCTCGCCGTTGCTGTTTGCCCTGACACTGGAACCCCTGGCCTGCCTCATCAGGCAATGTCACAAACGTGCGGCTCTTCAGCTGCATCACCGGCCGCTCATCATCTCGCTGTACGCGGATGACATGCTGCTTTTTATTCGGGAACCCCGCACCCACTTAGCGCCTGTCTTGCGGGAATACATCCGATTCGCACGGTTCTCCGGATTATCTATAAACTGGTCTAAATCAGTAGTAATGCCATTAACCACGTGCACGCACCCGCATCAGCTGGAATTCCCCCTTGTGTGGGCGACGGAGCCGGTCAAGTATTTGGGGGTCTGGGTGCACCGGGATCCCAACAGAGTCATCCGGGAGAACTATGGTACCGCTGTAACATTTTTAGAACAACACATTGACAAATGGATTCGCCTTCCACTCTCCCTTGCGGATCGTATCGCTCTTGTGAAAATGGTAGTGTTACCAAAGCTTTTATACCTTTTCAATAATGTGCCGATCCCTCTCACCCAACATTTTTTTAGGGAGGTGCGTTCGTTGCTTATCCGGCTGATCTGGGGGGGACGGCAGGCTCGGGTGGGGTACTCTCCTTCTTGACTATAAGCATGGGGGTTTCAATGCACCTGATATCTATTTGTATTATCTCTGCGCGCAGGCGCAATACGCACATTTCTGGTTTACACCTCATGACTTTATTCCCCACGTCGCGGTGGAACACTGGGACGCGCACCCCATACCGCTGCGTTCCCTCCTAACGCATAGCCACCGCCTCACGCCTCACGATGAGATTAACACCATCAACTCGACGATTGCCGCCTGGCAGGCGCTAGGCCGTGTTGCCGAGAAACTGCCGTTATATTCCCCGTTACTCCCTATTGCTTACCACGCTGGCATCTCGGTGACTCATGAGGAGGGAATCATGCGCATCCTAGCTCAGGCGGGCATTGACAAAATGCAGGATCTATTTCCACAAGGTACGTTTCTGACATCTGCAGATGTGGACTACATTCAGCAAAAAACCCTATTGTTCACATTCTCACTTCACAGACTGCGAAAAGCCTCCCAGGCCCACTTCCCGACATTCCCGGCAGAACCCCCAACGCCCCTCGCCTTACACACCTTACTTACCAGCCCCACCCGACACAAGTTTGTCACTAAACTATACCGTGCTGCCAGGGCTGACAGGGCCCTTCCCGCTGATAAAAGCCTGATTAAGTGGAATGAGTGCCTAGACCCACAGCTCACTCGGGAAGAATGGGAACACTGTTGTGCTCTCACATCAAATGGAAACCTGCGTATCATACACTTCAAGTACCTCCATCAGATTTACCACACGCCTTACAGGCTTTTTAAATATGGTCTTAGGGAATCAGACGCCTGTACCCGATGTGGCGCATTGGGTGCGGATTTTATGCACCTGGCCTGGTCCTGTGGCCCGGTGAGCACCTATTGGTCTGGGGTGGTGACTAGACTGTCTAAAATTATTGAGGTTGAACTGTCCTGCTCCCCCCAGATGTGTTTACTGAGCTTCCTCCCTCAGTTGAAAGGCGTTGCAGGTAAACTGGCTAGAATGGCACTGCTTATTGCTAAGCGACGAGTGGCGATGGTGTGGGATAGCAAACGGAGTCCTACAATTGCACTGTGGCTTAAAGACCTGATCTATTGCAGGGAGAATTTAGTGTTATATGCAGAGGAGTTGCCGGCGACCTCACGGCCGAATGATATATGGGAACCATTGCTGAGTTATTTACGCTCACTTGCTTCGTCAGATGCCCCTGATTCCGAAATTGTGTAATCGCTGCTTACTGTTGCTGTTTGAAATGTACGACACCTGCAGCTGTATTAGCAAAGCTAGAATCTACCCTTCTAAGTATATACATTATAGCCACGAGTTGTTGGGTAATGTTTTTTGTTTTCTGCTCTCTTACAATGTCAATACTTCACATTGTCCTATCTGTGAATTGTATGCCACCTTATGAAAATCAATTTAAAAAAAACTTTTTCATGTGTCAAGAGAGGCTTATTTTCCTCAAGAATTTTAACCCAGGCACTAATTTTCCGTTGTATCGGGGAGTCAAAGGCTTCACTCATACTTGCTCTAACGGATGCATTATTAATGTCAAATTTTTGTAACAAGGGTTTTATTCTGATAAATGACCACTGCAAGATTGTTTTAGAGTGTAAAAGCCTTATTTCAATCTCTGGCCATGACTTCCAGCAATTGCCTATAATAAAATCTCGAATCTGCAGGTACCCATTTTCTTCCCACATCTTTAAAATACTAGTCTCTAAAAGACATCTTTCCCCTGTGTAAAAGTGGGAGAGTCTAGTTGAGCTGTTAAGTCTCGGGATATTATAGAATATTAAAAATTGAGATTTTTGCTTGAGTATCCATTGAAGAGTCTTATAACGTACTTTTTGGGTACTTAGTTATTCTCGTAGGGTCAATGATATTGTATTCCTTTAAGATCTTTTTCATAAAAAAATGATCTGCCTCCTGAGGGTCCAATAGAAAAAATCTAAAACTGTGATGTGCAAAAGTCGCATGATAATAATTCCTAATATTTGGAAGAGACAACCCTCCTTCTGCAACAGGGTAGCTTAAAGTGCTGAGTGCCAATCTCGGTATCTTATTAGCCCATAAAAAGGAAGAGAACATGCTATCTATCTCTTTAAAAAAGCTGCTTGTAATACGCATGGAACAGCACTAAAGAGAAAATTAAAAAGTGGAAGAATAGACAAGCGAATTAGTGCTACTCGACCCAGTATAGATAGAGGGAGCTGGTTCCATCGTGCTAACAAGTGTTTCACTTTTTTCAGCAACGGAGTATAGTTTAAATGGAATAGATCTTCTATTTTCTCCGTAACAAAAATCCCTAAATATCTCTTTGGGCGAGTATTATATACATGTCCTGAATTCTAGCAATAGAGAGTCAACAGAGCAGTTACACAATATGATCTCTGTTTTCGTCTTATTTATTTTATAGCCTCCTATTGCTTGGAAATCTGAAAAAATCTTCATAATTTCTACCTGAGTGTCTGTTTCTGAGTCTAAAAAAAGGACAATGTCGTCGGCATAGAATTTTATATTTGTCATACCTTGAAGCGGAGCCGTATACGCCTTTTTTTGTCTAATTGCTATTGCAAGTGGCTCAATAAATAGTGCAAATAAAATCGGAGAAAGAGGACACCCTTGCCTAGTGCCTCTATTTATTTGACATGTGTCTATGTTCACTGAATTAATTAAAATTTGTGCCTGAGAGTTTGTATAGAGCTGCCTTATCAAGTGTATAAACTCCTTTGGGAAGCCGAATTTTTCTAAAATCAGGAACAGACAATCCCAGGACACTAGGTCGAACGCTTTTTCGGCATCTAAAAACCAAACCTGTGCCTTAGTCTTAGTTATGTTAAAAAATCCAGTGCTTCTAATAAAAAATTTGTGTTGGTATGTAGCTGTCTCCCAGCTACAAAACCACACTGATCCCTCTCGATAAGTGAACCTACCATTCTATTTAGCCTATTAGTAAGGAGTTTCGTAAAAATTTTGTAATCAGCATTTAAGAGGCTTATAGGCCTATAGGAGTTTACGTTCTCACTGTCTTTGTCCTTCTTTAAAATGCTGACCACAACTGCTGTGCGAAAGGATAACGTAGGGTCGCCCCCTTGTAATAGATGGTTTGCAAGATTTAGGAATTCAATATTAAGAGTTGAGGCAAATTTTTTTTTAAATTCCGCGGGAAAACCATCTTCCCTGTCGCCTTACAATTAGGCAAAGAGCTTATAACTGAATCAAGTTCTTCCTTCATAAAATCTGCTAATAATTCCTTTTGAAAGTTCATATTTAAAGTAGGAAGTGGCTAGTCAGACAAGAAGCCATGAATAGATTCCAGAGGTGCATTATAGTCTGATTGATAAATTCCCTTGTAGTGTTTAAGGAAAACTTCGCCTATATCCGGCGTTCTGGTTGAATGTGTTCTAGTTGATTCATTCCAGATACTCTCGATCCTATTACGCACCTGATTTTCTTTTGCCTGCCAGGCTAAAAGTTTCCCAGTGTACTCGCTATCTTCATAGACTGTCTGAAGGTAAATCCTGCTTGCCATATTACCTAATCTATAATAAAATTCTCTCATTTGTATTTTTGCTTCTGATAATTCTTGCTTAGTGTTTGGGCCCCTATTCCTGATCTATTCCTGATTCGCACGAGCAAGTCTCGTTTCAAGCATAGTTCTTTCCTCTTTTTTCGCCCTTTGTTGCGGGATATCCTTTGAAGTGATTATGCCTCTTAATGTAGCCTTGAATGCGTCCCAGGTTACATTAATTGGGGCTGAATCTTTGTTTATGTAGAAAAAGGCCCTAATCTCATTATCTATTTCTGTGCACCATAATTCATTTGCTAAATTAAGTTTATTGAAGTACCATCTTCTTGAGGCGCCTTTATCCATATTCCCTACAGCAATTTCCATTTGAATTAAAACATGATCCGAAAAGGCGTTTAGAATGTGTTCATATCTATTAACTACAAAGTTATGTGAGGTCAGAAAAAATCTATTCTTGATGCTGAATCATATTTTGCTGAGTAGCAAGAATATCCACGTTTAGCTGGGTTGTTAAGTCGCCACTTATCTATAATATCTAGATCAGATTTATAGCTAGACAGAGCAATAGCAACTTGTGGTTTATTTCGTTTACGTTCTAACTTTGTCGAGTCAAGTGAGGGGTCCTGTAAAAAATTAAAATCACCTCCCCATATGATCTGTCCAGGTATGCACGATAGAGCTTGCTTTAATTGTAAGATAGGGAGTGGATCATCTATCACTGGTGCATAAATTGTAGCCAATATAAGGTTTAACTTATTTAATTTTCCATGCACAAACGTCCATCTTCCACCCGGATCTGAGTATGATCCATTAACATGAAATTGGACATGCTTACCTAAAAAGATGCCCACGCCCCTTTGCGCAATACCTGAGACAGATGAGCAATAGAAGCCCGCCCAATTCTTAAAGATTTTACTAGCATCTGGCAAGCTTCGAAAATGTGTCTCTTGAATAAAAATCACATCGGGATTATGCCCTCTGAGCCAGCTCTCTACTGCATAGGTTTTGCGCCCGTTATTAAGACCATTAGCATTAAAAGACATGATTGTTAATTTATTCCTATTCATCGTTTTTATGCTTTATGGGATATTTTTAAAGTCGTCTGAGAACCTACAAGATACATATCTCATCATGAGAAATTGTGCATACCTCCCTGACCTTGACTCTGCTCCTAGCTCTAACCCTGAAAAAATATTAGCATAATACACATAAAGATCCTTCCAATAAAATCTCTTCCTAGCAGTTGACCAGCTAAAGTGCAGATTGTGCGAATTGTGCAAAATAGCGTTGAACAGCAGCAGCTCTTGATAGCAGCAAAAAGGTAGCGTGCAATAAAGCATAAGTACCTACAACAACTAAAGTGCAAATTGTGCAAATTGTGCAAGCCATGCTTTAAGCCGCAGCCCTCAATTGCGGTTAAAAACATAGCATGCAATTGAGCATAAATACCTACAACAACTAAAGTGCAAATTGTGCAAGTTGTGCAAACTATGCAAGAGCACTGAGTAGTGGCTAAACATACGGTAGAGCATAGGTATCTATAATACATTCTACATTTGCCCTTTACCTGACAACTTAGCATCCTAAAAAACCATTTAAAAAAAAAAATGTTTTTCAAATTACCATCTAGTGTGCCAATTTAGCCTTGAGCAGCAGTTTGTAGTAGCAGCTAACATATAAAGTGCAAAAAGCAAACTCATGTACCAAAAAAGCTTAAAGTGCCTAAAGTGCGTTCTCCCCCTAAAATACATAATATATTTCAATAAATGTAAACCGTATATTGGCAATTTCTCAATCTATCCGTATTCTGAGTAATTGATACTTCGTCTAAGAACTATCTTTTTTCTAAATGCTTCACCCCCTCCACCTCCCCCCCCCCTTGAAGGGGAACCCCCGCTAATCCCACTGTTCCCTCCTTCTCCCTCTTTTTTCCTGGATGCCATCTCATTGCATCCTTTTGCGTCTCCTGATTCACCTCATGACCGCCCTTAGCTTCCTTCCATTAACAGTTCTCAACATACTTTCTATTAGAGTCCGAAGCCAACCTATACCTGCAGAACCCCTTTTCTTACGCAACGCTCAGTTCTTCCAAAAATGTTTGAGCATCCGATATGTCCGTAAAAATAAAAAAATTCCTTTAGCCAGAACTTTTAATTTAGACTGTTGAACAATTGATGCTTGCGCTCCTTTAGCCTTAAAGGAGTCAATCATTTTAATAAAATCCTTCCGTCTATGTGCTGAGGCTGCGGACATATCAGAAAACATTCGAAAATTTTGGATCTCAGAGGTGGAAAATGATCTCTTGTCTATTGCTGTATTTAAATTTTTTTCTTTAATTCTGTAGTCTGAGAAGTTTATTAAGATTGTACGTGGGTATTTGGCATTCGGATTTTTCTGTGCAGGAACTCTGTGTGCTCTGGTGACTGTGAGATCCCCTTGCAGCTCTGGTATTACTTTTCTTAGGAGTGTCTCGGACCACTTTACCATGTCGGTGTTCTCCATGCCTTCCGGGATTCCAACCAAGCGCAGGTTAGATAGTCTGTTATAATTTTCAAGATCTTGAAGTTTTAGCTCCATCTGGCGTTTATTTTTATTTAGCGCATGGAGATCCTTATGCATAGCTGCGATATTGTCCTCTAAGTCCGAGACACGGTTCTCGACTTCCACAATCCTTTTAGGAATGTTAAACAGGTTTTCCTCAAGCTTAGACAGCCTTTCATGTAACTGTGAGATTTCAAGCGTTTGGGAAACTTTAAAGTCTCTTAGTTCTTGTAGGATGATTGTAAGCATGTTTTTTATTGACGAATTTCCTTTAGTTTCCTCGTCTGCTATTGGTAAAAATAGATCTAATTCTGATTCTGATTCAGAAGAAGACTCAGACACTAATACTTCTGTCCTTGATTGAACATCGTTTATTGCCCCTTGAGCGGGCTGTGGTAGTGTTTGGTCTTCTAGGATAGAAGGAGGATTGTCAGGGGTCATTTCTAGAGAGGCCACATCAGTCTGCAGGTGCAAATCAGGCTGTAGATGGACTGCCTGCACAGGCAGGGCAGGCTGAGCAGGATATCCTCGTAGAGTCTGAGTCTGCTGATCTGGGTGGTCTAATTGAGATTCAAGACTTGGGCTCTCAGAGCTAGAGTTAGTGTGGCGTGTTGGATTGATGAAAGGAGTTGACCTTATCCAAATCTCAGTCAAACAGGGAGCAGAATTTCCAAAAGCGCCACAGTACAAAATGAGCCCAGAGACTATTGCAGGAGTTACGCCTGTAATTGAACAAATGATTGAACAAGGCATCTTGAGAGAGAGATTAGGGAGTCCTTGTAATTCACCTATTATGGGGATTAAGAAACCAAGCGATAAGTACAGGATAGTTCAGGCCCAGAGAAAGGTGAATAAGATTCTGGTACCTTGTTGTCCAATAGTACCAAGCCCAGCAGTGATTCTTTACCAAATTCCCTGTGACGCAGTGTGGTTAACAGTGATCGATTTGTGCCAAGCATTGTTCTCGATACATTTGCATCTGGATAGCCAACATCTTTTTGCGTTATGGTTCGGAGACCGTGTTTTGGCATGGTGCCGAGTTCCTCAAGGGTATACAGAGAGTCCTTCAATTTTCAATCAGATACTGAAAAAGTGTCTGGAGTCATTGGTAATTCCAGAAGACTCAGTGTTGGTGCAGTACATAGATGATCTATTGGTCGCATCAAAGACACGAGAAGCAAGTCTGACAGATGCAGTTGCTTTACTGAACCATTTGGCAGTAGGTGGGCATAAGGTGTCACCAGCTAAATTACAATTTTGTCAGAAAGAGGTTCAATATTTGGGACACAGGATTGAGAAAGGGGTCAGGAAAGTATCACAAGATCGAATTGCTGTGATCTTGCAAATGGGTCCTTCCAGAACACAGAAAGAAGTTCGGATGTTTCTGGGTATGTTTGGATAATGCAGACAGTGGATCAGTGGTTTCTCATTGACAGCCAAGCCATTACAGAGATTGACTCACAAAGATGTAGTCGATCCAATTCAATTGGATGAAGAAAGCATGAAGGCTTTTGTAGAGTTGCGAGATAGTCTTTGTTGAGCACCTGCATTGGGAATGCCAGATTATTGAAAGGATTTTGCACTATTCCGTTGTGAAAAAGATGGGTGTGCACTTTCAGTCCTAACGCAAACGCATGGAATGGCGTGTCGTCCAGTGGCATACTGTTCTGCCACCTTGGATTCAGTGGCGGCAGCATTGCCAGGTTGTCTGAAAGCAGTGGCTGCTACTTGTATGAGTTTGGAACAGAGTGAGTCAATTGTGATGGGACATCCAGTGAAAGTGTATGTGCCACATTCTGTTGAGATTCTGTTGACAAGGACACGTACGCAACACCTCACAAGTAGTCGTTTGACTAAATATGAGAGAGTGATATTGGGAGCTGAAAATGTGACGGTGACGCGATGTACAACATTGAATCCCGCAACGTTGTTACCAAGTACAAGTTGTGAGGAAGTGGTGGATGAAGCAGACCATGATTGTCTAGATGTGACAGAAATGTGTACCAAACCAAGGCCAGATATAAAAGATACTCCATTGCCAGAGTCAGATTGTGTGATGTTTGTGGATGACTCTTGTTTGAGAGATGAAAAGGGTGCTTTGCGTGCTTCTCATGCTGTTTGTACGGTGGCCATGGTTCTTGAAGCATCGTGTTTAAAGGGAGTAAATTCAGCACAAATTTCAGAACTGGTTGCTTTAACCAGAGCATGCATAATTGGCAAGAATCTGAGAGTAACCATATTTACTGACAGTCAATATGGTTTTGGGGTGGTGCATGACTTTGGGCAGTTGTGGATGCAACGTGGTTTTCTGACTTTTTCAGGATCACCGATTAGAAACAGCAAAGATGTAAAGGATTTATTGGTTGCGCTACAGTTGTCCAAAGAAATTGCAGTGGTCAAATGTCCGGCACATAAATCTGGAAATGACTTTGTGATGAGTGGGAATCGTTATGCTGATCAAGTGGCACGATTCTGTGCACACAATTAAATTTCAATTACCAAAGGAACAGAAAAAAAAAATACAAATTGTCACCTAATGTTCTCTTCTGTGGAAACATGGGGGGAAGTTAGACAATTGCAGGAAGAGGCCTGTGAGGAAGAAAAAGAAATGTGCATAAAATCAGGATGTACTCGAAGAGTGGAGGATGAAGTGTGGGTGTATACCGATGGGAGACCAATAATGCCAGATGGCTTATTGTCTCAGATGGCAAGGATGTATCATGGCTTAACACATGTAGGGAGAGATGCCATGATTAGGCTTTTCAAACAGTCTTGGTATAATCCAAAGTTTAGGGTCATTGCAGAGAGTCTTTGCCAAAGATGCATAGTATGTCAGCAGCAGAATCCAGGGAGAAAGACTGTTGTTAGTTGGGGACGAATTGGAAAAGCAGCAGGACCATTTACACAGTTACAGGCAGATTTCATCGAGCTCCCTCCTTGTAATGGACTGAAATATGTGTTGGTTGTGGTTTGTCGGTTTTCTCGTTGGGTAGAAGCATATCCAACAAGAAGGCATGATAGTCTAACAGTTGCTAAATTGCTTTTGAGAGAGATAATACCAAGGTTCGGATTTCCAGTCTCTTTAGAGACAGATAGAGGGACTCACTTTAACAATGAGATAATTTGAATGATATGCCCGGCATTACAGATTGAGCAAAAGCTGCATTGTGCCTATCGACGAGAAGCCTCAGGTATGGTCGAGCAAATTAATGGCACTATAAAGTTGAGACTGTCAAAAGTCTGTGCATCCACAGCAGTAAAATGGCCAGATGCTTTACCTTTGGTTTTGATGAGTCCAAGAAGCATTCCTGATAAAAAGACTGGATTATCCCCGCATGAAGTGATTATGGGGAGAGCAATGAGACAGCCGATAGTACCAGCAAATCAACTGATGAATATTACTGATGATCTAGTGCTCGATTATTGCAAAGGATTGGCTGATGTGGTGCGTTCTGTGTCTCATCAGGTTGGAGAAGTTGCAACCACAACACAGCAAGAACAAGTGCATGATCTAAGTCCAGGAGAGTGGATTCTGGTGAAGAAGCATGTGAGAAAGTCGTGTTTGGAGCCACGTTGGCATGGGCCATATCAAGTGATATTGGTGACAACGTCAGCAGTAAAGTGTGGTGGCTTGCCAAATTGGATACACGCGAGCCACACAAGACGAGTCCCAAGTCCACTTGAAAGACTAGAAGAAGAAGAACGGCAACAGGCAGAGGGTCAAGAAGAACCTGAAACTGAGTCTGAGTTCGAACGTGAGTTTGAACTTGAGCAAAGTTGGAATAAAGTGGGCACCAGCTACTGGGTCTTGTGAGACTGCTGTTGAAGTCAATGAAAGAGAAGTGTTGAATGAAAATAGAGATCAAGAGCAAGTACAGCAGAAAAAAGAATCAAACAAAAGAAATTGTGAAGTTGGCCTTGAAACTAAAACTGTGGAAATTAAGAAAGCCAGAAAAGGAGATGTGTGGCCAAAGGGAGTGAAAAGACTGAAATACACTCTGAAAGAAAAATCACCAGACGCAATATTGGAAGTATCGAGCCAAACAGAGCAAAGTGACTCAGGAGAAGATACAGTTCGGAGAACAAAAAGATCAAGAGTTCCGAACAAGAAATACACAGTACTTGAATGGACATATGTGGTGTCTAAAGAAGCTGAGCACTCAGTCCAGTGCAGAGAGAATACTGGTACAGAATTGAGTCACGCAAACAGCTACGAGCCACCCTAAATGAACAGTGTAAAATTGGGGTGCAGAAAATTGAAAATTCACTCGGAGGAGTGTGGAAAAATTAAATTTGGAATTAAGTCAAAGGATGTGAAGATATAATTTAAAAAAATGAGGGGTGAAGCAAGAAGGCTTAAGTGTTTGGATACACTAATTTTTTTTTTTTTTAGTTTTTAGATTTTTTAGTTAGTATAAGATCTTATAAAATGGCTGAGGCAAATACTGTAGAGACTGGATATCAAAACCGAAGTTTTAAACGTAGATGTATTAATGCTTGCTTTTTTGATGTTTTAATACTAATGATGATTTGGTTAACACTACTTGTTGTTGTGCCTTTTTTTATGTTTCCTACTAAAAATAATAATACTAATAGTGTGATGAGTGTGAAAGTAGATGTGGATAATCTTAAAGAAGATTCACAAACTAATATGAAAAGGATGATAGATGACAGTGTCTATCACCAGGATAATTCTATTAATGACTTCGCATTAAATGTCTTTACTAAACTTTTGTACGAGTACGTTGACATGATGGATGCAAGAGATTATGTGTGCATGCAACTACCATCGTCTGTGTCTGAGGGAGTGACCTATCATCACTTATCTCTAACATATGGAGTTTCTTGTAGTGTTTTAACCAGTCTGTTTTATGAGAGGGGTAGTTTACAATACTACTATTCGAATCTTGACTTAGTATTTTCTGAAATTGCAATTAGAAGAAATATGAATAGGTAATGAGTGCTTGAGATGCAGAATTCATGGGAGAGTTTTTTCATTCGACCAAAACAATTGATGTAGTATATGTAGAGGATAGAAGACAGAGTTTTAGGAAAAAGGCTGCTGAACAGAAGTCTCATGTACCTCCATGGGCTTTTAGAGAAGGTGATTACAAAAAGGGTGAGACATACGCTGCAATGACTCTAGATTGGCATCATAGAGGAAAGCTTTGCTTACTTAGATTAAAAACTGACTATAATAACTATTTCATTGGTTCTAGTGAATGTGATCATGTTTTCTTAATAACGGGAGGCTGGGGAATAAGAGGACCAACTGATCCTGTTTTCCCTGGAATTTATTATGTGTGTAGTAAGAATGCCTATTATAGGTTGCCTGCACATTGGTACAGGTGTTGTTATATGGGAATAGTTTTTCCCAAAGTCTATCATTTATGCAAGAGTCATGGAATCAATTAAAAGAAGAGTGAACTAATTCATAGTAAAAGGGGAATAAGTGTTTCGGATACTGTGGGTGATATTTTTGGAGCACTGATACCTTCAGTTGGAGTGATTCTAAATTCACATAAAATTAGAAAATTGTCCACAGTGGTTGATCATTTATCAATGGACACCGCTGGTGGGTTTTTGATGATTGATACTGAAATGGTTGCTATGAGGTCTATGGTTTTGCAGAATAGACTTGCCCTTGATGTATTATTGGCTAAAGAGGGTGGAGTCTATAGCATGTTGAAAATTCAACAGTGCTGTACTTCTATCTCTGTCAAAAGTAAGAGCCTAGAGGGATATATTAAGAATATTACACATTTGCGGGAAGATTTAACTGAACTGAAGGTTGACGGTGCTTGGGAGAGACTTGGTAAGGGTTTCTCTACAGTGGGAAATTGGTTTTCTACTTTTGGAAATAGTTTACTAGGGAGGATTCTAACGCCAATAGTTGCGGTTGCCTCAGGGATACTAATGATACTTTTGATATATAAGTGTTGCAAATGTAAGAAAGGAACACAAGATGTTAAAAGGAGAGCAAGAAAAAGGAAGAGGGAAGAAATAGAGTTAGAAGACAGGAGAGGAAATTACTATGAAATAGTAAAGGATATAGATGGAGTTATGTTGAAGCAAAAGAAAACTACAGCTTTCTAAAAGATAAAATGGTGACAAATTGTATTTGTGGGTTATTTGGTGATGGCTCAAAGGCGCCATCAAAGGGGGGATTGATGGAGCAGGATTTTCGCGTAATAAAACCTGCTCGGATTGAACTCCCAAAGTGTGAAATTATTAATCGTGTGATGTGCAAAGTAGATTCGAAAACAGCTAACATAAGGGAAAGTGAAAACTGCACAAGCAAAAACTAAAATGCTGGAGTAGGCTGCAAATGCTTATGACTAATGAAAAATAAAAGAAATAATGCTGCTTGATTGTTCTATACTAATATGTGATGGAAATAACCTTAACCTGGGATGTGCATGGGCAAATGCATCACGCAGGGTGGGTATATCATCGTAGAGCATTATAAGTGATTAATAATGAATGTGCTTGTTTTCCGTAGAAATATGGTTTTCTGCTCTGCAGAAAAGGCCCGAGAGTCATTTTAGAAAATAAATGCGATTTTAATTTGAGCGAGAAAGGGAAGGTGGAAAACTGTTCGTCCTTCACGGGTCCTGTGTGCCTGCCAAAGTTTGCGTGGAGAAACAAAATAATCTTCGGAAACGGAACACTTCCTTAGAGAGAGGCGCATTCGAAAAATCAAGGCACAAAAGTTGTTACATGACCGAGATGGAGGAAATGTGTACTATGACAGCAGCTCGAATTTGTATTTCCTGGGTTGGAAGTTGATAAAATGAGTAAAGAGGACAATGGACAGTTTTACAGAAGCATCATGACGAGAATGGTGTGACAGTACAACCCCTTCCTTAACCAATAGAATGAAGAGAAATTGTGTGTTATGATACAATGTGGGTTGGCCATTTTGTGTTTTAGGGTATAATAATAGGTACTTGGTGGGAGGGGCTTAGGTGGTGTTTTGCGTGTTTTCTTTCTGCACGAGAGGAGAGGGCTGCATCGCTGTCTCCTATTTGGGCTGGCTATTTCCTGTTTGCTAATTCCTGACTTAGTCTTTGCTCTTCAATTCTTCTTGAGGGGCTTTGCTGCTCTCATGGCCAGAGAGTAGTTTTCCAAAATTTCCTTGTGGGTTAGTATAATATTCTGAATTTGCATAATTATTTTGCAAATGTCTTATGTCTATAATCCTTTTGTCTCTACGCCTATCCACTCACTCATTGCATTGATGTTGAGATGTACTTCTGTTATTCACATTTATTGTTTCTTGTATGGTGATCAATGATTCGAACTGTATTGTATTTGATGAGCAATCACATTTTTTTAGATAAAGCATTATAAATATACAAGTGAGTTTGTCTTTATTAGAGATATTGAATTTGTTTTCTAATGAGTATTACTAGTTCCAAATATTAGTTTACCAAACCCTGATTACATAAATAAAGATTGCATCGCCACAAAGTATATCCGAGGATGATATTCTAATTGGAAATTGGTAAGTTTGGTACTTCACTCACCCAGCGTGAAGGGGCTCATTGGGTAATGATTTGGGCTCAGGTAATGGAAATTTGTTAGTCCCAGATCGCTGGATCAACACCAAGGCCTGCGTCAAGTGTAAGTCAATGCACCCCAAGGGGATTTGCAGGTTATGAAGCTCCTGGTGCACTGCAGAAGAAGGCTTTGTGCCATTTTTGTTCCCGGGCTAGATTTTGGGGCTGTTACCGGAGCCATTCATCTTTGCATTCCAAGACCTCTTTCTCCAAGGTGGCTAAGTCCAAAAAGCACAAGAAGAAGTTAAGCATTCGACTTACACATCCAAACACCTTGCTTCTAGGCCCTGCTCCTATACGCCACCTGTGGAGCTGCCGTCTGGGCCTGCTGCCCGCTACCTCTAGTTCCCCAGAGCCATAGCGACACCTGCCCAACATAAAGAATTTTACGATGCCATGCACACCATCTTTGGGCCACCGACTGCCTCTGGTGTCTCTTAAGGCCCTGCGGAGCCATGAGCTGACCCAGCTGGGTTACCGCCGGTGGGTTCGCCCCCAATGCCAGCCGGGCGCTGGGTCTGGCTTAATGCCATCATGAGTTCCTATACTTGCCCGCCCCCCTTGCCCCATCCACGATGGTGCTGCTGGGTGACAAATCTATCCCCATTTACAACTGAGTTGGTACTGTCTCGACATCGACCCTGGTGCTGCCCAGACGATTGGAGTGGGGGAACAGGGGTATGGACGTTTGAGAACAACCCTGACCAGGAAGAAAACTGGTACGAGGAGCTGCGTGATGCCAGCGGCCTGGGTACCTCCCCAGACAATGGCATGCTTTCCCTTCCGGGCCATGTTTCAGAGGAAGGCGCATCCTTCGCAACAGTGATGCATAGGACAGCGAGGTCTTTGACCTCTTATTGCCTGCGGTTGAGGTCAAGACCAATATTTTGACAGAGGCCCTTCACCCGGGACGAGCTCTGTGAGCCTGTGTTCCCCTTTAAGGAGGCCCTCACCGACGTTCTCCTGGGGGCATGAGCTAAAACTTGCACAGGGGCTTCTGTGCATAGCATGATTGCCCATCACCATTATTTTGCCTGAGGAGACCCGTTCTTTCTCTCCCAGCATCCCTTCCCTGAGAGCCTGGTGGTACAAGCCTCAAAAGCTAAAGTTAGTGTAGTATCCTGTTTATGTAATTATCCTGTCACTTTCTCCCTAGCTCCTCAGCCAGTGTGAATGTGCTGTGTGCTGCATGGAATGTTGGTGTGGTGATGATGAATGAAATGTTTGGGTGCCTGTGAGGTGAGGTGTGACAGTTGGATGATGGGCTGAGCAGCAGGCAGGCTGCTCCTGGTGGGGCTGCTTCATATGAACATAACATCTTGTAACTAAGGCTAAATAAATCAACTGGAACTTCATCTCGTCTATTGGACTTAATTACTACATATTTTTGGTGACGATCTGGAGTCAGACTCATGCGTGACAAGTGGTCTTACCGAAGAGGAAGATGTCACTGAAAAGATGAGTGCGCATCTGAAGAAACAATACAAACAGGAAGAAACCGGAGTAATCTTCTACGGACATAAGTTTACAGACAGGTGTACACAGCATCTAAATCGCCCTGTAGCCCCACCAGTGTCCTTTACAGCGGACAGTCCTAGCCAGGGCATACCTCTTTCAATTACATTCCTGAGTGGTCTTGCGTTTAAGACTACCTCCAGTGCACTCTGTTGTTCCACCAACCTGGATCTACAAAGGCTGACCAACAAAGTATTGTCTGCGATTTGGATCATTTGCTTAAAGGATTGGGTTTTCCTGCTACTGTGTCAACTGGTGAGAGCTCAAGTACTGCAACCTATCTGATCTAAGGTACAGTTTCCTGCACAGTATTTGCCTCCAGTGTTTCGTCATCTGAGATTGAAAAAATTCTAAAGGGAAGAAGTTTTACAAGTGCAGCATTCTTCATGCTGCTTAGACATTCATAAGTGTGCCCAGGAAAGGATCTTGCTCGAAGTTTTGTCAACGTGATGTTTGTAATTGACTCTGTCAATGAAGGAAATGTGGCGACCGTCGCTTTGGTCGTGATTGCAACGCTTCACTGGCATGTTTCTCTATGCTGTCTACAATGCGTGCTTTACAACTACAAGCAATTACACAATATATATATTTTGTTTTCAACGTGGTCTCGGTACCGGCAGCAGGAGGGGGCCATCAGCGGTGAGACCATTATTGTGGTGAGTTTAGTATGTTTCCCCTGTCTTCTTTGAAGCAAGGGCAGTTAAACCGACACTGTGCGGTTTCAAATCAGTAGCACGAGCCCTTCAAAGCTCGCATAGACTTACCTGCCTCACAGGATCGCGTGGATGTGCTGCAGGGCCCTCTGCGTGGGCAGCAATGCAAGCTGCTATGGGACGCTATCCAGCACGGACGCACCTGGAGCCACTTGGCACATGTCATCTCTACATACCGCCATCTTGGAGTTGCAAGTCTACGAAGTTCCCGAGTTTTCTCTTGGACGCTGTTGATTTTTTTTAATTACAGGATCTTTTCCGATTCTGCTTCAAAGGTTCCATTATGTTGCACAGAGGATTTAGCAGCATGTAAACTTACATGAACTTGCTTTCTGCACCGGCCCTCCGGCGCCCCCGCTTGTGCTGCCCTCGGTGCTCTAAGTTCGTATCCGCAGCGTCAAGAACACTGGCCCAGTGACATCTTGGTCCTCCAATAGGTTTGGCGTGTGCTGTGTCTGGAACTATCCTATGTTCAGCATTCCACTATGGTTTCGGATTGTCAAATTACAAGGAGCATGCAGTCCTGCCAAGTGTCACGCTTCAGGCGTGACGCTAACGCATTTCAGTGTGGTGTTCCGCATCACCGCACTGAAATGCATTGTCACGCATTTTGACCACTCTCTGCTGACGCGCTGAAACTGGCTAAACGCCAGGGTGCTAGCGCACGGCAGGACTCCAGGAGACAGAGTAATTGACATCGGAGCCCGTGCGTGCCCAAATTGAAATATGCTGCCTGCCCTTCAATCATGCGTGCTAGCAGCGCTACAATGTTGCAAAACTGTGCAGGCTGCAGAGTGCTGGCTCCCGCCGCGGCGCTGACCACAAGACAGAGTGAGTCATGATGTGAGAGACTCACCCTGCCCAATTAAATTACCGGGACCCTGGGGCCTGCCCTCTCAGAGAGACAAGTCCGCGTTAACTGGCTGTGCCGGCGCCTGGCGCCCATTACCTCACGTCCTGTAGTTGGAAGCAGGAAGTGTGAGGCTCGTCTGTGAGAAGAAGCCGGCGGCGGCGGGACTCTGAGTCGCAGAGTCTCACACGATCATGGCAGTGCGGCATGAGAGAGGCCTGTGGCTGCATCGGTCGCGCTGCGTGTGCTGGTAGAGGCGCTGCAGTGTGCACACTGCTGCAGGCATGTGCGTCGCCGCCCGCCGCCCGACGAGAGGCAGGCGCACAGCATGTCACCCCCGCCGTGCGGCTCAGCGCCTGGGACACCGCCGTCACCCATGGCTAGCAGAGAGAAGTTGAAGACAACAGTAAGCACTAGAAGTACTAACGCTCGTCGTCATTCTGTCTGAGGCAGCCTGCAGTGCTCAGTGCTGCCTGTCTGAGACTCACTGTGTGATGTTTAGAAGTTTCCCTCGTCTTCATTGCATGATTTTTGCTCGTGAGAAAGTGTCACTCATAATCGCTGAAATGTCACTCATAATTTCACTGAAATTATGAAAATGTCACACATGGCAATCTGAAACCTTGGCAGCTATGCGCACGTAGTGCCAGTCAGTTTAGTGACAGTTCCTATGTTTTCAGCAAGGAGTCTTTTTTTTAAATTCAAGTCTATGCATTCTACATGTAATGAGCACGCTTTTTACAATGTATATGTGCTGGCAAAGTTGCTAATTGTTTGGAATGTGTGGGTATCTCTGTTGTCCTTTTGCTGGGCTGTTGTAGTTACAGCCTAGGTATGTTTCTTCCTGGTATGCAAGTTCTGCAGCCTAGGTATGTTTCTTCCTGGTGTGCAAGTTCTGCAGCCTAGGTATGTTTCTTCCTGGTGTGCAAGTTCTGTTTCGCGTGCAATGTTTTGTCTGTCACCACATGATGACATGTGGTATAGCTACATTCTCATTTTGCATTCAGTTGGTATGTTGACATTTTACAGTACATTTTATCCAACGCTGCTACATTGCACTGTACATATTCCTTACACTTTAGATTGCATTATGGGCTGTATTGGCCCATTTTCTTTGGTTTGCCTAGGTATCCTAAAATGAGGGGGGGGGGTCTTAATGTTTTAATGGGTGGGTGTCACCCATCTTTGGGTCTGTAGTTACACACCATTTCATGACGGGTCGTCAAAGCAGCGGTATTATTTGTGTTTTGTTTCTTTGCATGCTACACTCCCTTACATCAGGGACGGGAATGGGTTTTAGTCCCATTTTTACACGTTACACTCCCTTACATGAGGTACAGATATGGGTTTTAGTCCCATTTTCATGTTGCACATGTCAAATCCTTACATGAGGCATGTCAATATGGGTTACAGTCCCATTTCTATCATTTCCGGACCCTTACATGAGGGGTGACTTAATGGGTTTCTTTCCCATTTACACAGTTTACGTTAAAAATCCTTACAGTAGGGATGTCTTCATGAGTTACAGTACCATTTGTGCAAGGTTTTGACCCCTGATGTGTCATGATGGGTTTTACTCCCATTTTCTCAGTTTTGTTTCCTATTCCTTACATGAGGAATCCCTAGTTTGTGTCACATTGTGTAAGTCAAACGGTTAGTTCATGTTGTCCTGTGTCATGCCTCCTCGAATGCCTGTCTGGCCAGTGGGTGTGTTTGGGGGTAAGTCATAGGTGCATTTGTCATTAAGCTAACATGTTTCTTATGCCACAAATGTTATGCTATATTTTTGAAATGTATAGAAGGGGAGAATGTGTGATATCTAATCTTTTATATTTATCTACGCATCTTCTCATTTTTTTCTTAATATTTTTCTATGCATCTTCATTTTATCTTGTACTTTCATCTGTTGCATCCACTTCTTTTTCTTTTGTATATTTTTTCCTGTCTATCTTCTTGATATTTTCCATTAATGCTTACTTTTAATTGAATTTTTATCTGCATTTGTGTACTTAATTATTTTTCCTTTTTCAGGGTTGTTCCTGTTAAAACCTCATTCGGGTATCCAGTTTTATGTTTGTATTATATAAGAAAGGGGGATATATAGTATCCTGCTTATGTAATTATCCTGTCACTTTCTCCCTAGCTGCTCAGCCAGTGTGAATGTGCTGTGTGCTTTTGGGAAGCAAATGTTCTCTTCCACCAGCTTGGCCTTGCGTTCTGAGAATACCACATGCCTCTTGGGCAAGTACACCCACGCATTATTATACAGCTGCTCCCCATGCTCCCTGAAGAAGGCCACACCATCCTGAACCAAGCCTTGGTGGACAGCCAGGACACAGTGAGGTTCAGGTGTGTAATGGACACCACAGACTTTAGGCGAGGCCATGGCCTCTATGGTGGCACTCCTTTGCCACGCCTGGTTGCTATCCACTGGGTTTTCTGTGGATGTGAAATCTTCCCTGATTGACATGCCTTTCAATGGCTTCCGCTTGTTTGGCTACAAAGCTGACTCGGCGCTTGTGCGTTTTCAGGAAAGCGGAGCCACTGCCAGGTCCCTGGTCGTTTATCTGGTATCCCAATAACAGCAGCAGTTTTTTCACCCCTTCCTTGACCGCAGTCAAGGGTTTTCGCAATAGTACCCTTAACCCCCAGCCCAGCAGGCTATCCAGCCCTTTTGTAGGTGGGGTCGTGGGTCCCAAAAAGGAAGCAGGAGTCATGATCAGCATGTTGGCCAGTCTCCTGCCCCTTTGGATGCCGCAGCCTTCAAGCTACATTAGCGACCTGTCCATTTAGGGTCAAGACTGATTGGCATATGACTTTATCCAAACTGAGGTGGCATGGTGGATGACAAACGATGGATTGGGATGCGGCTAGATCAATTGCCAGTGTTTGAGATTCATTCAAGCATTCCATCCATCACCTAGTTGTTTTTGCATTTGACACCCAACATAGTCATTATGTTGGTGGCAGGATCCAGCACCACCTTCCCCAGTGGAGCAGCATAACCTCCGACAAGTAGGTGCTCCAAATTGTGCAGAGGGGTTACGCCTTTCCATTCGTGGAAACTCCTCTGCCTTTGCTGCCGTTGCCAGAATGGCTGACTGAGGACCATTTTTACTTTCTCCGTCAGGAAGTGCAGACTCTGTTGGCCAAAGGAGCCATTGAAAGGGTGCCAGAAGTAGGATATGGTTGCTGTTTCTGTTGCTGAAAAAGAACGGAGGACTATACTAGATCTGCGCCCTCTCAACTCCTTTCTATGGAAAGAGAAATTGAGACCTTGACTCGGGTCTTGTCTGCCCTGGAGGCCGGATGGTGGTGTTGGAATTGCAGGCTGCTTATTTTCACATCCCTGTCCTGCAAACCCATATGCGTTACCTGCTGTTTACGGTGCACCTCAAGCATTTCCTGTTCGCTGTGCTCGCTTTTGGCCTCACCATTGCCCCCAGGTGTTCACAAAAGTGATGGCAGTTGCTGCTACTCATCTTCAGAGGTCAGGGGTTTTAGTCTTCCTCCCCTGCCTCGACAACTGACTGCTGGAGGTGGGTTTGTCCCAGGCAGTCATCACCTCCTACAGACAACAGCAAACCTTCTTCATTTGCTGGGGTTCACTATCAACATGCTGAGGTCACACCTCGCTACGTCCCAGACACTCCCATTCATTGGAGCTATTCTGGATACATTGCAGTTCTGCTACTTTCCTCTGGAGTTGAGAGTCCAAGACAATCGGGCTATGTTCCGATCCCGATGTTTCAACCTCTGTCCTGGATTTCGGTGCAACTGACTCTGAAACTGCAGGGCCTAATGGCTTCCTGCATTATGCTGGTGAAGCACGCCCGATGGCACATGCGGGCTCTGCAGTGGGATTTCAAGTCCCAGTAGGCGCAGCATCAGGGGATTCTCTCCGATCTGGTCTAGATTTTGACGAAGACTGTAATAGATCTGGAGTAGTGGTTAACAAACCATGATTGGCCCAGTGGCAGACCCCTCTCCCTTCCCCACCTGGAACTGACAGTAGTGACAGATGCATTACTTCTGGGTTGGGGCAGCCACCTTGGAGAGGTGGAGATCGGAGAACTCTGGTCTCCGGCAGAGTCCCAGTTCCACATCAACCTTTTGAAGTAGAGGGCAATTCGCTTTGCATGGAAAGCCTTCATCCCATCCATCAAAGCAAGGTTCGTTCAGGTGTCCCAGGCAACACCACCGCTATGTAATATTGCAACAAACAGGGCGGGGTGGGTTCGCGGACCTAGCGGGATCTCTATACGCCAGGGTCTGGGAGTGTTTTTCTGACTAAATTTTACCAGAATGTTTGAGTCTAAAAAAGGCTGTTCAGGCTTTGTAAGACTTGTGGAAAATCCAGGCTATATTCTGAGGATCCCCACAAGGAGTGCCTATATTGCTTGTATCTATTTTATAAACCCAAAGACTGCAAGTACTGCTGTACTTTTTCTGCCAACTCCCAAAGACCAAGAGAGTAGATTACTTCTGTGGCTACAGAAGAAGAACATTCAGTTTGATTCGGATTCTGAGGAAGAGGAGAGGCCTCGTACCTCCTCAAAAATAAGTAAGGATGTGGGTTCGTCATCCTCTGATAGAGAATCAAAAAGATCAAGATTTCATAGCAGAGAGGCTAGCGTGGAAAAAGTTAGAAGCAAGGAGCTAGCTGGTCCTTTTTCCTCTCAGAAAAAGTCTCTCTGACCCCTCTTATCTGCCTTAGATACTCCTTTTAAAGAGCTGTCTTCCAAGAAAATTTGATCGTCGACGAAGATCCTACCCTCTGCGGTGGCTAGCTCGCAGAAGGTGTCCTCACCGATGACCGTGTCGACGGTGACTACGATAACGACTGCTTCCTCATCGTCAACGAAGACCCTGATGACGGTGTCCTCGTCATTGACGAGACCATGCACGTCAGTGACAACGAACATCTACTGTGCTGTCGACGGGCACGTCAACGGTGGAAAAAGACACCTTATTTATCTCTCACAAGGGCACAGTTTCTAATGTGACTCAAGACATCTAAAAAATGTTACCCCTTCCTCCAACACGCCTGCTGGATTTCCAAGGCATCTAAAAAATTTCACTGCTTCCTCCAACAAGTCTGCTGGAGTTCCAAGAATTGGGGGAGGAAAGTGTCTTCAGTCCTGTATATAGTCCCTCCTGATTTTTCCTTCTCAGATAGAGGTCAAACAACTGCCCAGGGATATAATACATTCCAGGATCTCGATCCCTATGAAGAGCAAGAGGAGGAGCCACAACAGGTTCAAGAGTCAGCCATAGCGATTCCTGTCATGCTACTAATGGACTTATGCATGATGATTCAAGACCATTATGAAAGATTCCCAAATGCAAATGCTCCTCAACAACCTGCTCTCAGACAGGAGACCTCAGAGATCACTCCGGTGGCACAGGGCACACCGAGACCTCAAAAATAAGACCAATTCCACCTCCCATAACTATTTCGGACACCTTTCATGACACTGATGGTGATCAGCAGCCTGAAGAGGGTGAGATCCAGACCGGTCAGAATGACCACCCTGAGTGGGATGATTATGTAGCACTTATGCCAGCATCTCCAACTCCTCTTTCAGCGAATTGTCCTCCAACAGACATTGGTGGGTTTCATGACCTGCTTGAAAGGTCTTCCAAGTGCTTTGACCTTCCACTACCACAAAACAGACAGACAGAGTGCTTCCTATATGATTTTAAGGCGGGAGCGCAACACTCGACACGGTCTAGTCCCATCACAGACTTCATCTGGCAAGAAGGCTTGAAACTTATGAAGATCCAAGCATCAGTCCCGGCTGTGATACCGAAGCTGGATAAGAAGTACAAAGCCCCAGAAATTCTCTTAAATGCCTCATTGGCCAACCCAGGCCTGATTCGGTCATTATGCAGGTGGCTCCAACAAGAGCAAAGAACCCCTCTTCGACATGCACAGCTCCTCTGGACTAGGAAGGCCGTAGGCTTGATAATATTTCAAAGAGATTTTCCGCTATGGCGGTTACATCCATCAGAGCCTCCAATTCCCTCACCATCCTAGGGAGATATGATCGTCAGAGGTGGTCTGACATTTCATTTCTGCTAGAATATCTCCCGGAGGACAAGAAAAAAAGAGACTCGAAACATAAATGCTGAAAGGGAAAAGGCCTCGTCTGAGATCATTGACGTGGCCATGGACATGTCATCAAAAGCTTTCAGACAGACAGCTGGGGCAGCAGTACTGCGACGCCAGGGATGGCTAAAAGCAACTGCATTTCGCCAGGAAGTACAAGCAAAGATTCTCAACATGCTGTTTGACGGACAGAACCTCTTCGGGAAGCCTGTTGAGGCATTGCAGTCTATAAAGGCTGATACTGACACCACTAGGTCGCTTGACACATTGCAACAAAGATGTTTTCAGCCTTTTCGTGGCAGGGGAAGAGGACAATTTGTTACCAGGCCTCAATTTCAGCAGAGGATTCAGCCCTATTCCCAGCAGGACTTTTGACCTCGATATTCTGCCCAGTCCTATTGTCCTACAACATCATCCACTTATGCCAGGCAGTAGGTGCGGCGCCGACCTTTGTCAGGTGGAAAGGCGCAAGACGCCTCTAGGAGGCAATGATGGGAAGCAGGTCCCTGTCACCGTGGTCCAACTTCAATGCCACAATCTTTCTTCAAAGTTCTTGGATCGTTGGAAGCTCATCTCTTCCGACAGATGGATGTTAGACATAATCCAGCAAGGTTACATCCTGGAATTTGTTCAAAGTCATCTGCCCATCCTGAAAAAAGATATTTGATTACTTATGTTCAAAAACACAACAGAGGAAGTGTCATTCTATCAGCGCAACCAAGGATTCTATTCCAACTTCTTCCTTATCAAGAAGTAGTCAGGGAAATGGAGGTATGTGATGGATCTGAGGCTCTTAAACAAGTTCATCAAGAAGCAGTCCTTCAGAATGCTTTCCCTTCAGGAGATTCTGCAACTAGTGGACGCAGGAGACTATATGTCCTCCCTAAATTTGTTGGACGCATATTTCCATATTCCAATACATCCAAAGCACCGAAGATTTCTCAGGTTCAAGGTGGCAGGGTGCCATTATCAATTGAAGGTACTCCCGTTTGGGTTGAAGTCAGTTCTCCCAGAGAATTCACCAAGTGCATGGCACTGGTGGCGCCCTTTCTCAGACATTCGGGTCACCAGGTGTTCCCGTACCTGTGCGATTGGCTGATAAAGGGTCCCACTTTACATTCAGCAAAAGAGTCGACATCAGAGTGTCTTTAACTTTTCCAAACCTTGGGGCTCAACCTCAACAATGAAAAATCCCCTCTCATTCCTTCCAGATCGACATTATTCCAGGGAGCAATACTGGTCGAGAAATTGTCAAAGGCATTTCCCACAAAGGAAAGATTTTCTCAGCTACAAGCGCTGATAAAGTGCCTTTCTGCAAAAAAGTTCTCTTCTGTGAAGTCATAAAAATCCATGTTGGGGATGATGTCATCCTGCATTTCACTGATTCTAAATTACTGTCTGCGGATGAGGCCTCTGCAAGATAAACTCGACGCTCAGTGGACGCAATCTCGAGGGTCCTCCGAGGACAGGATTTCAATCACCCAAAAAATGAAGCTGCCAATGTCCTGGTGTCCAATCAGGAAAAATGTCTCACATGGTCTCTTTCCTTCAAATGATATCTCAGGCAGTCATGACTATGGACGCCTCTCTCAAAGGATGGGGTGCTCACCTACAGGACCTAGAGGTTCACGGGGGAAATGGTTCAGTCAAGAAAAATTGTATCGCATAAACATACTGGACCTGAAGGCAGTATTTCTGGGTCTTCAAGCATTTCTTCCCAGGATCAGAACCTCTTCATTGCTGGTGAGAACCGACAACACCACCACCACCATCTTTTATCTCACAAAACAAGGGGGCACAAGATCGCAGGTTCGCTCCGCCCAAGCACAGCAAATTTGGGAATGGCTCTGTTATATTCCATATAGGTACCCTATATAGGCGCAGGTAACATTGCAACCTTTCACCTATATTCTTCCCTACATTTCATACATAACGGTTCTTAGGCACTGACCTTTTACCTAGATATGACACTGCATTCAGAACGCGGGTTTTTCACTGTTTCGATTCTCATACATTATGCATGAGGCTTCTTGGAAGCACAGCAGGTCTAACAGTAGGATTACCATCTCCTGTATAATATCTCTGTATAAAGTTCAGGCCCAACGTCATCCTTTAGGCCGACACAGTAACACAGCAAGGTATGACCCCTGGGGAGACCTATGGGTATATATACAGCACATCTTGCTTAGGAAGATAGAGGAGACTGTGACTTCCCGGCTGACACACTGACCAGAGACGCTGAGGTTCCTGCATGCAGACGCTCCAGCTCGCAGTGGTCTAACATCCCTCGCGGGGTGTCCAACTCGAGACCAGGACGGGGTCCCATATTCTCTAAATCTCAGGTAATGGGGTTGACTAGATCCTAGAGGGATTCTTGGCATAACACCTACACCGATGCTAGGTACATTTAGGTACATCTAGTTAGGGAGACATCATAGGAGTAAGCACCTTTTATCATGTGTTTTATGTACTTGTATATATTCATGATTTCTGTAAGATGGTAGAACTATACCATCCCTTTACTTTTGTAGTATTGCTAATTATATATCTCTGCTACTGTCTAATGGTTGTTGCAGCTCATCTATTCTACACTAGAATAACAACTGTTCAATAAATACTTATTGAAAACGCCCAGACTGTTTATTCGGTGTATCTCTCTGAGACAAACTAAGTAAGCACGAGTGACTGAACGAAAGGTAGTATATTGTTTCCACGATCCTGGGGGGATCAGGGTTTCATGTTCTGAGGTTTCCAAGAACTATTCTCTCCCCGATAAGAGGAGACTCTAGTGGCACTGTGAGCGAGCTGATACAGATAGGCTAACGTATCCGGTGGGGGTGCACAGAATCAGTCTGCCACCAAACCCACAGTTTATGTTATCCAAACGCGCAGATCCTGTATAGGGTATATAGGAACTACACGACATGGCGCCGCCAACGTTGGTTGGGTACTTATTTAACAGTAGAATCTGAGTAGTTCAGTTGTGCTATTCTCAGAGACCCCTACTCACAAAACACCAGAGACGTCTGGAGTGGGTGGGCACAAACTCCGCACAGCTGAGTAGGCTAAAAAATCCTATTTATTGGCTGTTGGTTAATCAAGCTTGAAGGGCACAGTGTTCCTAAAATTGTGCATAACACCTTATCTTGGTTCCCTTGAAAAGTTATTTAGTGTTCTAAAAACAATGACTAACCAGGTCTTAGACCCACTGCAACAAGAACTGCCCCTCACAGACGAGGAAGATGCAGACGCAATACAAATTGCACCAAACTTTAGAAATACAGTCACCCTGAGACTACTAGAGAATGGTTTATCATCTAGGGGTGGCATAGTAGTTTTCGTGATTGAGGCACACGAATCAAACAGAACAGAGATATTTTATTTGTGGGTTACATTCCCAGCAGCAAATGCAAGAACAAAAACATTCCACTCTTACACAGAAGGAGATGCACCAGCGGAATATTGTCCGTTTGAGGACATTGAGGTTCCGCTCACGTACCAGGAACACTTATAGTGGTTTAAAGGCGCCCTACCCCACATAAGAAGAAGAGTAAGTCTCGGCCCGCTCGGAAGAGAAGGGGCAACATGGCCGATATTAGCAGCCTACCACCACATCCTGACATTGAAACAATGCCAGTGGGAGACTTACTCATACAACACAAAGACTTAATTAAAATATACAGAAACTTGACCCAATTTGTCATGAGGACACTTACAGTCCAACCAGCAATAGTTGCATCTAATGGGACTCAAATTCAGGGTACAGCAACTAAAATCACACCACAAACATTACACGCGGTAATGGGTAAAATGCACACAAAACGTGAACAAATACTATTCTGGGTAGCTCAGAAAATAACTCAGCTAGAGGCAGTATTCCCGAATACTACCCCGTATGAAAAACACAGAATGTTAACAATCTGCTTGCCCATGGGGATAACACCACAGTTAGAGGATTGTACCACTTGGGGTACAGTCTTTGCTGCCATTTATACCAGAACTCATGGTATCCCGCCATTAGCAGTAGTACCTGCTGTATTGAGACAAATACAAAATGAGTACGGAGCAGAGCCTGCCCAAACTTAGGGATGAAGTTAGTAGGTAACTATGTCCAGGTACCAGCCATAATATTAGTTAATATTAAAGGGGAAGCAGCTTCAGTGGCTATCCGCCAATGCCTAAGGGAGTTCAGTCCTTTAGAACAACAACATGAACTACCCAAAATAATTGAAACTGCGTATGCAGAATTAGGCAGAGACAGTTTGGGTGGGAAAGCTTTAAAACCACAACTGATGGGCAGTCCTGAAAAGGACACTTCCAAGTAGACACCTGCTTCAACTAAGAAGAAGTGGGACAATAAAAAACAACAAAACTTTAAAGGAAATAGATCTCAATCCTGAGGTAGAGCTCCTCCACAGGAGCTCTCCGAAAATAGGTATGACCTCAGGAATAGGGATAATATTAGGAAACCTGACAGGTATCAGGATACTGATACACGTTCCTCTCGTTCATTTCAGGGTTCATCGAAAAACTCAGAGAGGGAAGGACGGTCAGAAAGACAAGAAGAGCGTACAAAGTCCAGAGACAAGCAACACGCTCAAGATTACACTTCTAAAAAAGAAGAAAAGCAAAAGCCACAGTTCAAAAAGAAGAAGGTTGTAGGTCTAAAGATCAGACATGCCCAGAATTCTGAGGACTCAACTACTGAACGGGGAATGGGCTCTGACGATGCTAGACAGTGCGGCAGAAGTAACAATAGCTCACCAGAACCTGAAAGGAATTTCTGGTGACAGCGGACTTGAATGATTATATCACGGTAGAAACACCCGATACTAGGGTAAGTGTCCCACATAAAGTATATGAAATAATGCTCCAAATGGAGGGGGACAAATGCAGAACAGTGAGAGGTCTCTTTTGGGAGGACCTAACGTTTGGCTATGATATTTTATTAGCTGAACAAGATTGGCCGCCAGCATTCGTCATGGATTGCCCTAAAGGAGAAACGGTAATTCTTCCGGCATTCTCAGACCATATTCCCAGGCATTTACAACACACATATGCGTGGGAGTGGGCGGTAGCACAGGCTCCAGCATTATACAAAAACCATGTTGGATGGGATGAGGATTCAGCCCACCACATAATTCCTTTAAAAAAGACTCCAACTGCACAGAGGCAGTATCCAATAAAGCAAGAAGCTACAAAACAGGTCAGGGAGATCTTAGATCAACTTGAATACCAAGGGGTGATTGAAACTTGCACCTCACCAATGAACAATCCTTTGTTTCCCATCATGAAACCTGACAATTCATATCGTCTAGTTTTAGATTATAGACATTTAAACACTTGCACTAAGACATTTGCAGTTCAAAATGCACACAGTGCTGCATTAATAAATAAGATTGTGCGGAAAAAATATAAAACAACACTTGATATCTCAAATGGATTTTTCTGCCAAAATATAGCGCCTGAAAGCAGGTATCTAACAGCCTTCTCAGCGCTAGGGACCCAGAGGCAATTTTGTCGACTCCCCCAAGAGTATAAGAACAGCCCAGGGTTGTTTTCGGCCAGGGTAACAGACTTACTTCAAAATTTGGATGAAGAGGCATTGTCCTATGTGGATGATATTTATCTGATGGACGATGACCTAGAGGAACACTTGAACAGAGTGAATACCATAATTTTGGGGTTTGCATCTGAGGGCTACAAATTCAACTTTAAAAAATCAAAAATTGCCCACCTCAGTGTCCTGTTTTTAGGATATGAGCTTTCAAGTGAAGGAAAAAGCCTGGCAGCAAATTTTTTAGAAAAATGCGTGCTGCTCCAACCTCCAAAATCACTGAAAAACTTGCAATCAATCCTGGGATTCCTACATTTTGGTAGAACATACATTTTGGATTACGCAGAAAAAGTAAAACCTTTCTAAAATTTAATAAAACCTGATTTTTCAGTAAGACAACGGACACAGGAACACACAAATACACTTCGTTCCTTACAAGCTGACATGATAGCTTCCAAACACTTACAGACTCGCGTAAACGTACGCAACCTGGTGATCCGTATAGTTGCGGGTCAATCCGGGTACACCTATCTAACATATAATGAAGGTGCAACAGTACCAATTGCAATCAAATCACATTTGTACACAAATGCTGAGATGCGTTTCGCATCCACAGAAAAGATTCTGACAGCAGTACAGTCTGCTGTAGTGAGAGAAAGAGCACTGGCTCAGGGGAAACGAATAATAGTAATTATTCCGGTTCCAGCGAGTGTTCCTAGCGCTAAAGCCTTACATCCGAGATGGATACAATGGGCTAATCCTCTCACTGCAACAGATGTAGAATACAGGTACGACCCAAATTTAAAGACACAAGCATTCCTGCAATACGAACAAGAATATCCTCTACCGAATGAAATAATGCCTCTAGGTCAGTGTGAATATATTATTTACACTGACGGATCTGCTCAACCGGCCATAGGAAGTAAGCAACAATATAGCGCAGCATGCGCAATCGTTAAAGGTCGCATGCGGGGTGGAAAATTTCACCCAAGTTGCACAAAAACGCTGTCTCTAGGAGACTGCACGGCACAGCTAGCAGAATTAAAAGCGCTGATACTGGCACTGGTAAGTACGGATCGAGAATTCCCCACACTAATTGTGTGCGATTCCTTTTACTGTGTGCAGTCTTACAATGAATATTTGCAGCACTGGGTTCAAAGATGCAAAAGGTGGCACAATTAACCATAAAATGCTATGGGAACAGGTAGTGGAGTTGAAATCGGAACTACCGAGGGCTCACGTTATACATACACTGAGTTTTCAGCGTGATGGCGTTCAGTTGAAGGGAATTCATTGGCTGATGAAGCCGCAAAGGGGGCTGTACGCACAGCTTCCGTAGCTGCAATCACTCGTTCTAAAACGAGAATAGACGGTGAGATTATGGTAGCTATCAATGCTTGTCGCAAAAACAGCGGAGCAGTACCAAAAAAAGTTTCCACTCAAGTACTCCTACAAGTTAGATGCCAATAACATTCCAGTTGCTCAGATTCCTGTAGTGGGGGATAGAGTAATTCCAAACATGGATCATAGGTTAGGTTTAATTCTAGCAGCACACGAAGGGATAGGTTCTGCACATGCAGGAGTTACGGCGACTGTTTCTTTGTTGAAACAACGCTACTGGTGGCCTGGGCTAACGAAGCAGACTAAAAACGATGGGCATCATTAGGATGGCGGGCGGACTTTGTCCGCCCGCCATCCCGACGTACAAAGGGACCGCCCGCCATAAGTGCGGCGGTCCCGTGGGGGCAATTAGGATGCACCCGCCACACTGGCGGGCGCATCCTGCATTTACAACATTGCGGCGGGCGGTGCTTTTAGCACCGCCCGCCGCAATGCCAAAAATGCATGTTGTGCATTTGCATGCACAACGTGGCAGGCACCGCGCGGTGCCTGCCATGCAAATGCAATGCAAATGCAGGGGGGTACCTGTGCACCCCCCAGAATCCCTGGGGGCCTGCTACGAGCCCCCAATGTAAAATACCGCATGCCTCCTGCATCCTGATATGGATGGCGGTGTCTAACAGACACAGCCACCATATTAAAAGCTTTTCCGCCCGGTCGACTCATCGACCGGGCGGAAAACCGGCGGACGGTCTTTCCGTCCACCGGGGTCACCCCGCCATAGTAATATGGCGGGGGGAATTGGCATGCGGGCGGGAGAGAATGTCGGACGGATCGCCACCATCATGCGGGCGGTGGTGATCCGCCCGACATTCTAATGGGCCCCTATGTCTTGAAATGCGACATCTGCCAGCAGATGAAGGGTTCCACCGTAACACGTCCCGCACAGACACCTTTATTAATATCAGACAAACCACTAGCGTGTGTTTACTTGGACCACTGCGGCCCCTTAAAAAGAGATGGGGCTTACAGGTATATCATGGTTGCAGTGGATTCCTATGGGTGTGGCCCCAGCGCTCGGCTGATGCTCGAACTGTTATAAAAGATTTGCGAGTCTTTATAGGGACATACGCAATTGGCACATTACATTCTGACCAGGGCCCTGCGTTTAGCTCTCGGGCTTACAAGGAGGCCATGCTTGGATTGGGTGAAGCATTGCGGTACTCATCTCCGTACCATCCCAAGGGAAATTCGGTTGTGGATAGAAAAAACCGGGACTTAAAGCAATCTTTAACAGCTAGGGTATTAGGCATGGGTGAAAGTTGGGTGAAACATTTGTATGGAGTCCAACGAGCTTTGAACAACATGCCAACAAGTTCTCTAGGGGGGTCACTCCATATGAGGTCCTATTTGGGACAGGAATGTGGGTACCTGATCTTGATTGTGAAGGCACGGTGGCGGATGAAAAACCTTTTGACATCCATGATCGTTTGGCTGTTTTACAGGATCTAAATTAATCCAGGACACAACAAAGTAATGTCCACCTGAAGCAGACCGCCACTGGGAAGTCAAATCAGTCACGGCAAGACCTGTCTGGATCCCAAAAGTCGGGGATCTGGTCAGAGAGAAAATAGCAGACAAGAAAGAATTTGGGCCATCCTACAGAAAGCCTGTACAGGTCCTAGCAGTTGAAGGAACAAGAATTGTACTTCTACCGCCTCTTGCTGGAAAAAAGGAAAAAAGATTTGTCTCAATTGATCTAATCAAACCACACTATGTGGCCGATACTAAGTAGCAGGCCACGTGGACTCCAAAGTAGCAGACGCCCTCCTCTCGCTACAATTCAAGAAGTTCAAACGGAAAGACTCATCACGTTCGAAGAGTCCCCTGTACGGAATGATGGACTATGCAACAATTCTATGGAACTCGTTCCCCTTGAACCTGAAGCTCAACTTCAAAATCAAACTCAGAATCAAAGACAAATTGCTATTAGACCAAATACAGATGTCTACGTCAACGTGCCTCGACAAGAGCAAAGTACGATTTCAACAAATCCTGATGCTATTCCAACAATTGATCGAACTGCTTCTGGCTACTTCATAAACTTTGATACGTTTTCTTTGGATCCAAGTGAACCTGAAACGACGCCAGCCCAAAAATCACGCAAGCAGCAAGTAAAAGACTTTCTGAACTTTCTTAGAAGAACTTACCTGGTATCACCATGGGTAGAACTATGGATAATTACCGGGGTACTTTTCTTTCTTTTCTGTTTAGGCTTAGTGATAGTTTTTAGTATGCTTGTTAATGGAAGATACCTTCGACAAAGCTCTGCAGCCCAAAAGGTGAACTTACTTTTAAAACCACACCTATCATCTCATCAAGAACAAATAGACTTGTCATCAGTGAACCTTGCAGCAGTTCCTATACCTGATGGTATAGTTTGGGACAAGGTTTATTTCGATATATTTGGTCCGACCGAAATTTTAAGAATTTCTCATTTATTAAAAATATTGTTGAATGATATCATTACCTCAAGTACATTTTCAGATGATTGGGATTTTGAAACTGTTAATAACATGTTGTCTGATTTGGAAAAATCTGCTGCGTTTTCTAATAGTGAAACATTGGAAGGCACATCAGATTACGAAACCATGTATTGTTATCAACATTATGGTCATCACTTTCTGCATAAATCTGCAAATCCTAGAAATGTGTTCACTTACCACCAGTGGGAACATTGTCCAACACCGCCGAAAGGCAGTTCAAAAACATTTACACAGAAGTTTCCATATTTTTCAGGGTTTATTATGTCTGACCCAGCCTCATATTATTATAAGGTTGCACCAACATCAGCACAGAAAAATATGTTAACAAGCACCAAACAGATTTACTCTGCTTCCTTTATTGCCCAGTTGTCTGACACAGGTTTCGACTTATGGAAAGACACCATAGACTTAAAATCAGTCTGGGGTACTAGAGCATGGCAGGTGCAGGGGACAGAAGCTTTGTTTAGAGCATGCCTTATCCCTCAACAAATCATGTTTTTGAACGAGACAGTGCAACAGACGTCTTGCCTTGGACTAGCCAAGAAAAAAGACTTGAACACACCTCGGATGCCGACTCCATCACACACCGAGGGTAACATAACATCACAGGAAGACATTACACTAGATGACATATTACAACTCAACAGATCAGACCCCGATTGGAGGAAGTGGTTGATTTGGCCCACAGACACTAATAGTTGTCAGGCAAGATTCATGGGTAAAACCGAAGGGTTTAGTATCCATAGGTCCGATCCATGTTATGTACAGCGACAACATCCAGGGGTATTGACATCATACAGTGTTGGGAAGTTGTGCCTCGATTGGCTAAAAACCTCAACACTCACACAGGTGAAACAACACTTATCCTTACTCACACAGGATATGAATCTTAGGGATTTTTTACTAGGTCCCAGGAAGCCACGCCAAAAACGTTTCATATATGCTGGCATTTATGCTGCCTACAATGAAATATGGAAAATATCCCAACAAGAGGCCGCGGAGAGACTACGGGAAATAGACCGTATAAATCTAGAAAAATCTCTAGCAGTGGTAGACAATGGGTTAACTACATTGGCCTCCAGGATATATTCCTTAGGCAACATTGTATCTTCTGTGATAGACCTACTGGAACAGGATTTAGCCATATTACAACACGGGCAATCTCAATTACGTTCTATTATGTTGTTAAGCTGGACGCTGCAATCTTTGCATGCAGGCTATGTGCCTTGGCGTTTTATCAACAGCACGTCTCTGTTTTCTGAATACAATCTAACAGATAAACAGATAGAAATGGCACAAAGGGGAGCAAAATATACAATGCTGCGTATCGAAAACCTGTATAGGTTACCATTTACAGTGGCAGAATCACCGTCCACGGAATGGCTAATCCATGGCCACATAACTCTACCGGTCACTACCTTTCAGTTTCAGTATTGCCTTGAACAAATGCAGGCAGGCAGATATGAAAAAATGGGTAAGGAATACTTTAACCCGTTTGCTGCTGCTGTCGGCCAACGGCCGTCGCAAGCACTACCTCGGTAGTGCTGCGCACGTCCGTTGGCCGACGCGGCCCCGCCCGTTTAATAGAACGTTCCGCACTGGCGCAGAACGTTCGAAGCAGCAAACGGGTTAAGGAATCTTGGGAATTACCATACAGATTTAGATGCCGGAGTGGGGATCGAGAAGTGTTTCTAAGCGGTACAAACTGTGAGAATGCTTTAAGTGGATCACTCATATGTCAGGATATAATGCTGCACGGAGCTTGTAATGGTTCTGTAGCGAACTTGTCCTGTCATCTGAGGGGTGCCCCAGCTGCAGTGATTACTCCAGCATTTGGGCTACTTTCTAATGGGAGTTACTTGATGCTGAACAGTCAAGGCTGCTGTGGAATGCTCCCGGGCATCGCATATCTGGTAACCGTGAGTTCCAGGGTTACCTGTTGTATGCAAGTATTGTTTCCACCGACACATATAGTCAGGGAGGCGCCTTTATGGCCTTCACTGAATGTTTCTTTAATACGGTTTGATACTCTAAGCAGAATTAAAGCCATGCTTTTACAGAAGTCTGTGCCCTTAACGTCTGCTCGAGAGACTTTTGAACTCCAGATCGCAAGGTCTTCAGCAGAGATACAGGCGCTTATTCATAGTAACTGCCCTTACCATTTCGCAGAAATGGTAAATCGTATCTTTAATATGTCTGATACGAGTGGCATTGTTCACCTATTTAAGACCATAGGTTCTGGACTTATAAGCACCTTTCAGACGGTACTTGGAGTTATACCAAACTTCATTCATTCCGTATTCGGAAGCATCTTTGGAGGACTTCCGCTGATCCTGTTTCTAATAGCAGGAATCCTGATTGTTATTTTTCTGCTACGCAATGGACGTCCCAGTCACCAAGGAGATGGAAAAAGCACTCCTGGAGCGTAAATACAGTGACCGCATGGTACAACATCTAGGCACGCCGCGCCTAAGAGAACTAAGTGCATCTTGGTTCTTGTCATTTCGACCTGTCTGGATGGACTGCATCTTACCTGTCCTCCGATGCCTGTTTTGCGGAGAAGAATGTGTGTTAGACCTTTGTTTGACACTCCCATCATGTGCGCAACCGGACGTGAATGCTCTACTGGACCCAATAACGGTCCATGTTCTGCAGTGTACCCAGCGTATTCCAATGTTGATGACGGCATTCCTTGAGCCACTGCAGGTAGTAACTGCACCGAATATATGACGTTACAACGCAAACCATTACAATGCATGTTTTTACAACGCATACAATTACAACGCAAAAATATGTTAATGCATTCAATGATCCATTACAACGCATACTAGTACAACGTATACTATTAGAACGCATTTTAAAAAAAATTTGTATAATAAACCCCTGGGACGCATGGAAAATAGGGGTTTTGGGTGGGGTAGTGTATTAAAACGCGGGTATTTCTAATTAATACTCTAGTATTAAAATTAATACTCGGGTACTAAAATTAATACTCATGTTTTATATTTATATTAGAAATATTATCCTAACATATATTTCTCTTTGCAAAAAAAATGTTTTTGGGATGGGTACTATTTTAATACACGGTATTTAAAAAAAGCACTAAACATTAAAAATGATGCTCGAGTACTAACATTAAAACTAGAGTATTTTTTTCGAGAACAATAAAAAAAAAATGTTAAATATACTTCTATTATATATAACAAAAATATAATAATCAGACATCCAAAAATTAATATAAATACATTTAATTACAAATTAATTTTTAAACGAATATTTTTAATAAATACACATCTTATAAATTTTTTCAAAATGTTTTCAAAATGACCATATGCCCAAAAATACGAACATTAACACACTTGATTTTACAAACTATCTACCATTAATTAATAAAAAAATTAAAAATAAGAAAAGCCCAATAACACAAAACTAATACAGATCCCAACAATTCACCATTTTAAACTGCCCAAAAACGAAAGTCCTACAACACTTTCAATGAAATCACCTTGACCCGCAGGTCGCCAAAATGGCGGTCAGAACATAAAGAAAAAAAGTTACGAACGTTAATATAACAAATTAATTATTTACAGTTTTACACCGCATTAAAAAACGAAGAAAAAATATACACAAAACATATTTTGATTTCAAATAACGTACAACACAAAAGAACGTATAAAAGGAGCCATCCACCATTTTAAAAACAGTGGTTACCTGACTACCAGACACACCACACGCGTTTTGCTGCCAGAAAATTCAAGCCATCAAACTGAGCCATCTAGAATACCGAGTAAGTAAAAGCTATATCAAATGTAAAATATTTTCAAACTTATACAAAAGCAAATTTAATATAATTACCAAATTTACATATCTTTCAGTTTTTCTTTAAGAATTGTCAAGCTTCAATAAAGCAGATAAGAAAACACAGTCTCCGGAAATATATTTAAAGTGAGTGAACATAACTGTATACATTTAAATTTCTATCGTTTTATAATAAATATAACATATATTAACATTATAAAACAGTACAATATTTTTAAATATTTAAAATAATAATAGTACTCTAACATGTGCTTCCCTCAGAAAAATTAATATATAATTATGAATGCTAAAATACTATTCCAACTCCAAAAAGGGTGCTGACCTCGTGTAAAATAATAGATAGTGTTTGGAGCAGAATTACTATTCCTACTCCAAAGGGTGCTTGCCTCAGGGAAAGGGCAGGAGAGTGCTGTAAATAAAAATCTTATTCCTACTCCAACAAGTGCTTAACTCAGAAAAAATGCTGGATAGTCGAGAGTGTAAAATTACTATTCCTAATCCGAAGGGTGCTTGCCTCAGGGAAAGTGTTGTATACTGCTTGTGTTAAAATAACAATTCCTACTCCAAAGTATGCTTGCCTCAGGAAAAACAATGGATAGTGTTTGGGATCAAATTACTATTCCTACTCCAAAGACTGCTTGCCTCAGAGAAAATAATGGATAGTGGTGGAGATTAAATTACTATTCCTAGTCCAAGGGGTGCTTGCCTCTGGAAAAATAATACATAGTGATTGAGTTAAAATTACTATTCATACTCCAAAGGGTGCTTGCCTCAGGGAAAATAATAAATAGCGGTGGAGTTAAAATTACTATTCCAACTCCAAGGGGTGCTTGCCTCTGGGAAAATAATGGATAGTGATGGGGTTAAAATTACTATTCTAACTCCAAGGGGAGCTTGCCTCTGGGGAAATAATGGATAGTAGTGGGGTTAAAATTACTATTCTAACTCCAAGGGGAGCTTGCCTCTAGGAAAATAATGGATAGTGGTGGGGTTAAAATTACTATTCTAACTCCAAGGAGAGCTTGCCTCTGGGAAAATAATGGATAGTGATGGGGTTAAAATTACTATTCCTGGGGGCGTGGCTTGGCGAGCCAACATGGCGGACGCAAGTTAATCAGGTTCCGCGTCGCCACGCCAAACCTGTGCCATTATCCGTCTTAAAATCCTTGCGGAGGATCATCAGACCAGCTGGCCATGCGGCGGATCGCCTCGGGCCCCGCTGGACCGTGCCTGAGCGACCGCCGAGCTCTCCCGGCCCCGTCGCGCCGCCGGAGACTGAGCGGCGCCACTGGGTGCTGCATCCGGAGCGGCCGCCCCTTGCCTGTGGGCGGGCCGCGCGCCAGGAGGCATCGGGGCTTGAGGCCTGTGCGGGACATTGCCGGCGAGACCCGAGGGACACTGCACTGCCGGGTCGCCGAGGTGTGGAGCTGCGGACCGGCTGATTGTGCGGCGGCCCGGTCGGGGCTGCGGACCTGCTCCTCCTGGTCGGTGGTGGCACCCTGCCGGGAGATCCGATTGCCACTGCGACGCAGGGACCCGTCCAGCTGCCTTGGATATCGGGTGAGTGAGGCGGGGGGGCGCCTCTACGCTCTCGGCCCCTGAGGACTGGCCTAGTGGGGGACGGCTGACATCTCCCCCCCTCCTCCTGGTGCCTCCTCCCCATGGCCCGGGACCTCGGCCTCCCCTCTGTCGGCCCCCGGCTGTTGTGAGGCGGTCTGCTGCCCCCGGGGGATCGGTGGGGTGGCCTGCCGGGCCCTTTACCTCTACTTCTGCCCGGCTGGCCTCCTCTTGTCTGTCGCATTAGAGGGACACGCGGAGCCGGCGGGACTCTTGGAGCTCTCGGCGCACCGGCGACCTGCGGCTGCGGGCCTCTGGGTGCTGCGCTGTGGGGCCTGGCGCCGAGCCTAGTGGATTGTGTGCAGAGGAGGGGTGACCCCGGCACCGCCTGCGCCGCCTCTGGGGCCCGGGCGCCGGTCTGGGGCGCGGACCTCGCGACTGGTCGGACCGGATCCTTGCTGCAGGGCCAAGGGGGCCGCCGGGTCCCCCCGGGTGAGGGGCTGCCTCCGACCCTCGGTCGCACGATGGGCAGGGACAAACCAGGCGGCGCCGGCCCAAGACAGGCTACGCTGGACCACTACACTGCACCGGCTGGTGGCGGCCCCCCGGCGGGTGGGGGGGCGAGTCCGCCGCCCGACAACGCGGCCCTCCTGGAGGCGATCAATGGCGCCAGGGACACATTGGAGGCCAAGATAGGGGCTGTGGGCTCGGAGGTGTCATTCCTCCGTGAAGACCTCCGCAAGGCTGTTGATCGCATTACGGAGGCGGAAACTCGGGTCTCCACGGTCGAGGACACGGTCTCCACTCTGCAAAAGCAGGTTAACAAGCTTACAGTGGTGTCCAGGGAACTCGCCTCCAGGGTCGAAGATGCGGAAGGCCGGGCACGCCGAAATAACCTGCGATTTGTGGGCCTGCCGGAGGGGTGCGAAGGGGCCTCCATGACCTGCTTCATTACAAAATGGCTGACCGACCTCATGCCTGCTGATCAGCTCTCCCCCTGCTTCATAATTGAGCGTGCCCACCGGGCCCTGACCCAAAAACCACCTCCGGGCAAAAACCCTAGGCCAGTCATCGCTAGGGTAATGAACTATACAGACCGTGATGCGATCCTCCGATGTGCCCGGCAGCATAAGGATCTGTTCCAGCACGCTTCCCGACCTGTCATGGTGTTCCTGGACTACACCCGGTTGGTTCAACAGCAGCGCCAATCCTTCACGGCGGCCAAGCGCAAGCTACGCGACATGAACCTGCAGTACATGCTGCTATATCCGGCCCGGATGCGTATTATTTTCAACTCCAAATCTTTCTTTTTCGACACCCCGGAGGCTGTCCTTGCATGGGCCGCGGAGCGCCCTCAGATACGGCCGGGCTCGCCATGTTCCCGTGATTCGGACTCCTCCCGGGGGCCGCGGCGAAGCCGGTCCCGGCGCACAAAGTCTAAAAAACGTCTCGGCTCAGGATCTGACAGACTCTCCACAAGCCCACCACGACCCTCCTGATCATCCGGTCATGGTACTGCCTGTACCTGCAGGGACACATCTGATTCCTGGGCCGGGAGGGCCTACAGCAGCATGCTCCTTCTCCGCGTAGCGTGGTAGACACGCCATGGGACTTCCAAGCCACAGACTCTTTTTGAGCACCCCCAAGTTCGACATGTTTGGTGGGAGGGTTGGGTATTGTTGGCACCGGGGCCCGGGTTTCCACTGTTGGGGGCCTGGCCTCCCCTGCACCGCGACAGATGCTCCTTGTTTTTGGCAGCGTAGGGTGGGGGGTCTGAGGGAAGTTTTTCAGTTCATTTGTTATATTTGTTTTTTGCAGACACACATAGATCATCGCGTTTCTCCTCCCACAGATTCCGCGACACAGGCTAAATGGCACCTGATGATACAACCCCCCTAGGAGACCTTACAGTAGTCTCGTGGAATGTACGAGGCCTCCAGAATAAAGTAAAACGGGGCGCCGTCTTGCGCCAGGCAAAGAGATATGGGGCAGACCTCCTTCTTCTCCAAGAGACACATCTCCTGGGTACCAAGGCCCCTTGTTTAGCCCGATTCGGTTTCTTTCATATTTATCATGCTGGGTTCACCAGGGGCTCCAGGGGGGTGGCAATTCTGATTCACCGTCAAGTCCAGTTCCAATACTTAGCACATCGGGCGGACCTGGGTGGCAGATACCTTTTCCTGACCTGCATGCTTGGTGGTGAGAGGGTGACCATAGGCAGTGTGTATGCCCCCCCCGTTGGGCTCGACCTTCATCACCAAGATCACGGCGGAATGGGGCGCCATACACGACGACCTTACGCTCCTGGGTGGGGACTGGAATGATACAATGGGCCCTTTGGACCGGCTAAGATCCACAGACCCCCAACAGCCCGCTGGCACATCTAAACTCTATTCCCTTGCGCACACACTGGGCTGGGCGGATGTTTGGAGGGAGTATCATCCCTCGGAACGGGGCTATACATTTCTTTCTACAGTGCACGGGACCCAATCTCGTCTTGACTACTTTTTGCTCCTCAGGCCTCACTCCACCGTTTTTCACGGGTACTGCATCACCCTCGTGGATTGTCTGACCATTCCCCAGTGGCGCTGCAGTTCCACACACGATCTCGTAGACCTCCTTTCCGATGGCGCATGTCTCCCTGGCGCATGAGATGCCCCAAATACCAGGAAATGCTCCACATACATAGACTTAAATGACCCCACCGCCCCCTCGGGAAGTATTTTATGGGAAGCCCTAAAGCCTACTCTCCGCGGTGCGGATATAAGTTACTGTACCAATGAAAAGCGCTTGCGACGCGAGCGGCTAGCGGTTCTCGAAACGCATCAACTGACCCTTGCACAGCAACTGGCCATAGACCCGAGCCCCGGTCTCCTGCGCAACTTACTTCTCGCACAACAAGAATTACGGCAATATCTCTTGGGGGAGGCCAAAGAAATCTGGGAGGCGTCCCAACATCGGGTATACCAATGGGGAGACAAGTCGAGTAAGATGCTTCATCGGCTTTGTCAGGCTGACAAATCCCCGGCGGTCGTTCCTACAATCCGGGGTGCGAACGGGTCATTAGTTTCGGCACCAGCGGAGGTGGCCGGGGAGTTTGCGCGCTATTTCACAGCCCTATACGCCGAACAGGAAGTAATCTCAGCTGAACTCATCGCTGAGTTTCTGCGAGACATTCCGCCGAAGAGGCTCTCTGACCAACTGCGAGATCAGCTCGAGGCACAGATCACCGTGGAGGAACTGACGGGTGCGCTGGGGGCGCTCCGCTCGGGGAAAGCTCCAAGCCCTAATGGGTTTCCGCTAGATTTCTTACGCCCGCAAGCACAAAGACTGGGGCCCCACCTTCTGGCGACGATCTGGGAGGCCAAGGACTCCGCTATCCTGCCCCGCGACTGGCGGCATGCTGAAATCGTGCTCTTCCACAAGCCTGGGTGCCCCCCGGAATTACCCTCTTCTTACCGCCCCATATCCCTCATAAATTTTGAACCCAAATTATTGGGGAAAGTTCTCGCCGACCGGCTACGATCCTGCGTTCCGGACTTAATCCATCCCGATCAGGCGGGATTTATGCCGCAGAGAGCCACACGCCATAACATCCGGCGGGTGCATAATGCACTGGCCGCAGCTCCAGCTCTCGGTAGGCCGGCGGCAATTCTGCTGGCCGACATAGATAAGGCCTTCGACTCTCTGAGCTGGACTTATCTGTTCCAACTGCTGGAGGCATGTAATTTTGGACCCCAATTCTTTGCGTATGTGCGTCTGTTGTATACGGACTTGACGGCCTCGGTGCGCATAGCTGGTCACCGCTCGACCCCCTTTCCTATCCGGAGGGGCACTCGACAGGGCTGTCCCTTGTCTCCTCTTCTGTTTGCCTTCGCAATCGAGCCCCTAGCTGCTTGGGTTTGGTGGGACCCGGTCCTTCGGGGCTTTGACTGGTCGACTTCGCGCTCTGATCGCATTGCACTATATGCAGATGATGCGCTATTTTTCATCACGGACCCATGGTTCTCTGGACCACGCGTGCTCCAGATACTCAGAGTCTTTGGGGAAACCACGGGGCTGCATACGAACCCGGCTAAATCTATTTTATTCCCGGTCTGCGGCCCTCAAGGCCGAGACGCCTGGGCGTCACAGCTCACCCGAGCGACCGATGGTTTTAAATATCTCGGGATATATATCTCTGCATGCCCCAAGACCTCGTGGCTACACAACATCACCCCTCTATTAGCCGGCCTCCAGACCGAGACCGCGGTCTGGGCCTCTCTACCGCTGTCTCTTTACGGCCGCTCGGCAATTTTTAAAATGGTCTCTTTACCGCGCCTTCTCTACCGTCTCCAAAACTTCCCATACCCGATTCCGCGCTCCTGGTTTGCGCAAGTTAATGCCGTACAGAACAAATTCCTTTGGAATAATGGGGCGATCAGAGTCGCTCTTCGCACTTGTTTGCAATCCACATATTGTGGGGGCATCGCAGCAGCAGATATATATGCGTATTATGTGGCATCCCACATTCTAGTAATAAATGAGTGGTGGTATTGCTCCCTTGTCGACCCGGCATACGCTGTCGAGCAGGTCGTCCTGGCACGAACCCCCTCCTACATCTCCATATAGCGCGACGCGAATGGATGCACTACCTCCGGCGGGCAGAGTGGTGATCTTGCTGTGGCGGGCGACGGTGAGGCGGATGGGTTGGGGTGGTAGGCTTACCCAGGCGACCCCACTATGGCAGGGAACATACCTTCGCCTGGTGGCGGCCCTGCAGGGTTTTCAGGGCTGGGACACGGTGGGGATATCAACCCTGGGCGATGTGATGCATGGCATTACCCTAAAATCGTATCAGCAGCTGCAGACCGAGTTCCAGCTTCACAAATCGCAATTTTTAGATTCCTTCAACTTCGCCATGCACTCACCCCCCTCATTCGCTCTCTGGACGCCCTCCCTGAGTTCCACCCCTAGAGGGACGGCTACTGATAGGTGACCTAGGCCAACATAAAATCAGGCAAATCTACCAGACCCTCATTACTCACGCCACGACGACGCTCAACAAGACACGTGCGGCCTGGGTGACCGACATCCCTGAGTTGACGGACGATGACTGGGCCGAAGCCATAGCTAGCCCACGGGGGGCGGCGGTCTCTACCAGATATCGCCTGATACAGTTTAAGTATCTACACCGGGCTTATTTTGCGCGAGTCCGGCTCTGGAAGATGGGTGTCATTCAGTCCCCTCTGTGTCTACGGTGCGATCGCGCCGAAGGGACCTTCATACACACGGTGTGGAGCTGCGTTGCGCTGCAGCCCTACTGGCGCAGGGTTAGGTCTTGCCTCCAGGAGGTATTGGCATGGGAACTACCCTTAGACCCGCGACTCTTTCTCTTACATGCCACAGAGGACATAGGGGGAAGTAAATATAAGCAACATTTGCTATTCTTGGCACTGGCGGTCGCTAAACTGGACATAGCGCAGTGTTGGAAGGGAACATCACCCCCGCCGATTGGTAAATGGAAACGGGAACTCGACACTTGTATGGGGGCAGAGATGGCGGTCTTTGTAACCCGAGGTTGCCCCAAGAAACACAGGAAGATTTGGACCCGATGGGCCACGTACCGTGGCATAGAGCTCCCCCCGTTGCCACCCGAAGACCCGTAAACGTGCTCATGCTTGCTTTTTGCAGTTATGGGATGCCCCCCCTACAGGTTGGAAATAGATGCCCAGCCAAATGGTGTCATGTGAACCAACCGTGAGATATTGTGATGTCTGCTGTGTTGTATTGTTGTTTGTCCTGCATTGTTCGCAGGCGTTTATATATGCACAAAATGAAGATTTAAAGAGCATATGTATACCTCTTGCATTTATTGGTACTACGGGGCTAATCGCCCAGATTTCTCTTGAAAATCAAATAAAATTTGTTATTAAAAAAAATTACTATTCCTAGTCCAAGGGATGCTTGCCTCAAGGAAAATGCTGGATAGTAGTGGTTAAAAAAATTACTAATCCTACCCCAACATGTGTTTACCTCTCTCAAAAATCCAAATGTTTTATTTTTAGGTTATAAAGATTTAAAAAAAGATTATAATTATTTTTTATACATTTTAATATATCTACAGATAACTACAGCATCCTTCAACAGCTGTCATAAGGAGCAATATATTTTCAAGAAATTGGATTCAACGGAAGACCTTCAGATAACTATTTAAAAAGGTAATTTTTTGAAAGTTTTACACGAAAAAGGACTAAAGCAATGATATTGTATGAAAATCCCTGTTTCCAAAATAGATTAACATACATAGTACAAGTTTAAAAATAATAGAAATATATTTTTTCTTCCAGATTTTACATCTTTGAACTCCAGCATCTAACGAAAAAACATCACATGGTAATTTAAATATTATAAAAATATCAATACAGTTTTAGAACAATAAAAAAATGTATAAAACATTAAATCAATAAAATGCTCTTCTTCAAATTAAAAATACTTGTTGCAGATAAACAAATTTGTTATCCTTCACATAATATGTCTTCCAAAATAAACACAAATGTTCTTCCATAACAATTAATTTGTTATTCTTTTGCAGGAAAACATGTTTAAATGTACAAAAACTCGTAACTAAGGGCATCATTACGATTCCGGGTGGACAAAGTCCGCCCGCCACCGCAGTGGAATGCGGGACCGTCCGCAAGGGGTGCGGCGGTCCCGCACATGCTATTAGGATGCCACCGTGGCGGTGGCAAGCCCTATTCACAGCATTGTGGCGGGCGGTGCTCACCGCACCGCCCGCCACAATGCTGTGAATGCACGTCGTGCATGTGCATGCACAACGTGACAGGCACCGCGCGGTGCCTGCCACCTTGTGCATACATATGCAGGTGGGTACCATAGGTACCCCCCATGTGCACCCACCACCCCCTCAACACCGCGGGGGCCCACAACGGGCCCCCATATACAAAGACTGTATGCCTTTCCATGGCGGCAAGGCCGCCATGGAAAGGCTGCACTCCGCAGTCATCATAATATGGATGGCGGTGTCTTGGAGACACCGCCACCATATTATCCTTGTTTTCAGTCGGTCGATGAGTCGACCGGCGGAAAAGTGGCGGACGGTCTTTCCGTCCGCCGCGCACCCCCCAACCATCATAATATGGCGGGGGGTCTTTGCTGTCTGGATGGCGGGCGGATCGCACCCCGCCGGGCCGGCAGTGACTACTGCCGGCCCGGCGGGGCGATCCGCCCGCCAACATAATGACCCCCAATGTTTTTTCTTCTTCTTTTTCAGACCACAAATAAATTCTTCAAAAAAGAAAACCTCAAAACAAACCTTTCAAAAAAGGTAAGATTACAAAAAGCAACTAACAATACAATTTCTTCACAATGTTTCTCTCCCTTGTAAACTTTATTAAAATAACAAAAGAGTGATCAAACACATTTACTGTTTTTTCCTTACAGAATCAACCTAAACAAAAATCCGTCCACCAATCTAAAAGCATCAAGCAACAGCTATTCAAAAGGTAAGCAACTAGAAATATTTTAAATCAAACAACTTAACCATTTTTCTCTCCCAATAAAGGTTTTTAAAAAAAAGACATTTCATCCAATTCAGAAATGTAACACATTTAAAACATTAAATATAACTTGAGAAAGCATATACTTTAAAATGTGGTTGAAATTGCATAAATTGTACTATATATTTTTTCTTTTAAACAGGTAAACATTAGAAATTAATAATAAGCTAACATTCTTTTTCGTTCTTTTTTTCTTTTTCTATCCATAACAGAAAATTACTGCAAATCAAGCTAAATATATCACATCAAACAGGGGAAACCGTTTGCTGAATCATAGTGGGTATGTATATTGTAAGGAGAGACTATCTGAACCCAGGTGTCATTGGAGGTGTGTGCAATACTACTCAACCCATTGCACAGGCAGAGCGGTTACTCTTGGTGACTCTGTTTTAAGAACCACAGATCATAACCACTCTGCCTCTGCAATGGAGATTGAAGAAAGACAAACAATAAATGAAATTAAAGATATTGCATCCACCTCCAATGAACCCTGTGGTGCAGTTTTAAGGGAGGTAGCCCAACACATTCCACCACATGTTGCAAGTAGTATGCCCACAATTCCTAATTTGCGACGAATTGTTCAACGTCAAAAACAGGCAAGTAACCCACAAAGAGTAACACCCCAAACCTATTCTGACATAATCATTCCACCTGAACTCTCTGTAACTGTTTCTAATGAACCTTTCCTTTCGCATGACAATAAAAACCCTCAAAAGAGAATTCTAATCTTTAGCACACCCCATAATCTTGTAAGGTTGGAGAAGAGTGATATTTGGATGATGGATGGAACGTTTAAAAGCACGCCCCATCCATTCACCCAAATATACACTATTCACGCTTATATTAACAACACAGTAGTTCCCTTAGTTTACAGTTTACTCCCTGATAAACAATCCTCAACATTTACTGAACTATTGTCAGTGATAAAAGCTAAAACATCAAACAAAAGTCCTAGAAAAGTACTAATTGACTTTGAATTACCTATGATTAATACTATTACCAAATTGTACACGGATACCCAAATTCAAGAATGTTTTTTTCACTTTTCACAGGCATTTTGGTGAAAAATTTAAAAAACATCCTTAATTGAGGATTATATATCAGATAGCAAACTACAGTTTGAACTTAAAAAACTAACTGCCCTTTGCTTTGTTCCTCCTGACAGTGTAGCCGAGTACTACACTTCAATTACAGAATCTGAATACTTTACAACAAACGAAGAAAAATTTGCACCTATTCTAAATTATTTTGAAGACACATGGATTGGCCATCTAAGCAGGTCGGGTCGCAGGAGGAAGCCACGTTTCCATGTGGAGTGGTGGAACTGCTACTCGACCTGCTTACAGGGAGGAGCAAAAACAAACAATGCCATAGAGGGATGGCACAACTCCTTCAATAAATCAATTGGCAAACCTCATCCTAATTTCTATCATTTCTTGGAAATTTTGAGGAAGGAGCAAAGTTTCCAAGAAATGAGAATGTCGCAATCATTAACAGGTAGTCTGAACCCACGAATTTCTAAAAGAGCAAAGGAAATGTCTGAAAGACTATTGGGAGCTATACAACAGTGTATGTTGTCAGTGGCTTCAGACTACCTTGATAATCTTGCACACATCCTCCATTTCTAACCCACACTATCTTCTTACTTGCCTGTTTTACAGTAAAAAAATAACACTAATTCAATTGGAATTTAAAAAAAAAAACATTTTTAAATTGATAATAAAAGTCGGGTCTCCTTACCTTCAGATGTTTTCTTTTTTCAACTCTTGGACTTAAGTTCCATCCATTTGTTCACCAAGAGTCCTTTTTCTTTTTTGTAAATCCATAACCAATAATCCACATTCCATTGTGAAAATCCATAACCCGATTTAAACTTTTTTAATGTGCACAATTTCTTTTTTTTCTTAAATCTGTGCATATCTAAAAAACCGCACCCAATAAAAAAAATCCAGAAAAATTGTTGTTTTTGTGCAAAAAACGCAACAAATTCCAACGTTGCAATCCAATCTATTTTGAAAACAATCCCATTTCGATTCCAAGAGGGTCATTAGGATGGCGGTCGGAAAATCACCCCGACCGCCATGGAAGCGGAAAACAACCGCCCGCCGGCACCATGGAGAAACCGGCGGCCAAATTAGGATCAACCGCCCAAAAACACCGACCGCGGCGGTACGGGGGGAACAAAAACCGCCTGTAGCGTGCGGAGATGGCCAAAACACGTCCGCGGCAGACGGATCCGCTGCGGAAAAACACCAACCCGCCGCAAGGATAGCGGAGACACCGCACGGCAAATAAGGATATCCCCGCTGGTCCTGCGGCACGTTCCGCTCTTTCCGACCGCCGTGATCACTAACAGTGATGAATGGGAGAGCATGCGGGAGAGCATGCGGAAGAGCTGCAGCAAAGCCACCGCCGCGGATGCTCCGTGACAAATTTGGCGGACAAATCAAAAATCACACAATAATGCCACAAAGTGCCCACACCAAAGTAGCCATGCCACCCAAAAAGAGAAAACACACCCCAATGACACAACATTGCACACAAAAAAAATTACAAGGACAACCCACACAACACACCTGAGAGCACTCCCACATGTGGACACACCCACATAGCAGAGCATAAAACCAGCCCCTTCCTTGACCACAATCCTCTGCACTAACCCACAACTGAAGGGCCCAACCCCTGAGAACAAAGGATAGGCAAAGCTACACACCATCACCACTCACACCACACACAGCACCACCACCACTTCCACACCTGCACCCCTAACCCCTTTGCACATCACACACTATACACATCACCACCACCACCACCATTTACACCCCTGCACCTACAACACCTCTGCACATCACACACCATGTCAACACATAAAATGCCCAAATTCACAGAGAGTGAGTTGAAGGTAATGGTAGATGAGATAGTCAGAGTGGAACCACAACTGTTTGGTAGCCTGGTCCAACAGACACCATTAGCCACAAGGACTCAAATGTGGGCAAGGATAGTCCAGAAGGTCAATGCAGTAGGGACCATCCCAAGATCCAGAAAGGAAATCATGAAGTGGTGGCATGACTTGAAGAGGGTTGTCAAAGAGAGGAGGACCAAGAACCGTCAGCTGGCTGACAAGACTGGCGGTGGCACTCCCATACCACCAAAACCATTCACCCCATGGGAGGAGAAGGTGCTTGCCATACTGCATCCAGAGAGTCTCACAGGAGTACCCGGGGAGTGGAGGCTGGTAAGTACAAACAAATGACTACCACCACACTGCTATGTACTGCCTTGCACAACTACAAAGATACACCTCCTAGGACCAATTCCATTCATCTGCACCACACACTCACTAAAACATGTCTCACAGATCCAACATCCACCCCCTCCCAAACACCACCAATGTACCTAGCAACATTACCATGGGTGCATATGCACAGGCAGCCTGCACTGCAACTCCCACCATGCCCCCTTGTCCCACACCTCAGCAGGATGTGGCACTCCCCCACCCAGAAGCATGTGTCAGCCATTACATCCCCAACAAACAAACTTACAGGTAGGTAGCCATCTTGCCATGGAGGGCTGTATGTGGGAGGGAGGCCTGCACTACTACTCCCACCATGCCCCCTGTCCCACACCTCAGCAGGATGGGGCACTCCCCACCCCACCCAGAAGCATGTGTCAGCCATTACATCCCCAACAAACAAACTTACAGGTAGGTAGCCATCTTGCCATTGAGGGCTGTATGTGGGAGGGAGGCCTGTACTACTACTCCCACCATGCCCCCTGTCCCACACCTCAGCAGGATGGGGCACTCCCCCACCCCACCCAGAAGTATGTGTCACCATTACATCCCCAACAAACAAACTTACAGGTAGGTAGCCATCTTGCCATGGAGGGCTGTATGTGGGAGGGAGGCCTGTACTACTACTCCCACCATGCCCCATGTCCCACACCTCAGCAGGATGGAGCACTCCCCCACCCAGAAGCATGTGTCAGCCATTACATCCCCAACAAACAAACTCACAGGTAGGTAGCCATCTTGCCATGGAGGGCTGTATGTGGGAGGGAGGCCTGTACTACTACTCCCACCATGCCCCCTGTCCCACACCTCAGCAGGATGGGGCACTCCCCCATCCAGAAGCACGTGTCACCATTACATTCCCAACAAACAAACTTACAGGTAGGTAGCCATCTTGCCATGGAGGGCTGTATGTGGGAGGGAGGCCTGTACTACTACTCCCACCATGCCCCCTGTCCCACACCTCAGCAGGATGGGGCACTCCCCCACCCAGAAGCATGTGTCAGCCATTACATCCCCCCCAAAAAAACTTACCGGTAGGTAGCCATCTTGTCATGGAGGGCTGTATGTGGGAGGGAGGCCTGTACTACTACTCCCACCATGCCCCCTGTCCCACACCTCAGCAGGATGGGGCACTCCCCCACCCCACCCAGATGCATGTGGCATATAATGGATCACTCCAAATAAACAAACAGCTAGCCAGACATATTATTCTGTCTTGTGCCACCACTGAGCAGGATGCAAGCCTCCACCACGCACACACAGATGTGTCACAAAACAAAGACAAATGCTAACACACAACAGGCAAGTAGGCAGTACGTGCACCTAGCCATTTGACACTAAAAGAATGGTGCCATATGACAACACCAGTCCTCTCAATGTACAAATATGCACACCGATCATATTGCCACGCACAGTGTGCACACAGCTAAGCAAAGGAAACTGTCACAGCAACGAAAGTGTGACACACCAATGCACATGTAGAGGAAAGACTGGGAACAATCATGCACAGCAATGAATGACAGGTTCAGTGCCATGGGGCCAGAGTAACAACGACCATATGAACAGTAAAAAAGCATGGTATGTGGTACCAATCCAGATATGCACATGACAAGACAAAGGTATGCAGGAGATGACAATGGCCAGGACATGCCCAGATGTGACGGCTGACAGGTCATAAAAACCACATACAGTCCGCACAAAAATCATATTTAGCGCAAGGCCCTAGATGTCAACATGTCCCTGTAATCACAAATCATACACGTGGCGCATGGTACATATTTACACCTCACACCATGGACAAGAAATGCATGTACCACCGCAGCATGTCAGGAGGCACAGTAGTGCACATAGGAAACAATGTGATGATCAGTCAACTGTGTAGTGTACTAACAGTGAATGACACACAGCTAACACAAATCTTACGTGGTGCACCCCAATGACCATTTCCCATCTGATCCACAGGTGACCAAGAATTGACTGCAGAGGACGACACCAGCAACCTGCAGTGCCAGTCTACCCCCCCTCCGGAACATCAGCTCTCGGATGTTGACTTCCAGGAATCTTCGGACGAGGAGACTGAGGCCGGGCCATCTGGTGTTCCAGGGCGCAACAGGTCCCAGGACCCCATCGTCCCCCCCACCACACCTGCAGCTACAACAACCAATCTGCAGGCCCCTGCTGTTACGTCCGGTGCGTCCTCCACCACCACCACCACAACCACAACCACCAGTGGTGCCTGCAACACCCTCCCTGTCCCACAGGATGACCACCCCACCCCAGCAACTGAGGAGGGCAGGGAGAGGATGTGTGGTCCAACAGTGGAGAGGCAACCGGTCCGTGGCAGCACAGCAGGTGGGAGGGGCAGGGTCACCCACACACGAACACAGCCTGGGACCGAATCCCTGGACCACATCCACAGAGTCCTTGGGGCATATGAACGGGCCCAGGGACAAACGGCCCGGTCCGAACAAGATTCACGGGAGCTCCTCCTGCTGATGAGGTCCATGGACACCCGCATGGGACAAATTGTGGACCTCTTGGGCCAACTAGTGGCGGTACTGAGGGACAGGCCTGCACCACAAACAACACCTCCCCCTCCCACTGGTGGTCCGCAGGATGACAGTTCACCATCCTCCCCTGAGGCCACAGAGAGTGGTGAGTCCTCAGACCCCACTGGCCCTATAGCAGAGGTCCCCCCTGCCAAACAGAAAAGGGGCCGTCCGAAGAAAACCCTGGGAGTATCTTTTGGCAAAGCACCTGCCAAACGCCAGTCACGCAGCCAGCCATGATGGCAACCCTCTGCACCACTGCATTGACTTTTTGGACTGTCCTTCCCCACACTGCCTTGTGAATGGCATCTGTCTGTTGGACTGGGTCACCGCACCTATGTGGTGACCACTCGATTATCTCATTTACCATGAATGTCAACTCACTGCTCCACTAATCACCTCGCTGTCAATGTACCCCCCCTCACATGTCACCTTTGTAAATAAACAAATCGTTACACACATGTTGTTGTACCTGCACCGTCTTTATTCCAGGATGTACAATTTTCAACAGGAATACAATGTACCAGGGGACGGAGTGTATGTAGGCAAGGAGAGGTCAAAGGCACCTAGGAAAACACAACAGAACAACATTCACTAGTCTGGGTGTGGCATCACAGACATCACACAACACTTCACAACAAGAACAACCCACATGCACACATAACAATGGGCAACAAGTGCCAACATACACATCCTGTAGATGTTCAGAAATGAACTGTCCCATCAACATTGACAGCAAACACTGAGTCTACAACTGGCTGCTGTCACAAATCTCACTTACACCCTCACAACAACAGCAACATCATCAGACAATGGGTACGTTATACATTGTCACCCACCTTCAAGTGAAGTAGCGGGTGATGAGCTGTTGACGCAGGTCAACACCTTCCTCCTCTCCACTGTCATCATCACTGGACACGGGTTGGTTTGCAGGCGGGGGCCTTGGCTGCTCATCCTCATCCAGGAGCAGGGGAATCTCCTTGCGAATGGCTAGGTTGTGGAGCATGCAGCATGCCATTACAATCTGACACACCTTCCTGGGCGAGTACATCAGTGCCCCTCCGGTCTTGTCCAGGCAGCGGAAACGTGACTTCAGCAGTTCAAAGGTACGCTCCACCACACGACGTGTCCTCCCATGTGCATCATTGTAGCGGACATCAGCTGGTGTCCTGGGGTTCCGCAGTGGGCTCAGCAACCAAGGACGGTTGGGATATGCAGAGTCACCTATGTGTGACACACAAAGAAACATTGCAATGTTGCAGATGCAGAGGACAGCAGGTCACACACACACAGCACGCCAAATGACTAGGCATACTCACCCACAATCCATGCACGCTCAGGAAGCAGATTGGCCATCAGCTGGGGTACAATGCTGCTACGCAGGATGTATGAGTCATGGGCTGAGCCTGGAAATTTTGCACACACGTGTGAGATGATCATATCTGCCAGGCATACCACTTGGACATTTATGGAGTGGTAATGTTTACGATTCCTGTAGATGTGCTCACGGACCTGTGGTGGCACTAGCCCAACATGGGTGTAATTAATGGCACCAACTACATGGGGGATGTGTCAAAGAGGATAGAAATCTCCCTTTACAGCTGCCAATTCTGCCCCCCTGGGGAAATGGATGTATCTGTCCTTGTAGATCATCATGGCGGACAGAACATCCCGCAGCACCATGCTGAACATGGGTTGTGACATCCCACCTGCCTCGGCCACCGTGTTCTGGAATGATCCAGTCGCAAAAAAATGCAGTGCCGCTATCACCTTATACGTTGGGTTGAAAGCTGTTGGATATGTTCGGCGAGGCTGCAGGTGGGGCTCCAACAAATCACAAAGGGTCTTTAGGGTGGCTCTATCCATACGGCATTTCCGGATAATCGCCTCATCCTCCATGTCTGCCAGCACTGTCAAGTGACGATGCAGATTTGGTCTCCTCCTAGTTGAGATGAGAGTGGACACATTGTAATGCAATACATCATGGGATGTGCACAGCATCTCACATCATGGCTGATGCAACGGCAACAAAGAATGTCATATGAATTGAGTCACAGACCAGCTGACATGTAGGGACCCCTTCAACTACACAAATCACACACTTGTCAGATTACACACAGCAAGTCCCCCAAACAACACCTCGGTCAAAGTGAATGGACATTGGGATATGGCCACATTCCCCATGGGCACGCCTGGGAGTCTGTCATCCTGCACATGTGTGACAAGGCAACCCCACGGTATCCTACCTAGCTGCTGTACATGACACACATTCAGGCATGAATTGAACCTGGCACACCACAACAACACAATGACCACAGTCTGAGCATCAATGACGAATGTGTGCATGATCTAACATGAGAGGACATGCTAAAACAAACATCATCAATTGTGGAAAAAAAAATGCTGTGATTGACAATGCACATCAACACATTGACATGTGTGCACATTGTATTGTCCATAACAACACTGTCCTGTAGTGTAGTGTAGTGTAGTGTACTGTAGGTGCGGTACTGAGAGACAAGTGATGCCCAAATGGCGGTTGGCATGCTCCGCCACCCAAATGGTGGTGCCTCATGTGTGTCTATGGCACCCAAATAGCGGAAACTACCGCCTGGCACCAGCGGTGTGTGTGTAACACACCCCAATGCACAGGTGCGGTACTGATAGCCCCAGAGACATGGCCAAATGGCGGTTGGCATGCTCCGCCACCCAAATGGCGGTGCCTCATGTGTGTCTATGGCACCCAAATTGTGGCAACTACCGCCTGGCACCAGCGGTGTGTGTGCAACACACCCCAATGCACAGGTGCGGTACTGATAGCCCCAGAGACATGGCCAAATGGCGGTTGGCATGCTCCGCCACCCAAATGGCAGTGCCTCATGTGTGTCTATGGCACCCAAATTGCGGAAACTACCGCCTGGCACCAGCGGTGTGTCACCGCCATGGTCCATGCCATTACAGCCAATGGGCTCCGCGATCGCGGAAGCTCGATGCAATTTTGAAAATAGCGGTAGGTGTGCTACACCACCGCGGTGCCGGTCATTGGATGCAACAAAAGATGCAATACCGTGGTAGCGCCCGCCTGGCCCCTGCGGTGTGTCACCGCCATGGTCCATGCCATTACAGCCAATGGGCTCCGCCATCGCGGAAGCTCGATGCAATTTTGAAAATAGCGGTAGGCGTGCTACACCACCGCGGTGCCAGTCATTGGATGCATTTGTAAAAGGCTGACCTGGTAGACCAATTGCAGCAGCCCAGGACTACTGGAACGACACCAGGGGGCTATATATGTGTGGGAGAGTGCCCAGAATTTCCACTGCTCACAGAGCCTGCTGCCTGAGACCCTCACCTGCTGCTGCCTCCAGGGACTGCTGCCTGAGACCCTCACCTGCTGCTGCCTCCAGGAACTGCTGCCTGAGACCCTCACCTGCTGCTGCCTCAAGGGACTGCTGCCTGAGACCCTCACCTGCTGCTGCCTTCAGGGACTGCTGCCTGAGACCCTCACCTGCTGCTGCCTCCAGGGACTGCTGCCTGAGACCCTCACCTGCTGCTGCCTCCAGGGACTGCTGCCTGAAACCCTCACCTGCTGCTGCCTCCAGGGACTGCTGCCTGAGACCCTCACCTGCTGCTGCCGCTGCTGTCTCTAACCAACAGTGATGTCAAGGACAGAGAAGATCCGTGCCAGTCCCTTCACCGGCGAGGAGCTTGAGGTCCTGGTGGACGAGGTGCTCACACAGTACCCAAGGCTATATGGTTCTCCAAATGTCGTGGTAAGTCTTCCACAGTGGGTGTGAGAGTGCAGGGGGGGCACACATGTAGTCGGTCTGATGCAGCATGTGCATGTGAGTGTGGGTTTGTGTCATGCATTGACTAACTTGCATTCCATTGGGTGAAGGGGTGTGTACCCTACTCCTCAAGTCTCCCTGCCTGCACATCAAGATTTGAGGGACATGTCTTGTCTTGTCAGCCATACAGTGAAGCAGCAAGTTGGTAATGGAGGATTCAGGCCAGTCATTGCTAGTGGGCATGTCTTTGCGTTTCCCTGTTGTCCATCGCAGTGTGAGCCCACCTGGCCTGCACAGTCACCGCCCAATCCAACAAGAACACATCACTGACTGTACAGAGTGTAACATGTTCATTTTCAAATTTGACTCCCCATCAATGTGCCAGGTCAACCCTGTAGATTGCACACGACTGGCACTGTGAGAAAGGAGGTGGGTTTGTGAGATCATGTCCCTCAATGTGATATACATGACACAGTGGGCTACTCACAGTGCATGTTCGTTGAAGCATGCGCATTGTCGGACACAGTGGGTCTTGCCACATACACATGTTGTTTTGTGACGTATATCTTGCTCTACCTAAAAATGGTTAGTAGATGTGGGCAGAGTACACATGGTCTTCTGTGCTGGCATCCTGCTTATACATGAGATGTGCAAGTATTGTGTCCCCCCTTATACATGCATGCATTTATGTGTGATTCTCACATGCAGATGTACCATGTGAAAAGCATTTCTGTCTCTGCATGTGAGATATGTGGATTTGTGATTTATCTGTATCATGCTACTGTCCGGAGTGATTTTGTCACATGACACTGTGTCACTGATGTTTGCCCCCTCTTGTCTCCCATGCCTGCAGCTCAAGGTGCACCAGCGTAAGGCCGTGTAGAGGGGCATTGCGAACAAGGTGCGTGCTCTGGGAGTATCAAACCGACGGCGCACCCACTGCCACAAGAGGTGGGACGACATCTCACGGCTGGCAAAGAACATTGCGGAGATGACATTGGGGCGGATCCCTCGCACTGGCCGGATGGCACGGCGCAGCATGACACCACTAATGTGCCGCATCTTGGCCGTGACTCACCCTGAGCTGGATGCACGATTGAAGGAGCATCAGCAGGCAATTAGGGTGAGTGTACTGGGAAGGGTGACTATGGCTGTGTGTGGCTGCATGTGTGCACAGCATGTGCCAGCGCTGGGCGATGTGATGTTGGTAGTGTGATGCAGTGGCCTGTGAGTGTCAGCTTGTGCCGGTGCTGGGTGCAGATGTCATGCATGTGTCCTACCTGTACTTAACACTGGGAAACGGGTATGGGGCATTTAAATGGCATTGTGGGTGGTGTGAGACAGGTATGAGCTATCTGTGTTGCTGTTGTAACGGAGCCACATGCAAGATGTTGTGCTGTGTGGTCATCACATTGCTCACTTTGTCCCGGTTTGATAGTGCACACGCACTGTTGTGATGACAGAGGTGGGTTTGAACGATGTAATTGCACAGGGTGGCGTGCAACATGTAGATCTAGACATCTTAATGGTTGTCTGTAATGCATATGTTTGTTCTGTTGCTGCCACGGCACTGGCCCTACATCTCTCTCTCTCTCATGCAGCATCTCCGGTGGTCACGGAGGAACATGGGACGGACACCAGTGGTGGGGAAACTAGCACAACAGCTGCAGAGGAGCCCTGTGAGACAGATGTGACCAGCGCCTCGGAGGGGGACAGGAGTCTGCTGGAGGAATCACAGCCCGAGACGCAAAGTACTACGTCATCTGATGCCAGCGGTGACGCAGACATGTTGGCGGGCACAGGGAACGGGGACTCTGCATCATCTTCCACCACACAGCGTACAGTGCCCACCCTCCCAGCCACTTCCTCTGGTGCTGCCCGTGTTCGCACCGCTAAGAGGGGAAGGGTGTCCTTCACCCCCGGCACCGCAGCCCCTGCCCCGGTCCCCCCTACTGCCATCAGTGCTGAGTCTGTGGACCTTTTGCGCCAGCTGTGTGTAGGCCAGACAGCTCTCCTCAATGCATTCATGGACCACGACAGTAAATTGGCTCAGGTGGTTGCATTCATTGAGGGCATACATTCAGACGTGGGTGGGCTGCACCGGACTGTCCAGTCATTGTCCACTGCAGTGACATCAGCCCTTCAACTGGCACAATCTGGGAGTCCAGCGAAAGTCCCTTTGTCCACACCCATGCCAGTGGCCATGTCAGACGACAGTGACCACGCTCCACAGACCTCTAAGTCACGATATGGCACACGTAGCACACAGCAGCAGCAGAAGCCCAAGCGGTCCAGGCCGCAGACACCATCCCCACAGATGACCAAAACCACCCCAGTGCACACAGACAAGAGCCCATCAGGCAACACCAGGGGACAAAGAGCCAAGAAGCAGGCGTCAGGGTCACGTGCCTCAGGGACATCCCCAGCCAAGGACTCTCCTGTCCCGAAAGCATCTCCCAAAAACAAACATACAATTTCCATGCCCACTGAGAAGGTGGTGAGTGCCAAGGGTAGGCATAAGAAGGGCTGCAAGTCTGATTCACCCACTACCTCCACTCCCATAGCAAGCACATTGAAGCAGGGAATGGAGGGCACTGTGGGGGGACCACCTGGTAGGCAGGGGATGGAGGGGCAAAGCCAGGGCCATGCAAAGCGTTGCGCAGGTTCAAGCACGTCACCAGAGGGAGGGCCAGCGTCTGCACCTGCTGCAGCCATGATGTTGTGTGAGCCTGATGTGTCCACGCCACTTCCTATTGTCCCCAAGAAGTGGAAAGGCACCCCTCCACAATCTCCCATCCACACTGTGTCTCATGTCTGCATGACTCCACCTCCACGTGCCACTACACCACCTGGTCCAAGCAGCCCTCCGTTTTGCCTAAACACTGATAGGTATACCTTGGCTGTGCCTCCCTCTCCCCAGTCAAGTGCTCCAACTGGGCCCGACACACAACCAGCTCCCAGTACGACTGACAGCCAAGTCTGAGTGTTGGTTGACCTCACACGCCTGTCTCTCACACAGCGTGGCCTGTGCTGCACATCGTCACACCCCAGACTGTGTTGCTGACTATGGTTAGGGTACAGTTGCAGACATTCCCTGTGCAGCTTCTCATGGACTCACTCTGCACTTTGTCCTGCCCACTGGCCTTGCCGTTCACTGCTGTGTGCCCCCTGCCTGTGCAGCTTCTCATGGACTCACTCTGCACTTTGTCCTGCCCACTGGCCTTGCCGTTCACTGCTGTGTGCCCCCTGCCTGTGCAGCTTCTCATGGACTCGCTCTGCACTTTGTCCTGCCCACTGGCCTTGCCGTTCACTGCTGTGTGCCCCCTGCCTGTGCAGCTTCTCATGGACATGCTCTGCACTTTGTCCTGCCCACTGGCCTTGCCGTTCACTGCTGTGTGCCCCCTGCCTGTGCAGCTTCTCATGGACATGCTCTGCACCTTGGACTGGCCACTGGCCTTGCTGTTTTGCCCCTGCCTGTGCAGCTTCTCATGGACATGCTCTGCACCTTGGACTGGCCACTGGCCTTGCTGTTTTGCCCCTGCCTGTGCAGCTTCTCATGGACATGCTCTGCACCTTGGACTGGCCACTGGCCTTGCTGTTTTGCCCCTGCCTGTGCAGCTTCTCATGGACATGCCCTGCATTTTGTGCCTTGCTATTCTCTACTCTTGTTGCCTATCTGTGCAATTTGTGAATAAAGACAGTTGATCCTGTTGTCTGTTTTGTCAGTGTCCTTACTGAATAAAGTTCTTTTGCTGTGTGTATATGGTTTACTGTGCCACATGCTGTGTGTGCCACTTCAACCTTGCCAATTTCTTTACTCACTTACTCTATTTTTTTCAGGGGTGAGGGACTTCAGTTTTTCCTGACCCGGATACGTGTGGGCAATGTATTAGATTTGAGGTGTGATGCAGTTGTCATTGTTTGTTCATGTTGGCTGTGTTGTACACATGTCAAGTTGCGGTGCACTGCCAGCTCAGAATGGGATTCTGTCCAGAGGATTGCAGGCATGCTGGCCAGGCTCATCATGTATGTGTGTTTGCTGTGGTACTGCTTCACTTCCTGTGTGTGATGTTGTCTTTGTGCTGTGCTGATTGGTGTTGTGTGGGTTCATGTTGTGTCACTCATTTATGTGTGTGGCTGGTATGCTTGTTGTGCAGACACTGCTTGTTGTGCATGCAGTGCTGTGGGGGTATGTTGCCTTGTCATTGGCTGGTATGCATCCACTTATGTCCTGCTGTGTTTGCTATGTGTTCTTTTTTTGGCTGTGCATCTGTTGTTTGTTTGCTGTGGCTGTGTTTATCTGTGATGGTACACTTCTTGTCTGTGTTGTGGTATGTTGTGTGTGCATTGTTCCTGACTGATGGGGTTGTATACTCCTGTTGTGTCTGTGCTCCCATTGCCTTTCCACATTTTTGCTGCACAGGGCATGTCTGTTCTTGTTGTGGTTCTGTGTGTGGGTCTGTTGGGTTATGTGTTTGTCTGTTGTTTTTGTGCAGACATTGGTTCTGGCATCCCTGTGTGTATGTGATGTTTGTGGCTACCTCCAGGGAGTGTGACTGTTTGTCTGTGTATTGCCTGGACATTATTGCCACCCTTCTGTTTGTTTGACACTGGTGTTGTGTGCTGCAGATGTGAGGGGGGGGTATGTGTGTGGATTCCTACTAGTGTTTGACAGTCATGGAGTGTGTCAATGGGCCCTGTGTGTTGTACTGCTGGAGTATTCCTGTGAAGTATTTGTATACATATGTGTGGCTGTTCACAGTTTGACTTCAGGGGCTTCATTTCATCCTTGTGCCTCTACATGTGTTGCCTTGCTGTCTCCTTGGGTTGTTGCACTGTGCTGTCTGTGGTTTGACTTTAATCACTATGCAAGCAATGTGTGATTAGGTGGGCTGGGGGTGTTGTTCTATGTTCCTTGTCTTGCATGTGCTGTACACATGCTTGGTGGTTGTCTCCTTGGCCTTCCATTTGTGTGTACCTCACTTTGGCTTTCCTGTTTTGTGTGCTCCATTGCTGGTGGCATGTGGTGTGTGTATGTGTCTGTGTGCCAGTGTGGGGTATGTGTGTGTGACTTGGCAGGCTGTGTGTCCAGTGAGATGTTTGTTCCTTGTATGTGTGGGTGTCCATTTGATGCTTGTACTGAGTTTACTTGCCATTGGTGTGGTGTTATTGTGGTGTGTTTGTGTAGCCCTGGCCCTGTGCTTCTGTGCTGTGTGTTCCTGTGCAGCCACTCCTGCTGTGGCTGTGTCCCTATTTGTTTTGTGTGTGGTGCAGGGTGTGGTGTCACCTGGCTTGTTGGTGTGCATGGGGGTGCACAGGTGTGGCACATGGCATGTCCCTTCAGTGGGGGGCTAGTGTGTGAGGGTGGAGTAGTGGCCCTGTGGTCTTTGTGCCCTGCCCATGCCTGGCGCTGGCCCAGCCTTCTGCATTGTGCGCATGTATTCCCTTGTCTTCACCGCTGCGGTGACGTGGCCGTGACAGTGCCGCACGATCGCGGTCGATGTGTGACCTGGATGCGGAGGGGTGTATTGGTGGCAGGTGGGTCATGTGTGTGTGCACTTGGGGATGTGTTCCTATCCCCACCAGGGAATCTGATGTGGTTAGGGACCCTGTGCCAGTCCATGGTTTGTGTTTTGTGGTTGTGTGTGGGGTTGTGTTATTGCGTACCTGCGGCGGCGTCCGCGACGGTCCATTATTTGCTGGTGATGTATCAGGTACAGCACTGGGAAAACGTGGAGTGCTGGGTTCATGGCGGTCGTGTTCGGGCGCTGTGGGCCGGGTCTCTGGTTTCGCGCTCCGCTGTCGAGTTTCCGCCTTGTAGGATTGGCCAGTTTCTCCGCTGCGGTGCGACTGGTTTTTTGGAGCATCCTAATTTGTGGACCGGAGCGGACGTCATTCCGCACGGTGGTGTGTCTCCATTGGCTCCCACCGCCGCGCTTGCGGGCGCACTTTGATGGCGGTTCGCGTCGCACAGCAGCGGACGGGAAATGGTCTATGTTTGGCCATTCTAATATGGCGGACGTGAGTACCGCTGCTCGCGGGCGGAAAAATACATTTTTACGCACCGCCAGCACCGCCCGACATCCTAATAGACCCCCAAGTTCCTTAATCCATCGCTGAAATCCATCTTGAAAAATGGTAATTCGCACATCCAAAATCCAAATATAAGTGGATCTTAAAATATCCAATTTCCTATTTTCCAAATTGGAATTTTTTTTCTTTAATCATATTGTGAATACATCTAACTGCAACGATGAAATATACTTTTTTTTTTTAAAAACCCGTCGCAAAACGAAAAAGCATACTTTTCAAAACACTTTTGTTTAATAAAGTTTTTAATGTATATATCGTAAATAACTTTATTATACAAAATTTGTTTCGAAAAAACGAGACCCCACGTGGGCCTACTACTGCAACCTTTAATGGAGTGAAATCGTTGGTTAACACGCATCAAAAATACCTAAAACACATGTTCTACATCCATCTACCTCCCTCCGCTCTCCTTACAATATACATTACCACTACTAATTTAAATATGTCTTAACATAACGGAGCTCTTCCTTTCATCTGTTCTGTACCGCGACGATCCCCGTAATGACGACACTTACGTTTACGCGGCAACGTCATCTCTTTCTGTAAAAATGAAAAAGGAAATTTTCTCCCATTGACTTCAATAGAAAAGCGTGGGAAAAATGTATTATAATGTGTTTTAAAATATAAATGTACATAATAAATTGCAAATTTGTTTTTGTAAAATATTTGTTTGTATACTATTTTTTGAAACTATTTTGATAGTTTATTTGTCTTATTAAAAAGTATTTAAAATATTAATAAAAATATGTTATAATTACATTACCTGTCTTGTATTTCTTGAATCATATTTTTTAGATTTTAATAATATAATAAATTCAAAATATTATTTTTATTAATTACACATACATTTTTAATAATTTTAATTTTTTGTAACATTTTAATAGTATAACTATTTTTTAAATTGTTATATCAATTTTTAATTAAATTATTTATATAAATATATTACAATTCCCCATGTTAATATTATTATATATCAATAATTATAATATTTGAAATACCTAAAAATACTCTAGTACTTATTTTATTACCTGAGTATTAATGTTCATCTTCTAAACAATATATTATTTTTATATTTTAATTTTTTTTAAAATTAAACTCTTCTCCATCTTATTATTTAAAGGTTACAATACATTTTTTTAAATAATATAATAAACATTTACAACGTATTTTAACCAAATGTGAAATAATTAATACCCGAGTATTTAATTATACATATACATCAGTTTCACATCTGAAATCTTTTTAACACATATAAACACATATTTATTATATTTTTTATTAATTAATATTAATACCTGAGTATTATATTAAACCAACATTATCAATAACAAAACAATTACTTACCATCCAATACTTACCAATGCGTTGTAATAGCATGCGTTGTAATGGTATATGGGTTGTAATTTCCTGCGATGTAAAGACATGCGATGTAATGGTGTCTGCGTTGTAATAGTTGCGTTGTAAAGGCATTGCGTTGTAATGCCTGCGTTGTAATGGATATCTCCCAACTGCACCTGTTGGTATGAACACCGGCTCCTCCACTGAAACCCAGGCTTTGGACGGCGCACAGGCTGTCACAGCACCGGCTGCGGACAGCGTGGAACATCATCTGTGCTCAATTGACATTCTGTGCGAGGTGTTACAGGGGCCGTCTACTGCGGAAGCAAGCAACGGAAATGTTGCGTCTACCAGCCAGGACACATAAACATTTGACTCATTTGGCTCGTCGTGTGCTGGGAAGTAATTCACCCTTTTTAAACAAGCTCAAATTTGGAACTATGAAACTAAATTGACATTCCTTTCATTTTTTGGGCATACATGGCTTTATAATGCTTATAGTGATTCTGACTATAACAACGGACATTTTAGAGCTAGGGCTTGCAATAATTTTTTTTTAAGACGTTTTTAAGTTTTTTTGAATTTTTTTTTAGAAGTTTTTAAACATTTTAGCTAAAGAGATGTTTTTATAAACTTTGTGCGTACCACTATCTAGTTATGCTAGTAGTACAGTAATAGGTTACATATGTCGTCCAGTCGGAAGAGGAGTGGGTGTTATATTCCATATAGGTACCCTATATAGGCGCAGGTAACATTGCAACCTTTCACCTATATTCTTCCCTACATTTCATACATAACGGTTCTTAGGCACTGACCTTTTACCCAGATATGACACTGCATTCAGAACGCGGGTTTTTCCCTGGTTCGATTCTCATACATTATGCATGAGGCTTCTTGGAAGCACAGCAGGTCTAACAGTAGGATTACCTTCTCCTGTATAATATCTCTGTATAAAGTTCAGGCCCAACGTCATCCTTTAGGCCGACACAGTAACACAGCAAGGTAGGACCCCTGGGGAGACCGATGGGTATATATACAGCACATCTTGCTTAGGAAGATAGAGGAGACCGTGACTTCCCGGCTGACACACTGACCAGAAACGCTGAGGTTCCTGCATGCAGACGTTCCAGCTCGCAGTGGTCTAACATCCCTCGCGGGGTGTCCAACTTGAGACCAGGACAGGGTCCCATATTCTCTAAATCTCAGGTAATGGGGTTGACTAGATCCTAGAGGGATTCTTGGCATAACACCTACACCGATGCTAGGTACATTTAGGTACATCTAGTTAGGGAGACATCGTAGGAGTACGCACCTTTTATCATGTGTTTTATGTACTTGTATATATTCATGATTTCTGCAAGATGGTAGAACTATACCATCCCTTTATTTTTGTAGTATTGCTAATCATATATCTCTGCTACTGTCTAGTGGCTGTTGCAGCTCATCTATTCTACACTAGAATAACAACTGTTCAATAAATACTTATTGAAAACGCCCAGACTGTTTATTCAGTGTATCTCTCTGAGACAAACTAAGTAAGCACGAGTGACTGAGCGAAAGGTAGTATATTGTTTCCACGATCCTGGGGGATCAGGGTTGTCATGCTCTGAGGTTGCCAAGAACTATTCTCTCCCCAATAAGAGGAGACTCTAGTGGCACTGTGAGCTAGCTGATACAGATAGGCTAACGTATCTGGTGGGGGTGCACAGAATCAGTCTACCACCAAACCCACAGTTTATCCAAACGCGCAGATCCTGTATAGGGTATATAGGAACTACACAACAGCTCTTAGTCAACAGCATTGTACTGAAGATAGAGCACGTTCCAAGAGTGCAGACGTTTGGGCGCATTCCCTCAGCAGAATGGACAAACAATGCCACTAATGGGAACTCAACCAGTCAGTTGGAGACCGTTTTTCAGTCTTGGGATTATCCAACCCTAGATCTGTTCGCCACTTCTCTCACCAAGAAGTGCACGTTTTTCGCCAGCAGACACCCTCAACCTGGATCTTGGGGGAACGCCTTCTATTTCTCCTGGAAAGAGATGTTCGCTTATGCGTTTCCCCCGTTCCCACTCATTCCAAAGTCTTACAAAAACTCAAAACAGAGCATTGCTGCCTTATTCTCATCGCCCCAGTGTGGCAGAGACAATATAGGTTCACCGAGCTGCTTCACTTATCAGAGTGCTCGCACATTCCATTTCAGCCAACTGAGGATCTCCTCTCAATGAACCAGGGACAAGTGGTTCACCCACAGATTCAAACTCTCAATTTGTCAGCCTGGCTCCTCAACACACTGAATTCGGAGATCTAGTTCTCTCTATTGAGTGTGTTTCAGTTCTGCATAAAGCTCGAGCTCCTTCCCACAAACAAATGCTACTCTGCAAAATGGAGAATGTTTTGCTCATATTGTTCATCTCAGTCTTACCATCCTTTCTCGTCTACACCTCAGCAGGTTCTTCCCTATCTACTACATCTAGCCAAATCAGGTTGCACGCATGCTTCCATTAAAGTGCATCTAGCGGCAATCTCTAGATTCAGGCGGCATCATGGAAAATTATCTCTCTGGTCCAATAGATAGGTTAAGGAATTCATAAAAGGTCTATTCCGGGCTGATCCTCCTGAGAAGTCTCCACCGGTTCTTTTGCAACTAAACACAGTCTTGATGCAGCCTATGAGATCTCCTTTCGAGCCCATTCACAAGGCTGAGTTGAAGTTTCTCTCTTGGAAGGTGGCCTTTCTCTTAGCCATCACATCGGCCAGACGAATAAGTGAAATCCTGGCATTTACAACCAAGGATCCTTACCTGAAATTCCAGGAGGACAAAGTCATCCTATGCACTAATCCATCTTTTATTCCAGAAGTGCAGACAGCATTTCAACTCAATGAGCCTATCATTTTACTTTCCTTCTTTCAGAATCCGTCCACACTGTGGAAAGAGCTTTACAATCTATGGACGTTAAACGCTGTTTGAAGTTCTATCTACAAGGGATTTCAGAAAGTCCAATCAGCTACTCATTTACTTCTCATCTCCTAGAAAAGGTCAAGCCTTATGGCGAGCTAGTATTGCTTGCTGGGTCTCGGCAACTACAGCTTTCTGTCACGAAAAGTCAGGATATCCACTTATGCGGAAAGTGAAGGCTCACTTAACTTGATAAGTTGCAGCGTCTTCAGCTCTGTTTGCAGGAGTCGCACTTCCGGACCTCTGCAGAGCAGCGATGTGGGTGAAGGCCCATACCGTCACAAGGCACTACTGCCTAGATTCAAGGAGTAAAGCTGACGTGGCTGTCGGACAAGCTACTCTGCAACGCCTGTTTGCATAAGATATGTAGTTTGTTGTTTCAATATGTGTGTGTGTGTATATATATATATATATATCACAACGAAATCCAAAAGCATCCACACCGCAGCGGCGCAACACCAGGGCACAGACTCCAACAGCAGAGGTATAAACGTGGTTTATTCACACATCAAGGCCCATACCGTCACAAGGCACTACTGCCTAGATTCATGGAGTAAAGCTGACGTGGCTGTCGGACAAGCTACTCTTGTTGGGGGGAGCGTTTTAGGGGCCTAGGAGGGGGCTCGGGGGCACCTTTGCCGGCTGGTCGAGGGAGTGATTTAGTGGCAAAGGGGCAGCTTAACTTGAGGCGGGGTGCCCAGGAACGCTCATACTAAAATGAAGGAAACAAGTGTGTGAGTCATGGAAATCAAGCCAAAAGGTTTAACAGATTTATTTAGAAGGCGCAGCTTCAAGAAAAAGGCATTAAAAATACAAAATACAAGATATGGTGACCTCGCATTTACAGAGAGTCATATAAATCAGAAGGCATTTTTACATGGAAACATTGAAATCATTAGAAGAGAGACGCTTCATAAAATGCAACATGAGATGTGCAGAACACAAATCTCAAAGACACATTTATAAATGCAATATGAAAAACATCATTTTTGAATCAAGGAAAAGGCTCTCAGAGTGCACCACTTACTTGATCCAAAATGCAGAGTATACTCACATCTAAACCTAAAAGAGAGCAACCCTGCAATCACAATATAAGCATTTTAATTATAAAAGGGAGAAAATAATAATTAAAGACAGCATAGCAAAATAAGGCACTTCATATGGCAAAGTATATATCAAACAGATAAATGCAGAGTATATTTCAAATAAAATAATACACTTTAAAATAAAACAAGAGCTCTTGGGGAAGACCTACACAGTCTGTCACCTACATACAGACAAAGAGGTAATCCGACAAGAACCCCGTGGACTCGTCTTTTATACCTTTTAGTGCTGGGAACTGAAGCAGAAGTGCTTATTCTAACGTCAGCCCTACCTACGTCACTTATAGCGACAGTTCGCACATTTATCAGACGTGTCGAGCTTCTTCAGTTAAACGCGGAACATAGACTAGGTGAAAGGTTATGTTCTCATGCCAAACGCTTGTCGTAAATTTCATAGAGCAAGCAGAAAAAATGTAATGTAAGGAATAGAATATATATATATATATATATATATATATATATATATATATATATATATATATATATATATATATATATATATATATATATATCCTGGTTGCCACATTCATCACCCCGGTCTGGGAACTTCTGTGTTCTCACAGCCCAGACACATCCGGGATATGGTGGCCTACATCTCGGCAGGGTGAAGAAAGAGACAGTGAACTTTGCACACGGGTAGGGTGGGGGCTATCTTGTCTGGAGCAGTGTGCCTCGCAGAGAGAAGCTGGCTGAGATTTTTGGTCAGACAGGCTTAGAGCCTGCTGCTCAGAAAATGGCGGAGCTGTGGTCAATTTAACAAAATGCCTGCAGAGATACCGCAGGGCCTACCTAGGGGTACATACTGACTGAGTGATAAGGATGGCTTGGGGCATTTGTTACATGGTAAAAACTGACCCTCTCTCATTTCCCTCCTCTTGTTCATCTTTGAACACCATCCTCACGGCATATTTAGCTGGCTGTGGGGGCAGTTTGTGGCTAATATTTAAGTCAGCACTTAGGTGTGCATAGCGCCCCTCTGGCCTGTCAGCCATAGTTTCATATGGATGCACCAGGTGTCTCCCCAGGGGAAGTGGGGGTGAACTTGGCACCTGGTAATGGCGATCAGAAGGAACTGGTGATGTGTTGGAGGTAGGGATGGTGAGTTCCACTATATTTAACATAGCTATGTCCTCCTCATTCCCTTGTCCCCTGTCTATTCCTGAGTACACTCCTGTGCCTGCGTAGTTCATCCCAACTATTTTAGAGCTGAATCTTTTGACGCAATGTATAAGGATCTGTGTACCGCAACACACTAGCAACAACACACAAAAAACAGGCATTAACATTTTCAGTACAGCAGACAGCCATGAAGGCATCCATTCAAGGTTGAACCAATTAGAAAAAACGTCTGCCTCAGCACCTCCTTCCTCATGCATCTGTTTCCCCAAATTGTCCAAGTCCTCAATGGCTTTTGTAAGTGTTCCGTTATCAGCATCGTTAGCCAATATGAACGTGCAGCAGGATTTCCCAATTTTGGCGCATACTCCACCATTTATTGCAGTTAACTGATCTAGAACATAGCGGTGTTCCAGGACCATAAGCCTCAAGGGACGTAGTTCCTCCTTTATGGCGTTGAACCCATCACGGGTGTTGTTGATGAGTTGCATGAGTTCATATCTTGTCACTTGAAGCCAGCGGGCATTTGCTTTAGTCTGGAACAGGGGAAAAGCGCCCCCAAAGAAAAGTTCAGCATCGTTGAAAAGGTGAAATTCTTGTGGGATCTCGTGAAAGGCGCCGTGTGAGAAATAGTGCGTGATGCCCCTCCTGTGTCGGTGGAGCAGGGTGATATCACCTGTCATCGGGTGGGCATGAATGTGGGAAATGTTGGCTGCTGGTACGACCAGATGCAGTTCATGCATTGTTACCATAGTACAGAGTCCGTTCCACTGGGGGGGCAGCTGCAGATATATATGTTCTCCGCAAGCCCAATAGATGTACATGAGGCTGGAGGTGCCGTACTGGAGGTCCAAATTAAAAATAGTGTTGTTGCAATTGGTGTTCCGGCCCACAGGAACTGTACCTTTACCTAGGAAGCAAAGAAGAGGTGATTTTAGCTTGTATGCTCTTTTCGGTTTGTATGTTGTGCCTTCATTGAAGGTGTATCTTCTAGTTTCCTGTGCCCATGCCTCAGCGCACTCCTCTCCAAGATCCCAATCAATATTGTGTGTGTGCTCAGTATCCACAATGGGGTGTCCTAAGGAGGCTGCCTTACATAGCAAATCATGTGGGCCATTCCACTTGCTGTTAAAATAAATATTGGCTTTTAGGCGCAGTACTGCTCTCCACTGACAAGGGCAATTGGTAGCTGTATGGTTGACTGCAATATGGTCATTTGAGTGACATTTTGATGGAGGTGTTGTAAAGGTGAAGTACCCTAATCTCTTAAAGTTCTGTTCCCAAACTTCTATTGTAGCAATAGGCACTCTCATGCTATAGTAGACTTCCATTCTCCTTTTAAACACCAGTGGATCAGTAACAACCGTGAATGTAATATAGTTGTAATCCCATTCTGTAGTGTTTACTAGTGCTTCGTCTACTGCAGCCGAATGAAGCTGAATCTGACCATGTATACGACAAAGAAACAGGTGGAGAAGACATTTGGCGGTGGGTGGTGGGACTTCTTTGGGAAAAATCAGTCTATCTGCGCCTACATCGTGGGGAATGTGTGAGCACACAAAGCAGGACTCATTTGTAACCTTCTTCCCAACTTCCATCATGTCCCATAGATTGTTTAATAGTGCGTTATGGACCCCATGATCCTCTGCTGGCTTGTCAGGGCGCTGGTAGGGGATGTCAGGCATAGAGTGCTGTTCGAAAGTGTAAACAACTGTGTTCTGGAGATTACTGACCCAGTCTGAAACTGGTGGGATCGGCGCTTTTTTACGTTGGGTGCGTAATGTATACCTAATGCTTCGCCTATATTTGTGCTTGCGTTCAGGGGTGAGCTCAAGTGCCACGTCCCATCCTGTATTGTTGTCAGGGGGTGTGGAAGGTGTCGGGGGGCGGGGAACATAGACATAATAGCTACTAGTCAAATTGATCTGGGATGTTGAACTCTCCTCACTCTTGGGGGTGCTAGTACCTCTGTCAAAGGACTTTGGACTTCTTTCATAACTAATGGTGCTTTTCTCAGTTTGTGTGGTACCAGGAAGTATCTTGGACCTGGGGCGCACTGTGGTAGCGGCAGTTCTATTTTTGCCGGCTGCACACGCCTGTTTGCATAAGATATGTAGTTTGTTGTATCAATATGTGTGTTTGTGTGTGTATATATATATATATATGCATATATATATATGCATATATATATATATATATATATATTGTTTCTCATGTTTTCTCTTGAAAGTTTCAGTTATTACAATTATTTCTTGTTGATACGTTGTCTCTTCATAGATGCTTTTTATTTGCTTTTCAAAATGTATTTTTTTACTCTGCCTTTTAGAGTAAGCGTCATGGCGGGATGGTTGCGCCTTACCCACCTCCATATTTGATGGGATACTGCTAACTATGCTGATTCAAGCATGTGAATCTATTAAAGATATAATACTGGAGAAAAAACAAGTTACTTACATGTACATTATGGTTCTCTAGTATTAATACCTTTTATAGATTCATATACGATCCTGCCTCCTTCCCGTTAAGGCTCACTATTTCAGATCTCAAAGTTTATATTACACTCATGTTTGAAATCTGAGGGATGGTAGCTCTGCTGGGGTTGAGTGCTTCTGAGCTCTGATTGGTTGAAGTTTGGATGCTTTAAAACAATGTAAATAGGCTAACAATGTGTACTGGTTTTACAATAGAGACTAATGCTAAGCATTTAGCATAGCTTTTTAATACTGTTAACGTGGGGGGGGCGGAGCTTGCTCGCGACCAAGATGGCCGCCTGATTCTTGAGCTCCGTGTTGCTGACACACTATCCTGCACTTATCCGACAGCCCTAAGATGCCTAACTACCTTGCAACCGATAACTGATTACCGGAGCACCTCCGCGAGGCAGGGATCGCACTCCGACCCCTCTTGGCCCTACCAACCCGAAGTTATCGGTGTCTTTTGGCGGCGCCCCTCAGGGCCTGTGGTCCCCGTCCTCACGTAGCGCCGAAGGCGGAGTAACGTCACTGTGCGTGCCGCGATTGGACTGGGGGTCGGCTCGGCGCCTGAACTCCCGAAGAGCCTGGCTCCGGTAACGTCTCCCAGCGGGTGCGCATGGATTATAAAGTGCGGGGAGGCCTGCTGGACAGACGAGCTGGTGACTCGGAAGGACTCCGGCGGTGCTGGGAGACGGCGCGCGGCCCTTCCGCAACTCACTAGACGGTGGCGGCATCACCGGGGAGGGCAGCTGTGACAAGGGTGAAGAACTGCGCTCATCGCCCCTGAGTGCCCCAGGTGAGAGGGCCTGGGGGCTTAAAGGAAGCGGCCAGAGAGACGGGTCAGGAATGGTGACCTGGCGCCTGGTGGAACCGCTTACGTGTGGATATAGGCGAGGCGCATGATACCCTCACCACATAGGAGACCCATAAGGGAACAGCTGAGCCAGACACGCACCAGACAAGGGAAACGGACGGCTGTGGGGAGAGCGGAGGAGAACAAACCTGCATCTAGGTGGAGGCGCCCCACCGGGCGACAACGAGGCATTGAGAGAGACGCCTGAAAGTGACACGAGGACTGCTTCTTGCGGCCGACGACTAAGGGCCAGCGCAGGGAAAAAGCTGAGGTGCTAGGAGGCGGAAGCATCGGCAAGGCGAGACGTGGTGCAGGGCACGAGCTGCGTAGCGGAGTGCACGTGGTGAGAAATCCCAGGGGCGACTCCCGGAGAGGGGTCGGGGACTGTAGGAGCGGCTGAAGAATCGCTGCACTGCAGAACAGAGGCCTGCTGCTGCACAGACGAGATCATAGCAGGGGAACCAGATACGCAGAGACTTGAGGCCGAAGGTAGCTCTAGTGGCTGGACCGGTTGTGCGGCTCGGCTTCTTGGGGCATCGCACAGGTTCTCTGAAGTCGGAGTGCCTGGGACTCCCAGGGGTGCACATAATACACCTGGGCCAAACTGAGAGCGCGCTTCGGGAGGGGTGACAACGTGAGCCCTGGGCGGGCGGACCCACCGTAGAGTAAAAAATGGGCAGAACGGATAAATCGCAATCTAAGCTCTCCTTTGAGCAGAAACGCTCTAAGTCTCACGACGCCATGACGGAGGAGGCCTCTAGGACTCATCCTCCACTTGAAGGAGATCCGGATATTCGAAGTATGCTTCTATCAATGGAAAGAGGTCTGCAAAGTGGCATAACCGCCCTGGGCGCCAAAATGGACGCACTCTCATACCGAATGGACAGGATGGCTGAACGCCTGGATAAACACGCGGAGAGGTTGGATATGTCTGAGCGGAGACTCACAGAAGTGGAGGAAGCGCACACAACGCTGGACTCGGACCATAAACAGCTTGGGAAGGTCATGCGAATCCTACAAGATAAGACAGAGGATTTGGAGGCCCGCTCGCGATGCTGCAACCTTAGAATTACTGGTCTGCCGGAGACGACCTCGACTGGGAATATGGAACTCTTTGTTGAGAAACTACTAGTTACATTATTGGGAGAGGGAGTGTTCTCCAATATGTTTGTAGTAGAGAGGGCGCACCACTCTCTGGGGCCCCGCCCGCCCCCGGGAGCCCCGCCGCGCCCAATCATAGCAAAACTACTCAACTACCGGGACAGAGATGTTGCCCTACGACTGGCCCGAGAAAAACAGACACTGGTGTTTGAGGGATCGACGTTATCCCTATTCCCGGATTTTACCGCTAGAGTGCAGGAGGCACGTAGACAATTTGCGCCTCTCAAAAGGCAGCTGCGCGAACTAGGACTGGATTATGCCATGTTGTACCCTGCTAAACTGCGGATCAACAAGCCGGGCCGCTCACACATCTTCACAGACCCGAAGGCCTTACAGCAGGCAATGAAAGGTTGGTCCAAAGAGCAACGCCAGAGCCCGGAACGGCAACTGCAGGATGAAGCGGCAGGAGGATCACTGGAAGATCAGGACTGAAACGCACATATGTTCTTCAGCCGTGGGACATTTTGGGATTGAGAGGGGTAATGTGATGAGGGGCGGAGTTGTGGGCAGAAAGCCTGTTGTCTGAAGACTTTGGATCAGGTACAATTTGGGTGGGATAAGCTGTGGGAGCCCAAGGGGTAGCATTGAGAGGGTAAATACAGTTCAGGTGAATTGGTCCTCACAAGATTGTCTCGCCCGGATAGCCGTGAGGCTGTGAGGAGGGTAGCGGAGGGTACAGCAGATGGGTACAGGGCAGACTGTGCCATACCAGTTATCCAAAACGCACGGGGGAATGCACTCGGTGCTATGGTGCGCAAGCCAGTGAACTGGGGTTGGATCGGGCTGCGCAGCTCGGGACTGCACAGATATGTGAGGTTGGCTCTTAGGGGGGGGGAAGGTCAAGTGATTGTTTGCATTTGACAATTTGGAGTTCAAGAGCGACCTCTGCCCACGAGTGACACACACCAGAATAGCAAATCAAGTTTTGGGCTGGAGGTAGGGGGGGGGATAAGTGGGGGTTCTTGGGGATGCAACGCGACCGAGTTGGGGGAGGTCCGCTGTGGGAGGGGGAAGGGGAGGAAGAGTAATGGCAATGTTAAATTTGATGTTAGCAATGATAGTTAGGTTTTTGTACGATGCACACAACACACGCAAGCTACACAGGTCAGGACACAATACTCGAGCAGTAAAGCAAGATGACGTCACCTAGCGGAGCGTCGGCTCCAAGAACAATAGACTCCCTCCGTGCACTGTCATGGAACGTTAGAGGGCTTAACGACCACCGCAAATTACGGAACGTGTTGAACTATTTGACCAGACACAACATTGATGTAGCTTTACTACAGGAGACTCACCTACCACTGACTAGCGCGATGCTCCGAAGTAGAGGTCTTCTGGGTAATATTAATGCCTCGGGCTTTACAACACATGCCAGAGGGGTACTGACCTGGGTCAATCCCAGATCGGAGTATGTGATTGAGCAGTTGCTGGCGGACGCAGATGGCCGCTTCGTGATATCCAAATGCAAAGGAAGGGGAGTGGAACTGATTATAGTGAACGTCTATGGCCCCAATTATGACTGCCCGGAGTTTTACACGGCATTGGCCACTACAATAAGTAGTTACGACAGAGCACAATTCCTATGGGGCGGGGATTTCAACTTAGTCAGAAACCCAGAGATGGATAGATCAGACGGCCCGGTGAGGAGGCCGGCGGCGGCCGCCAGAGCATTAGAAAGTGTTTTGATTAGCAGGGACCTCTGTGATGTCTGGAGGGAAGGGCATCCAGAAAAGGGGGGTTTTACGCATTACTCCACCTACTACAATTTGCACACTCGTATAGATTACTGGCTGGCTTCCACGTCTCTTATGGAGCAAGTTCGGGCTTGCCAGGTACTTCCACGTACTCTCTCGGATCACTCGCCACTGCTGTTGATCCTGGCCACTCCCAAGAAAACTATCCCGCCGTTTACATGGCAATTTCCCCCTTATTCATTGCTAGACCCCCTTTTCAAGGCAGAACTGGCAGAAGCTATAGATACGTTCTTTGATATTAATGTTGGCTCCGTAGACAGCTTTCAAACAATTTGGGAGGCATTTAAAGTGTACATACGGGGGATGGCCATGGCCAAGCACTCGGGAGTTCTTCGATCCATACGTCAGAGGTTAGCGGTACTGGAACTAAAGCTGGGAGAGTTGGAGGCGTGTCAGCTCATGGGGGAGGGTGGTGATACAACCGGCGAAATGAGGGATCTACTCGCTGAATACCAAGAAGCCGCAGATAGCGAGGTCAAGCACCTGGGCAAATATGCCACAGCCCGGGCCTATGGGGAAGCTGACAGGCCTGGATCGGTACTGGCACAAATTTTGAAAGCCAAACGCAGCAAGGCGCTTATCACTGAACTGCGGTCGGCGGAGGGTGAAACGCTGACGGATGAAGTAGAAATTGCGGACAGATTCAAACAATATTATTCGGAACTGTATGCCTCCCGCGCTACCGATTCGGATGCCGAAATCCTAGACTATCTCGAGCATATCAAATTGCCGTTCCTAACGGACGCACAGAGAGAATTCCTTATGCTCCCCATTGAGAAAGATGAGATCGTGGAGGCATTGACGGGAATGAGAGCGAACAGCGCCCCGGGCACAGATGGCCTCACAGTAGGCTTCTATAAGGCCTTCTTAGACCAGCTTCTCCCACATATCTCAACGCTATTCGACGACATGTGCGTATCGGGCGAGATGCCACAATCAATGAGGGAAGCGATCATAGTTGCTATTCCCAAGCCAGGGAGACCACCGGAGGAATGTGGTTCCTACCGACCGCTTTCCTTGCTTAACGTTGATACCAAGCTCTTTGCTAAAATCTTGGCCAACCGCTTGGCTCTGCTGGCCCCGGTACTGGTGGCTCCGGAACAAGCGGGGTTTATTCCAGACAGGAATCTTACATATAACCTACGAACGGTATTCGGAACAATACAGCACGTCAAGCAGGATACCCGGGCAGTAGCGGTCTTCCTGGACATGGAGAAAGCCTTCGACTCGGTTGAGTGGTCCTTCATGAGGCTAGTGCTGACCAGGATGGGACTTGGCACGGTCTTCCTACAACTGACCGGAGTGCTGTATAACGCTCCATTGGCACGAGTACAGCTGGGGAATGTGGTTACAGACCACATTGCGATCTCTAGAGGAACCAGACAGGGCTGCCCACTTTCCCCAACGCTATATGCCTTAGTAGCGGAGCCATTGGCGTGCGCGTTTCGGGAATATCATGGGCATAAAGGCATACAATTCCCTACTTACACTATAGTGGTATCAACGTATGCAGACAACACATTACTCTACGTGAGAGACCCTGAAAACAATTTATCCTCGGTCCTCAGGGAGGTGGTGCACTTTGGAGCGCTATCGGGCCTGAGGGTCAACTGGTCGAAATCGATTGTGTTCCCGCTCACCCAGAGTACGCCGCAATTCGAGATGGATTATCCCCTGCAATGGTCCTTGGATTCAATTCGATACCTCAGTATCAGATTGCACAATGATCCAGAAATCGTGCTCCGAGAGAACTATGGCACCGCAGTTTCAAAACTGGAAGAGGACATCGAAAAGTGGATTAGGTTACCTCTGTCACTGATTAGTAGGGTTTCCATAATGAAAATGGTGATATTGCCCAGATTCCTGTTCCTATTTAGGAATATCCCGGTGGTGCTGCCGCGCTCCTTCTTTCTCAGACTCAACAAATCACTGACAAAACTTGCTTGGGCGGGCAAACAGGCCCGGGTCCAATGGCGGGTGCTTACATTACCATACCACATGGGGGGATTGGGTGCACCAGACCTCGAGTTATACTATAGAGCGGCAAAGGTGCTCATGCGCACAGCTGGATCCATGGGACTATGGATATTCCGTACATTTGTATGGAGAAGTTATTTGCTGACCCCCTTCCCCTACCAGCCATTATTTTTTAACCGGTGGATCGCAGAACAGGAATCTTAGATTCACTCAACTCGACGAGACATGCTTGGCACTGCCTGTTACAGATGCAGGCAGGGGCGCTGCTGTACTCCCCGGAGATGCCTATAGAATGGGTGGTATGGTTGGCTCCCTGCAGAGATAGGGGGGTCACAAAAGCGCTGCGCACGTTGAACATAGTAAAGGCGGGGGATTTATTTCTAGACGGAGAAGCGAAGACGTGGGACGAAGCCGCGAACAGGGCGGACGCAGGAACCCTACTGCAACGCTTCCAGTTCCACAGAGTGCGCAGGGCCCTGCGCGACCTTCTGGGGGATGACTTGAATGAACCCCCTGAAGTACAGGAACTGTCCTACATTATTAAGAACAAGTCACCCCGTAAGATCGTTTCCAATATATATAAGCAGGCGATGTCCCACAGAACACATCAGTACACTAAGGCCCGGCTGGCCTGGCAGCGGGACTTACACATAACAATAGACGATGATATGTGGTACTACTGCTGCAAGAACACGAAATGTATATCACTGCATGGCAAGCACAGACTCATACATTTCAAATACATAAATAGAGTGTATTACACCCCAGAGAGACTACACAGATACGGGCTCAGGGATGATGCTTCCTGCGACAGGTGCCACTCCTCAGCAGCGGATTTCATGCACATAGCATGGAGCTGCCCGGGAATATTCAATTATTGGGAAAAAGTCTTTCACGAAATAAGCACAATAGTGGACTCGGAGATTGCCCCGGATCCAGCGATCGCTCTGTTGGGATACTCTAAAACACTGCCTAAGGCAATGCGTAGATTAGTGGACATGGGGTTACTATTGGCAAAGCGAAGGGTGGCAATGTGCTGGATGAGGGGCCCCCTTCCCACTATGACACAGTGGTCGCATGATGTGCTATACTGCTCCACGCAATCGGAAAATTTGAGTGAATTACTACCTCCACGGAGCAGGCCGAAAAACTTTTGGGGGCTATACACAACATATCTGCTCAAAAAGGGTGCGGAAGCGGCTAAAGAGAATGAGATAGAACCAGGAGAGGACACGGAGGTCACCACTTAGAGGCCGGCACGCCAGGATACACAAATAGCGAAATCCAACACATGAGGGGTCTCGTGACATGCATAAACACATGGTCGGAACAGATGGCCCAGGTGTAAGAACTGATGTCCTTCAAGACAAAACGGCAAGGGGGGAAACGGTATATGTAATAGACATTGATTCTGGGTCTCGATGCATGGTGAGATAGTCCCTGCCTGTAGTGATTTACCTGGGCCCCGACCCCAGTTCAGCGACTCCATCGCCGACTTCATCAGCACGCACGCCCTATCCTCTACCGACTACATCCTCCTCGGAGACCTGAACTTTCACCTGGAGAACAACAACGACAGCAACTCCACCACCCTGATCGACAGCCTCGCCAACCTCGGCCTGAGCCAGCTCGTCACAACACCGACCCACTCCGCCGGCCACACGCTTGACCCCATCTTCTCCTCAAGCTCCCACGTCTCCTTCAGCCACACCACGGAACTCCTCTGGACCGACCACCGCTGCATCCATTTCACCTTCCAGAAACCCACCACACACCACCGCACCCAACAGATCCCACGCCGCTGCTGGAGCAAATTCACCGAAGACCAACTCCGGGCAACCGTCGCTCTCAGCCCTCCCTCCGACCCATCCAACACCGACGACGCTGCCTGCAACCTCAGACGATGGATGGACGACTGTGCCAACACCCTCGCCCCGCTGAAAAAGCTCACCTACAGCGACACCACCAAAAGAGCCAGCTGGTTCACCTCGGAACTCCTAGCTTCCAAGCGTACCTGCCGGAAACTAGAGAAGAAATGGCACAGTGATAAGACACCGGACAGCCACACAGCCCACAAAGACGCCATCCGTAACCACCACCACCTCATCAGGTCCGCCAAGAGAATCTCCTTCAAAGACCGCCTCGACAACAACGCACACAACAGCAAGGAGCTTTTCAACATCGTGAAGGAACTCTCCAATCCCAGCTCCAACACCAACGACATCCCGCCGTCGCAACCCCTGTGCGATTCCCTCGCCACCTTCTTTCACCGCAAGATCGCCGACATCCACGACAGCTTCAACACCCAGACAGCCCCAACTAAGATCGATGCACCAGACCCACCACACACCATCGACCACGACCCCCTGCCAGCCTGGGCCAGCGTGAACATCGAGGACACCATCAAGACCATGAGCACAATACACTCCGGCTCCCCGTCAGACCCTTTCCCGCACCACATCTTCAACAAAGCCAGCAGCTCCATCGCACCCCACCTGTGCAACATCATCAATCTCTCCTTCGAGACCGCGACCTTCCCAGAGAGCTGGAAACACGCAGAGATCAACGCCCTACTCAAAAAACCCAAGGCGGACCCGAGAGACCTCAAGAACTTCCGGCCCATCTCTCTGCTTCCGTTCCCAGCCAAGGTCATCGAGAAGATCGTCAACAAACAGCTAACCCGATACCTCGAAGAAAACAGCATCCTGGACCCATCCCAATCAAGGTTCCGCAGCAACCACAGCACTGAGACTGCCCTCATCGCCGCCACCGACGACATCAGGATCCTGCTGGACAATGGTGAGACCGCAGCCCTCATCCTGCTGGACCTCTCCGCCGCCTTCGACACTGTCTGCCACCGCACTCTACGCGCACGCCTCCACGACGCAGGGATCCGAGACAAGGCCCTGGAATGGACCACCTCCTTCCTCGACGGCAGAACTCAGAGAGTCCGCCTCCCACCTTTCCGATCCGAAGCCTCCGAGATCATCTGCGGCGTACCCCAGGGATCGTCCCTCAGCCCAACACTGTTCAACATCTACATGGCCCCGCTCGCACGCATCGCCAGACAACACGACCTCAACATTATCTCCTACGCCGACGACACTCAACTGATCCTCTAACTCACCAAGGACCCCCTCGCCGCCAAAGCCAATCTCCATGAAGGAATGAAGGCCGTCGCCGATTGGATGAAGATCAGCCGACTAAAGCTGAACACGGACAAAACAAAGGTCCTCATCCTCGGCTCCAACCCCTCAGCCTGGGACGACTCCTGGTGGCCAACGACGCTGGGAGCAGCCCCGACACCCACCGACCACGCACGCAACCTGGGAGTCATCCTCGACTCAACGCTCTCCATGGCTAAGCAAGTCAATGCAGTCTCCTCCTCCTGCTTCAACACCCTCCGCATGCTTCGCAAGATCTACAGGTGGATCCCGACAGACACAAGAAGAACAGTCACCCAGGCCCTCGTCAGTAGCAGACTGGACTATGGGAACGCCCTCTACGCGGGAGCCCGGCCAAGCTCATCAAGCGACTGCAACGCATACAAAACGCCTCCGCACGACTGATCCTCGACGTACCACGCCACAGCCACATCACCCCCCACTTGAGGAACCTGCACTGGCTCCCCGTCGACAGGAGGATCACCTTCAAACTCCTCATCCACGCACACAAGGCACTCCACAAAACTGGCCCAGCCTACCTCAACAGACGACTCTTCTTCTACGTCCCCAACCGCCAGCTCCGCTCCGCCGACCTCTCCCTCGCCACCGTCCCTCGCATTCGAAGAACAACCACCGGCGGCAGATCCTTCTCACACCTCGCCGCCAAGACCTGGAACACCCTTCCACTAAGCCTACGACAGACCCAAGACCTGCTGACCTTCAGGAGGCTACTCAAGACCTGGCTGTTCGACCAGTAGCAGCATGCCCCCCCCCCCTTCCCTCTCCCCAGCGCCTTGAGACCCTCGCGGGTAAGTAGTGCGCTCTACAAATTCTGTGATTGATTGATTTATTGATTTATGCAGAAACGATATACGTTTATTTTGTTTTAATATACGAACACTATTGCTAGTACACTATAGAACGGGCTTGCAATGCACTATTGGTAAAAATCCTGAGTGAGCGACGCTGCCTACCTCGAGGGATGTTGGCAAATAAGCTGTGTAAAGTGTATCCTTACAACGAGCCGCCGGCCCCAGGGTTGTAGGCATAAGGCTGTGTGCATCAAGACAAACCATTTCAATAAAACTGTTTATAAAAAATAAAAAAAATACTGTTAACGTGGGACTCCCACCATGACAATGGGGAAGATTCAAGCATGTGAATCTATAAAATATATTAATACTGGAGAACCACAGTGTACAGGTGAGTAACTTGTTTTTTTTAACATGTTTTATTAATTGTTATCGTCAACAAAATTAATGTTACAACATTGTCATGGGAAGACCACAAAGCAGTGCGATCAAATACAAAAACAATATTTAGCATACATAGAAACTCTTTTACAGTGTGCTTACATGTGTAGTAAGTCCATAAAGGGAAAACCCTGTCACTTCTGTGAAACATGAGAGGTGTGCGAGGCAGTCGATACCGTCTCTCCTTCGGATAATCTTATCTGTCATCCTGCGCCATTCCTTTTTTTTTTTTTTTTTTTAATTGATCCATGAAAGTTAAAGTTACAATACAATTAATACATTACACTAAGATAATCAATGGTATAAAAATAGAGATAAGAGAAACACATCCACATAATCTTTTAAAAGCAAAGATTGATTACAAAGCGGACATAATGGTTAGTATGTTCGATATTCACAGTTTATCCACAATTATTGCAGCTCTAAAGAAAGTGCAGGTGCAATGTGCAAAATATATCAAATATTGCTTTAGCCCAAAAGTGCAAAGTGCCACGTACACAGCATATCATAGATCCTTAAAAGGCACATGCTTAATTTACAGAATGACACATCACCCATCCATAAAGGCGATCATCGGCCCCCAGATTTCCTGACCTAATTTCCTCTTTCGAGCCCCCTTTAATGCATATAAGCTATACTCTAGGTTAAAAATGTTAAAAAATCTTGTCCTCCATAATTCAAACGTCGGGGCATCTTTATGAAGCCACATTGAGGCAACACACAACCTAGCTATAGCAGTGGCCACAAAGATCAAATATCGATATCTGTATACCAGCTGGTCACATTCATCACCCTCCTCAACTCCCAACAACACGTGAGATGCAGTTAATTTTATTGGACCTCCAAGCAGTTCCGCTAGAAACTCTTCTAAGTGCTCCCAGAGTTTGCTTAAGTGTCTACACAAAAAGAAAATGTGCACAATATCCGCATCATCAGCTCCACAGCGAAAACACTTACCGTCATTAACTCCACCCCATTTTAACAGCCTAGCTGGGGTGTAGTAGAGATTAAAAATGGTCTTGTAGTGTTGTGCGCGGAGATTAGCAGACATCAATAACCTCCCCGCCAAATCAATAGAATATTCCACCCGTGTACCTTGACACCCAAGCCTATCGTCCCACTTGGTGTTGTGTCTTTCTAAATCCTCACCCTTGGTCTCTAACAATGTATTATATAACAAACCAATGCGTACATTTCTCTTTACAGCTTCAACTACAGGATTTAGAGCAATCTTCCATTGGCTCTTACATAGGTAATCACGGATTTGCAAATATTTAAAAAATTCGTTTTTAGGGAGGTTGTATTTCTTGACCAACATCTCAAAGGACATCAGGCCCCCATTATCATATAAATCCCCGATGTATTGAATACCTCTTGTCCGCCATCTGTTTATGGTCCTATCCCAAAATATCGGAGGCAAAAGATTGGTGGCATCAAACGGGGTATACTGAGTGACCCTCTCAATTCTGTAACACTTTCGCACCACTTTCCACACCTTATAGGCAGCATTTAAAACCTTGAACCTGTTTTTTTTATAGTAGCTGGGCTCCAAGCTTACAAACAGCCGATTTTTCGCATTGCTACCCAACAACATTTGATATATCGAGGGTGCCTCGGCTATGCTAAATGGTTCTACTCCTGTTAATAAAATATTCATACTCTGTAACATACAAACCAGATAGTATAAAGTAAAATCAGGCACTGCCCATCCTCCTTTCTCCCGAGGTAAAATCATATAGCGCTTTGCTCTTCGGGGTTTCCCTTGTGCCCATAAAAACCTAGCACATATCGACTGCAATGCAGCCAATTGAACACAAGAAATTTCCAGCGGCACGGATCTAAAAAAATATAAAACTTTGGGTAAAATTAGCATTTTAAGAACATTGCACCGTCCCACAAGTGTCAGATGTAAACATTCACACCGGTCTAACTGCTTCCGTACCGAGGTTAGAATATTGCACCAATTGACCTCAACCAATGCCTTTAAACATGTCCTTATTATAACCCCTAAGTATGATACCTCATTTAACACCCGTTGATCATTGAAGCCGATTTGGTTTAGACACAAAATTTGTGTCTTAGACACATTCAGCTTATATCCTGACGTGGCTCCAAATTCTAGTGCTAGCTGTTCTATCTTGGCGATGGCTCCCTCAGGGTTAGTTGTAACTACTGCCACATCGTCAGCATATGCAAAAACTCGATAATGCTCTTGTTTCCAGATTACCGGTTCTATTCCTGCGCTTTGCTCCAACATCATTAAAAAGGGGTTAATATATAATGAAAATAGCAAAGGAGAGCAAGGGCACCCCTGTCTTGTACCTCGTGTTATATATACCGAGTCTGACTCAAGACCCATAATGCATATCTTAGCAGTCGGGCGTCTATATAAAACTTGAATGGCTAAAAGAAAGTTTGGCTGCAAGCCTGCCTGTCGTAATACTGCCCATAAAAATTCCCACGCGACCCGGTCGAACGCTTTTTCGGCGTCTAATAAAATCAAACTGAATTTATTCCCCATAGTATTAGCAATATCCAGCAAGGTTACCACCCGACTAATGTGGTTAGTCGTTCCCCTCTTAGGTATAAACCCATGTTGCCGAGTTGACACTAACGGGGTAATTACATCAGCTAACCGGGTCGCGAGTATTTTGGCATAGATTTTGCCATCTGCGTTTAATAATGATATTGGGCGATACGAGCCTGGTTGTTCGGCAGGTTTATCTTTCTTTTTAAAAACTATTATGTTAGCCTCATCCCAAGTCAAGGGGGCGGCTCCTGTTTGTGCCTGTAAAAAAGTGGTATGCATATCGGTTTTCATTTCACTAAAAAAAGTTTTATATATTTCCAGCGGAAGCTTATCGGGCCCTGCTGCTTTGCCGGAGGCTAGGCTGTTAATAGCTCCTTCTAGTTCTTCCATCGTGATAGGTTCCTCAAGTCTTTCTGCATCTAGCGGGTCTACATTTTTACAATTAAGGCCCTGCAACAGCTTTTCCCTGACCTGTGCATCAGAGGGATCCCCAGCGTAGAGTGCCTCGTAATAACCGTGGAACACCTTTAATATCTCCTCACCCGTATCTACCATATTCCCCCTAGCATCTGCTACTGGTCCGATTCTTTGGGCCGCCTCTTTTGATCGCAATCTTTGCGCCAAGCAGTGTCCAGTTGACTCCCCATATTCATAACTTTGGTTCCTGTTGATAGAGTATTTCCTGGCTATTTCTTTACTCCAATATGAATTTATTTTGGCCTTACACCTGGCTACGTGCATATGGATTTCTGAGATATCAAGTCCAGCCTGAATCCCCTGCATAAGATTTCCTTCGGCTATTGACAGATTGTCACATAAGTCCTGTACAGCTGCTTGTATCTGCTTCTGCTTATGTAGCCCAAAGCTAAGGGTTTCACCCCTTATACCCGCCTTTAGAGCATCCCACACTGACCCAATCTGAGCCGTGTTACGATTTATAGCCAAGAATTGCTCAATCCACTCCTTCATATGTACCACATATTCATTATCCAGAAGCAGTTTTCTATCAAACGAGAACGTTCGAGGCCTACTGTCAGTCTTGAGTATACCAAGCTTCAATACTAGAGGGCCGTGGTCAGAAGAAATCCGTGGGTGGACCTGGATATTAGCACCTGACAGTAATAACCCGGATAGAAAAAAATAATCTAATCTTACCAACTTCTGGTGCGGATGTGAATAAAATGTATACCCAGGGTCCGACCCATTCAAAGCTGCCCATGCATCCACCATAACCATGATCTGTCACTAAGGACTGCAGCGCTTTAAAAACTTTCGGTTTCCTCCCATTATAAGATTTACTGTCATCATATAGCAGCCCTATCTCAAGATGTATATTTAAATCTCCACATAAAATCAGTGGTGTGGGCCATAATGCTAGTTCCACATTAAGCCCTTCTATTACTGAAGCCTCATCAAAGTTTGATCCATATATAGAACAAACAGTGCATTTTACATTGCCGATCAAACATTCCGCAATTGCCCACCTCCCCGCTTTATCTGCTAATACTCTACCGGTCCCCTGTATATGATTTTTAACCAATATCGCTACCCCTCGTATAGTAGTGGATTGCTCTGTAGAAACCAATACATTAAACCCTAATTCCGCCAATAATTTTCTTTTGCCCCATGGAATGTGGGTTTCTTGAACACATACCCGATCTGGTTGAAGTAATCGCAATTCTGCCGAGACCCGTTGTCTCTTATTATAATTGTTCAAACCGCAAACATTCAGGGAGCAAAGCCTAATGGCAAAATTTTTACGCCTATCCCCCATCTCTATTCCCAGCAAATTTAAGCACAAGGATCACAGATCTAAAACCATTGAATTTCTTAAACAATCTTACTACACCTTCATGGATTCTTTTTACCTGTGACCTCCCCCCCACCCTTCCCTACACGGCTTCAGCCGTGCCCTCCCCCACCTTCCCCCAAAAGCGAGGCTAGGATGCACAGGGCCTCTGTGATGGAGCGAGCCTAGCCCCCAGATCCCCCTCCCAACCACCTACCAAACTCAAAATCACCAATTGAATCACCCCATCACACAGGATCAGAGAAGAAACAAAAATACCACTTCTCAACTAAATCTTAATTTGATCTATACATATATTTCTAACACATTTAATCATGCGCGTACTCTAAAGCTTCTTCCCCTTATCACTTTTACATTGTATGGAGGTATTCCTTAGCCGCTGACTCTGTCGTGAAAAACCGCACCTGCTCTTTGTAAATAACCTTGAGCTTGGCGGGATTCAACAGAAAAACTTGTGCATTCTTATCTCGAAATGGAGTAATGAGCTGTCGCAATTGCCATCTCTTTTCAACGGTAAGGGGACAGTAATCGGGTCGCACGAAGAACTCTAATCCCTTCCCACATTTCTTTCGGTCCGGCCGCGCCAAATCATACACTGCCTCTCTCGCCAAGAAGTTATTCAATGATATTAAGATTGCCCTTGGTCTACTTGGTCTGCTAATATTCTGGCCTGCTCTATTGCGCTGTGTGAAGGGGAATCTATGTGCTCGTTGGATCTCCCGATCCCAATCCCATTGGGTTAACCCAGGAAAAAGCCTCAGAAAACAGTTCGATCACAAATTTCCGTACATCCGTACATCCTGCCCCTCCGCCCCTTCCGGAATGTCCAATACGCGGAGATTGTTGCGCCGCAGGCGATTCTCCAAGTCCGTAATCTTCCAGAGGGTGTCATCCTTCTCTGTGCGCAACGTCTCTGTTGTAGCTTTCTGTGCAGCGAGTTCATCCTCTAGATTCAAGATGCGTGTCTCTGCTTCATTGAACCTCTCTACGAACTCGGAGCATGATTTTGCCACCCTCCGCACTGAATTCTGGAGCTTATGACATGCTCCCTGTGTGCGCTGGCTCTCGGTACGGGTTTCCTCCCTGTGTGCCATTATGCTCTGATAAATAAGAGCCAGGGAAATATCCTCAGGATTCTCCATCATATTTAGACCAGATTGTACCCCACTAGCCACTCCATTGGTCCCGTCCCCGGTCTCCCCCATAAATGAATAATCCCACTGGAAGGAATCAGTGCTTTCCGCCATCTGTAGGCCTGCACCCACACCTGAGTCGGCCCTCTTACGCACAGTACTAGGGAGGCCATCCCTCTGCTTAGTCTGCATACTCATGTCTATCTCATCTATCTCATCCCCCGAAGTATCCGAAGGGTCCGACATTGAGAAAAAAGGAAAGTCCCCTGAATCACTCTCCTTTGCAGTGTCGTAATTACCAGCCTTATTTCCAGTTGCCCCCAGCTCCGCACTCTCCAAAGGCGTCTCACCTCTTTTCCCATCTTTTTCCCCCTCTTTAACTATCTCACAGGGATTGTCCCCCACCGCGCTCTCTTTATCTAGTGTAGAGTCATCAGGATGCACATTCATATTCTTCATAGGTGTGGGGGCTAATAGTTTCTTTACCTTCCCAGCGAGAAATAGAGCAGGAACGGACTTCTTACCACCCTCCACGCGGGTCTTCTCAGGGTTTAAATTGGGTTTCTTCTTCTCTATCTCCCGCGCTGGCCCATTGTCAGCCGCCTCCATGTATCTCGCCTTTCCCCGTCCTGCCTTTGGGGGCATCACAGCGTTGAGCGTCCAAGTCTCTACGACAGCGTCAGATCTCGTCAGCGCTCCACGCTCACTGGATCCGCAGCGCGTACACCCGGAAGTCTGCCCAGCGAGGATCAGCAACCGCCAGACAGCCACACGGGGAGCTTGACAGGCGCTCCACAGCATTTCATTGAGTCACACACTCCAGGCCAGCCGCTAGCCTTTCTTCTTGAATCGCATGCCTATCGTCGATCTCAGAGGACCACCGCCAGCGATACGGTAAATCGGGCAGGGGGGGAGAACTCCGGGAGCTCGAGCTCACTCAGCCGCTCTCACGGCCGCCATCTTGCCTCTCAAAAAGTGGCATTCCTGCAAATCATTGTGCAACTTATTATCTCTTCACACCATTTTCATAGAGATCTCTTCTACTAATAGCCATTTAGAGGTGTCACAGTACCACAATCCCAAGGAGGTGCCTTCTGGTTGAATCCAATGAATCCTAATTCTACACTTAGCCACCACTAATGTCAATGATAAATACTTTTACTGAATTAGAGGTAGTTTTTTTATCACAGCCTACATGTGTTTTGCAGAACGCTTCCAATTTATTAAGGTAGTGGTTTTTGATGGATACTACTGCTACAAATTCCTCACCTCTTGAATCCCCTCCAGGGGCCAAACTGGATCCAGAAACTTGGAATAGCTTCACTGAGTCATTAGGTGGTGCCACAACTCTAACCCATCTTTGGGTTTCATCCGAAAATGATCTCACTGAGCCTTATCAGGCACCGCGCATAAATGTTAGTTTTTTTTTCCGTATCCTTCCACATGGATCTAGAGTCACTCTCATCTGAACATTGTTCCATTCAAATTCAATTTTCAGCAATGTGTCGTGGACGACTCCCCTCAAAACATCAGGGTTCAAGAGATGCAAATCTTGCAGCAAACAGATGTTCCTGGGTCCCAAACAAGGCTCCAAGTCGTGTTAAAAGTTCAGCCGCATGCACACCAATGGCATCAATGAGCGGAGGTAAAGCTTTTTGTGGTGCGGGCCTGTAAGCCCTTGAATTGGACCACCTCCAAGGAAAAAGTGAAGTCCTCTAAGAAAAAGCAGAAAAAAGATCACAATAGTGATTCTTCAACCTCCTGACATCACTATTGCTTAAGGGGGTTGGTCCTTCAGTCAACAGCTTCGTTCCCCAGTCTTTAGAGGGTCTTCAAATGTGGATTTGGTGGAGAGTCCATCAGTGCCAGCTATTGCCCCAGCAAGTCACCTCCAAATTTAAGGTTCTCTTTGAATAACATATAATGGGTGCGATGGATGCGATGGATTGTTAATGCCATCCTCCCTTCATATTGATTTTTTTTTTATACTGTTATATTATTGCTTGATTTACACCGATGTGTCCATAAAACTTACTTTTTGTCCTCATTTTTTACAGTTCCTGTCCATGACTTACCTTTATGACCAGTGGTCAACTTTCAACTGGTCACTAATTGGAACGCTAAAAATAACTTACCTATTATTACATTACTGGGCTCATGTGTTGGTAAGGGGGTCTTAAAGGAGATAGTGTTAGGGTTGCATCCCCCGGTAGTCACAGTGAGTGGTTGTTTAATGATAGTAGTAGTCGGGGGCTCACGGTGGTTTATATGATTCGAAGAAAATATCAAGAGAAAGCCAAAGATGTCTAACTGGGTTTTTCCATGGGGAGTTATGAAGCACAATATTGTCCGCCCCTCGAAGATTGGTGATCCAGTTTCGCCAACAGTCAAAGGACGCCTTACTAGTATCCTTCCAGTTGGTAAGGATGATTTTGACAGCCGTTATTATAAGGATGTCAAGGAGTGCTTTGTCGTTTTCACTCAATAAGCCTGTTCTTGTGGGAGTGAACAGAAGTGACGGCAGGTCGTTACAAGCAAAAAAAGGTACACAAGGGGAAAATAGAAATGCGAAACCGATCTTGGGATATTTATACTGGATTTAGACGGCACCTTTCTCACTACACTTTGGTTATGGAAAATTGTTTGCTGTGTATTGTATTGCGCTGAACAAGTATCTTTTTTTTTTTGTACATTATCTTTTTGCTTTGTATTATCTTATTCTTTTGTACATTATATATATGTTCTCTTATATTTTCGCTTTTGTCAATGTATATTGGACAACCAATAAAAACTTATTGAACTTAAAAAAAAAAAAAAAAACTTACCTATGCTTAGTGATATATGCTTAGTGATATATGCACAGCCTTGAAATCAAATATCTTACTTGCTAAATTTTGTAACATTTATATACCTTTGAAATGACGACTTAAAAATCTGTCTTGCTCCATCACTGGAACTCTTGGCAGAACATACAATCCCAGTCTTTAGTTCAAACAATTGGAGAAGGTGTGGTTCAAAGTTTGTTTCAAATCACTCAAAATTTCAGGATACTTCTCTGTAAACTGTATTGTCATTAGTCAATTCCAATAAGAACTAAAGGTCTTAACTCTTGAAAAGCAGCATTCATGTAGTGAGGTCTGGATGCAGCAACATAATTGCACAGTTGTTCTAGAATTACGCTGTGCAGCACGAAGACAGTTCTACCTGAATATCCAAGATGGTCACCATATCTCTGGACACGTGAGAGTCAGTGGCCTACTGGGAAATGTTCACTGCCAGCATGTTCCCAACTGGTGCACAGCATGAATCCAGTCAGCGCTCGCACTGTAATTACTGCCATGCTTTTCTTTGCTGAAAGGCATTCAGTGCAGGTGACCTCTGGGTACTGCTTCCTCAATCTCAAACCAGACTTGACAGTAAGTGGCACTTCCAGCTCAGCTTCATGACACCCACCTTGTGCTCCACAGAGGGACTTCCAAGCCCGGCCCATGAGGACGGACTCAGGACCAGCAAGGTTTGCGGGGGTGGAAGCGCCCTGTCTGGAGGCCACTGAGGATGGGGGCATTATTTCTGGTGTGCCCCCTGGGCAAGCAGTCTGTTCTGTATCTATGTGGGCATGGTACTGCTTGTCCACCTTGCAAATGCAAGGCCATAACGGCACACACATGCAATGCTATGGTTTATACCGTCAGGTGGCCGATTGTGAGGTTCTGTATCCTACTAAGACAGTCTTTCAGTCAGTCAAAATCACTTTATTCAGTTATTGAAAACCATAAAAGCATGTTAAAATACCCATCACTTAAAAACCAAATTATACACAGAATCAATCGTAGTTAAAATACAATCCTAGATCGAAATACACTTCAAACAGTGAAATATAAAATACACATTGTAAGAGGGAAAATCAATTGCACATTAAAAAAGAGGAGACCTACACCTAATATGGAAAAGCTCTCTCAAAAATTCAAACAATGAGAAATAAAGTGCATATAAGACAACAACAAAAAAAAACATTTCACATTTAAGGGAAAAGGTATACATTTAAAAAATCAAATCACATAGGCCCACTCTCATCGTTTTCTTTTTTTCCTTGCTCTGACTGCTGCTACTAAAAAGCTGGCGATATTAAAAATTTCCCAAGGGCTACTCAGCATCTGCAGATATGTTAGGGCCGGTCTAACCTGCAAGAAACCTTTGTCCTTTAAGATTGGGAAAATAAAACGCTTGCGAATAAGGAAATAATGGTCACAAAACAGGACAAAATGCAAGGTATCCTGCCTCGAAAAACTATCGCAAGAGCAAGGTCCCAAATCCTCTATCTTACTCCAGCCCAAGGATTCAGCCAATAGAAAATGTAAATACGGACACTATCCAGGGCACACGTGGTTGGGATAATAGATCAGAAAAAAGTCTCGAAAGTTGCCCAATTTAAGATCGACATCAGTTTTGTGAGTCAAGATTAATTTTAATGATGAACAAAGAAAAGCGACCAGCCGACACGTGTTTCGTCACAGTGGGAAGTAGTCCCGTGACTCTTCATGGCCGAGCGGGTAGTGGCAAAGAAAGCGAAAGTGAAATGACGGGCGTCCCAGTATGGGAGGGTGTTGAGTCTTGAAGTCCTGCCCGGTGATGGGTAACCAGGAACGATATCCGGGTCCGGGTGGTGGCGGTGGGCAGGGCCCAGTGAGGGCACGCTATCGAATTGGTCGGGAAATGTGGAGGAAGGAGTGGCAGGCGGTTGCGCCCGGGAACCGCATTGGAGCAGGAGTAGAAGCGACGTCCGTCGATCACGTGACTGCCGGATGCGGAAGTGAGTCTGAGCGCCTACTCCCTGATGTACAAAAAACCCTACACAGCTTAGCTCCAGAAAATGTAAATAGTTAAACCTCAATCTCGTCAGGAGAAAACGATATTGAGGCTTAGTAACTATATCCAAATAGGGCTCCATAAAATAGGAGGTTTTTAAGATCTGATGAGCACGGACTGTAGGTTTCAGTAATTCCGTGTCCTCTCTCTCCGCGGACGCTAAGCGTAAAAATGAGGTCTTAGCCCACAACAGATCTTTTTTGCATATTATTTCTGGGTTGTCAAAAACTTCTGGGCGACCTAACAGCTTTGCTGTGCTTTTCACGTGTCTCAGCCATGGGATACTGCTAGCCCTATCTAGTGCGATACAGTCTCGTATGATCTCTTGGTTTAACACTAATTCTGGATTAGACCAGATCGAGATCCATTGAAGAAAAGGGGACATTCTAATCAAATCAGCCACATAACCAATACCCACTTCTTGGTGGATTATATACAAAGGTGTGGATTGGGGAACTGAGAACAGCTTCTTAAAAATTTATTTTCCACGGTTTGGAGCTCTATACAATTTTTATAACCCCAAATTTCAGAACCGTAATTCGCAATGGCAATGCTCTTAGCTTTATATATATTTAACATTGCCTGCACGGGCTTGGCACCCAGCCTCCGAGCAAAATCGAGTACTGCACCTGTGGATCTTGCCATAGCGTTTCTCTTCGCCCTCCTTTGCGGAGCCCATGAGCACCTGTCATCAAATAAAACACCTAAATACGGGAATGTAGTGACCCTAGTTATTTCATTTCCATCACAACAGTACATTTTGGGTTTTCTTAACTTCACTCCCATCATCATGGTGTGTGATTTGGAAAAGTTTACATTTAGATCCAGTGAGCCCATAAAGTCGGCAAAGGAGGTCAACAAGTGCTGGAGCCCCACCGCTGTGCGTGCCAGTAAGGCAGCGTCGTCTGCATAAAGTAGTGCAGGGATCAATCGATTCCCCACACGAGGAATATCCTTGGCGGCTCCGCACAGGACCGAATCTAGGTTATTGATATAAAGGGTAAATAACAAAGGAGCCAGAATACAGCCCTGTCTGACTCCTCTTATGATATCTACCTTTTGTGTTAAGTTACCCTTTTGATCGAACCTTACTACTGCCGAGAGATCCCTATGCCGATCAGACAAGAAATACACAATGTTTTTATCCATACCCATTGCAAGCAACAAGTCCCAGAGCTTGGATCTATTCACTCGGTCAAACGCCGAGGATAGATCCATGAAAGCGAGATGAAGTGTCCCTTTCTTGGCTATGGTATATTTCCCTATTAAGAGATAGAGGTTAAGGCACTGATCCAAGGTGCCTCTACCTTTCCTAAAGCGATATTGAAGGTTTGACAGGTTCATTAATCCATCCAGTTAATTTGCTGAGAACCACTCTCCCCAACACCTTAACCGTAGAATAAATCAACGATATTGGCCTGTAGCACCTTGGATCCCCTCTCTCCCCTTTTTTAAAGACTGGGACAATAATTGATGTTGACCAAGATTTTGGCAGTCCCTGTTGACATACCGTATTTAAAACATTGGCCAATATCTTTGACCATAAAATAATATCCGCCTTAAAAAGGTCGACAGGGACTCCATCCGGGCCCGGCGCTTTATTGCATGTCATTTGGGTTATAGCCGCAGCCACTTCTTGTTCTGAAAAATGTATACTATATGCTGCAGTTAAACACTTGGGGCCTGTGTTTGCCTGATCAGGCTGGTCACCATAGATGTGTTTAAAATGATTAAACCAGAGCTCTTCTGAAATGTTACACTCAACAGTGTTACCCCCAAGACCAGAGAAAAAAGGTCTGTTGACGATATCCCAAAATTTCGCGCTATTCTTAATCACGTCAACGGACAACAGTTCGTCCCAGGCTTCTTGTTTAATTTCCAATTTGCACATACACAATGTCCGCTTATACTCTAACCTTGCCGCAGCTATTGATTTTCTATCCTGGGTTTTTTGTTTCAGGGCACATAATAATTTCGGTTGGGCAGCTGTACAGTTGTGTCACCTCTCTTCCTTGTGAGTACCATCCTTATTGGGTAGGGAGAGGGCACTAGCTACCTGCTTACAAATCCTGTCGAAATCTGCGGCAATCACCACTCCTCCTTGGGTACTGTCTTGACATATAGCTATCTCGTTCCCTACAATATTTAATAAATCATTTAAAAAAAGGTCTGGTACCACCTTGGCCCATTTCAATCTATGACCTTGATCCCTGGTTTTTGTTATAGGGGCTGGGGCCATAATCTCCACAACATCTGTAGTCTTTAAACACCCTCGTAAACTGATATGAATAGGGTTATGATCACTAAAATGTGACCATTGCACAGCATAATCCGATACAAGGGGAATTAGAGTTGTGTTAACGAATATATAGTCAATAGTAGAGAACAAACCCCTGCCCTTAAAGGAGGGAATACCCACACCATCTTCTGCCGTATTTGGGAGAGCCAACCCAAAGTCAGCTAGGAAGTCCTCTAAATATCCCCCTTGGCTGGAATGTTCAAAATGGGTCTCTAGGTTACAACCTGGACCAAGTTCGTCAAAGACCTGACACTTTTCGTTACACAAATGAATGTTAAAATCACCAAGTAAAATAATCGAAAACTGGGTAACTTGCTTCTCACTGTATAGGTCTAAAAAGTGATTTAGGCTGCATAAGTGTTAGTTTATAGATAACTTTTCAAAAGAATTATAAAAGTTAAGAACAAGTATCTTCGGAGCATGTGCTGGATTGATCTCGACTGCTAAACAATTTGCGGACCCTGTATCCAATTTACAATGACTGCCCCTCACTTTTAAGGAAATCAATGTTAATAAGCCGCCCCTCGAACGTTCTGCAATCGATGGTCGTGCGGCCTCCATATAAGTTGTATAACCATCCAGCCAAAATGTGTTTTCAGACTCACAAGTTTCTTGAAGCCCCAGTATATCATGTTCCCTCACCAGGCCAAACCACATGGGGTCATCACACTTATTCTTTAGACCCGCTATATTCCAGCTTAGTATTTTTGAGATTTCTATCCCTCTTTCTGCTTCCTTTTTAGGCGTATTCATACTAGGGGTGGTCTGACTCGGGTAGGTCTGATCCAGTGTAGGGTTGTGACTAGATAGTCAATCACTGGAATCTAACTGGCTCAAAGGGGAAAATCTATTGGCCAATTCTAGTGTATTCCCTGAAGATCTAAGACCTGGGGCAGCCCCAATTGACAGTCTTTCAATATGGACTCCTGTCGTGTAGTTCCTATAGTACCCATGCAGGACCTGCGCGTTTGGATAACATAAGCTGTGGGCTTGGTGTTAGACTGACTCTGTGCACCCCCACTGCATATGTTAGCCTGATTTGCATTAACTAGCTCACAGTGCCACTAGAATCTCCTCTTATCGGGGAGAGATTAGTTTCTGGCAACCTTAGATCATGACAACCCTGATCCCTCAGAATCGTGGAAACAATGTACTACTTTTCGCTCAGTCACTCGTGGTTACTTATTCGGTTTGTCTCAGAGAGCTACACAGAATAAACAGTCTGGGCGTTTCAATAAGTATTTATTGAACAGTTGTTATTCTAGTGTAAAATATATGTGCTGCGACAACCAGCAGACAATAGCAGAGATATATTATCAGCAGTACGATAAAAGCGAAGGGATAGAACAGTTCTACCATATTGCAATAGTCATGAATACAACATGAATATAAAAAGCATTATGAAAGTGCGCCTACTCCTACGATGACTAACTAGATGTACCTAAGTGTACCTAGCATGTGTGTAGGTCTAAAAGCCTAAGAGCCAAGAATCCTTCTAGGATTTAGTCGAACCCCATTACCTGAATAGAGAGAGTGTAGGACCCCGTCCTGGTCTTGAGTTGGACACCCCGCAAGGGCTGTGTTAGACCGACTGCATGCAGGAGCCTCAGCGTCTCTGGTCAGTGTGTCAGCATGGAAGTCTCGGATCCCTCTCCCTTATCGGGGTAAGATGTGGTGTATTTATACCCTGAAGACTCTAGTTGCTTCGTATGGTTTGTATTGGCTCTTGTTAGACTTGAGGAAGACGTCAGGGGTGAACTTTGTACATACATATTATGCAGGTGGTGTATTCCTAGAGAGCCATGCATAATTGATGAGTACAGTGTGGGCCTGTGTTTGGGAAAAACCCTGCTGTATTCAAAACCACAGACTAGATAACGTTCAGCCCTCAGAGCTCGTTGTGTACTAGCGAGGACCAATGTAGGTGAAAGATCATGCCTATATAAGGAATCATGACTATAATAGGACATGTACAGTTATGACCGTAATAGGGCATATGCGGTATTGACCATAATAGGGCAAGTACGAATATGACCGTATTAGGGCATATACGAATACGTCCATTTTAGGGCATGTATGAACGGGTCTACATTAGGGCCTCTATACGGGACATAACACCCACTCCTCTTCCGAACAGGATGACAATGACCATACTTAAAATCTGGACAGTTTAAAAACATTTTAAAAGCAAGTAAAAACATGGTTTTAAAATTGTAAATTCTTTTTTTTCAAAAATGTTACAATTCAGCTATTTCCAATTGCCACAAAAAAAAAAATGTCTATTTTGTTTCTCTATATAAGTTGCTTCACTCAAAGCGGAAGAAGGCCATGCTTTTCTCAAGCGAAAGTGTCAATTTAGGAAATGTTCCAAATTTGCTCGCTTATTATGAAAACGAGTGGAGAAGCCGAATTCTTTCCCAGGACGCGATGAGCCAATTCAAGATTAAGTGTCCTGGCTGGGAAGCACAACATTATCTGTGTGAGCTACTGCAGACGACAAATCCAACGCCTCACAGAGAACGTCAATCGCACATAGATGGAATGTAGCACTGCCAACAGTCGGTGCTGCGGCAGCTTGTGCGGCAGTTGTTACTTGGGTGGAGGAGTCACCTAACACAGCAGGAGCAAACGGCACCTGTGGATTCTCCAGGAATGCGTTCATCAGAATTGGAAGCCGCAGGGGACAACGCAGAGCATGGGCCTTTATGGGGTCCAGCATTGCATCCGTGTCCGGAGGCGCATCTGATAGAAACGTTAGACAAAGATCCAACGTGATTTCTTCTCCGCAAAACAGGCATCGAAGAACAGGTAAGATGCAGTCTACCCAGACTGGTCGAAAGGATAGAAACCAGAAGGCATTGAGTTCTCGCAGGCAAGAAATGCCCAGAAGTTGTACCATGCGTTCATGGTATTTCCGCTCCAGGAGCATGGTCGCCATTCCCTCGGGAATTGGGCCGTCCATTGCGTAGCAGTAGTATTATAAATAGGACCCCTGCAATCAGCAATAGGATAAGCGGGAGTCCTCCAAATACGCTTCCCAATACGGAGTGTATAGAATTTGGGATTACTCCGAGGACTGTCTGAAAGGTGCTTAACAGTCCTGACCCTATGGTCTTAAATAGGTGTATAATACCGTTCGTATCAGACATATTGAAGATACGTCCCACCATTTCTATGAAATGACAGGGGCAGTTTGTACGTATAAGCGCCTGTATCTCAGTCGAGGTCCTTGCAACTTGAAGTTCAAAGGTTTCTCGAGAGGAGGTTAAGGGCACGGTTTGCTGTAAAAGCATGGCTTGCAGTCTGCTCAGAGTATCAAATTGTATGAAAGAAACGTTCAGTGAAGGCCATAGCAGCGCCTCCCTGACTGTGTTCAGTGGTGGAAACAATACTTGCATTCAGCAAGTAACTCTGGAGTTAACGGTGACCAGATAGGCGACGCCCGGAAGCATCCTACAGCAACCTTGATCATTTAGCATCAAGTAACTCCCATTCGAGAGCAGCTGGAAAACCGGTGTGATCATGGCTGCTGGGGTCCCAGTCATGTGACACGATAGGTTTGCTACTGAACCGCTACAGGCTCCTTGTAGAGAAATATCCTGACACACGAGAGAACCGCTTAAAGCGTTCTTGCAGTTTGTACCACTCAGATACACTTCTCGATCCCCATTCCGGCATCGGTATCTATATGGTAACTCCCAAGTTTCCTTAATGTAACCCTTACCCATCTTTTCATATTTGCCTGCCTGCCTTTGCACAAGGCAATATTGAAACTGAAACGTAGTGACCGGCAGAGTGATTTGGCCATGAATTAGCCATTCAGTTGATGGTGATTCGGCTACAGTGAATGGTAACCTTTCCAGTTTCTCAATACGCAGCATTGTATATTTGGCTCCCCTTTGTGCCATTTCTTTCTGTATATCAGTTAGATTGTATTCTGAAAACAGAGACGTGGTGTTTATAAAAGCCAGAGCACATAGCCTGCGCGCAAAGATTGTAGCGTCCAGCTTAGCATCATAATAGAACGTAGCTGAGATTGCCCGTGTTGTAACAAGGCCAGATCTTGTTCTAATATGTCGATTGCCGAAGACACAATGTTGCCTAAGGAGTAAATCCTGGAGGTCAAAGTTGTTAACCCATTATCCACTACTGCTAATGCCTTTTCTAAGTTAATACGGTCTATTTGCCGTATTCTTTCTGCGGCCTCTTTTGGGATATTTTCCAGTTTTCATTATAATAGGCATAAATGCCAGCATATATGAAACGTTTCGGACGTGTTTTCCTTGGGCCTCGTATAAAATCCCTAAGGTCTACATCAGGTGTAAGTAAGGACAAGTGATGTTTTACTTCTGTGAGTGTTGAGGTTTCTAGCCAATCAAGGCACAACTTCCCAGCACTATAGGATGTCACTACCCCTGGGTGTTGTCTCTGTACATAGCGTGTATCTGGCCTATGGATACTAAACCCTTTGGTTGTATTCATAAATCTCTGTTGACAGGTGTTTGTGTCAATGGGCCAAACCAGCCATTTCGTCCAATCAGGATCTGATCTGTTGTACTGGAGAATGTCATCTAATCCTACCCCTTGTGTAGTTGAATTCTGCCCCCCACCCATCTGTGATGGTGTAGGAAACCCGGGTGAGTTCAGTTCCTTGTTCTTGGCTAGTCCAAGACAGGATGTCTGTTGCACAGTTTCGTTTAGAAATATCATCTGCTGTAGAATGAGGCATGCTCTAAAAAGCGCTTCTGTTCCCTGGACTTGCCAGTCCCTAGAACCCCAGATTGATTTTAAATCTATAGTGTCCTTCCATAGGTCGAAACCCTGTGTAGACAAGTGGGCCATAAAGGAAGCAGAGTAAATCTGTTTGGTGTTAGTCAACATAATTTTCTGTGCTGATGTTGTTGTCACTCTGTAATAAAATGACTTTGGGTCAGATATATTAAACCCTGAAAAGTATGTGAATTTCTGTGCAAAAGTTTGCGAACTACCTTTTGGAGGTGTTGGGCAGTGTTCCCACTGGTGGTATTCAAATACATTACTAGGTGTTATAGATTTGTGTAAGAAATGATGACCATAATGTTGGTAACAGTACAATGTATCATAGTCTGAAGTACCTTCTAACATTTCATTGTTTGGAAATGCTGCAGTTTTTTCTAAATCAGACATCATATTGTTTACAGATTCAGTGTCCCAATCATCAGAAAATGTACTGGAGGTAATGATATCACTTAAAGAAATTTTAAATACATGTTTAAGCTTTAAAAGTTCAGTCGGACCGATTATATCGAAATCAATCTTGTCCCATACTATACCGTCCGGTATAGGAACTGCTGTGATGTTCACTGAAGACAAGTCTCTTGGTTCACGATGTGAAGACTCGTGTGGTTTTAAAATCAAATTGACTCTTTGGGCTGTAGAGCTATGCTGGAGATATCGTCCATTAATAAGAATACTAAAAGTTATAATTAAACCTAGCCAGAAAAGAAAAAATAGAATCCCAGTGATATACCATAGTTCTATCCAAGGTGACACCAGGTAAGACTTTCTAAAAAAGTGCAAAAAGTCAATGAGTTTCTGTTTGTGTGAATTTTTGGCTGGCGTCGTTTCCGGCTCGCTTGGATCCAGTGAAAACGTATCAAAGTTCATGAAATAGCCAGAAGCAGTTCGATCAATTGTTGGAATTGCATCGGGATTTGTTGAAATCGGATTTTGCTCTTGACGAGGCATGTTGATGCAGACGTCTGTAGTCGGTCTTATTGCAACTTGGTTGTTAAGTTGATTTTCTTCTTGTTGTAGTGGAACGAGTTCCTTAGCATTGTTGCCTAGTCCTTCATTCCGTACAGGTGGCTCTTCAAACGTGATGAGTCTTTCTGTTTGTACTTCTTGGATGGTAGCGAGAGGAGGGCGTCTGCTACTGTGGAGTCCACAAGGCCTACTGTTTAGTATCGGCCACATAGTGTGGTTTGATTAAGTCGGTTGAGACAAATCTTTTCTCCTTTTTCCGGCAAGAGGTGGCAGAAGTACAGTTCTTGTGCCTTGGATTGCTAGGACCGGTACAGGCTTCCTGTAGGATGGCCCAAATTCTTTCTTGTCTGCAATCTTCTCTCTGACCAGATCCCCGACTTTTGGGATCCAGACAGGTCTTGCCGTTACTGCCTTGACTTCCTCAGTGGCGGTCTGCTTTAAGTGGACGTTGCTTTGGTGTGTCCTGGATTCATTTAGATCCTGTAAAACAGCCAAACGATCATAGATATCAAATGGTTTTTCATCCGCCACTGTGCCTTCACAGTCAAGATCAGGTAGCCACATTCTTGTCCCAAATAGGACCTTGTAAGGAGTGACACCCCCTAGAGAGCTTCTTTGCTGATTGTTTAGGGCTCTTTGTGCCCCATATAAGTGATCGACCCATCTACCGCCCTTGCCTAATACCCTAGCTGTTAAAGATTGCTTTAAGTCACGGTTTTTCCTCTCCACAACGGAATTTCCCTCAGGATGGTACGGAGAGGAGTACCGCAATGCTACGCCCATTCCTTCCATGGCCTCTTTGTAAGCCCGAGAGCTAAATGCCGGGCCACGGTCAGAATGTAACGTGCCAATTGCGTATGTGCCGATAAAGACCCGCAAATCTCTTATAACAGTTTGAGCGTCAGCACAGCGCTGAGGCCAAACCCATAGGAATCTAGAGCAGGAATCCACTGCAACCATGATCTATTTCTTGGCCCCATCAGATTGTAGGGGTCCGCAGTGGTCCAAATAAACACATGCAAGAGGTTTGTCTGATTTCAGCAATGGTGTCTGCGCCGGGCGTGTTACGGTGGAGCCCTTCATCTGCTGGCAGATGTCGCACTTTAAGACATAGTCTTTGGTCTGCTTTGTAAACCCTGGCCACCAGTAGCGCTGTTTCAGTAAAGAAATAGTCGCTGTGACGCCTGTATGCGCAGAACCCAAACCCTCTTGTGCTGCTAAAATTAAGCCTTGCCTACGATCCATATTTGGTATTATTCTATCCCCCACTCCAGGAATCTGAGCATATGGAATGTTTTGTGCATCTAACTTGTAGGAGTACTTGAGTGGAAATGTTTTAGGTACTGCTGTGCTGCCTTTGCGTGAAGCATTGACAGCTACCATAATCTCGCCGTCTATTCTCGTTTTTGAACGAGAGATTGCAGCTACGGAAGCCGTGCAAACAGCCCCCTTTGCGGCTTCATCAGCCAATGAATTCCCTTCAACGTGAACGCCATCACGCTGATGACTCAGTGTATGTATCACGTGAGCCCTTGGTAGTTCGTTTCTCAACTCCACTACCTGTTCCCATAGCATTTTATGCTTAATTGTGCCACCTTTTGCGTCTTTAAACCCGTTTTGTTCCCAATGATGTAAATATTCATTGTACGACTGTACACAGTAAAAGGAATCACGCACAATTAGTGTGGGGAATTCGTGTTCCGTATTCACCAGTGCCAGTATAAGTGCTTTTAAGTCTGCCAACTGAGCCGTGCAGTCTCCTAGAGATTGCGTTTTAGTGCAACTAGGATGGAACTTTCCATCGCGCATGCGACCTTTAACGATTGCACACGCCGCGCTGTAAGCTTGCTTACTCCCTATGGCCGGTTGAGCAGATCCGTCAGTGTAAATAATGTATTCATACTGATCTAGAGGCAAAATTTCATTTGGTAGAGGATATTCTTGTTCGTATTGCAGAAAGGCTTGTGTTTTTAAACTTGGATCAAATCTGTATTCAACATCCGTTGCAGTAAGAGAATTAGCCCATTGTATCCATCTTGGATGTAAGGCTTTCGCATTTGGAATGCTAGCCTTTGTAACCGCCTCTAAGGCTGGTACTGGGGTCACGACTATTATGCGTTTTCCCTGAGCCAGAGCTCTTTCTCTTGCTACAGCGGTCTGAACTGCTGTCAGGATTTTTCTGTTGAAGTGAAACGCATCTCTGCGTTGGTGTACAGGTGTGATTTGTATGCGATTGGTACCGTTTCTCCTTCATTGAAGGTCAAATAAGTGTACCCGCATTGACCCGCTATTACTCGGATCACTAAATTGCGTACGTTTACTCATGTCTGTAAGTGTTTTGAAGCTATTAAGTCTTCCTGTAGTGAACGAAGGATGTTTGTATGTTCCTGTGTCCATTGTGTGACTGAAAAATCAGGTTTTATTAAATCGTAGAAAGGTTTTACTTTTACTGCGTAATCCAAAATGTATGTTCGACCAAAATTTAGGAATCCCAGAATTGATTGTAAATTCTTTAATGATTTTGGAGGTTGGAGCAGCGCACACTTTTCTAAAAAGTTAGCTGCTAGGCTTTTACCTTCACTTGACAGCTCATACCCTAAGACCAGGACATTGAGATGGGCAATTTTTGATTTTTGAAATTAAATTTATAGCCCTCAGAGGCGAATCCCATAATATTGGTGCTCACCCTGGTCAAGTGCCTCGGTAAGTCATCGTCCGTCAGATAAATGTCATCCACATAGGACAATGCTTCTTCATCCAAATTTTGGAGTAACTCTGTTACTCTTGCTGAAAATACCCCGGGGCTATTCTTATACCCTTGGGCTAGTCGACAAAATTGTCGCTGGGACCATAACGCACTGAATGCGGTCAGATACCTGCTTTCAGGCGCTATATTTTAGCAGAAAAATCCATTTGAGATATCAAGTGTTGTTTTGTATTTTTTGCGCACAATGTTATTCATTAATGCGACACTGTGTGCATTTTGAACTGCAAATGTCTTTGTGCAAATGTTTAAATGTCTGTAATCTAAAACTAAACGATATGTGTTGTCATATTTCATTACGGGAAACAAAGAATTGTTCATAGGTGAAGTGCAATTTTCAATCATCCCCTGGTATTCTAGTTGATCTAGTATCTCCCTGACTTGTTTTTTAGCTTCCTGCTTTATAGGGTATTGCCTTTGAGCATTTGAGGAAACTTTTAACGGGATCACGTGGTGGGTTGAATCCTCATCCCAACCAACATGATTTTTGTATAATGCTGGAGCTAGGGCAACCGCCCACTCCTGCGCATATGCATGTTTTAAATGTATAGGAACGAGGTCGGAAAAGGCTGGAAAAATTATCGTTTCTCCCCTAGGGCACTCCATTACGAATGCTGGCGGCCAGTCTTGTTCTGCTAATAGAATGTCATAACCTGATGACAGATTTTTCCAAAATAGACCTTTAATTTTTCTAGGCTTGTCCCCCTCCATCCGGAGTGTTATCTCATGTAACTTATGTGGGACACTTACCTGAGTATCAGGTGTTTCCAGCGTGATATACTCACTCAACCTCGCTGTCACCAGAAATTCCTTCAGGTTCTGGCGAGCTACCGTTACTTCTGCTGCGCTGTCTAGCATCGTCAGAGCCCATTCCCCGTTCAGAAACTATGTCCTCAGAATTCTGGGCATGTCTGATCTTGAGAACTGCTACCTTCTTCTTTTTGAACTGAGGTTTTGATTTTTGTTTATCTTCTTTTTTAGGTGCGTAGTCCGCAGCGCGTTGCGTGTCTCTGGACTTTGTATGCTCCTCTTGTCTGTGTTCTGACCGTCCTTCCCTCTCAGAGTTTTTTGATGAACCCTGAAAGGAACGAGAGGAACGAGTATCAGTATCCTGATACCTGTCAGGTTTTTTAATGTTATCCCTATTCCTGAGGTTATACCTCCTTTCAGAGGGCTCCTGTTGAGGAGACCCACCTCTGGATTGAGATCTGTTGTCTTTAGACCTTTGTTGTTTTTTATTTTCCCACTTCTTTTTAGAAGAAGTAGGTGTCTGCTTTGTAGTGTCCTTTTCAGTACTGCCCAACAGTTGTGGTTTTAATACTTTCCCACCTAAACTGTCTCTGCCTAGTTCTTCATACGCAGTTTCAATTATTTTGGGTAGTTTGTGTTGTTGATCTCCTGCACTGAACTCCCTTAGGCGTTGGCGGATCGCCTGAAGCTGCTTCCCCTTTAATATTAGCTAGTATTATGGCTGATACCTGGTCAAAGTTATTTAGTAACTTCATCCCTAAGTTTAGGGCAGGCTCTGCTCCGTATTCATTTTGTATCTGTCTCAATACGTCAGGTACTACTGCGAAGGACGGGATACCATGTGTTCTGGTATATATGGCAGCAAAGACTGAACCCCAAGAGGTGCAGTCCTCTACTTGTGGTGTGATCCCCATGGGCAAGCAGATTGTTAGAATTCTGAGTTTATCACAGGTGGTAGTATTCGGGAATACCGCCTCAAGCTGAGTTATTTTCTGAGCTATCCAGAATGGTATTTGTTCGCGTTTTGCTGGCATTTTGCCCATTACTGCGTGTAATGTTTGAGGAGTAATTTTATTTCCTGTACCCTGAGTCGGAGTACTGTTTGCTGCACCTGCTGGTGCAGGTTGGATTGTTAAAGTCCTCATGACAAATTGTGTTAAGTTTCTGTAGATTTTAATTAAATCTCTATGTTGTATGAATAATTCTGGCTGTGGCATTGTGCCAATGTCAGGATGCGGTGTGTAAGCCGCTAGTATCGGCCATGTGGCCCTGTCTCCTCCGAGCGAGCCTAATCTTACTCTTTGTCGTACGTGGGGTAGGGCGCCATTAAACCAGTAATTATGTTCCTGGTAAGTGAGTGGAATTTCTATGTCCTCAAACGGACAATATTCCCGTGGTGCATCTCCTTTCATATAGTAGTGAAATGTCTTTGTTATGGCATTTGCTGCTGGGAATGTAACCCATGAATAGAACACCTCTGTTTTGTTTGATTCGTGTGCCTCAATCACGAAAACAACCATGCCACCCCTCGCTTGTAAACCATTTTCTAATAGTCTTAGGGTGACTGTCATTCTGAATTTTGGTGCAATCTGTATTGCATCCGGAGGATCTTCTCCCTCTTCTGAAAGATTCAGGTCAACTCTCTCATCCCCTGCCTCGGAATCAGGCATGTTTAGAGGAAGAAGTGTTCACAGGGAACTAAGATAAGGTGTTATGCACAATTTAGGAACTAAATGTCCTTTCAAGCTTGATTAACCAACAGCCAATAAATAGTATTTTCGTACTACTCAGCTGCGGCGGATTTTGTGCCCACCCACTCCAGACTTCTCTGGTGTTTTGTGAGTAGGTTCTCTGAGAATAGCACGACTGAACTACACAGATTCTACTGTTAAATAAGTACCAAACCAACGTTGGGCGCCATGTCGTGTAGTTCCTATAGTACCCATGCAGGACCTGCGCGTTTGGATAACATAAGCTGTGGGCTTGGTGTTAGACTGACTCTGTGCACCGCCATCGCATATGTTAGCCTGATTTGCATTAGCTAGCTCACAGTGCCACTAGAATCTCCTCTTATCGGGGAGAGATTAGTTTCTGGCAACCTTAGATCATGACAACCCTGATCCCTCAGAATCGTGGAAACAATGTACTACTTTTCGCTCAGTCACTCGTGCTTACTTATTCGGTTTGTCTCAGAGAGCTACACAGAATAAACAGTCTGGGCGTTTCAATACGTATTTATTGAACAGTTGTTATTCTAGTGTAAAATATATGTGCTGCGACAACCAGCAGACAATAGCAGAGCTATATTATCAGCAGTACGATAAAAGCGAAGGGATAGAACAGTTCTTCCATATTGCAATAGTCATGAATACATATATGAATATAAAAACCATTATGAAAGTGCGCGTACTCCTACGATGCCTAACTAGATGTACCTAGGTGTACCTAGCATGTGTGTAGGTCTAAAAGCCTAAGAGCCAAGAATCCTTCTAGGATTTAGTCGAACCCCATTACCTGAATAGAGAGAGTGTAGGACCCCGTCCTGGTCTCGAGTTGGACACCCCGCAAGGGCTGTGTTAGACCGACTGCATGCAGGAGCCTCAGCGTCTCTGGTCAGTGTGTCAGCATGGAAGTCTCGGATCCCTCTCCCTTATCGGGGTAAGATGTGGTGTATTTATACCCTGAAGACTCTAGTTGCTTCGTATGGTTTGTATTGGCTCTTGTTAGACTTGAGGAAGACGTCAGGGGTGAACTTTGTACATACATATTATGCAGGTGGTGTATTCCTAGAGAGCCATGCATAATTGATGAGTACAGTGTGGGCCTGTGTTTGGGAAAAACCCTGCTGTATTCAAAACCACAGACTAGATAACGTTCAGCCCTCAGAGCTCGTTGTGTACTAGCGAGGACCAATGTAGGTGAAAGATCATGCCTATATAAGGAATCATGACTATAATAGGACATGTACAGTTATGACCGTAATAGGGCATATGCGGTATTGACCATAATAGGGCAAGTACGAATATGACCGTATTAGGGCATATACGAATACGTCCATTTTAGGGCATGTATGAACGGGTCTACATTAGGGCCTCTATACGGGACATAACACCCACTCCTCTTCCGAACAGGATGACAATGACCATACTTAAAATCTGGACAGTTTAAAACATTTTAAAAGCAAGTAAAAACATGGTTTTAAAATTGTAAATTCTTTTTTTTCAAAAATGTTACAATTCAGCTATTTCCAATTGCCACAAAAAAAAATGTCTATTTTGTTTCTCTATATAAGTTGCTTCACTCAAAGCGGAAGAAGGCCATGCTTTTCTCAAGCGAAAGTGTCAATTTAGGAAATGTTCCAAATTTGCTCGCTTATTATGAAAACGAGTGGAGAAGCCGAATTCTTTCCCAGGACGCGATGAGCCAATTCAAGATTAAGTGTCCTGGCTGGGAAGCACAACATTATCTGTGTGAGCTACTGCAGACGACAAATCCAACGCCTCACAGAGAACGTCAATCGCACATAGATGGAATGTAGCACTGCCAACAGTCGGTGCTGCGGCAGCTTGTGCGGCAGTTGTTACTTGGGTGGGAGGAGTCACCTAACACAGCAGGAGCAAACGGCACCTGTGGATTCTCCAGGAATGCGTTCATCAGAATTGGAAGCCGCAGGGGACAACGCAGAGCATGGGCCTTTATGGGGTCCAGCATTGCATCCGTGTCCGGAGGCGCATCTGATAGAAACGTTAGACAAAGATCCAACGTGATTTCTTCTCCGCAAAACAGGCATCGAAGAACAGGTAAGATGCAGTCTACCCAGACTGGTCGAAAGGATAGAAACCAGAAGGCATTGAGTTCTCGCAGGCAAGAAATGCCCAGAAGTTGTACCATGCGTTCATGGTATTTCCGCTCCAGGAGCATGGTCGCCATTCCCTCGGGAATTGGGCCGTCCATTGCGTAGCAGTAGTATTATAAATAGGACCCCTGCAATCAGCAATAGGATAAGCGGGAGTCCTCCAAATACGCTTCCCAATACGGAGTGTATAGAATTTGGGATTACTCCGAGGACTGTCTGAAAGGTGCTTAACAGTCCTGACCCTATGGTCTTAAATAGGTGTATAATACCGCTCGTATCAGACATATTGAAGATACGTCCCACCATTTCTATGAAATGACAGGGGCAGTTTGTACGTATAAGCGCCTGTATCTCAGTCGAGGTCCTTGCAACTTGAAGTTCAAAGGTTTCTCGAGAGGAGGTTAAGGGCACGGTTTGCTGTAAAAGCATGGCTTGCAGTCTGCTCAGAGTATCAAATTGTATGAAAGAAACGTTCAGTGAAGGCCATAGCAGCGCCTCCCTGACTGTGTTCAGTGGCGGAAACAATACTTGCATACAGCAAGTAACCCTGGAGTTAACGGTGACCAGATAGGCGACGCCCGGAAGCATCCTACAGCAACCTTGATCATTTAGCATCAAGTAACTCCCATTCGAGAGCAGCTGGAAAACCGGTGTGATCATGGCTGCTGGGGTCCCAGTCATGTGACACGATAGGTTTGCTACTGAACCGCTACAGGCTCCTTGTAGAGAAATATCCTGACACACGAGAGAACCGCTTAAAGCGTTCTTGCAGTTTGTACCACTCAGATACACTTCTCGATCCCCATTCCGGCATCGGTATCTATATGGTAACTCCCAAGTTTCCTTAATGTAACCCTTACCCATCTTTTCATATTTGCCTGCCTTTGCACAAGGCAATATTGAAACTGAAACGTAGTGACCGGCAGAGTGATTTGGCCATGAATTAGCCATTCAGTTGATGGTGATTCGGCTACAGTGAATGGTAACCTTTCCAGTTTCTCAATACGCAGCATTGTATATTTGGCTCCCCTTTGTGCCATTTCTTTCTGTATATCAGTTAGATTGTATTCTGAAAACAGAGACGTGGTGTTTATAAAAAGCCAGAGCACATAGCCTGCGCGCAAAGATTGTAGCGTCCAGCTTAGCATCATAATAGAACGTAGCTGAGATTGCCCGTGTTGTAACAAGGCCAGATCTTGTTCTAATATGTCGATTGCCGAAGACACAATGTTGCCTAAGGAGTAAATCCTGGAGGTCAAAGTTGTTAACCCATTATCCACTACTGCTAATGCCTTTTCTAAGTTAATACGGTCTATTTGCCGTATTCTTTCTGCGGCCTCTTTTTGGGATATTTTCCAGTTTTCATTATAATAGGCATAAATGCCAGCATATATGAAACGTTTCGGACGTGTTTTCCTTGGGCCTCGTATAAAATCCCTAAGGTCTACATCAGGTGTAAGTAAGGACAAGTGATGTTTTACTTCTGTGAGTGTTGAGGTTTCTAGCCAATCAAGGCACAACTTCCCAGCACTATAGGATGTCACTACCCCTGGGTGTTGTCTCTGTACATAGCGTGTATCTGGCCTATGGATACTAAACCCTTTGGTTGTATTCATAAATCTCTGTTGACAGGTGTTTGTGTCAATGGGCCAAACCAGCCATTTCGTCCAATCAGGATCTGATCTGTTGTACTGGAGAATGTCATCTAATCCTACCCCTTGTGTAGTTGAATTCTGCCCCCACCCATCTGTGATGGTGTAGGAAACCCGGGTGAGTTCAGTTCCTTGTTCTTGGCTAGTCCAAGACAGGATGTCTGTTGCACAGTTTCGTTTAGAAATATCATCTGCTGTAGAATGAGGCATGCTCTAAAAGCGCTTCTGTTCCCTGGACTTGCCAGTCCCTAGAACCCCAGATTGATTTTAAATCTATAGTGTCCTTCCATAGGTCGAAACCCTGTGTAGACAAGTGGGCCATAAAGGAAGCAGAGTAAATCTGTTTGGTGTTAGTCAACATCATTTTCTGTGCTGATGTTGTTGCCACTTTGTAATAAAATGACTTTGGGTCAGATATATTAAACCCTGAAAAGTATGTGAATTTCTGTGCAAAAGTTTGCGAACTACCTTTTGGAGGTGTTGGGCAGTGTTCCCACTGGTGGTATTCAAATACATTACTAGGTGTTATAGATTTGTGTAAGAAATGATGACCATAATGTTGGTAACAGTACAATGTATCATAGTCTGAAGTACCTTCTAACATTTCATTGTTTGGAAATGCTGCAGTTTTTTCTAAATCAGACATCATATTGTTTACAGATTCAGTGTCCCAATCATCAGAAAATGTACTGGAGGTAATGATATCACTTAAAGAAATTTTAAATACATGTTTAAGCTTTAAAAGTTCAGTCGGACCGATTATATCGAAATCAATCTTGTCCCATACTATACCGTCCGGTATAGGAACTGCTGTGATGTTCACTGAAGACAAGTCTCTTGGTTCACGATGTGAAGACTCGTGTGGTTTTAAAATCAAATTGACTCTTTGGGCTGTAGAGCTATGCTGGAGATATCGTCCATTAATAAGAATACTAAAAGTTATAATTAAACCTAGCCAGAAAAGAAAAAATAGAATCCCAGTGATATACCATAGTTCTATCCAAGGTGACACCAGGTAAGACTTTCTAAAAAAGTGCAAAAAGTCAATGAGTTTCTGTTTGTGTGAATTTTTGGTTGGCGTCGTTTCCGGCTCGCTTGGATCCAGTGAAAACGTATCAAAGTTCATGAAATAGCCAGAAGCAGTTCGATCAATTGTTGGAATTGCATCGGGATTTGTTGAAATCGGATTTTGCTCTTGACGAGGCATGTTGATGCAGACGTCTGTAGTCGGTCTTATTGCAACTTGGTTGTTAAGTTGATTTTCTTCTTGTTGTAGTGGAACGAGTTCCTTAGCATTGTTGCCTAGTCCTTCATTCCGTACAGGTGGCTCTTCAAATGTGATGAGTCTTTCTGTTTGTACTTCTTGGATGGTAGCGAGAGGAGGGCGTCTGCTACTGTGGAGTCCACAAGGCCTACTGTTTAGTATCGGCCACATAGTGTGGTTTGATTAAGTCGGTTGAGACAAATCTTTTCTCCTTTTTTCCGGCAAGAGGTGGCAGAAGTACAGTTCTTGTGCCTTGGATTGCTAGGACCGGTACAGGCTTCCTGTAGGATGGCCCAAATTCTTTCTTGTCTGCAATCTTCTCTCTGACCAGATCCCCGACTTTTGGGATCCAGACAGGTCTTGCCGTTACTGCCTTGACTTCCTCAGTGGCGGTCTGCTTTAAGTGGACGTTGCTTTGGTGTGTCCTGGATTCATTTAGATCCTGTAAAACAGCCAAACGATCATAGATATCAAATGGTTTTTCATCCGCCACTGTGCCTTCACAGTCAAGATCAGGTAGCCACATTCTTGTCCCAAATAGGACCTTGTAAGGAGTGACACCCCTAGAGAGCTTCTTTGCTGATTGTTTAGGGCTCTTTGTGCCCCATATAAGTGATCGACCCATCTACCGCCCTTGCCTAATACCCTAGCTGTTAAAGATTGCTTTAAGTCACGGTTTTCCTCTCCACAACGGAATTTCCCTCAGGATGGTACGGAGAGGAGTACCGCAATGCTACGCCCATTCCTTCCATGGCCTCTTTGTAAGCCTGAGAGCTAAACGCCGGGCCACGGTCAGAATGTAACGTGCCAATTGCGTATGTGCCGATAAAGACCCGCAAATCTCTTATAACAGTTTGAGCGTCAGCACAGCGCTGAGGCCAAACCCATAGGAATCTAGAGCAGGAATCCACTGCAACCATGATCTATTTCTTGGCCCCATCAGATTGTAGGGGTCCGCAGTGGTCCAAATAAACACATGCAAGAGGTTTGTCTGATTTCAGCAATGGTGTCTGCGCCGGGCGTGTTACGGTGGAGCCCTTCATCTGCTGGCAGATGTCGCACTTTAAGACATAGTCTTTGGTCTGCTTTGTAAACCCTGGCCACCAGTAGCGCTGTTTCAGTAAAGAAATAGTCGCTGTGACGCCTGTATGCGCAGAACCCAAACCCTCTTGTGCTGCTAAAATTAAGCCTTGCCTACGATCCATATTTGGTATTATTCTATCCCCCACTCCAGGAATCTGAGCATATGGAATGTTTTGTGCATCTAACTTGTAGGAGTACTTGAGTGGAAATGTTTTAGGTACTGCTGTGCTGCCTTTGCGTGAAGCATTGACAGCTACCATAATCTCGCCGTCTATTCTCGTTTTTGAACGAGAGATTGCAGCTACGGAAGCCGTGCAAACAGCCCCCTTTGCGGCTTCATCAGCCAATGAATTCCCTTCAACGTGAACGCCATCACGCTGATGACTCAGTGTATGTATCACGTGAGCCCTTGGTAGTTCGTTTCTCAACTCCACTACCTGTTCCCATAGCATTTTATGCTTAATTGTGCCACCTTTTGCGTCTTTAAACCCGTTTTGTTCCCAATGATGTAAATATTCATTGTACGACTGTACACAGTAAAAGGAATCACGCACAATTAGTGTGGGGAATTCGTGTTCCGTATTCACCAGTGCCAGTATAAGTGCTTTTAAGTCTGCGCTGAGCTTTTAAGTCTGAACTGAGCCGTGCAGTCTCCTAGAGATTGCGTTTTAGTGCAACTAGGATGGAACTTTCCATCGCGCATGCGACCTTTAACGATTGCACACGCCGCGCTGTAAGCTTGCTTACTCCCTATGGCCGGTTGAGCAGATCCGTCAGTGTAAATAATGTATTCATACTGATCTAGAGGCAAAATTTCATTTGGTAGAGGATATTCTTGTTCGTATTGCAGAAAGGCTTGTGTTTTTAAACTTGGATCAAATCTGTATTCAACATCCGTTGCAGTAAGAGAATTAGCCCATTGTATCCATCTTGGATGTAAGGCTTTCGCATTTGGAATGCTAGCCTTTGTAACCGCCTCTAAGGCTGGTACTGGGGTCACGACTATTATGCGTTTTCCCTGAGCCAGAGCTCTTTCTCTTGCTACAGCGGTCTGAACTGCTGTCAGGATTTTTCTGTTGAAGTGAAACGCATCTCTGCGTTGGTGTACAGGTGTGATTTGTATGCGATTGGTACCGTTTCTCCTTCATTGAAGGTCAAATAAGTGTACCCGCATTGACCCGCTATTACTCGGATCACTAAATTGCGTACGTTTACTCATGTCTGTAAGTGTTTTGAAGCTATTAAGTCTTCCTGTAGTGAACGAAGGATGTTTGTATGTTCCTGTGTCCATTGTGTGACTGAAAAATCAGGTTTTATTAAATCGTAGAAAGGTTTTACTTTTACTGCGTAATCCAAAATGTATGTTCGACCAAAATTTAGGAATCCCAGAATTGATTGTAAATTCTTTAATGATTTTGGAGGTTGGAGCAGCGCACACTTTTCTAAAAAGTTAGCTGCTAGGCTTTTACCTTCACTTGACAGCTCATACCCTAAGACCAGGACATTGAGATGGGCAATTTTTGATTTTTGAAATTAAATTTATAGCCCTCAGAGCGAATCCCATAATATTGGTGCTCACCCTGGTCAAGTGCCTCGGTAAGTCATCGTCCGTCAGATAAATGTCATCCACATAGGACAATGCTTCTTCATCCAAATTTTGGAGTAACTCTGTTACTCTTGCTGAAAATACCCGGGGCTATTCTTATACCCTTGGGCTAGTCGACAAAATTGTCGCTGGGACCATAACGCACTGAATGCGGTCAGATACCTGCTTTCAGGCGCTATATTTTAGCAGAAAAATCCATTTGAGATATCAAGTGTTGTTTTGTATTTTTGCGCACAATGTTATTCATTAATGCGACACTGTGTGCATTTTGAACTGCAAATGTCTTTGTGCAAATGTTTAAATGTCTGTAATCTAAAACTAAACGATATGTGTTGTCATATTTCATTACGGGAAACAAAGAATTGTTCATAGGTGAAGTGCAATTTTCAATCATCCCCTGGTATTCTAGTTGATCTAGTATCTCCCTGACTTGTTTTTTAGCTTCCTGCTTTATAGGGTATTGCCTTTGAGCATTTGAGGAAACTTTTAACGGGATCACGTGGTGGGTTGAATCCTCATCCCAACCAACATGATTTTTGTATAATGCTGGAGCTAGGGCAACCGCCCACTCCTGCGCATATGCATGTTTTAAATGTATAGGAACGAGGTCGGAAAAGGCTGGAAAAATTATCGTTTCTCCCCTAGGGCACTCCATTACGAATGCTGGCGGCCAGTCTTGTTCTGCTAATAGAATGTCATAACCTGATGACAGATTTTTCCAAAATAGACCTTTAATTTTTCTAGGCTTGTCCCCCTCCATCCGGAGTGTTATCTCATGTAACTTATGTGGGACACTTACCTGAGTATCAGGTGTTTCCAGCGTGATATACTCACTCAACCTCGCTGTCACCAGAAATTCCTTCAGGTTCTGGCGAGCTACCGTTACTTCTGCTGCGCTGTCTAGCATCGTCAGAGCCCATTCCCCGTTCAGAAACTATGTCCTCAGAATTCTGGGCATGTCTGATCTTGAGAACTGCTACCTTCTTCTTTTTGAACTGAGGTTTTGATTTTTGTTTATCTTCTTTTTTAGGTGCGTAGTCCTGCAGCGCGTTGCGTGTCTCTGGACTTTGTATGCTCCTCTTGTCTGTGTTCTGACCGTCCTTCCCTCTCAGAGTTTTTTGATGAACCCTGAAAGGAACGAGAGGAACGAGTATCAGTATCCTGATACCTGTCAGGTTTTTTAATGTTATCCCTATTCCTGAGGTTATACCTCCTTTCAGAGGGCTCCTGTTGAGGAGACCCACCTCTGGATTGAGATCTGTTGTCTTTAGACCTTTGTTGTTTTTTATTTTCCCACTTCTTTTTAGAAGAAGTAGGTGTCTGCTTTGTAGTGTCCTTTTCAGTACTGCCCAACAGTTGTGGTTTTAATACTTTCCCACCTAAACTGTCTCTGCCTAGTTCTTCATACGCAGTTTCAATTATTTTGGGTAGTTTGTGTTGTTGATCTCCTGCACTGAACTCCCTTAGGCGTTGGCGGATCGCCTGAAGCTGCTTCCCCTTTAATATTAGCTAGTATTATGGCTGATACCTGGTCAAAGTTATTTAGTAACTTCATCCCTAAGTTTAGGGCAGGCTCTGCTCCGTATTCATTTTGTATCTGTCTCAATACGTCAGGTACTACTGCGAAGGACGGGATACCATGTGTTCTGGTATATATGGCAGCAAAGACTGAACCCCAAGAGGTGCAGTCCTCTACTTGTGGTGTGATCCCCATGGGCAAGCAGATTGTTAGAATTCTGAGTTTATCACAGGTGGTAGTATTCGGGAATACCGCCTCAAGCTGAGTTATTTTCTGAGCTATCCAGAATGGTATTTGTTCGCGTTTTGCTGGCATTTTGCCCATTACTGCGTGTAATGTTTGAGGAGTAATTTTATTTCCTGTACCCTGAGTCGGAGTACTGTTTGCTGCACCTGCTGGTGCAGGTTGGATTGTTAAAGTCCTCATGACAAATTGTGTTAAGTTTCTGTAGATTTTAATTAAATCTCTATGTTGTATGAATAATTCTGGCTGTGGCATTGTGCCAATGTCAGGATGCGGTGTGTAAGCCGCTAGTATCGGCCATGTGGCCCCGTCTCCTCCGAGCGAGCCTAATCTTACTCTTTGTCGTACGTGGGGTAGGGCGCCATTAAACCAGTAATTATGTTCCTGGTAAGTGAGTGGAATTTCTATGTCCTCAAACGGACAATATTCCCGTGGTGCATCTCCTTTCATATAGTAGTGAAATGTCTTTGTTATGGCATTTGCTGCTGGGAATGTAACCCATGAATAGAACACCTCTGTTTTGTTTGATTCGTGTGCCTCAATCACGAAAACAACCATGCCACCCCTCGCTTGTAAACCATTTTCTAATAGTCTTAGGGTGACTGTCATTCTGAATTTTGGTGCAATCTGTATTGCATCCGGAGGATCTTCTCCCTCTTCTGAAAGATTCAGGTCAACTCTCTCATCCCCTGCCTCGGAATCAGGCATGTTTAGAGGAAGAAGTGTTCACAGGGAACTAAGATAAGGTGTTATGCACAATTTAGGAACTAAATGTCCTTTCAAGCTTGATTAACCAACAGCCAATAAATAGTATTTTCGTACTACTCAGCTGCGGCGGATTTTGTGCCCACCCACTCCAGACTTCTCTGGTGTTTTGTGAGTAGGTTCTCTGAGAATAGCACGACTGAACTACACAGATTCTACTGTTAAATAAGTACCAAACCAACGTTGGGCGCCATGTCGTGTAGTTCCTATAGTACCCATGCAGGACCTGCGCGTTTGGATAACATAAGCTGTGGGCTTGGTGTTAGACTGACTCTGTGCACCGCCATCGCATATGTTAGCCTGATTTGCATTAGCTAGCTCACAGTGCCACTAGAATCTCCTCTTATCGGGGAGAGATTAGTTTCTGGCAACCTTAGATCATGACAACCCTGATCCCTCAGAATCGTGGAAACAATGTACTACTTTTCGCTCAGTCACTCGTGCTTACTTATTCGGTTTGTCTCAGAGAGCTACACAGAATAAACAGTCTGGGCGTTTCAATACGTATTTATTGAACAGTTGTTATTCTAGTGTAAAATATATGTGCTGCGACAACCAGCAGACAATAGCAGAGCTATATTATCAGCAGTACGATAAAAGCGAAGGGATAGAACAGTTCTTCCATATTGCAATAGTCATGAATACATATATGAATATAAAAACCATTATGAAAGTGCGCGTACTCCTACGATGCCTAACTAGATGTACCTAGGTGTACCTAGCATGTGTGTAGGTCTAAAAGCCTAAGAGCCAAGAATCCTTCTAGGATTTAGTCGAACCCCATTACCTGAATAGAGAGAGTGTGGGACCCCGTCCTGGTCTCGAGTTGGACACCCCGCAAGGGCTGTGTTAGACCGCTGTCAGCTGAAGCGACTGCATGCAGGAGCCTCAGCATCTCTGGTCAGCATGGAAGTCTCGATTCCCTCTCCCTTACCGGGGTAAGATGTGGTGTATTTATACCCTGAAGACTCTAGTTGCTTCGTATTGGCCCTTGTTAGACTTGAGGAAGACGTCAGGGGTGAACTTTGTACATACATATTATGCAGGTGGTGTATTCCTAGAGAGCCATGCATAATTGATGAGTACAGTGTGGGCCTGTGTTTGGGAAAAACCCTGCTGTATTCAAAACCACAGACTAGATAACGTTCAGCCCTCAGAGCTCGTTGTGTACTAGCGAGGACCAATGTAGGTGAAAGATCATGCCTATATAAGGAATCATGACTATAATAGGACATGTACAATTATGACCAAAATAGGGCATATGCGGCATTGACCATAATAGGGCAAATACGAATATGACCGTATTAGGGCAAATGCGAATACGTCCATTTTAGGGCATGTATGAACGGGTCTACATTAGGGCCTCTATACGGGACATAACACTCCATGCAAGCCCTGTTGCAAACATTTAATGACATGCAAGCACAAGTATCAGCATTGTACCAGTATTGCACACTGACCCTACAGTACAGCTACAAACCCATGTAACCCCTTCACGCAGTACTTCTAGTTTTCCATAGGATTCTCAGTTAATCAGGACACTGGTTGCAGTCATCGGTGTTTCCAACTGCTTCCTCGAAGCAGGTTTTGTTTGATCATATCTGGGGGTGATGCTGCTATCTGGACCAGTCATCTACTAGAAGCTGATGATCCTATATTGTATGATTTTTTTCAGCATTAACTACTGTGGTGGAACACATTTTTATACCCACTATCAAGCTCACGCTTCAGATTTTGAATTATTACATATTAGACTAATAATGATTTATTGTTAGGTCTTGGCTAGACAGCGCATGTGCTGTCTCTTCGAGACATATTGTTTTCAACCAGTGGGCTTCGAGCCCACCCATAAGCTTCAGCGTCGCTCTAATTTGCTTTGCTGCCCTTCGGCATAGCATGCGGGCATCATGTCCCCATCTTGTGTTTGGCCCTTCCCTAGAGCACGGACCAAGTACTTGTCTCCTTCCACTGCTCCTGTTTTTTGGAGCTACACTTTTTTATTTGTCTTCAAGCACTCCATATGAGTACTTGTGTTTTCAGGCTGTCTCCCCTACCCATGTTGTTTCTTTTCCCTTTCTCCCCTCTTTCTTGTCTACATCCCCCCAACACCCCCTCCCCCGAACCCCTTGTTTGTGTCCGGCTTTTTCCCGTGCGTCTGCTTTTAAAAAAAAAAATATTTTTAACACTTATCGCTGCATCCTCAGCTCTGCTCCTGGTTTCAGCTGCTCACTCGCTAAGAGTCTAATATGAATGTTTCAGCAAAAGGAAACGGCGAGAAGAACATGCGCTAGCTTAAGATCGGACAAGTGTCCAACATTAACCTTTACACTCCAGGAATAAGGGTTGTTATGACTTTCAGACTTACATTAAGACATAGTATTGTGTTGCAAATATTTCTCACGTCTACAGTGTACTGAACAGAGAAACATTGTCTTCCGTCTGCCCACAGACTGAGCAGCTGGTTTGCAGCTTCCTCCTTCATTGAAACATGTGGAATAATCTCTTATGTAAAACAGGCGCAGGGCCTGCTAAACACGTCTGTCTGTAATGGAACCACACTTAAGGAGTCAAACAAGCATTGCGCACTCACCAAACCTAGAAACCCTAGAGGGAAGGTCTGAAAACAACTTCACAGCCTTTGCCCATTTTATAACTAACCCAGTGGATTTTGTGAGGGAAAGACATGCTAGTCCAAGTTGCCTTTTACTTCGCCACAAGGCTATGTTATCTGAGGTATTCTGAGTTTCTTTCAAACCTAACGTGCATGCTGGTGTTAAACAGCCACTTCCATTAGAAACTGAGCCCTTTCCTCGCCTTTAAAATATAGCGCCGCAGGAACATCACTTTTTGTGATGTTCCGTGGCGCAGGAACCTGCTCCATATTTACGAGGCAGCACTAAGCCACTTTTTTTGGCTTAATGCTGCCTTGTAAATATCGTTCCCTTTAGCGCAGTTTTCTGCATTAAAGGGGCATGCAATGGGTGTTGCTGGGGGCATTTCTAGCAACATCCATGACTTTTTGACACTGCCTCAGATTTACGAGAAATCATAACTCTAAGGCAGTGCCAAAAACGTACGCCTGGGGCACAACGAGGAGAAATATCTTTATTTCTCCCCTTTTTTCCTTTTTCTATGTGCGCTGCATTCTGCCCTTTTCTTTTGCTGTAGGGCAGCGCAGCAGGAAGGCCTGCAGCGCTGCTCTACGGCAAAACCTTATAAATGAGGCCCGTGGTTTCTTGGTATTGTCTTTAGTCACGTTGCTACTCTCTTAACAGACTCATCTTTGGTAGCCCACCTGATGAAAACCTTTGAAATGAAAAGAGCAGCTGTGAAGTTAAAACGAAATCACTTGCCGCAAAATAATCCTTTTGTTAGGAGAGGTTATGATACTTGGTTCGTTATGTGTGTGTTGGGGGAGGGGGGTAAGCTTAGTTTCTCAATTGTTTCCCTTTTTAGGTCTCGCCTACACAGCGCGCATGCGCTGCATAGGAAAAAGACCTTTAGAAATCGATTCAGTTTTTCAGTCAAAAACGTGCT